>OX346736.1:4734752-5939759 GCA_947063395.1 Hemistola chrysoprasaria | reverse complement strand
CTTGAAGATCCACTACGCTTCGTTGTCCAAGCACATAGTCTACTTGGATATAACTGCGTTGCAGTGTTCAGTTTGCAGTTTAGAAATGGTCAGCTTGGAAGCGTTGATGGAGCATTTGAAAGCCGATCACGATGAAAACATGCATTTGGTTATAAAGAACCAAATTATGCCTTTGAGGGTAGTCGATGAAAAGTTGACTTGTAGCGTTTGCGCCACTGAGCTGGAATTTGAAGGGATACAAGAGCATATGTCTCAGCATTACAGGAATTATGTGTGCGAGTTTTGTGACACCAGTTTTGTTATTCGTAACAAAATGATCGAGCATAAAAAGGCGGTTCACGATTTGTAATGTGTCGTATAGATGTTTGCTTTAGGATTTTCCATTATGGCGAGGAATCCCTAGGATAACCCAGACATTTCAACCTCGGAGACAACATGGGGAGTACCACAGAGCAAATACGGAGAGGAGATGTTTGTCTATGAAACAATGCGTGACATTTTGCGGGGTGAGGGGGTGTCAGATCCTGCCCACTTCTGTATATTCCATCTACCGGTCAATAGCAAAACAGCTCGCTTCGGGCTTCGTTCTTTGTCTACCTTACTAAGTAGTTTAACTTCTCACACTAGATGGCGGCCTGTTTACAAAATGATTATAATAATTACAAATTTAATATACTTTAGCGACAAAAAAGCCTTAAGGAATGATTGAAAATTATAATATATTACTGGGCTCTTCGTACCTATAATATAAACTAAATAGTTACGGATATTATGTTTAGTTCAGGTGACACAAGATCGTCGTCTGTTGTGGAGTAAAATATTTTTAAAAACGCCGACAGTACACTAACTGAGGCCACGCCCACTGTGATGACGTCAGGACCTAGTTGAAATCATAGTGCACGCTTGCTTAAGCTGCCTCCTCTCCGTATTTGCTCTGTGGGGAGTACCTATGTTTTCGCCAAGATTAGACATTACCAGCCAGCCATGCCCCTTATGTCATTCGATACAATGTTTGATATGAACCATCATATTAACTATGACATTTTTGAAGACAAACGATCTCGCCACGTATTGACAATTTTATTCATGAAAGCGAGGAAGAAATTATGGGTTTAATTGGTTGAATGGGTAATAAGGGGCCGTAGAATAGATAATATTTACAATTAGTATCTTTAGAATTTGCAATGCATTTTTAGTGAGGAATAAGTATGAACTAAGAAGTGTTACTGAAATGCAGTCACCAGCAGGAGAATTTCGTACATTGACCTGTTATTACCTGTCTCTGTCTTTCACACGGATATCTATTACTCTCTCGCTCATATCGCGGCGGTCATCGCCATCAGTGCGAGCGGGACGGCAATAGATCTATGCGTTGCAAATAACAGACAGGTGAAAATAGGTCAATGAACTAAAATCTTGCTGCTCGCGACATCTCTTTGCGACTAGATTATGAGTTTGGTGTGTGTGTGCGTGTTGTGTTAAAGACTTACGTTACTTTCATTCATTGGGTACCTGTACCTTCTACCAATAATACGTGTTAAAAAAAGTGTATTAATATTTAAGAGAAATAGTACTTAAGGGTTTAATACTGAACAACTTGCAAAATTCACAAAAATACTTCTCGAACAAAATACAGTGTGTAATAGCTGTGGGCTGTGATTGGCTAAGTACCTATGGGAAGATGAAAAATTTTTTTGCATTTTCATAATTCTTTCATTAGATAGGCGGGTAGATGACCCCCTTAAGTACTCATTGACATTCTACGACAGACAAGAGCGTTCTTAAAAAATATTTTCTCAAATTCTGTTACTTAGTTCATTAAAGTTGCATTTGTTTATTAAGTCAAATACGTTAACAATAGTTTGTAATCAAATCAAACAAAAAAAATAAAAACTTGATTTGTTTCCAGTAATATTAGCACAGCTCCGCACGCGTACACACTGCATGAATGTCGAACCTACACTAAAGTAAGGTGTACGGATTGCAGTAGACTTTAGTCGAGCAAAGTGAGTGCTAGCGTAGTACATTAATATCGATGGTTATACTACTACACCTTTTTTTAACACTGATTAATAGGTATTTAGAATACTTATAGTGTATTTTATGGTACAAAAGTACAAGACCCTTTTCTCTCAACTAATAATAATAATTATATAATTTGCTTTATACTCATTAATTAAATTTAGTTTAGGTCATTCGTATCATTTTACTATAGAATACGTAGGTTATTGTTAGAGATGTGCCGACTAGTCGATACAGTCGACTATCCGGCCACTATCGTAGTCGGCAACTATTCGGCAAATAGCGCCGATTATCCGTCTTGTTACTTTGTATGCTTTCTCAATTAAATCCATTCACGAGACTTCCTTTTTGACATGATTAAATTTTAATTGAGCTCTTTCACTTTAATTAACAATAACAATATTATCTTGCGACATGCGCGCGAATCAGCTGTTGTTAACAGCTGTTTGTGATCCCAAAAACCGTGATCGGCTTGGCCGAATAATCGGCCTCTTTATAACCGGCTAATCGGCCAGTCATAATCATCTCTAGTTATCGTATCAAAAGTTCATTTTCTTAAAATATATCTACGTACCTATACAGCTTAGTAGAAAAAAACATCTTTACTACGCTTTTATTACTTTTAAGTGTATTTTATCTAGTTAAAAGGCCTATTATGTTACACTAAATTAAGGCCCCTAACTCCTTAATAAGTATGGTGTAGTAAATGACGCAGAAAATTCCCATAATCGTTAGTGTTGTAGTTTGTGGCCATAATGAGGGGCCCTGATTTAGAATAGCGTAATAGGCCTTCTACTACTTGCTATTTATGTACAAGTAATTATTAATTATTATTCGGTATAGATGCCTACATGAACAATACAATATTATAGTTTGTAAGAATAACCTAATAAAAATAATACAATATCCAAACAAATTTTATTTACTTAAAAAAAACTATAAGGAGTCTATCAAATCTAAGAAGTTACGTTTGACAATTCTTATTTTGCTTTGTTTGAAGATTTACATTTAGTGATTAAGGCGCAGTGCACAGATAATTAAAAAATGTGTTAAAAATAAAAACTTTGGTATTATGAATTTTATCAGAAGATTCTTAAGGCGCAGTGCCCACCTAATTCGCCACATTTTTGAAGATATAAAAAATACTAAGTACATGTAATTACGTAAAATAAAGACAACTAGGAACTAGAAAATAACAATACAAACTTTGAGTAAAAAATTCAATTTTTTACTGATCAAGTCTTCTGTCTTTTTTGTCTGAGATTTATTGTCTCTATGCAGGTTTTTATACATTAAAACTTGTTTGGATTTAATTGGATTTTTTACTGCGCCTATATGCAAAGTTAAAAAACTTGAAAAGATGAAACGTCAAACGGTACATTTTAGATTTGATGGACTGTAGTTATAGGTACACCCTGGTTTCGCCTATTTTATCGTTCTATAAGTAAGTATCTCTATCATTATCCTATGTGCATACAGATAATGGTCCCGACTTTATGTCGTGTACCGTAAATTGGGGTAACTTTCAAATGACGGGGTACACTTAATGGTTATAATATTAATTCGTTTATTTCAGGCAATAATCCCTGCATTTTAGGGTTCCGTACCTCAAAAAGAAAAAAGGAAATCTTATAGGATCACTTTGTTGTCCGTCCGTCTGTCAAGACACTTTTGGACGGGAACGCGTGGAGGTATCATGTTGAAATTGTTATCAACTACTCAGATCTGCGGTCCCTTGTGGCTGTAAAAAAATCATACACTTCTAAGTTATCGCAATCAAAAGTTATGGCCATTTTACTGCATATTTCAATACTTTGCGCAAGGAACTAATCAGTAGATGGCTGTATGTTCTGTAGGTGGATTGTTTTTCGTGATTGGAAGCGTTTCGTTCATCTAGGTATGGAACCCTACACTATGCATACAAACGTATGCCTTAACAATTTGTTTTTATAGGATCGCGGGAACGATAACTACAGGTGAAACCGCGGAGCTTGTTTATACCTAATCGGGACCATTATTCTCTTTGCACATTATTATTTATTCAGTTTAATTTTGTACCAAATTAACCTAAAATTAATGATTTTTCCAGAAAGCAAGCGGATAATATTAAAGAAGTCAACACCAGTGAGAAAGAAGCGGGTTATTACCATAGAAGCACCAACGGATGATGTCACCCCTGAGGAAAAAGTCAAGTTTGTGTTTAAAAAGTGTGCAGTATTGAGCAAGCATAAATTCAACATAAGGTACTTATATACTTACTTATAAATTATAGGTAGACCGCTTAAGGCGCTGTCCAAAGCAAATTAGCCCTCTCGCTCACACGTACCCACATTTTGGAAGATCTAAAAAATATACTACCTAACTACATGTAATTACGTTAAATAAAGATAACTAGGTTCTAGAAAATAACAATACAAAGACTCAGTAAAAATCCAATTTAATTTTTTTTATGGGACTACTTCCACACACGGTCATCTGGTCCCAAACTAGGCTAGAAGCCTGTACTATGGTAACCAGATGACTGATATACATACTTACTTAAGCTTATAACACCCAGACGCAGATCAAACGGACATGTTCATGCACACAAATGTTTGACCTGGCCGGGGATCGAACCCGGGCCCTGCGGCACAGAAAGCAGAGTTACTACCATCTGTGCCAACTAGGCTGTCAATTACTTACCTACTTTTTTTTTCCATTTACTACGATCCTGACATACAACTTTCGCTTTTTCCACTTTCATGACATTCTTCATTCATGCTCGTCGGTTGTTGGTACTTTTGACCTGGCTTTTTTTTAAGATAGCATCAACTTGTTCATGAAAGGTCGCCCGCGGCCGGATCATGATCATTCACACTCGCCTTATAAATGTTCTTTGTCGATCTCGTTTCGTCCATCCTCTCCACATGTTCGAACCACCCAAGCAATCCTGTTGATAATTGGCTATATTCTACGAATAGACGATCGAACCTAGTTCGGCCGTACCACCATACCATCCGGTACGGTGTCACGCCACACGATCGAACCGCTTTGATGTGCAAGCGACCGCACCACGTAATAATAACAGCAATGTTCGCCGGACACTGCGCCAGACGATCGAACAAAAGTTATGTATTCCTTCAATTGTCATATATCTGTTCTATTTACTTTGTAAATCTTTGGAATAAGCACTTCTATTATTGTTCCGGAGGGGGGCGTTGGTGTTTGCGACACAGTCTAACGACTACTGCACTACTGCATCATCGTTCCTTTACCGCTTTATGTGTCTACCTGTTATCTGTTCCAAAATCAACGATTTATTTATTTCTACAAAACCTAAATCTACAATAGAATAAGTAAACATGGTTTGGTCGCGAACCAAGTTTGTAGTACGGCCGCACCATGTTGGATCGTCTATACGTAGTATTAAAGTTTTAGAGTTAGTGCAATATAGCCTTAAGTTCATCAAATCTAAGAACTACCGTTTGACAATTTTTATTTTACCTTCTTTAAAGGATTTGGATAAAATGACTCCATGGTTTTATTGCGAACACACATACATTCACGCCTTTTTCCCGAAGGGGTAGGTAGAGGTGTACCCAGGACTCAGTCCCATAGTAGATACACCCACATTTCGCCAGTATGTTATTGGTCCCATGTAATAGGGGGCGAGCCTATTGCCATCTTATACCGGGCACAGTTCCAGACTTCAGGCAGTTATTGAGATAATTCCTCATGGAAAGATCCAATATTTAACACTGCCTGACCTAGGGATTGAACCCTGGACCTCTTGATTGGCAGTCGAGCAAGCGCCCTCTACGCCACCGAGGCAGTCACTAATGTAACTAATGTTTATGTTTATAGCCGTTTGGTTCCCGACTATATAATAGGGCAACCCCTTTTTCATGTGGGAGCCGTGAGACTCGGCAGAGAGACATATTCGGAGAGTGGGCAGTAGCGCTCTCCGTTTCTAAGTATTCCAACTAGGTACTGCGATCACCAAGCCGCACAAGCGTGGTGATTACGGCAAAACTCCCCCATATTAATAGTTTATGGCGTTCTATGGGGGACTCATATCATCGGGGGGCCTCCCCGGGAGGCCTGTGTTCAGCAGTGGACGTCTTCCGGCTGATGATGATGATGCTAATGATATCTAACAGATCAATCCTGCTAAGTTCAAACGCGACGCCTATCCGTCGCTACGGCGGAGTGGGCTACATGTGCTGTTTCTGCCCTATGCAGTTCCCTGACGCCGGACTACTGAAAGCTCACACTTTACAGGTAAATCGCATAACAGCCTCTTTCCTGAAGGGGTAGGCGTGACGGGCCTCCCTTTTTCATCTAGTTCTGTTGTAATCGGTATCCGGCATATTCCTGCGTTCTTTACTAGGACATCTGTCTACTTTAAAAGTTAAACTCACTCATACAAAATGAAAATACACAGATATATGAAGAAATATGAAAGAAAAAAAGAAAGAGAAAATACATTTATTGAGACACACACAATTCCTAGACTCCACATACTATATTTAAGACAGAGTATATATAAAGTATATGACATAAATTTGAACACATAAAGAAAGAAACAAAGTGTGTCCTAACACGGCCCCAACTCAGCATGGTGCTGGCTGTGAACATGGAATGGAATAATTTTCCACTCAATTATTTGTGGTTGGCTCTGGATCTGGCCTTTATTTGCGCGAAAACATATTTTGTTAAAGAAAACCGTATGGTTTTTTTGCTATTTAAAAAAAAACATTAACATAACCTAAAAACTCCTTTTTAAGTTTTTTTTTATGTATACGAAGAAACTGTAAAGCCGGGTCCGCAGCGGCATGTTTTTGTGTTACCTAACACAATAACATGAAAAGTGTGCGTGGCTTTGGTGTTACATAACAAAATATTGTTATACTAGCGGCCCGCCCCGGCTTCGCACGGTAGCAGAAGTAGGTATAGTGAACGTTTAACAGGAGTAAATTCGTGATACATTGTATTTTAATAGATATAACCCTAATGGTTTACGCAGCGCACGCAAATTAAGGACTGTTTCTGTTACAATGATCAAACCTTAACACATGTATAAATTAATCGTGGGCTATTTTGAAGATATTGATAAGTACTACAAACCCCTAGTACATTACTTTATTCTACCACCAATAGTTTTCACACCGCATGAAAAATAATCACTGCTTCGATTATTGTGACTAAACCAGAAAAGATGGATATAATCTATGTATACTGTTTTGTAGGTATTGATAAGTACTACAATCTCCTAGTACATTACTTTACTCTACCACCAATAGTTTTCACACCGCATGAAAAATAATCACTGCTTCGATTATTGTGACTAAACCAAAAAAGATGGATATAATCTATGTATACTGTTTTGTAGGTATTGATAAGTACTACAAACCCCTAGTACATTACTTTACTCTACCACCAATAGTTTTCACACCGCATGAAAAATAATTATTGCTTCGATTATTGTGACTAAACCAAAAAAGATGGATATAATCTATGTATACTGTTTTGTAGGTATTGATAAGTACTACAAACCCCTAGTACATTACTTTACTCTACCACCAATAGTTTTCACACCGCATGAAAAATAATCACTGCTTCGATTATTGTGACTAAACCAGAAAAGATGGATATAATCTATGTATAGGTACTGTTTTGTAGGTATTGATAATTACTACAAACCCCTAGTACATTACTTTACTCTACCACCAATAGTTTTCACACCGCATGAAAAATAATCACTGCTTCGATTATTGTGACTAAACCAGAAAAGATGGATATAATCTATGTATAGGTACTGTTTTGTAGGTATTGATAATTACTACAAACCCCTAGTACATTACTTTACTCTACCACCAATAGTTTTCACACCGCATGAAAAATAATCATTGCTTCGATTATTGTGACTAAACCAAAAAAGATGGATATAATCTATGTATACTGTTTTGTAGGTATTGATAAGTACTACAAACCCCTAGTACATTACTTTACTCTACCACCAATAGTTTTCACACCGCATGAAAAATAATCACTGCTTCGATTATTTTGACTAAACCAAAAAAGATGGATATAATGTATGTATACCGTTTTGTAGGCATTGATAATTGCTACAAACCCCTAGTACATTACTTTATTCTACCACCAATACTTTTCACAGCGCATGCATATAATGTCTGTTTCGATTATTGTGACTAAACCAAAATAGATGGATAAAATTTCCGTGGACTATTTTGTAGATATTGATAAGTACTACAAACCCCTAGTACATTATATTATTCTACCATCAATGGATTTCACAGCGCACGCAAATTTATGAATATGGTAATTATATTATGTGACACCTTGGTTCACAATATTGCAGTTTTCTTACGGATCCCTATTTTTTTTCAAAATCTCATATAGCCTATGTCACTCACACTGAATTAAGCTATCCATAAGTGAAAGAATTTTTAAAATCGGTCCAGTAGTTTCGGAGCCTATTCGTTACAAACAAAAAAACAAAAAATCAAAAAAACAAAAAAACAAAGTTTCTCTCTTTATAATATTAGTATAGATAACACGCTAACACGTTATCCGTCGCGGATGGAAAACATTTTCGCCTGCGGGGGGGGTTCGTAGTTCATTTTTTGTTAGCGCTCGTGCCATCAACATCTCTGCTGGATATTTGAAAATCATAATCTCCTTTTGTAGCATACAATATTTAGAAATTTTCTATTATTTAGAGACTGTAGCATATTGTGAGTCGGAATCAATGGATTTTAAACAAGAAAACACTTGCCCTTGTACGGAGCTTATTTTAGAAAATGATAATTGCTAACAAAAACATTTTCGGTGTCATGTCGCTGTGGACGAGTTGTTATATAACACGGTTAGATAACAACGTTTTGTTACTAACATTTAGCTGTAGATCCGGCTTAAGGTTTTCTTTAACAAAATATATTTTCGCGCAAATAAAGGCCAGATTCAGAGCCAACCACAAACAATCGAGTGGAAAATTATTCCCCGTTTCTTCATACATACATACATTCACGCCTTTTTCCCGAAGGGGTAGGCAGAGGTGTACCCAGGACTCAGTCCCATAGTAGATACACCCACATTTCGCCAGTATGTTATTGGTCCCATGTAATAGGGGGCGAGCCTATTGCCATATACCGGGCACAGTTCCAGACTCCAGGCAGCTATTGAGATAATTCCTAATGGAAAAATCCAATATTTAGCACTATGCCTGACCTGGGGATCGAACCCGGGACCTCTTGATTGGCAGTCGAGCATGCGCCCACTACGCCACCGAGGTTTCTTCATATCTGTGTATTTTCATTTTTTATGGGTGACGTTTAACCTTAACGTTGCCATATATGTTTATAAATGCTCAGTTTCAAAGCTTAATATAGATTTGGTGTAAAGGCAGCCATGGTAAAGATCGCATCGCACCGTCGCTGCGGCAGCGCTACGTGCCGTGAGGCTTCTAGTATAAATTTCAATGACAGGGCCGAGTTACAGTGCTGTAGATATCTTTACTGTACTGTGGCCTTACTTCCCGTTCCCAGCTGTCGGATGTCGGACACAAAATAATAAGTGTACAAAAGTCAAGCTGCATAGAACGCGCGCTCGAGCAACGCACACATAGACATCGCTCACGGACACGATATCTCGGTATGGTTCAGAACAGTGACGATGATAGAAGATATATAATTACTTCATTAATGTTTTAATTCAGTAACAACTAATTTTAAAGTAGCATTTATTCAGTTACTAAAGAACGACTTTAAATACCTATTTGCCTAAAAAATGGCATGGAGCAGTGTCCATGGTGCGTAATAAATAAAAAAAATACCTATTTGCAGTTTTAATTTTTTTTTGTAGTATTATATAAATATATAACCCCATTTTATAATTAACTACCTAGTGTAAGAACAGCGGCTTTGTAATATGGGAGTTTTATACCAAAACTTTGACGCCCTTTTTGAACCCCATAGAATATGAATGACGCCCTTTTTGGACCCCATAGAATATGAATTTTTAAAAATCCTTATCACACGTCCGCATAACGAAAAGAACCTACATTCTAAGTTTCAAGTCTAGGATCAGTGGTTTGGGCTCTGCGTGGCGTGAAAGTCAGTGAGTCATTTAGGATTTTATAATGTATTTATAGTGATTACTTGCTACTTAAAATAAAACACTAATGAATATACCTATATATTAGGTATAACGTATCAAGCTATATTATAAAAAAAAAGTAATGATTGTAATCATACACGAAATCAGACTCACGACATAATAATATTATCTGGCCCGACATCCGACAAGTATGAACTGGGGTTGGGTAATGAAACACCATTAATTCTTGCATCATTTATTCGGTATTCAGTATCAAAGTGAACTAATTCTATTAAACATCTAAAACATAAATATTGACAGGGCTCTGCGCGCGCTCCAACAAGAATATCATAGACAGATAATATCTGGACCCGAAGTACCGAGAACTCATAATGCTACTTTGCTATATGTTGAACTGTCAAACGTGTGTCAAACAAATCATTTGACAGTTCTACAGTTTCGTCAGCCGATCAGGCACTCATCTACAACTGTCACTATATGTGCCGTCTCCATAAATTCCTTCCTCCAAGTGTCATACCTACATGTCAAATGCGGCAACATAAATTACGAAATCAGAGTACCCGAGCCTACCCGACACAATTTTACACGCTCACTGGCACTCCTTGCACACTCTTTTTTACGCACACTACTATTTAAAAATTGCCGCATTTTCGAAACTATTGTTTTTACCTAATGAGGTATCTGGTCAGAGCGCGAGTGAAGACTCATTTATCTAAGGCCTAATAATTATAGACAACTTAGATACTAATGTATAGTTAAAATCCATCAAATCCATGAAGTTCCGTTTGACGTTTCATACTTTCAATCATAGAGGAAAATTTCAATAGTTTTTCAAATTCTAATTCAAACTATGTTCAAAATTATTTATTTAAAGATAACAATGGGTTAGTAAGTTGTATCTCGTAGACGATGGTTAGCAAATACTTTAAACTGCATTAATTACTAAATACCTATAATATTATTTAATAAATCATGTAGGAATAACTTTAATTATCCACTTCGACCATCGCCCGCACGAAGTGTCTCCCCAGAGGTCCATGCGGATCATCGCGCCAATGTTTGCAGGATGAAGTTGCTATTTCCCCGAACCCTTCTCAGTGACGCTACGTTTTTCCAAACGACAACGTGAAAGCCGTCAGTTCTATTCGATTGCGCTTTTGCTGCGTAGCTTATGTTATTCAATAATCTTCACCGTAAAACCATAGAATTATGATTTTTATCACAAGATCAACAAATATTAATCAATAAATTTAAATTCTTCAATCAAGGCAATATGAAATTTGTCAAACAGTTGGTACATCTACTTCTTAGACTTGATGGACTAATAGCCGTACCTTTATTAACATTTTATCCACTTACAAATTATTAGTACGAGCTGGTAGCTAAATTAAATATTTTGCAACATGTACCTAGGTAAAGACAATCATAGTAACAGAAATGCATTCTAAAGTTAGAACGTAACATAATATTTCAAATTTTAAGAGAATAAGCGGTCTATTCGCTTAAAATACAATACATATAGATACAGGTAGATATATGAACATGGAAAGAAATAATTCAGCCACGAGCGGGATTTGATCATCTATAGACATACGCCCCTATAGGCGTTAGGTAGGTGGGATAGAAAATTTCGATGATGACTAGTATCTCTATACGGTAGCTCGTAGAGTGCCTACCACGCGGATTGGTGCTGGTTCAAATTCCCCTCGTGGGTGAATTTTTTATCTCATGTTCACATTGTATTCATAACATGCGGGGAATGAGCCAGTGTTACACAAACATTTACTTGCCAATCCTTAACTAATTTTATAACTACCCTACTTCATTATTGTATTTTTATTTATTGTGAAATTTAATGTAATAATGCGACAACGAACAATTATATTGTAAAATAACTATGTTATCACGTAAGTGGCAAATTGCCTTTGTTGATAATAAAGATCTTTAAACCGAAACCGAACATTATATAATACCTACGCTATTATATAATATAATAATATATATAATATGGGACAACTTCCACACACGGTCATCTGGTTCCAAACTAGGTTAGAAGCCTGTACTATGGTAACCAGATGACTGATATACATACTTATATAAGCTTATAACACCCAGACACAGATCAAACAGACATGTTCATGCACACAAATGTTTGACCTGGCCGGGGATCGAACCCGGGGCCTGCGGCACAGAAAGCAGAGTTACTACCATCTGAGCCAACGAGGCTGTCATATATTATTAAAGATAAGTAAACTTAAAAACTAATATCAGGTGTTTACAATAAGTTTGAATACTTAAGAAGTGGGATCTAGCCATCAAACTAAAAAACTCTCAAATGATAGAATTGTACAATTCGTGAAAAAAATTCTTCTTCCCAATTTAATACAAGTTAATACAATACAAGTGTACTAACCATTTGTGCTGGTCTATTTTGTACATTTTGCGTGAGAAGTAGATTTTTTTTTTGCGAATTTTGCAACTCTCTGTTAACTGTTATAAATCAAATTTGACAGTAGTATGAAGGATGCACCCCATTTAGGTGGTTCTTTTTCCATAAAAAATGATTTTTTTCTAATATGAATAAAGAGAGAATAATTTTCCACCCAATTGGCTCTTGATCTGACCTTTATTTGCGCCAAAACATGACTAAAGAAAACCGAATGGTTTTTCTTAAATATAAAATTTGTTTTATATTTTAATGTTTTTTTTATAAATAGGAAAAAACTATACGATTTTCTTTAATCAAATAGCCAGATCAAGAGTTAATTGAGTGGAAAATTATTCCCTCTTTCTCAATATTTGGAAAATTTAATTTTCTATTGAAGAGAGACCCATTAAGTGGTTATACTAAAATTATTTATAAAATTCTTGTACAAATCCCACCCCTACTCTTTCCAACCAAGGCCGGTTGCCAGGAAGAGATCGCTTAAAGCGATAAGGCTTAATTTAATGTAAAATAATCTATAATATAACCATAATGTTAATCATAGTCGCAATAAAGATTATTTCTATTCTATTTTATTACAACCCTTTTTTGTAAGTTGTATATTGAAAATCACCTATGAAATTGCTATATTAATATAAACTATAATTTTATTTCTAGACGCATGGAGATTCAGAGAAAAAAGTGTTCCTGCGACCCCAAACGCTTCCCGGCTACGTGGTCAAACTAGACATCACAGACCTCACTTGCACAATTTGTAACAAGCCTTTCAACATGCTCGACGAGTTCACCTCACATTTAACTTCCACCCACAATAAACCTTTCTACACAGACGTGAAAAGCCACATAATACCTTTCAAATTCGACAACGACCTCCCCAAATGCGTGTTCTGCTCAAATAGGTACAGCAACTTCAAAATTTTGCACCAACATATGAATCAACATTTTAGGAATCACGTTTGCGAAGTTTGCGGACGAGGCTTCGTCAATTCGAAAGTCTTTCAGACTCACATGTATAGGCATAATACTGGTGTTTTTAATTGTTCTATGTGTGACAAAGTTTTCAATACTAGAGTCAAATGTAAAGATCATGAACGTTCAACGCACAGACTGATGAATAAAAGAAATAAATGCGCCTACTGTGGGGAGATGTTCAAAGATTACGTTAAGAAACATGATCATGAAGTGAAGGTGCACGGGGCTAAGCCTGTCGTCTTGCATTGTCTAGCTTGTAGTAGAACATTTGATAACCAGAGGGCGCTCACCGTCCATACTAAATCTCATCACTTGATGGAGAAGAGAGTGCCTAAGTGATTTTATGGGATAAATACTACTAGTCTGTTCCGCATGTCTGAGAAAAACTGTCACTGACCCTTCGAACCAATACTAAACGATAGGCTTCCGGCTTTATTTTACGTAAACTTTTCTTGCTTTACTACTTTACTGTACTTATATCGTGGCCTTTTCACTTATGTACCTTTAAGGAAGTAAACATTTCTTGTGTCTTGAAATTTTTCTCTGGTGATTTCTGTCGTCAAAGGTAGATGCACTTCCTTTTGGTAATGTGGGCTTACCCCACGGCACAAATCTATATTTTAGGCAAGTATCACCCTTACATACATATATACATACGCGCCCCGAGTTCGCCTGCCGCGCGGCTCCATCAGAGTTGCGGCCCTCGCGTCCAGGCAGTGAGAATTTGACGCCCGCGCCAAACTCACGTCGCTCGCGCATCCAGCACTACTTTCTGTTTACCGCGTACCTACGACCATAGTTTAGACCTACCGTTGTATGTTGCCTAATTACGTAATACATACTCCTTCAAATATAAAACGAGTTCGTTTATTATTGGGATACCTGGGGATCAAAATACCTCGCACCCACACAACGAAACTCCATACTGGTGACCCCGACGTGATCGTGGACCTCCGCATTTTCTTGGGCCGCCGCGTGGTCACATGTGCCGCGTGGTCGGTTACAGGGTTCGAAGACTCACCGCTATCGTTGCTCATCGTGTTCTCCACGGGGTCACCAGTATGGAGTTTCGTTGTGTGGGTGCGAGGTATTTTGATCCCCAGGTATCCCAATAATAAACACACAACGAAACTCCATAGTAACAAAAGAACATGGCCTTAAAAATCAACTCCAGGATGTTTTTTGGCCATATGATAGTTCAGACTGGCTTTCTGCACGAACGCCTGTCCACAGACCTTGCACACTTTCCTCTTATCGCCTGTATGTATCCTCTCGTGAAAGTTTAAAGTATTGCGTCTCAAAAATGACTTGTTACAATATGCACAGTGGAAATCTTTCACAGTTTTATGCTTGATCTTATGACGAACCATTGCTTTATTACAGTGGGTAACAAACTCACATAAATTGCATTTAAGTTTCGGGCCAAGCATATGAAAAGATTTATAATGATCTCTCAATATATATTTGCAATAGTATGCTTTGCCGCAAGCATTACATTTATATCTTTCGTCTATGTTATGAGCTTTAAATTTGTGTTTAATGTAGGAGGGTTTGTTAGCAAATCCTTCAACGCAAAGTGTGCAGTTAATTCGTGGTATTTTTAAATGTTTGTGTTTAATATGAAGCGTTAATAGTTTAAATTGTTTTCCATCAAACTCCTTGTCGCAGCTGCCGCACTTGAATGTAGGTCCTGCCTTATTCGGTCGTGCCGTTCGCGTGTAGTCAACGCCCTTTTTTGGGTAGAATACGACTGGTTTCCTTACACCTACAACAATAGTTTTGCATTACAAAAATAATATTCACAGGTTTTTGCAACCTACTCTGTAAGAGGCATAGAACATTAAAAAGATCTAGTGCGATTAGACGTTCAATAAAAAACCAAGTTTATCTTTATTATTACACTACAAACAAGAAACATTAAATTTAAAATACAATTATAACAAATAATTTAACAATTGGCGGTCGATCTCTTCCAGATAACCATACAGGGAGAGGAGAGTACTGTAAATCACATTTGGTCGGTGGTGTGACAGAAATAGTAAAATTGTATTTGTATACCTATTGTTAAGCGGGAATCCATCGATTAGGAACTCTTCTAATTTTTCATTATATTAACGATGTATATCCTATCTCTATTGCGTAACAAGGGCTATTGGCCAGTATTCCTTGAACCTCTTAGGAGCGTGGTATTGTTCGAAGTATGAATCCTATCCTAATCCTATATACTATTATAAAGGCGAAAGTTTGTAAGTATGGATGTATGTATGGATGTTTGTTACTCTTTCACGCCAAAACTACTGAACCGATTGGGCTGAAATTTGGTACGTAAGTAGCTTAGACCCTGGAATAACACATAGGGTACTTTTTATCCCGATATTCCCACGGGAACGAAGACTACGCGGGTGAAACCGCGGGTCACAGCTAGTAAATAATAAATTATTAAAAACTGATATTGTGTGGTGTTTATTAATATAATATTATATAAGTAGTTTATAGACATAATATACTTATCTACGTAAACTAAAATTACAATAATACACAAGTACATACTTTTTATAATTATTGTGAAATTCCATTTTGGCGGGGGGATGCGAGTGTCGTTTCTTTACGTTGGTACTAATATATATTTAGCATTCTTTACCTACATTTCAAATGCGGCAACTTAAATTACGAAATCGGCATTGCAGTGTGCGTCAATGCTTGTTTTACATACACTATTATTTTAAATTTGCCGCATTCTCCAAACTGTTGTTTTTAGTCAGTGCGGTATCTGGTCAGAGCGCGAGCGAAGAATAAAAAAAAATTCTTAGACCTAGTAATTATAGAAAACTTTCTTTAAAGTCCATCAAATCTAAGAAGTACCGTTCGGGAGTTTTTTTTTTGAAACGTCAAACCGATTGACGTCTCATACTTTTAATAACTTTGCATTGGCGTAACTCAATGACGTTGAATTGCTTCCTTACGCGTAACTCAAACATTTTTGACAGCCTCGTTGGCTCAGATGGTTTATGTAACTCTGCTTTCTGTGCCGCAGGTCCCGGTTTCGATCCCCAGCCAGGTCAAACATTTGTGTGCATGAACATGTCTGTTTGATCTTTCCCTGGGTGTTATAAGCTTATATAAGTATGTATATCTGGTTACCATAGTACAGGCTTCTAGCCTAGTTTGGCACCAGATGACCGTGTGTGGAAGTTTTCCCATAAAAAATATTTATTCAATAACCTTCGTCGTAAAACCATGACATTATGAATTTTATCACATTATGTACTTAATCACTAAATTTGAATCCTTAAAAAAACTCTCAAACGGTACTTCTTAAATTTGATGGACTATAAATAAGTACCTTATCGACTTACAAATTATAAGTACGAGTTGGTAGCCAAAATAAAATATTATGTAACAAGTACCTACCTAAGTAAAGACAATCATACTTAGTAACAAAAAAAGCACCATAAAGTTAGCTAACATAACATTCTAATATTTTATATTTTAATACTTAGACTGCTTAGTCTATATCTTGAAATACAATATGAATACGGAAAAAAAAATCAGCCACGAGCGGGATTTGATCTATAGACACACGCCCCTATAGGCGTTAGGTAGGTGGGATAGAAAAATTTCGCCCATGACTAGCATCTCCACGGTAGCTCAAATGGTAGAGTGCCCACCACGCGGATTGGTGCGGGTTCAAATCGGACTCGAGGGTGAAATTTTTCTTCCCATATTCATGGAAGATGTCCCATATTTTTATTATTGTATAACATAACATAACATTGTAAAGTAGGTACAGTCGTTTTATCGTGGCGAGTCTGAACATAGACTCTTTGCGCAGTTTAACTCGCGAAGAACACTGTTGTTATTATGATTGAACTGTTACACTTAACTGTTAAATTAACAATAAACATTTGTTCGTATAATATGTTTATTTGGGATTTTTAAAGATTTAACTTAAAAACTAAAAAAAGTAGCGTCAGTTATTACAAAAATGTGTCGTAATACTTGAGGAAGGTGGCTACCCGTCAAACTAAACAACTCACAAAATAAAGAATTGTAAAATTTGTGAAAAAACCTTCGACTGCCCATACAAATTTATCGTGTGGAAGTGGAGTTTTTCGAATATAATAATATAATGTTCTTTCTTTTAAAGTTAACAGGAAAAATGAGCTCTTAGCAGTTTGACACAATCATACGGAAAATTTACTAAATACATACATTCACGCCTTTTTTCCCGAAGGGGTAGGCAGAGGTGTACCCAGGACTCAGTCCCATAGTAGATACACCCACATTTCGCCAGTATGTTATTGGTCCCATGTAATAGGGGGCGAACCTATTGCCATCTACCGGGCACAGTTCCAGACTCCAGGCAGTTATTGAGATAATTCCTAATGAAAAAATCCAATATCACTTTGCCTGACCTGGGGATCGAACCCGGGACCTCTTGAATGGCAGTCGAGTATGCGCCCTCTACGCCACCGAGGCACCGAGGCGAGGAAAATTTACTAAATCGATGTTTTGTATTCCCCTGTATCCTCCGAATACAGTGAACCTATTAGATATATTTATATCCTGATATTTTAATGTTGAAGTATTGTATGTCCCTATCCTATGTATGTACCTTTTATTTTTGTTTATAACCTCTACATTTTTTTGTAGTGAACATCCAATCACGCGAGTAAAACTGAGAATTTTGGTAGTTCACTTTGAACAAACCAAGGGTTTATAAGAAAAATTAAAATATCGGGGACATAGGTTACTTCACTATAAGAATATCAGGCTATAAATTTATAGAAATCGTTAATTATATTCGGATGAAACAGGGGAATATAAAACATCGATTTGGTAAATTTTTCATAGGATTGTGTCAAATTCCTAGAAGGCTATGTATGTACTCTTACGTATTATAAAATTACTTTTACCAAATCTCACGCCTACTCTTCCCATCATATAACTCTATCCGACCAAGTCTGGTTGCCAAGAAGATATCGCTTAAGGGGATAAGGCCGCCCATAGTCGACCAATGATTACTGTTCCTTAGATCTTAATTTAATGTAAAATAATCTATATAAACAATTTCATCATAGTCGCAATAAGTTTAAATAATTTCTATTCTATTACTACGCGTTTTTGTCACAAGTTATACCTATATTGAAAATACCCATGAAAGTGCTATAGTATTATATACTATACTATAATTTTATTTCTAGACGCATGGAGATTCATAGAAAAAAGTGTTCCTGCGACCCCAAACGCTTCCCGGCTACGTGGTCAAACTAGACATCACAAACCTCACTTGCATAATCTGTAACAAGTCTTTCAACATGCTCGACGATTTTACCTCACATTTAACATCCACACACAACAACACTTTCTACACAGATGTGAAAACCCACATAATCCCTTTCAAATTCGACAACGACTTCCCCAAATGCGTGTTTTGCTGAAATAGGTACAAGCAACTTCAAAATTTTGCACCAACATATGAATCAACATTTTAGGAATCACGTTTGCGAAGTTTGCGGACGAGGCTTCGTCAATTCGAAAGTCTTTCAGACTCACATGTATAGGCATACCTAATACTGGCGTTTTTAATTGTTCTATGTGTGACAAAGTTTTCAATACTAGAGTCAAATGTAAAGATCATGAACGTTCAACGCACAGATTGATGAATAAAGAAATAAATGCGCCTACCTCATGATCATGAGGTGAAGGTACCCAGGGCTAAGCCTGTCGTCTTGCGTTGTTTAGCTTGTAGTAGAACATTTGATAACCAGAGGGCGCTCACCGTGCATACTAAATCTCATCACTTGATGGAGAAGAGAGTGCCTTAGTGACCTTATGGGATAACTAGTTGTCTGTTCTTAATGTACCAGAAATAAACGGCTTCCAGTTCTTTTACGAGTACGCACACTTTTCCTGCCGTCTGCCACTTTACTGTATCTCGTGGTAGATACCTTTTCACTTAATTACTCTTGAAGAAGTAAATATTTTTGTGTCTCTTTTCTATCATTTTTTTTTTGTTGTACTGTTAACAGATAATGCCATCATCCCGTCAGGGTATATGCACTTCTTTTTGGTAACAATTAACAATGACCGGACCATGGCCTTAAAACTCAATTCCGGGATGATTTTTGGCCATGTGATAGTTCAGACTGGCTTTCTGCACGAACGCTTGTCCGCATACCTTGCACACTTTCCTCTTATCGCCTGTATGTATCCTCTCGTGATAGTTTAAAGTTTTGCGTCTCAAAAATGACTTGTTACAATATGCACAGTGGAAATCTTTCACAGTTTTATGTTTTTCCATATGAGCATTAAACAATGTTTGACTAAAGGTATCATATTCACAAAATTTGCATTTAAGTTTCGGGCCAAGCATATGAAAAGATTTATAATGAGCGTTTAAAATAGAGCTTGTATAGTATGCTTTGTCGCAAGCGTTACATTTATATCTTTCGTCTATGTTATGTTCTTCGAAATTGTGTTTAGTTAATTTTTCTCTACGGTTAAAACTTTTATTACAACGTGTGCAATGATGTGACATTTTTAAATGTTTGTGTTTAATATGAAGCGTTAATAGCCTAAATTGTTTTTCATCAAACTCCTGGTCGCAGCTGCTGCACTTGAATGTAGATCCTGCCTTATTCGGTCGTGCCGTTCGCGTGTAGTCAACGCCCTTTTTTGGGTAGAATACAACTGGTTCCCTTACACCTACAACAATAGTTCTGCATTACAAAAATAATATTCGCAGGTTTTCGCAACCAACCCTGTAAGAGGCGTAGAACGTTAAAAAAACCTTTTGCGATGAGACGTCCAATGAAAAAAGAGTATCATTATAATCCTTTAATTGGCCACTAGGTTTCTCGTATAAAATTGAGTGAACGACATTGTGATAGCGGGTTCGAACGGTTCGATTTTGTTAGTGGTTTTGACAGATTTGAGAAGAGAAATTATCGAGTCTGTTCATACCACACATCAAACCGAGCCGAACGCGCCGATAGGAACGAATTTTTGAATGAAACCTTGTACACCTGTCCGCGTCGAATCATCCGTTCACCTTTATCAGTGAATCAAATAAAATCGAACCGTATTAATCCGCTATCTGGTATTAGTCGCTTAGACTCAGCTGTAGCCAGCCGTGTGAACCCGTCTTATCCCATTTATTTATAAAATAATAAATCAAATTATTATTAGAGGATTAGCAAGATGAAGTGGCAATGGGCCGGTCAAATTTGCCGCAGAACCGACAACCGGTGGGGTAAGGGTGTTCTAGAGTGGAAAGTGGAGCCCGCGTCTTGGCAACTGTGGACGTCACTAGGCTAGATGGAACGACAATATACGCGAGGTCGTTGGGAGTGGTTGGAGAAGGAGAACACAGGATCAAGTTGAGTGGCGTGCCATAGGAGAGGCCAATGTCCTCTCCTTCCTTCCTGATAACTAGTTTTCCCCGTTTTTCCTCTCTTTTGCGCCCGAACAATTCATATACGCTGTCTCGTTCTAACCCCCTGGGACTACGTTTTCCCTGCTCACTGTGCTACCGGGGCTAGACGACCTGACCTCATATTACGAACAGCAGTAGAAGTGTGGTAAGCGTTTAATTGCTTAATGTCTGCTGCCAAACGGCATACAAAAAATGACGTTTGACAGCAAAATTTACTGCTGTTGTTACGCGATTGCATGTTAGTAATACCACCCCTGATCTATTTTGTATTAGAAGTAAAAATTTTTGTGAGTCTTGCAAGTTGTTTGTCTGACGGGTAAATGCACTTCCTTTTTGGTAACAAGGGATCATGACCTTAAAATTCAACTCCCGGATGATATTTGGCCATGTGATAGTTCAGACTGGCTTTCTGCACGAACGCCTGTCCACAGACCTTGCACACTTTCCTCTTATCGCCTGTATGTATCCTCTCGTGATACAATAAAGTACTGCGTCTCAAAAATGACTTGGTACAATATGCACAGTGGAAATCTTTCACAGTATTATGCTTGATCATATGACGAACAAGATCTCTTTGATTGTAAGTAGCATATTCACAAAATTTGCATTTAATTTTCGGGCCAAGCATGTGAAAAGATTTATAATGATCGCTTAATAAATTATGTCTATAAAATTTTTTATCGCAAGCCTTACATTTAAATCTAACGTCTATGTTATGTTCTTCAAACTTGTGTTTAATTAATGTTTCTCTATAAACAAAACTTTGATCACAATGAGTGCAATGACGTTGTGGTATTTTTAAATGTATGTTTTTGATGTGAGTTGTTAAATTTCCCAATCGTGTCTCATCCCACTCCTGGTCGCAGCGGCCGCACTTCAACATGACTCCTGCGTTATTCGGTCGTACCCTTCGCGCGTAGTCAACGCCCTCTTTCGGATGGAATATAACTCGTTTCCTGGTTACACCTACAACAATATTTGCATTACAGAAATTGTATCCACAGACCTTAACCAAGAGTTAAAAGGTTAGATTTCTCATGTTATTATAGTTATAATCATAATTTATATTAGTTTCAAAACAATATACGAAACGAAAGTTAATAGAGATTTAGATGTGATTTTTAAGTGCACGTCAAGAAACTCTTTGATTCTCAATCCGGAAAAGTCTAAAATGTTAATCCTGGGTACAAAAACACAAGTTAGGAATGAAGTTAGGGATGTTAGATCATAATCCTAGAATAACTATCGACGGAGTATTACCGATTGAAAGAGATGCACGAAACCTACTTCGGACGGAAACGGACTTATTATGGAGAGTGAGCTTAGGTTTCTTAAAAATGTTAACGAAAAAATTAAAAACAGTTTTTATAAACTCAAGGTACTAGGTATATAATTAGGTAAATATTAGGTAAAAATTTCAAAAGAATTAAGAATATTGTAATGTGACCTTCTAGTGCTTTCCCCATTAAATTATTGTAGTGCGGTGTACGATCCTAGACTATGGGCGTAAACAGAAAGTGCAATTCAAAAAGAGCAGAATGCCTGCGCACGATTCTGCTTCAATGTACCTACACAGAACAGATATAATAATATCGGCAGCCAATCGGCCGCGAGCGAGATGGACCTCTGGACGAGTCTCCGTGAGCTCCGAACGCACCTCACGCACACTCTTGCGCGTGTAAAAAGCTCCATATGTGCAGTGTCTGTGTAGTAGGTAGTTATATCGCGACATTTGAAATTCAGTCGAGTGTCCGAGGTGTGCTAGAAGGGCACATGTTACTCCATACTTGGTGAGAAAAGGCATTATTAATATGAAACGCAGGGAACTTCATTAAGCTTGCACCATTTAGAAAGTACGTATTGTGGAGTGGCCGGCCAGAGTAAGAGAGACAGAGTAAGAGAGACAGAGCCTTTTTGAGAAGCTATACGATGGCACGATGGTCCAAGCATATGTTATCTTAACACACGATCGAAATAAAGGAATCGTTTAAATATTCCCACAAGAAAAATGCTGTTTCAAACACAAACAGCTTAAAAAAATTGTAACAATCTACCGCCACCATTAAGGACCAAATTAGGCTGTCATCCTTTAAAATAAGTTTAAGGCAAGTTCTGCTGCACGTAAAATAAATTATAGTATAAATAAGAGCATAGTTTTATTCCTGGAACAAAGCTGAACACACGCACCTAAATTCAAAATTCTTTTACGCGTACGCGGCTTTCTAGGAATTTGACACAATCCTATGAAAGATTTACCAAAGCGATGTTTTATATTCTCCTATTTCCTCCAAATATAATAAACCCATTCTATAAATTTATATCCTGATATTTTTATAATGAAGTAGCCTATGTCCCTCTGGGGTCATTTAAATTTTCCTTATAAACCCTTGGTTTTTCATAGTGAACTTCCAAAAATCCCAGTATACTCGCGTGATTGGACGTTCTCTACAAAAAACTTGTAGAGTTTATAAACAAAAATAAAATGATAAGGACATAGTTTACTTCATCTTTAAATTATCAGGATATAAATATATCAAATAGGCTTACTGTATTCGGAGGAAACAGGGGAATACAAAACATCGATTTACTAAATTTTCCATAGGATTGTGTCAAACTGCTAAGAGCAAACTGCTCTTTCATGTTAATATAGATATCAATGATCCTAAACACACACTCATTCATTTAGGATCACACACACATCCTTCACACATTTATGCGTAGGTACACCCATACAACTAAAACCACCGACCGAAAGGGATCCATTGAAAATCAGCGCTAGATGGATCATCTATGTCGCTCTAGCATAATGCTGAATTCACCCCTTTTGCCTTCGTATATTTTATTACTAATTAGTTTCATTTTATTTATAATTGTTATAATATATATTGCGAATCGCGTACACGCAATTTTTTAGTAGGATATTTAGATTTGAGAGAGAAATTATTATTATTAAATTAACTTTTATTATTTAACTTATTGCTTAGTTTTGTAAAAGTACATAATATAATTTTTGATGTAATCTTTGGAGGCAATAAATATATATTTTTTTATATTATATTTTATTTTTTCTAAATGTATAAAATTCCCAGTTTTACTAGCGTGATTAGACGTTTCCTAAAAAGAATTAAGAAAAATGCAAATAAAAAAACAGGGATGTAGTTTACTTCCCTGTCTTATTATTTCTGTATCTTCAATATCTATAAAAATCTATACTCTGACAGAACTTTCAATGTTACGCCAAAACACGATTGAGGCCGGACAAACACGGGAGCCACAGAAAATATTAGGTATCTAAATAAAAGCACCAAACGTAGCAGAGCTTCGGCTTAGACACCAGAAATTTTACTGCAGCCAAGGCTGCTTAAGAGCATACGCGGCCTTCTAGAAATTTCACACACAATCCTATGAAAAATTAACCAAAACGATGTTTCCTTTGAATATAATAAACCCATTCTATAAATTAATATCCTGTTATTTTTATTGTGAAGTCCCTGTCATTTTAATATTTCTTAAAAACCCTTGGTTTTTTCATAGTGAGCTTCCAAAAATCTCAGTTTTACTCGCGTGATTGGACGTTCACTACAAAAAAATTTAGAGTTTATAAACCAAACTAAAATAATAGGGACATACTTTACTTCATCTTAAAATATCAGGATTTGCAAATATATCAAATAGGTTTACTGTATTCGGAGGAAACAGGGGAATACTAAATATCGATTTAGTAAATTTTCCATAGGTTTATTTCAGACTGCTAAGAATTCCACTTTCCTGGAAATAAAATAATGTCTGTCATCTTACAAATGGCCCATGGCTCTAAAAATCAACTCCAGGATGATATTTGGCCATGTGATAGTTCAGACTGGCTTTCTGCACGAACGCCTGTCCACAGACCTTGCACACTTTCCTTTTATCTCCTGTATGTATCCTCTCGTGATACATTAAAGTACTGCGTCTCAAAAATGACTTGTTACAATGTGCACAGTGATAATCTTTCACAGTTTTATGCTTGATCATATGTCTAACAATTGCTTTTCTACTGTAAGTATCGAATTCACATAAATCGCATTTATGTTTCGGACCAAGCATATGAAAAGATTTATAATGATTGCTTAAAATATAGCTGGAATAAAATGATTTGTCGCAAGCGTTGCATTTATATCTTTCGTCTATGTTATGAGTTTCAAATTTGTGTTTATTATACGAGTGTCTGTTACTAAATCCTTTAACGCAAAGTGTGCAGCTAATTCGTGGTATTTTAAAATGTTTGTGTTTAATGTGAAGTTTTAATAGTTTGAGTTGTTTTTCATCAAACTCCTGGTCGCAGCTGCAGCACTTGAATGTGGATCCTGCCTTATTCGGTCGCACTCCTCGCGTGTAGTCAATGCCCTCTTTTGGGTAGAATACAACTGGTTTCCTTACACCTACAACAATAGTTTTGCATTACAAAAATAGTATCGGCAGATCTTAACAGATTTGACACAATTCTATGGAAAAGTCTCTAAATCGATGTTTTGTATTGCCCTGTTTTCTCCGAATAGGAACAGGGGTCGTACTATTTTTGTAATCCTATTTTTCATGGAATGGTGTCAAATGTCTTATAGTCAGGATACGCTCTGAACCAAACGGTTAAGAGGCTAGTCTCTTATTTTTTTGTAATGAATGAAAAAAATTCCAGTGTGCTTGGAATTTCATTGAAATTTTTTGTAGTGAACGACCAATCACGCGAGTGAAACTGCGATTTTTTTGATGTTCACTATGAAAAAACCAAAGGTTTTCTAGAAAAATTAAAACGACAGGAACATAAGTTAATTCACTATAAAAATATCACGATATTAATTAATAGAATGGGTTAATTACATTTGGAGGAAACAGAGGAATACAAAACATCGATTTGGTAAATTTTTCATAGGATTGTATCACATTCCTAGAAGGCCATGTACGCTCTTTATAAATAAAATCTATTATACTTTTGATAATGTTTATTAATTTACCTACTCATAACCAAAGTTCTATTCGATATAGCACATAATAACAATAAAGGAATATTTGACATAATATTTTACTATTATGGGTAACACAGAAAGTTTTTAGAATACGCCAGTAAGGAAAGCAACCGAAGAAAATGTATTTAAATAAATGTATTAAAAGAATTCCTCTTTGGGAATCTCTAGTGTATTAAATTCGTATGCTAAAACGTCCTTGTACATACAAATATGGAACACTTTCGCTACAAAGCAGTCTGAAATACCTAGCGAAAAGAAAGTCTGCTGTTTAAGGCGAAGTAGGATCGTTGTTGCGTGACTGATGGCCAGTAATGGCCGGCCCGCGCGCAATATCACTGGATGTTGTTGGTAAATGTATTTTTTGCTACAAAATAATACCTTTTCGCAATAAAATAAAGCCGTAATCGTCTAAAGTATTTAATATGGAACACGTAAACGAAATATCGTTGAAATATGTTAAATAACTAGCAAATGAAACTGCTTTTTCCGTATAACTTCACGATTTTTTCGTATCGAGTCAAAATTAGTTAATCGTGTTTCGACTCCCATAACTTCCTGAATATAATCCTAAACTTTTGACTGTCATAAAGTATGTATGCACTTCCATACCTACATAATAAATAATAATAAAAATAAAAAAGCCTTTTATTTCCCATCACCTGAGTTTTACAATTCTAATATTATTTGTATGTATAAAACTTATAATGCTAAGCTAAGGACAGAGAAAACTGGACAAAACTGGAGGAGGCCTATACCCAAATAGGGGTTCCTATCCATACCTACATACCTGAACAAAACCCTACCGCTTTCAATGAATAAACATCGCCATCTAGTTGCAAAATACAGCGAACATGTTAAAACGCACATTTTTTTTCATTCTTAGGATTTGGGATATTTTCTATATAAATAAAATCGTTTCATAAACACGATTCATAAAAAGAGTTTAAAATAATATCCAAAATGTGATCTCATACTGACAGCTCGTAAACCAATGCCTCGCATATATAAGCCACAGTAACGTTAGAGTTAATGACAAAATTTGGATATGCATTTTATACGCGCAAAGTATGGAAATATGCAGTAAAATGGCAATAACTTTTGATTGCGTTTACTTAGAAGTATGATTTTTTACAGCCACAAGGGACCGCAGATCTGAGTATTTGATATTAATTTCAAATTACCGGGAACGCATGTACCTCCATGCATTTGCGTCACCAAAAGTGTCTTGACAGACTGACAGACAGACAGACGGAGAACAAAGTGATCCTATAGGGTTCCTTTTTTCTTTTTGAGGTATAGAACTTAATTAAAATTCAATGTTTAAAAATGTATATAAAATAATATATTAATTAGATGTTAACTTAAAATTGATTTGCCGTACAGTCAACGCGTGGGTTTTGGGACTGCCTTCACCTTAAAAAAAGTCTCAAAGTCAAACTCAACAATATTTATTCAATTAGGTCACAATCTGACACTTTGCACTTTCATTATCCTTAAATAAAATACAACGTGCTGCAATAAGGTGTAGTAATATGAGGGGATCACCAAATACTATTCTATCTAACTGTAAACCTAAACAAATTACAAAAAAAAAGAAATTGCGAAAATCTTATACAACTTTGACGAAAAATGGATCAGCTGGACCCATTTTTTTTATGCGAATTTCGCAATTATTGCTTTTGAAAATTGTTCGATTTGACATTTGGATGCACCCCCTTAAGTACCCATTACTACACATTCATACATTATATGCATATAAATATGGAAAACTTTCTCTACGAAGCAAAGTTTGAAATTGCGAAAAGAAAATCAGCTGTTTTAATAAAAGCCTTAAAAAATCCTTATAACTTTAATATGAACAGCTGACTTTTTTTCACGTCTTCACATTGGTTCCTGACTGCAAAAGTACAATATTAGGCGTAGATGTTCCCTTATTTCTGTGTAAATTCAATGCAAACAATCTTAATCTTGTCTCGTTTTTTATAATTGGGGCTCCGCTGCCTCGAGTGTGATCACGACTGGTTGCGCGCCGTGATCAAACTCAAGATCACGTGACGCGAGACAACGATGCTACGCATCGGGATCACGCTCAAGGCAGCGTAGACCCTTAACATGGTTTTTGTAGACTAAGCCGTCTACTCACTTGAAATTATGAAGAACATTATTTATTAAATCCATTGACTTGTAAGTGACATACTTAGGACTAATTTGATAAAAAAATTGTTTGCCTGATTCTTTACTCTAGCTACGGCCATTTCAATATGGCCTTAAAATTCAACACCAGGATGATATTTGCCCATGTGATAGTTCAGACTGGCTTTCTGCACGAACGCCTGTGAACAGACCTTGCACACTTTATCCTTATCACCTGTGTGTATCTTTTCGTGTAGTCTTAGCGTCGTCTTCCTCATAAACGACTTGCAGCAATACGCACAGTGGTTATTCTTCACAGTTTTGTGTTTGAACGAATGTTTATACAAACCCTCGACGCTGTACGTTTCAAAGTCGCACTGTTTACATTTATGTTTGACGCCGAGCATATGGAAGATGTCTTTGTGTCTTCTCAACTGAATTTGTGTATTAAAAGCATTTCCGCAAGCGTTACATTTATATCTGTCATCTATGTTGTGCGCTTCGAATTTGTGTCGTGTATAACGGGCTGCAGTTTTGAACATTTCATGGCAATATTGACACCAGTATTTGGATATGTGCACTTGTTTAATGTGACTTTTAAGATTATCAAAACGTTTAATGTCGTAATTCTTGTCGCAGCTGTTGCAGTGCAGCACGACTCCTGATTCAGTCACCACTCGTTTGTAGTGAACGTCTTCGATTATGCGTATTGGTGGTTTGATGCCTATAACAATAATATTTTTGCATTTAATACCATATTTCTGTTAGCCGCTTAACTAATATTAATTTGTACCTATAAGCTTCTATTAATAAGATATTATATAAAAATGTTGCAGTGGTAGGCCTCTTTTGCAGAGGGCCGCCTGGGGAAATACCACACCAGTTTGTCAGTTATTCATCCGCCAAGCAGTAATGTGCAAACATTACTGTGTTCCGGTCTGAAGGGCAATGCAATACCAGTGAAATTACTGGGCATGACGAGTTTCAATAACTAATATCTCCAGTGCAGTGCCACGCAGAATTTTGAATATTAAAACACTGGGTGGCACTGTGTCTGATATGGGCGATCATGATGCTTACCATCAGGCACCTGATTTGCTCGTCTTGTAACTCACTATCATAAAAAAACAAACTAATTGCTGTTTTTTTGTCTAGATGAAACTCGAGAACGGCTAGATCGCTTTGACTAATTTTGGCTTTGAAATATTCGTAGAAGTCATGAAGTATGAAGAAGATAACAAATAATAGGTTGTTCGGAAAGTAATTTCGTTTTTTTTTTTTGTGGAAATCAAAGACAGTTTTTGTATAATAAACAAATACTTTATTAAATTATATATTGGCCGTTCTGGTCCATCTTTCTAGTAGTAGCATAATTTCACGCTCATAAAATGTTTGGTCTTTGCTGGCAAAAAACTGTCGGGAAAAAACGAAATTACTTTCCGAACAAACTAGAATATATAAGATATAAAGAATATAATATTATGTCTATTAGTATATTGATTAGTTTAACTCCTCTTTGCTTCGTTAAAGTATAAGTGATCGCAAGTCATTGATATGGGTTTTTCCATTAAGAATTTTGTCAATAATAGTCTGGAATTCGTGCCTAATTCAAGTCAATAAAATCGCCCCCTATATATTACATGCGTCATGCAACTTGTAGATACTGACCAAGTGTGGGTGTAGGTACTTAATATAGGACTGAGCCAATGACACACTGCCTAGCCCTTCGGGGGAAAAGACGTGATCTTAAGTTATGTCTTTCTATAGGTAGACCGCTTAATTGAGTCCTTGCCTGCGGGGTAAAGGGGCGTAGGACCGGAAGGTGTGGGCGGCAGGCACCACCCGCCCGCACCTCTCCCGGCCCCCGTTCACGTCTACCTCCGCGCCCCCCGCCGCCCCTGTACCCAGCAGGCGAGGACTCAATTAAGCGGTATAACTAAATATTCTTTGGAAGATTTGTCTTTTTGCAACTTCAATAAACGATGACAAAAATTCAAAAGATTACCAAAGTTTTAAAGGCTTTAAGTACATGAGGTAAAATGTAGAATCAGCACAAAATCTAGGCAAGTACCTACCCAGCAAGTATCAGAGAACTAGACACTAAAATATAGATCCAGGTGAAATAACAGTTATCAAAACCTTGAACGAATTAACCACATCAAAACGATGCGTCCACCCATTCGTTCGTAATACAAAATTAGCTCTTCACTTTGGTAAATTAATCGGCGATTCGAGGTTACCGACGTTACATATCATGCATGAGATATCCTATGGTTTAACATTTTAGAATCTTAGCACTGCAGAACTGGCATCTATCGCTCCATCTAGCCCAGAGAGGTTCCACACTACACTTGCCAAGACGGTAGAACACGCTATAAATAACACGCTTGACGCTTACCCCACCAGTTGTCGGATAAGCATAAACTTAGTCATTTAAAACTTTAAAAACAACAGTTTTAAAAATTTAACAGTTCGTCAGACGAAACCAATAGTACAACCTTGGTGACTGCGTTTGAATTTGAACTATGATGATACCGGAACACTACTTGTGACTTTGAGGTAGGCATTACTGGTCAGATTTGTCAATAGCTTTCATAGCTTTTAAGGTTTACTATATAAATAATTGATGTGCAATTGGCATATGGCAAACAAACAGACGGGCCGCCTGATGTTGAGCGGTTACCGCCGCCTATGGATTGGATAATATGGATCTGCGACACCAGGGGTGTTGCCAGTTTGTTACCGACCCTTCAACACTCTATTCATTCTCCTTTTGAAGAGCCCCATGTTGTAACTCGACGGTAAGACCGCAGCAGGGAGATCACTCCACAGTTTGCAATTTTCCCGTTCTTTTCTGCCGCATTCGTGCATAGTGTGCGATGTCCACGTATCGATTATGTGCGGATGAGCTCTCAGGCGATGTGACGGCTAGTGCGGTGATAGACCCGCGACGCTAGGACCAGTCGAAATATTATAAGAAATAACAAGGAATAACCCCAATAATAACATAAATCATGAATTGTGCTCTCAGGTGATGGCAGCTAATGGTTTGAACGGAGATAGAGCCGTGACGCCGGAAGATTTACTTTTAACAGGAAAGAGGACCTTAGCAGTTTGACACAATCCTATGGAAAATTTACTAATTAGATGTTTTGTATTCCCCTGTTTCTTTAAATAACAAACCTATTTGATATATTTATATCCTGATTTTTTAAAGAAGAAGTTATTAAAGAAGTATTTTTATATATCTATCTTTTTATTTTTGTTTAAAAAACTAAATTTTTTTGTAGTGAACGTCCAATAACGCGAGTAAAACTGGGATATTTGGAAGTTCACTATGAAAAAAACCAAGGGTTTATGAGAAAAATTCAAATGATAGGGACATAGTTTACTTCACTATACAAATAACAGGATATAAATTTATAGAATGGGTTTATTATATTCGGAGGAAACAGGGGAATACAAAACATCGATTTGGTAAATTTTTCATTGGATTGTGTCAAATTCCTAGAAGGCTGCGTACACTCCTAATAGTTATTGGTAATCTTGGTAGTCATAAAGCTGTTATTTTAAACATATAAAAGAATAAATACGTAAGTGCGTAATTTAAATATATTTATTTTAGAAGACTTATTTCTATGTTAACATCTAGGCAATATTATATAAGCTACATAGAACTAACAAAATTTTACGTTATGGAGTTACACCGGCTAACTTGAGCCGCCCGGGGCCGACCGTAAATTCTTAGAGTATTAAAAAAGTCTTAAACTTTAATTATATATTTAACGGATCTTATGTAAGTAGGTACATCGTATAACTTATTGCAAGTTAAGATAAACTAACACTACTCTATGAAAAGCAATGGCGCAAGAAACTAGAATTTGGTGGCCTTGGTGGCCGTATTACAATTTAATTGCTAGTGCGGTCACCAACAGTCAGTCCCACTTCCATTACATTTGTTTACCTACTGATTAATTAAAAAGAACATAATATATTATCATAATATTAATATAAAAATCCATATTTTACAAACAATATTAACAATAATAATAATATTACGTATGATTTTGTCTAGTTTTAAGCCTATTTAAAACTTGTACCTTTAAATTTTTGCATGTAAGCTTTTTATTATGTTATTGCATGTAAATAACATTGTAATATGTGCCTTTTTACATGGTCAATAAACGATTTATTTAATATTATATAAAATGCTTATTTTACAAACTATAATACTTACAATAATAATAATAATAATCTTGCATATGATTTTGTCTAGTTTTAAGAAAATTTAAAACTTGTAACATTCAATTTAGCATGTTAGATTTACCTATATGTTATTGCGTGTAAACAACATTGTAATATGTGTCTTTTTTACATGGTCAATAAAGGATTTATATATTTATTTAGAAAAATTTTAAAATGTGGAAAAAGAAGCAGAAAGCATTCTATCCAGTACCCTGGGCAGCCGTCCTCTTTCGTATGCCGCCAAGAGCCATGACCCCTCCTGCCCCAATACGCTACATCATCATCATCATCATCTCAGCCACAGGACGTCCACTGCTGAACATAGGCCTCCCCCATAGATTTCCATTCAGTCCGGTCGCAAGCGGCCCGCCTCCATCGTGTTCCTGCCGCCTTTATCAGATCGTCTGTCCACCTTGTGGGTGGACGTCCTACGCTGCGCTTGCCGGTTCGTGGTCTCCATTCGAGAACTTTGCAGCCCCATCGGCCATCAGTTCTACGTGCTATGTGCCCTGCCCATTGCCACTTCAACTTACTAATCCGCTGGGCTATGTCGATAACTTTCGTTCGTCTACGGATCTCCTCATTTCTGATTCGATCTCGCAGAGAGATTCCGAGCATAGCCCTCTCCATAGCTCGTTGCGCTATTTTGAGCCTGCTGATAAGGCCCACAGCTACGCCACTGCCTAAATCTTAACCGACCCTCAGATCTCTGAACTAATAATACTACGTATAGAATTGATACTGTCATCCGCCCACCAATCGGGCCTTCTTCACCCCGCCAGCGAGATTGAGCTATCCACGAGCCCCGTTTTATGGGAAATCAACTCACGCACACTCTTGCACGTGTACAAAACTCCATTTGTGCAGTGTCTGTGTAGTAGGTAGTTATAGCGCGGCTTTTGTATGGGATTGAGTCGAGTATCGGGGGTGCTTTAGATCAAAATTATGCGTGGTACAATTTAAGCAACACTTAAATAATAACATGCAACGCTTAATAAGTAATGGTATAACCGAACATATGAGGGTCTTAACCGACCTTTGTAGGCCTTAGTTTATGTTAAAGTTAGCTGGTGTAACTCACCTTGAGTTACACTGTTTCGGTTGAATTTCAACGAAATCTTAGTCCTAGATCATTATATTCATTTTCCCGTTCGTTATGCATACCATCTATTTCGAACTATTTTCTACGATACGGTACATGTAAGATATATTTTCTCAAGTATCAGCAAACCTAGCATAAAGCGGAGATAACTTGTTTCCTGTTTTCGCTTTTGCGCTCAAACAATGCATATCTGCTATCTTGTTCTTACCTCAGGGAATTAGTTTCCCACACCAGATATAAGAACAGTCATGAGGTCTCGCAGTGCGACCACACCTACAGAGCCGGTGAATTCTATTCGCAACAATGGCCTGTCATGATGAACGCAGTAAGCAATTCCTTACTTAGCACAGTACCTATCATAAGTATTGTTCTTAAATACGGATGTAAGTCTTCGTGTCGTGTCAAACAACAAAAAAAAATTCAAGCATGATGATTTGCCATGTGATAGTTCAGACTGGCTTTCTGCACGAACGCCTGTCCACAGATCTTGCACACTTTCCTCTTATCGCCTGTGTGTATCATTTCATGCAATTTTAACGTTTTTTTTCTCAAAAATGACTTGCTACAATATGCACAGTGAAAATTCTTCACAGCTCTATGCTTGACTTTATGCCTGTACAAGCTCAACTGGTTAAGAGTTTCATATTCACATAAATCACATCTCAGTGTTTCACCGAGCTTGTGAAAACTGTTGTTGTGTCTCTTTAATTCAGTCTTGCTATAGTAAGTTTTGTTACACGCGTTACACTTAAGTCTTTCGTCTACAACATTATGTTTTAGAAATCTGTGTTTGATGTAAGCTCTCGGACGTATAAAAGTTTCGTCGCAATATTGACACGACAATTTGGGTATTTGCATGTGTACACCAGTTATGTGGCTTTTGAGGAGTTTGAATTGTTTTTCGCTCCACTCCTTGTCGCAAGTACAGCATTGTAAGACGACCCCGGATTGATGGATCACTCGTTTGTAGTCTACGTCTTCTTTCAGTTGAATTATTGGCCGATTCACGCCTACAACAATAATATAGTTGTCATTACAGATACAGTGACCACTTAGCTAGTCTACCGGCATTTTTAGGATAAAATGTATATATTTTTAGGAATACTGGTAGTTTAAGTTGCTGCAAAAACATTAGGGTACCGGTGTGTTAGAGTCCGCTTTCCTATTCTTCCTATGATAACCTAATCAAAATTTTACAGGTATAATACTCAGAGGTATAATAATAATAATATAAGATCCGGCCGGTTTCGGCCACGGCGACAGCTTCATATCCGGTGTCGTCGCTCATGCGTTCGCATGTGGCTTATTCGCACATTGCGAGTATGTGTGAGCACTGAGCACACGATTAATATAGGTAATTATAATTAATTGCCGCAAGTCGTCTGGCTTTCAATTAGTCGCGTTTAATATGGAGTTCACAGCGCCGACTAAGTTCAAAGTCGTTGACTTTGGCTCTCGCATTCACCCTCCACTCCGGTTTTATAGCAGCCTGCTTCTCCTACTGAGATGCCTGTGTATTACATCTCTTCATATGCATTTTAAGCACGTCTTTGTACCTGAGGAGTTGTCCGCCATGCTTACGCTTGCCCTCAAGGCTTGTCCACTCGCGAGCGTAGCGAGTGGACCAGGTACCCTGGTACCTCAGTCATCAGTCAGGTGGTCATCAGTTATCACAATGAAGTCAACAAAGAAATCATTAAAAAAAAGGTGTTTCATAGAAAAGGCTTATTGACGTTAAATCTTTAAGGGCCAAATATATGAACAGAGTAATAAGTAGTAATCAATTTCGGCTGAGGCGAAAATCCGGCTAGCCAGATCCCTTTCAGACGTCAGACGAAGGCTCGACTCTAACTTAATGTCCGAAGGTCATTTATGAACGTCTTTTCGAAGTCTTTTATGTTTTAAATAAAATATATTGACTTGGCGACTTTCTTTAACAAAATATGTTTTCGCGCAAAAATAAAAAGGCCAGATCCAGAGCCAAACAAACAATTGAGTGGAAAATGATTCCCTATTTCTTCATATCTATGTATTTTCCGTTTGTATGGGTGAAGTTAAACCTTAACCAATGGTAGGAGTGATTCAGAACTTTGCTGTTACATTACCGCTGGGCCACGAGAAACATTTCATAAAACATGCCATATTAAAACTTAATATCATGTTCATTTATTCATTTAGATCTTAATATCTAGGTAGCAGTTTTTTATATTAGAATATTTTTCAAAATGTCAGAGTTATATAATATAATTTATTAATTAACAGCAATATAATAACATATCAAATTCCATTTCTGTATTTAAACTCTATAAAATAGTTATTGGTAGTTATTCAATAACTAAAATAAAAAAAAACATACTATGTTAAAATAATAATAACAATTTTTATTATAACATTATTTAAAACTTAGTTTTAAGATTGTATATAATTAGGAGAAGAATAATATGAATAGTTAGAAGTTTAATGGTATATATCTAGGCTAATATGGCATAATTGGTACCAACATGGCCTTAAAATTCAACTCCGGGATGATATTTGGCCATGTGCCAGTTCAGACTGGCTTTCTGCACGAACGCCTGTCCACAGACCTTGCACACTTTCCTTTTATCGCCTGTATGTATCCTTATGTGAAATTGTAAAGTTGTCTTCCTCGGAAACGCCTTGTTACAATATGAACAGTGAAATGTTTTCTCAGTTTTATGGCTGATGCTATGTCTTTTAAGCCTAACTAGACTATACGTTTCATATTCACATTCATTGCATTTAAGTTTGTTGCCGAGCATGTGAAAAGATTTATAATGATCTGTCAAATGACTTCTGTTATTGTATATTTTGTCGCAAGCGTTACATTTAAGTCTTTCGTCTATGTTATGTTCTTCGAATAGGTGTTTAATATGTGGTCCCCGGCTGGCAAAACTTTTGTTACAATGTTTGCATTTGTGACGAAATATTCCGAAGTGTTTGGATTTTATGTGATTTTGCATACTGCAATATAGTTTTTCATCCCACTGCTTGTTGCATCTACAGCATTGTAAGTCGACGCCCGGCCCAGTCGTCCGTACCACGCGTCTGTAGTCAACGTCTTCTTTGAGGTATATGCTTGGTCGCTTGCCTACAACAATGATATTATAGTAGTCATTACAGATAGAATACTCTTTATTGAGAACAATAGGTAACATATTATACAGATAACCTAAAATATAAAGTTATGAGTAAAAAGTAATTGGTCGACAACGGCCGGGCTTATCGCTTTAAGCTATATTATTAGGCCGTTTAGCTTCAAGCTCTGAATAGTACCTATGTAACATGTTTTGGGGATTTATTTACTGTTAAAAGATTCTATTAGAAGCATTCGAATAGTTTATCTAAATCTTGCTGTTTGTTCAATCAGATCAGAGATTGACGAACTACACAACCTACAGAAGTCTGCTTGGCTACTAATAGTGACCACAGATAAATCTACAGTAGGTGTAGGAGGTAAATGTTTTTTTTCTCCTTATGGATTTCGTTCATTACTTTTAGAAAAATACGTGAAAAGATCTTTAGGTATTTTAAAACAGTAGGTTTTTTGACCATAGTTATCACGAAAATAGTTTAAATAGGTTTAGTTATTATGATATATACCTAACCAGTTATTTAACTTAATTATTAACTCTCGCCTCCTTGACACTTACGAGGGTTTTGGCGTCGATTCCAGAGGATATTATAAAAATGCAATAATAATTTTTACGTGTGTAACACTGAAAGTTTTTAAAATAGGCCAGTAAGAAAGCCAGGCGATGAAAAAATGTGTATTAATTGTCCCCGTCTTTTCGAGTCAAAATGGCTGCTAGTTTTCTACTTATAATATTTTGGTCCAGTATTTTGCCAGATCTACGCCGTTTAAGTTTCCTTCGAGAAGGTCGAAGGTGTATTTATTAGGTATGTACCTAGGTAAAGTATACATAATAAGTTATACGAAATCATGCTTTTTTTTATGATAGTGAGTAACAAGACGAGCAAATCAGAAGCCTGATGGTAAGCATCATGATTGCCCATATCAGACACAGTGCCACCCAGTGTTTTAAAATTCAAAGTTCTGCTGCGCCTGTCACCCTGAGATATTAGTTGTTGAAACTCGTCATGCCCAGTAATTTCGCTGGTAACATTGCCCTTCAGACCGGAACACAGTAATGTTTGCACTAAACCGCTTGACCGATGAATAACTGGCAAAGGTGTGTAACTTCCCCAGGCGGCCCCCTGCAAATAATGCCTACCACTACTAAATTATTATTTAGATATGTCTTCAAAAGACATTTTTAAACGTCTATATATTATAATATCAATAACTTGTAATTAATGAGTTTACCGTGCATTGCATTAACATTTAAATATATCTCTATAAGAAGAACGCAAAAGAAACTTATGCTTAAGGTTTAATTTTATCATCTGCGAGTTTTACGATATATGGTGTGGTTACATTTGTGTGTTTGTAAGGTGTCGAGTGGTGGATATATAGGTATAGAAGTTTTCAGCAATCTTTGTCCTACAAGTCTTGAGATGGCATGAATAGCATTTTTTGGCAACATAAAAATAGTCTCTATATCTGCAGCTGACTGACACCCATAACAAAATCTATAAGACACTAGACTATGGACGTACGCAAAATAGGCTAATCTCGCCGTAGCTACATCTGTTAATTGTCTAATTTTATAAACTACAAACAATACAACGCCTATAAGTCTACGGTTTTATCCAATGGATGGTGATTCAGAGCTTCAGTCATTTTACGGCTGGGTCAGTTAAAAAAAATACACAAAACTTGTCATTCTAGAATCTAGACAAATTGGTGTATTTATTTTCAACACGGCCTTAAAAATCAACGCCAGGATGATATTTGGCCATGTGATAGTTCAGACTGGCTTTCTGCACGAACGCCTGTCCACAGACCTTGCACACTTTCCTTTTATCGCCTGTATGTATCCTTATGTGAAACTGTAAAGTGGTCTTCCTCAAAAATGACTTGTTACAATATGTACAATGATGATCTTTCACAGTTTTATGTTTGATCTTATGTCTTTTGAGCGTAACTGGATTAAACGTTTCGAATTCACACACATTGCATTTAAGTTTGTTGCCGAGCATATGAAAATATTTATAATGTTCTGTCAGTTGCCTCTGGATATAGAATATTTTGTCGCAAGCGTTACATTTATATCGTTCATCTATGTTATGTTCTTCAAATATGTGTTTAGTATATTGCCTCGGGGTGTCAAAACCGTTGCTACAATATTTGCAATGGTAGCGAAATATTCCAAAGTGTTTAGCTCTTATGTGATATTTCATACTGGCGTATAATCTTTCATCCCACTGCTTGTCACATCTACAGCATTGTAAGTCGACGCCCGGCCCTGTCGTTCGAACCACGCGTCTGTAGTCAACGTCTTCTTTCAAGTGTGTTTTTGGATTGCCTACAACAATAATAACATAGTTGTTATTAAAGATGGAATAGAATAATCTTTATTGAGACCGACATTATATATTTATACAGTTTATCCCAAAATTTAAGTAAGAAGTTATTGGTCGTTAATAGTCGGCATTATCGCTTTAAACTATATTTTCCAGACAGTTCAACTTTGGCTCTGAATAGTAGGCAACATGTTTTGGATATATTTTATTTTATTTTATTAAAAATTATATTGGAACCAGTCGAACAGTATGTCTAAATCTTGCTGTGCATATAATCAGTTTAGGTATAGCCGGTCCACAATAGAAAAGACACGTGTGATCTGCATAGAATGTGATCTCGCCATGTAAATCTAACTCGCGCATATTATTTATATATACAATAAAAAGAAAGGGACTTAATACATAGTCCCTTGTGAAATAATAAATACCGTATTATTTTGGTAATAGACTTCTTTGCACACTTTTAACAGTTTGATATCTCTATACATAAGAAAGATTCAAATATTTGTTTGTACCACTAACTTATCATAGTTTCGTTATCAGCTATCTGTTAGTGAAAGTCCCTTTTAAATCGGTCTTGCCGTTTCGGAGATCAGCCCGAATGTAAAGGGTTGTATTTTTTTACACAGACCCACAGAATATTTTAGAACTCTTAAAAACAAAAAACTAAAAAATACTTTTATTTTAGAAAATCTGAGTTCCGTCAGGCCTGGGACACTCCGCATTAGAGGTATGAAGCTACAAGTAGCTGGGGCGTCCGTCTTGACGGGATAATTTTTATGGGCTAGACAAAGAGAACAGATAGAGAGTTACGCGATAGAAAGAGAGGCAGCTTGTAGATTTATATAACAATCATTAGTTACGCGCTGTGCTACCTAAATTGCACTTTATTGCGTCGGAGCTAGAGTCGCTATTTATTTAAATGATTATGAGGAGTGTCCCTTCTGTCCCTTTATTCTGTGATTGAAACTATACTCGAAGGTAAGTAGAAAAAGAATTTAACAAAGACTAAGCTACCTATGAAAATGAATAGGTATTATAATTAATTGTAGAATTATAAGTATTTCGTGTATAATGGTTATATGGTCGTGGTTCAATAAGTATAGCATAATAAATAAAATAATTTAGAAGATAATAATACATTCTTGCAACTTTTTCTTTATTTAAGACTGAAATACACATTAGTATTAAGTATATTAATAATAACTATATTAATTAACTATTAACTAACATTTCTGTATTATACCTATTTTTAATACGTAGATAATATTAATAATCAATGCTAAAAATACCCGCATCGGCTTCGCAAGAGTAGCAGCAAAACCTAGTTAAAAGATCTTTTTGGAGAACTATATCTTGTAAAAAACATTGATAACTGACAGCTTAACATAAATACATTTTTGCCATATTTCCGTAAATTAGATTATAAGAGGGTATTTACCTAATATGGATACCATTTATGTACCTAATTTAGGGAAAAATAACCAAAAAGAATTTTTTTAAATCAGCTGTCACGTATCAAGCTTTAAATATAAGGTATTATAACGTTATACACTGTTTTTAGGGTTCCGTATCTCAAAAGGAAAAAAAAACCTTAAAGGATCACTTTGTTGTCTAATACCTGCAGTAACTCGCACCGTTTGGACGTAATTTATAACGAGTACTAACTCGTATTACGTGCGAGTTGGACGGTAGCTCGCATCCGAATTACTGCAACATTTATAGTTTTCACTTGCCTGCTCGCCTGGCAGCAACTTGCACATGGCAGCAAATCGTTCATCACTCGCATCGTTTGGATCGTTAAGAAGTCTATGTTTTTGTGTATTGCGCCTCTGAGAGTTTATCGAATTCAAAATGGTTGCGGAAAGATGGTCTTCCGATAATAAAATTTTATTCACGGAACTTTTTTCAGTTAAAACACGTTTACTTGACATCGCGACTACTCGCAAGACTGGGCAGCAGCTACTATGTATTGTGTAGACAGCTAAGGCGAGCCGAGTATTTGTCTACTGACTACTAGTCAGCTGGCACTGTATAAACGACACATTAGTGCTAAATATTCAAAGACTGTTAGGACAACAAGATAGACACGGAAAGCTACTTTACTTTATACTAAAATATACAATAATATTATACAGGAATAATATATGTTACAAAAAGGTGTAGTAATACATCAACCGTAACTACTTGCAAAAGAAAGAATTTCGAAATTCGACTTCCCATCCAAAATGGATCAGTTTTGCATGAGAGTCAAAATTGTTTTTGCGAATTTCTTCGGAAGGCCGTCCACCGCAATTGTCTGTTCGCGTTGAACTATAAACTAATGCGAATACTGTTTACACGTGTAGCTATATTATTATGAAACATGGCCTCAATATTCAACCTTAGCTGAACATGGCCCTAAAACTCAACTCCGGGATGATATTTGGCCATGTGATAGTTCAAACTGGCTTTCTGCACGAACGCCTGTCCACAGACCTTGCACACTTTCCTTTTATCGCCTGTATGTATCCTTACGTGAAACTGTAAAGTCGTCTTCCTCATAAATGACTTGTTACAATATGTACAGTGATAATCTTTCACAGTTTTATGGTTGAACTTATGTTTGTTGAGCGCAACCGGACTATATGTTTCATATTCACATACGTTGCATTTAAGTTTGTTGCCGAGCATATGATAAGATCTATAATGTAGGTTCAAATTAGATCTAGTAAGGAACAATTTATCGCAAGCTTTACATTTATGTCTCTCATCTATGTTATGTTCTTCTAATTTGTGTTTGTTAAATGATCCTCGGTTGGTAAAATCTTTGCCGCAATATATGCAGTAATAAAGTATACCGAAATGGATCACTTTTATATGACGATGCAAATATCTGAATTGTTTTTCATCCCACTGCTTGTTGCATCTACAGCATTGTAAGTCGACGCCCGGCCCACTCGTCCGTACCACGCGTCTGTAGTCAACGTCTTCTTTGAAGTGTATGCCTGGTCGCTTGCCTACAACAATAATATTATAGCAGTCATTACAGACAACAGCAGAAGACTGAAGACCTTAAATGAAAAGACTGCGCACAAGGGCAGCGCCGTAGCTAGCACGGGGCCAAAAGGAAGAGATAAGCGGACTGAAGTTTATCAATGCAAATGTCTCTAGTATTTTTTTATTCATAATAGTTAATTTATTGTATATTGCTATTCGCGACAGCGAAATAAAAATCTGACGAAATACATACTATTTATTATTTATTTAGCGAAGGACAACTTAATGTTATTTTTATACCTATATGAAAGAGAAGATATTATTATGTATGTATTATGTAAATGTGTCCAAGTATTATCAACTGCAAGTTGAATAGTTCTATCAGATAATTATTTACTAGTTTACACAATGTATGCTACAAATTTTCGAAAAAATACCATGACAAATGGTTGCCACACGGCTCGTGGGCTCGTGGGCTAGCCGCGTCACACGTAACTAATAAAATATTTCTGTAATTTTTGTAACCACTCCAGTATGCTTACGAAAGTTTTTTTTTATGCCATAGGTGGCAAACAAACAGACATGCTGCCTGATGGTGAGCTTTTACATCCACGTATAGCCTGCAACACCAGGCGTATTGCCAGTATGTCGCCGACTTCAAGACTCTATTCACTCTCCTTTTGAAGAGCCTCATTTTGTAGCTCAACGGGAAGACAGGAGGATTATTTCACAGTCGCACGTATGCGTCAGAATACAACATCGCACAGTGTGCGACGTCCACGTATCGATTGTGTGCGGATGAGCTCTCAAGCGATGGCGGCTAGTACGGTGATAGAACCGTGACAATGATACCAGTCGAAATATTATAAGAAATAACAAGGAATAACCCCAATAATAACATGAATTATGAATATAAATTGATTAATAAACTTCATTAAAAGTAGTTTATTTAAATAATATACACTGATATCTAAAGTTAATAGGATTTCGGGGCATATCATCTTACTTTTTATGTACCTTGTATACACACATATAGAGTTGTAATTGCTTTGCCCGCCGCGCAACCCACGTGCAAGCGCGTCATCGAAAGATTGTAGTGCTAGGGTTGTACTCGTACTTATGATGATTTTGATAATAAAATAACGTTTTGAATGCAATTTAAATAAAAGCTTGTATGTATAATTGTAATACAGTTATTCTTGTAGTATAATACAGTTATGCATCATATGCATCATACCTACATAAGTAAATAAAATAAATTTAAGTAAGTAGTAAAGTAGATAATCTATCTCTACGTTTAATACATATATTAATTAAAATAAAGTATTAATAACTTATTTACAAATCATTCACGGGCCGCAAGTAAGACGTCCGTGGGCCGCGTGTTGCCGAATCGTGTCGCTGAATGTAGACTTATCGATGATTGGTCCGGTAATACTCTAACCTCACGGACGTTAAGATCTCTAGCGTGGGACGAATATTCAAAATTCTTCTTCAAAATTCTTTTGTAGTGGTAGGCCTGTTTTGCAGGGGGCCGTCGCCTGGGGAAGTATCACACCTTTGCCTGTTATTCATCCGCCAAGCAGTAATGTGCAAACATGACTGTGTTCCGGTCTGAAGGGCAATATTACCAAAATTACTGAGCATGACGAGTTTCAACAACTAATATCTCATGGTAACAGACGCAGCGCAGTGCCGCGAAGAATTTTGATTTTTAAAACACTGGGTGGCACTGTGTCTGATATGGGCAATCATGATGCTTACCATCAGGCACCTGATTTGCTCGTCTTGTCACTCACTATCATAAATATATATATATATATATATTTACGAAATTTCAATAAAAATATATTCATATACTATGGGACTGAGTCCATGGGTACACCTCTCTCTACCCCTTTGGGAAAAAGGCGTGAATGTATGTTATGTTATATATTCATATTTAATGTATTCACGTTTTTGTTTTGTTGATGGTCTTATGATAAACTAAGTACTTATTGAATGATCATACCATTGTTCACTATTTTTGCTAAATATATTTAATAAAATGCCAGTAATAAAATGAATGACACAGGTTTTAAGGTTTATTGACTTTACCAATATTATGGTGAACACGGCCTTAAAATTCAACTCCGGGGTGACATTTGGCCATGTGCCAGTTGAGACTGGCTTTCTGCACGAACGCCTGTCCACAGACCTGGCACACTTTCCTTTTATCGCCTGTATGTATCCTTACGTGAAACTGTAAAGTCGTCTTCCTCATAAACGATTTGTTACAATATGTACAGTGATAATCTTTCACAGTTTTATGGTTGAACTTATGTTTATTGAGCGCAACCGGACTATATGTTTCGTATTCACATACGTTGCATTTAAGTTTGTTGCCGAGCATATGATAAGATTTATTATGTTGGTTCAAATTAGATCTGCAAAGAAATAATTTGTCGCAAGCTTTACATTCAAATCTTTTGTCTATGTTATGTTCTTCCAATTTGTGTCTAACTAATGGTCCTAGACTAGTAAAATGAATGCCACAATAGGTGCAGCGGACGCTTAATCTGAAATGATTTCTTGTCACGTGGTTATATAAATTTTTGTATTGTTTTCCATCCCACTGCTTGTTGCATCTACAGCATTGTAAGTCGACGCCCGGCCCAGTCGTCCGTACCACGCGTCTGTAGTCAACGTCTTCTTTGAGGTATTTTCTCGGTCGCTTGCCTACAACAATAATTTATAGCAGTCATTACGGACAACAGCAGAAGACCTTAAATGAATAGACTGCGCACAAGGACAGTACCGTAGCTAGCACGGGGCCAAAAGGAAGAGATAAGCGGACTGAAGTTTGTCAATGCAAATGTCTCCTAGTATTTTTTTATTCATAATAGTTTATTTAATTGTATATTGCTATACGCGACATCAAAAAAATTAATTTGACGAAATACATATTATTATTTATTTCGCTAAGGACAATTTAACGTTATTTTTATACCTTGTATATGAAAGAGAAGATATTATTATGTATGTATTACGTAAATGTATCAAAGTATTATTTTTCAGTTGAAAATGTTCTGTAAGATACTTATACACTAGCTGTACACATTTTCAAATGCTAAAAATTTTCGTAAAAATACTTGCCACACGACTCGTGGGCTAGCCGCGTCGCACGTTACTAAAAAAATATTTCTGTAATTTTTGTAATCACTAGTGTGCTTACGAAAGTTTATTTTTTATGCCATAGGTGGCAAATAAACAGACATGCCGCCTAATGGATACCTGCAACACCAGGGGTATTATTGCCAGTATGAGGTCGACCCTTCAAGACTCTATTCACTCTCTTTTTTAAGGAGCCTCATTTTGTAGTTCAACGGGAAGACCGGATATTATTTCACAGTCGAACGTATGCGTCAGAATGCGACGTGAAATTACTGGGCATGACGAGTTTCAACAACTAATATCTCAGGGTGACAGGCGCAGCGCAGTGCCGCGCAGAAATTTGAATTTTTAAACACTGTGTTGCACTGTGTCTGATATGGGCAATCATGATGCTTACCATCAGGCACCTGATTTTCTCGTCTTGTCACTCACTATCATAAAAAATATATATATATTTACGAAATTTCAATATAAATACGTTCATATACTATGGGACTGAGTCCATGGGTACACCTCTGCCTACCCCTTTGGGAAAAAGGCGTGAATGTATGTTATGTTATATATTCATATTTAATGTTTCTTTTTTTTTTATGATAGTAAGTAACAAGACGAGCAAATCAGGTGCCTGATGGTAAGCATCATGATTGCCCATATCAGACACAGTGCCACCGAGCGTTTTAAAGTTCAAAATACTGCGCGGCACTGCACTGCGCCTGTCACCCTGAAATATTAGTTGTTGAATCTCATCATGCCCAGTAATTTAGCTGGTAACATTGCCCTTCATACCGGAACACAGTAATGTTTGCACATTACTGCTTGGCGGATGAATAACTGGCAAAGGTGTGGTACTTCCCCAGGCGGCCCCCCTGCAAAAGAGGCCTACCACGTATTCCCATGTATTCACGTTTTTGTTTTGTTGATGGTCTTATGATAAACTAAGTACTTATTGAATGATCATACTATTGTTCACTATTTTTGCTAAATATCTATATCTATACTATTATATAAAGAGAAAAAGTGATTCACTGACTGACTGACTGACTGACTCATCAACTCAGAGCCAAAACTACTAGAACGATGATGAGGAAATTTTGACAATAGATTATTTTTACAGTCTAGACAAGTAATAAGAAAGGATATTTCAAAATTTTACCCCTAAGTGTATTAAATAGGGGTTGAAAGTTTGTATGGAGTAGACTTCATTTTTCAGCCGATTAATTTCAAATTTTGTAGAAACATTCTAAAATGAAAATAATTAAACACGTGTTTCAGCGTTTTCAAAAATTTCAGCCCTTTTGTGGAAAAATACAATTTTAAAGTTTCTTATGAATATTTTAGTTCCAACAATGCTTACTAGATGGCGCTACAGAAAAATTTCAATATTTTCTTGCAAGACATAACTACCCTAAAGCAACATTATTAGGTAATTTAGTTCCAACATTGCATAATAGATGGCGGTCTGTAAATAATTAAAACGAAATCTATTTGTGGTAGAATAAAGTAATGTACTAGGGGTTTGTAGTATTTACCAATATCTACAAAATAGTGAACGGACATTATATCATCTATTTTGGTTTAGTCACAATTATCGAACAGTCATTATATGCATGCGCTGAAAACTATTCATGGTAGAATAAAGTAATGTTCTAGGGCTAGGGGTTTGTAGTAATTATCACTATCTACAAAAAATAGTCCACGGACATTATATCAGTCTGTTTTGGTTTAGTCACAATAATCGAAGAAGTCATTATTTTTATGCGGTATGAAAATAATTAATGGTGATAGAAATAATGTACTAGGGGTTTGTAGTTATATAGGTATCATCAAAATAGGCCTCGGAAATTGTTTCCATCTGTTAAGGTTTGGTCACTGTAACAGAAATAGTCATTAATTTGCGTGCGCTGCGTAAACCATTAGGGTTATACCTATAAAATACAATGTATCACGAATTTAATCCTGTTAAAACGTTCACTTCTACTTCTCCCGTGCGAAGCCGGGGCGGGCCACTAGTATTTAATAAAATGCCAGTAATAAAATGAATGATACAAGTTTTAAGGTTTATTGACTTTACCAATATTATGGTGAACACGGCCTTAAAATTCAACTCCGGGGTGACATTTGGCCATGTGCCAGTTGAGACTGGCTTTCTGCACGAACGCCTGTCCACAGACCTGGCACACTTTCCTTTTATCGCCTGTATGTATCCTTACGTGAAACTGTAAAGTCGTCTTCCTCATAAATGACTTGTTACAATATGTACAGTGATAATCTTTCACAGTTTTATGGTTGAACTTATGTTTATTGAGCGCAACCGGACTATATGTTTCATATTCACATACGTTGCATTTAAGTTTGTTGCCGAGCATATGGTAAGATTTATTATGTTGGTTCAAATTAGATCTGCAAAGAAATAATTTGTCGCAAGCTTTACATTCAAACCTTTTGTCTATGTTATGTTCTTCCAATTTGTGTCTAACTAATGGTCCTAGACTAGAAAAATGAATGCCACAATAGGTGCAGCGGACGCCTAATCTGAAATGATTTCTTTTCACGTGTTTATATAAATATTTGTATTGTTTTCCATCCCACTGCTTGTTGCATCTACAGCATTGTAAGTTGACGCCCGGCCCAGTCGTCCGTACCACGCGTCTGTAGTCAACGTCTTCTTTGAGGTATTTGCGTGGTCGCTTGCCTACAACAATAATATTATAGTAGTCATTACTGATACCACGAATACCACAGCTCTAAATCAAAAGACTGCACAGAAGAGCAGTTCGTTATGGGAGCTAACCTAAATATAGATATTGTTAATACAATACAAATTTCAACGAATATTGGTTTATTTAAATTTTGCGATGAGCGATGTCGATATAGAAATTCAATATTAAAATCGAAGTGTAAATTTATGTATATTTTAAATGACTAGGTGGTATTGTTTAATTTTTCTGTCTTGTTTTGAGGTTTAATAAATCCGTATGTTCATCTAGCAGCAGTAAGCCAAATTGTTTGTAAGACATTTTGTTTTCTTCGTCAGTTTCCAGCTCTAAACGGGTAATATCTACGAGAGTTGCTAAACATCACACATACAATCACGCCTCTTTCCCGAAGGGGTAGGCAGAGGTGTACCCAGGACTCAGTCCCATAGTAGGTACACCCACATATCGCCAGTATGTTATCGGTCCCCTGTTATAGTGGTCGAGCCTATTACCATCTACCGGGCACAGTTCCATACTCCAGGCAGTTATTGAGATAATTCCTAATGAAAAAATTATATATTTAACACTTTGCCCGACCTGGGGATCGAACCCGCGACCTCAGGATGGGCAGTTTAGCTTACACCCACTACGCCACCGAGGCAGTGTTTCTGCCAAAGTACATAAAAAAATCATATATATTTTTCTTGTTTGGACTTTGTTGTTGAGTATAGCTTTAATTTTTAAATGGACGCATTATTTTCTGCATTAGTTTGCTGTAATCAGTCGACGTCGGTGGATAGCTTATTAATGCAGATAGCCGTGTATCGACGCTTTTTTATCGATGTCAAGTAATACTTTCTTACTTAAATTAAGCCAATGTTCTATTAAAATTGGAGCACGCGTCGCCAATAATAAAATACTTAACCACAATTTGTTCAAATCAAAGTATAAATTTATTGGTGATAATAAGATGGATTACTATGTTTGGGAATATTATTGCGAATTTCATTCTCTACCCGGAAATATAGGATATAGTAAGCTTTTCTGGTCCCAGCTTCCTTGGAAATAGAATCGAAGTCTATTTCCTTTGTGGGTAGATTCGATATTTATTTTATAATAGTTTTTTTGTCGATTCAGTTTAAGGAAATTTTTGGTGGATCCACGCACGGTTATGTGGGATTCCGGCCCCCTTATTACGAACAGCAGTTAAAGTGTGGAAAGCGTTTAATTGCTTAATGTCTGCTGTCAAACGGCATACAAAAATGACGTTTGACAGCAAAATTTACTGCTGTTGTTACGCGATTGCATGTTCGTAATACCACCGCGGGAGTGTTTCAAGTTTGCGGCGGCGAAGATGTGGAATGACCTTTCCCCGCCGCTGAGGCTCAAACTCCATACTACTACACTAAAACGTAAGCTAAAGCATGTACTATATTAATTAAGCAGAAATTGCAGCGGACGTGTTTAGGATACCAAAAACAAAAAAAAATTTTAGAGTTTTTAGAAAAGATAAAACGGAATGTTATAGAAACCTATGTTTTTATTGCTTTTCGAAGTAGCTCCGTTCCCTTCTAATTCCATCTTTAGAATTCATAAAACAAATTCCTCTGAGTTTATCTTTTATTTTTGGAAATAAATAGAAGTCACAAGGTGCCAGATCGGGACTGTAAGGAGGATGGCTCACTAACTCCACACCTTCCATAGATAAATATGCGATAGTTCTTCTGGCGTGATCGGGACTGTAAGGAGGATGGCTCACTAACTCCACACCTTCCATAGATAAATATGCGATAGTTCTTCTGGCGTACTGAGCTGAAGCGTTGTCGTGGTGAAGGATCCTGCTTCTTGGGCGCTGTTGTCTAACATTATCCAAGACAACTGGTAAACAATGACTGCAATACCAATCAGCAGCAGGATTCTTTATTTTCCAGGGCAATTGTTGCAACATGACCCGTCCGTCTAAAGAATGTGGCTATAATCTTTTTCCCTTGACTTCTGCCCTTTTTTACTTTTGTCGGCAAATCTTTGAATGGAAAAATCCATGTAGACTGTAGATGCATGTAGACATCCACGGTAGACTCATTACTGTTATATATTACTGTGTATTTTCATTGACGTACAAAAGTGTCAGATTGTGACCTATTTGATTAAATCTTATTGACTTTGACATGGCGTAATTTCGGGTGCGTAACAATATATCCAACCTTCATCACTTTTTTTTATGATAATGAGTGACAAGACGAGCAAATCAGGTGTCTGATGGTAAGCATCATGATTGCCCATATCTGACACAGTGCCACCCAGTGTTTTATAATTCAAAATTCTGCGCGGCACTGCACTGCGCCTGTCACCCTGAGATATTAGTTGTTGAATCTCGTCATGCCCAGTAATATCGCTGGTAAACATTGCCCTTCAGTCCAGAACACAGTAATGTTTGCACATTACTGCTTGGCAGATGTATAGCTGGCAAAGGTGTGGTACTTCCCCAGGCGGCCCCCTGCAAAAGAGGCCTACCACTACAAAAATGCCCATCATTGTTTATATTTGTGTAATGTCTGTGTTTTATAATTATTTTATTTACATTTTTGTGTGTTTAACTTTATGAGTGTTTTGGAGTTTTCTATTAGCTCATAATTTTGTTCTTGAATAAATAAATAAAAATAAAGACAGGTTAAAAAAAAATAAACCCTTGCAAATTTTTTGCGATTACACGAAAAATGCGCACGCCGATATTAGAGTTGAAGCGTTTCTGCAGCGCCTCTTGGATGTTCCAAGAAGCATATTATGTGGACACGTTCAATGCCATTCCACGAAAGAGGATAGCGTCTTTTATGTCCAGGGTTGGCAGTTGTAGGAATAGCATTATTCGTAAAAACTTATAACTACAGAAGATGGCTGGAGATAGCCACGCGATCTCTTAATAGTTTGACATAATGTGCCTATGTAGATACATAATATTATTATTATTGTAATTTTTTTACATTTATTTTGATATATCTAATGTAATATGGATAATAATAATAATAAAATAATAATAAATATGGATCATGGGTCTGCAATAAGGAATTATTATGTCGCTCGAAAACACTGGTTATACCCGGTCATTTGATAGGCGTGCACGAAGACCATTTTTAGATTTCCGTACGTCAAAAAGAAAAAAGAAAACCCTTATAGAATCACTTTGTTGTCCGTCTGTCTATCTGTCCGTCTGTCAGGAAACTTTTTAACGGGAACGCGTGGAGGTATCAAGTTGAAATTGATATCAACTACTCATCAGATCTGCGGTCCCTTGTTGCTGTAAAAAAATCATACTTCTTAGTTAACGCAATCCAAAGTTATTGCCATTTTACTGCATATTTCCATAGTTTGCGCAAGGAATTCATAGATGGCGCTGCATGTTCTTGGTATCTAGGTATGGAACCCTACGCTATGCATACATACGTATGCCTTAACAATTTATTTTATTTTAGAGGGACGGCTGCTAATCATACACGGCCTAGCAGATGAAAACGTATACTTTTGCCACTAAGCGGCGCTACTTTCTGAATTAGTACGACAAGGTAAACCACATAGAGTACAGATCAGTTCAAACTATTTCATCATCATCATCATCAGCCGAAAGACTTCCACTATAGGCCTCTCCCATAGAATGCCTTAACAATTTTTTAATATCTAACGTGCAGAGGCCTCTTTTGAGCTTTTAATCTAAAGGTAATAAGGTACAGCACCTATCGGGATCGATCTCTGAAACCATCTACAGATTACTATTGCTGGGACTCCGACACCTGCCACTTCCGTCTCATGGTGAAATATTACGGCAGGCGATGACTCACCGCTCACTAAACGGACCCCCCCATAAAGGACGCCCACCACAAAGGAATAAAGGCGACGAGAGGGGCAAAGTTGGTGTGAGCGGCTAAGGGTAGGAGAGGTGTCCCTGGACTTTAAACGGAGATCACTTGCGTTACCCTAAGGTCGCATCACGCTCGCTCACTCGTCACTTATGCTTCACATCCTCCCTCGAGCACGAGGTTCTCGCGACTCCACTCTGGCCGGCCAATGAAAGCAAGACAGATGTGGGGGACTATTCCTCGTTAGTGCTCACTCCGGCCGGCCGGTAAACACAAACGATGAACATAACCCTCCCCCGGGAGCACCCAGGTCCGTGGTGTTGCTATCCCCAATAGCTGCCCTGTGGCCTTATTATTATTACACCATTCCCGCCAGAATATATAGGCTATAAATAGACGGTAGAGAGCTCAACCAAAGAGCCTGTTTCGACAAACTCACTAGAAGAGGAAAACGGCACAACACAAGTTCACCAATTGCAACACAGATCTGCTCCAGGTGTGCACAACCTTGCCACTACAGAATTGACTTATTTAGTCATAAAAGGAAGTAATTAATACTATCCAAGAACACTGTTTAAATCGTCTGTCATAGACGTCAAGGCCGATGATGACATGTAATTTTAAGTATACAGTAAATGATGATATGATAAAGAGTATTTCACCATGAGCAGGTGATGTTGGCTTGGCTCCTTAGGATGGTGATAGGAGCCCACACGGGATTCCTTCATTCGGCATAATTTTTTTAGCCATAAAATGATTGGCATAACGTTTTCGCAAAACTTTTATTACCATAATAATACTGTAGCATAATAAAAAATTTAGCATAAGTAGTAATTGGTCTAACATCATCATCATCATCATCATCTCAGCCGATGGTAATCCACTACTGAACACAGGCCTTCCCCCATAAAGGGGGGTTTTGCCAATACTCGACATGCTTGGCAGGCGGGTTGTCGAGCGCAGTTCGATGGTTATTTTTTTTGCAGAGGACTCTGCTGCCCGTCCTCTTGAGCTACTAGTAATACTTTTTATACTATGATAGGGCTCCTATGCTATATGATAGGGCATAAGGGCTATATGATAGGGATCTAGTCAGAGCGCCAGCTTTTGAGGCAAAGGTTTGTCTCCAGCAGTGTAAGCGAAAACCAGTTCTGTTAGAGTATACAATTTATGTTAATAAACACGCTAGAACCATGGAAATGCCTAAATAGGTCACCAATCCAAGACCTGGCTATATATTTTTTTTTTATTTGTACATCAAAACATCTCCAAACAAGAGCGTTTGGACCTTTTTTTACATAATTAATTGCATTATTAGGCGTTTTTATTGGACTAACTTAAGACTATCTTGAGGGAGTCCATAGCGTAATATTTTTATTTTATTTACCTATTATTATACATACAGATATAAATACATTATTTAACATAAATATTTATTGAAGGAAGGCTATATTTATTTGAAAGAGTTGAGTTACTAGTAGCACTTTTTTATACTATGATAGGGCTCTATCTAGTCAGAGCGCCAGCTTTTGAGGCCAAGGTTTGTCTTTAGCAGTGTAAGCGAAAACCAGTTCTGTTAGAGTATACATTTATTTATGTTAATAAGCACGCTAGAACCATGGGAATGCCTAAATAGGTCACCAATACAAGACCTGGCTATAAACATTCCTAATCTTAGCTGCCTACCATAAACTCCTATGTAAAATGATTAAAAAACAATTCCTTACAAGAATAAGTACCTAGAAATCGGTGCAGAAATATCACGTGGTTTTAACCCTTTCAGTGACCCTAGTAGGACGCGGGGAGTACGCATTTGCCCCTTTTATTAACAATGCATATCTGCTATCTCATTCTAAACTCTTCGCTTTCCGTGGTCACTATGCTGGCAGGGCAGACATAGCGGCCATCTTTTTTATGGCTTAAAGAAAAACATATCTGAAAGGGTTAAGCCACGACAAGTGCAATATATTATATAAGGTTCTATAGGTTTATAAAGAAAAACGATGATTTTATTTAGAGAGACATTTCATGCCAGCATATTTTATGAAAAAATTAACGGAATTTGATATGTCATAATATTATTTTTTTTTTTTTATGATAGTGAGTGACAAGACGAGCTCATCAGATGCCTGATGGTAAGCATCATGATTGCCCATATCAGACACAGTGCCACCCAGTATTTTAAAATTCAAAATTCTTCGCGGCACTGCACTGCGCCTATCACCCTGAGATATGAGTTGTTCAATCTCATCATGCCCAGTAATTTCGCTGGTAACATTGCCCTTCATACCGGAACACAGTAATGTTTGGACATTACTGCTTGGCGGATGAATAACTGGCAAAGGTGTGGTACTTCCCCAGGCGGCCTCCTGCAAAAGAGGCCTACCACTACAACAATATGTCACTATTGGGGCCACTGAACTAGTAATTAGGTTTCTGATTAAGTATGTGAATGTCAAAGTCACTAATGACATTAAAAAAAACAATTGTCGCCAGTCGCCACCTTCCCTGTCACTATATTAATACGCCTCGATGGCGTAGTGGGCGCATGCTCGACTGCCGATCATGAGGTCCCGGGTTCTATCCCCAGGTCAGGCAAAGTGTTAAATATAGGATTTTTCCATTAGGAATTATCTCAATAACTGCCTGGAGTCTGGAACTGTGCCCGGTAGGAGGCAATAGGCTCGCCCCGTATTGCATGGGACCTATAAGATACTGGCGAAATGGGGGTGTGCCTACTATGGGACTGCGTTCTGGGTACACCTCTGCCTACCCCTTCGGGAAAATGGCGTGATTGTATATTATGTGACAACCGGATTTTATATATATCTGCTATCTTCTACATTGTTTAAAGTATGAATGCGGCGACAAGGTGACACGGGTTTTTTTTTTATGATAGTGAGTGACAAGACGAGCAAATCAAGTGCCTGATGGTAAGCATCATGATTGCCCATAACAGACACAGTGCCACCCAGTGTTTTGAAATTCAAAATTTTGCGCGGCACTGCACTGCGCCTGTCACCCTGACATATGAGTTGTTGAATCTCATCATGCCCAGTAATTTCGCTGGTAACAATGCCCTTCAGACCGGAACACAGTAATTTTTGCACATTACTGCTTGGCGGATGAATAGGCGGTGTGGTACTTCCCCAGGCGGCCCCCTGCAAAAGAGGCCTACCACTACAGGTACGTCGCTTCTAGTGCCTTATTACGAGAGTTCTGTGATTGGGACATATAACTCAATGATCTTTACAAAATAAATCGTAAAACGTCTCTTTAAATAAAATCTCGTGGACCAGCACGAGTTTTGAGCACAGATTGACTTAACTGTCATTTTACAAAGGTAATTAGTTCCTGACATGAGAAATGTAACAATAAGTGTAAAAATTAAGAAATAAATAAAAAGCCCTCCTACTCTTCTCCCTGCTTTATCAAATGACTCTGGTCACCTATCTATAACTACTTCATCGAATTCATTGATTGACTGCCTCGGTGGCGTAGAGGGCGCATGCTCGACTGCCAATCAAGAGGTCCCGGGTTCGATCCCCAGGTCAGACATAGTATTAAATATTGGATTTTTCCATTAGGAATTATCTCAATAACTGCCTGGAGTCTGGAACTGTGCCCGGTAGATGGCAATAGGCTCGCCACCTATTACATGGGACCAATAACATACTGGCGAAATGTGGGTGTATCTACTGTGGGACTGAGTCCTGGGTACACCTCTGCCTACCCCTTCGGGAAAAAGGCGTGAATGTATGTTATGTTATGACTACTGGTCCATCTGAACCTGATGCTGCATCTGGTCAAGGTTACCAAGTCGATGCTATATTGTTGAAGTGATAGGATACCAATCTTCGAATCGATCAGACCACTTGAAGTTGCTCTAATGCCGTCAGAAAAGAGCCGATAATATTTTTTTCAAACAAACCAATGTAACCAAACCAAACATTGTACAACTAACAGTTGAAAAGAAATTGTTACATAAGGCATACGTATATATGCATAGTGTAGGGTTCCATACCTAGATACCTGAACGAAACGCTTTCAATCCCAAACATACAGCGCCATCTATAAGTTCCTTGCGCAAATTATGAAAATATGCAGTAAAATGGCCATAACTTTTGATTGCGTTAACTTAGAAGTATGATTTTTTTACAGCCACAAGGGACCGTAGATCTGAGTAGTTGATGTCAATTTCAACTTGATATAGTGCGACACAAAAGTTTAGAAATTAATTATTTTGGAACTACAAAAAATGTAATAATGGCAACATCCCATTACTGTCAGGAAACTGTCAAGTTTGTGTCAAAACTATTAAATTATTATTATTGTTCTCGGTTTTTAATGTTTTCGAATATAATTTCGAACAGGATACATACAATTTTTAGTGATTTAGTGGAAAATGAACAGAACAATCCGTGGCGGTGTTCGACAAATAATTTATAAGGTGTATATGCAACGCTTGCAGGAGTTTCAACTCGGAAAATTACTTTCTCCTTTGGATGATGTTTACAAGAGAACAGCGGAAATGACAGGTATGTCTTAGCAACAATACTAATAAATCATTATTATTGCACTCAATTGCGAGATTAAAACCATTTAATACTCTTTAATTTTACCTAAAAATAGATAGCTTGAGTTCCTTTGATGTTAAATAAATTTTTCAAAACAGTGTCCATTTATAGTAGGATTTGCAGTTTTTGATACTTTTAGCACGTATTTACTTATTACGTATAAAAGATACGTTTACTAGTACGTATGTGATTCGAGTGATTAAAATGTTTATTTTACTACACCCATTACGTATACACCCATGTAGCTCTATGAAATTTAAGAAAGAGGAAATATTATAATAAAATAAAAGAGTATACTTAATAAGTATTTATTTTAAAATAAAGGCAACTGCATTTTAAAAGTTGAAAATACTTTAAGACGAGTAAATTAAAAAAAAAGGTTTTTTTAAACATTATCCTATGTCATTGTGTATCTAATTTGTAAATACTATAATATGTATATTATTATAATGATTTTTTACGTTTTAGGTGTATCAGAATCATTCTGATAGAAGAATCGCTATAGAGGGAGTAAAACATAACGGAAACATCGGAACTCATCCAAAACACAGAAAAGGCCGGCCAAAAAAAGAGTTACTAATACGATTTTGTAAAGTGCACTATTCGCCAAAAACTTTCATTATTCTATGCTGTGAATCTGTGAAGAAGGAGATCCCTACATTCTCTAAATTATGAAGTATAATATTACGAGACGATATTTATTGCGATGGAAGCAGAGAGCGTTTACAAAACGATTTATAAGAAATTGGGATAAATTTTCTAATAATGTCTTGTTTTTGATACAATTTAGTCTTTTTTTAACGTTTTATTTCAGTATATAGTTAAATAGGTTGTAAATATTACATAATATAGAAGATATAAAGTCAAATAGCACAGTACCGGTGATACATAGCTCGAATCATACATAATGTACTTGTTTTTTCTATAATGTTTATAGTAATAAAAAAAATTCTTTCAAAATGCTTTGTTGAAATAAAAAATACATTTATGGACAAAAATCTTTGATTTTTTTATTATTAGTAGTATAAATCTGGGCAAACTGGCTTTTATTAAATAAAGACTAAACAATACAGCTACTTTCTTAGAATCTACCTTTACTAAATACACTACGCTATAGAACAATATAGTAAAATATTTAATAAAATTTATTATTATATAAAAACTAAATCGAACCCAGCAGTAGCGCTTGCGCTCACTATTGAGGCAGTATCAAGTTTACCAATCCTTATCCTAATCCTTACTTTTGTGAAATAGGATTCCAAGATCGATTTGTTATTTATTGACTAGAATTTCTAGGTGAACGAGTTACATAGACCCTTTTTTCTCTATCTTCCATTAGAGGTAATAATATAGAAAAACATAACATAACATACATTCACGCCTTTTTCCCGAAGGGGTAGGCAGAGGTGTACCCAGGACTCAGTCCCATAGTAGATACACCCACATTTCGCCAGTATGTTATTGGTCCCATGTAATAGGGGGCGAGCCTATTGCCATCTATCGGGCACAGTTCCAGACTCCAGGCAGTTATTGAGATAATTCCTAATGGAAAAATCCAATATTTAACACTTTGCCTGACCTGGGGATTGAACCCGGGACCTCTTGATTGGCAGTCGAGCATTCGCCCTCTACGCCACCGAGGTAGTCATAGAAAATAAATATAGAAAATAAATATAAATCGCAAAGTATCAAAATTGTTTATAGGTAACTTTAAGTATTGCCATACATATGACAAGTGGCGCCCTCAATTAATTTCTAAACTTTTGTGTCGCACTATCCCTCCACGCGTTCCCGTTAAAAAGTGTCTTGACAGACAGACAACAAAGTGCTCCTATAAGGGTTCCTTCTTTCCTTTGAGGTACGGAACCCTTAAAACAGTACAAGTATCTTGTGCGTTACTCTTGTAGAGGTATCTTTCCGAACGCACGGTAGGCACATTACTGTTTATCTTCATTGACGTGCAAAAGTGTCAGATTGTGACCTAATAGAATACGTATTTTTGTGTTTGAGTTTTCACGTCAAACTTTTATAATATATAACACTAGCAGTGCCCCGCAGTTTCACCCGCGTAGTTTTCGTACCCGTGGGAATATTGGAATAAAAAGTACCCTATAATAATAACATAACATACATTCACGCCTTTTTCCCGAAGGGGTAGGCACCTACCCCTACCCCTATAATAATAATAATTCATTTATTTCAGGCAATAGTACGTATAACAATACATTATACGCACCAGAGGCCCATATTAATAAATACCTTACAAACTAACATACATAAAAACATAAACTACAAAATTACAAAACACCTAGGTAGAGATAATTTTCTGTCTCGCCTCCCTAAAGCGCCGGAACACGATTCCTTCAGGCCAAAATTCGGGTGCTATGTGTTAGTTATACTTTTTATCTCTATATTCCCGCGGGGACGATGTCAACGCGGGTGAAACCGCGGGGCACAGCTAGTTTTCATTTAAATCTATTGGTTTACGCAGTGCACGGCAAAAAGCTCCCAGTCGAAATTACTTTTCCGACCTCTTGTTGAAGAGGTCGGTCCTCGGATCCGTCGGACCACACACAAAACCTTCCTTAATGAAGCTATACTTAAAGTATGCTCCGCGGAACCCCAGGGCTCCGCAAAGCGTCTCTTGGGACTCCACGAAAATATTTGTCATATTTTTATAAAATTACTAAAATGGTACGCTATAAGGTTGCAGAGTGAAATAAATTCAATATAAAATCCTAAACAAGTGTTCAAACCCTCTCCGAAATGCCTAGCCATGTAGGCGCTGTAGGCTCCGGGTTCGATTCCCGGCCAGGTCAGACATTTGTGTGCATGAACATGTCTATCAGTCATGTATGTATATCAGTCATCTGGTTACCATAGTACAGGCTTCTAGACTAGTTTGGAGCCAGATGATCGTGTGTGCAAGTTGTCCATTATTATGTGTCTTTTTATTCACGAAAATTTAAGATTTCCAATTTCTAACTACGAAACTCACGGGCCTAAGCCAAGTGCGATCCGTCTTCTACTGGTGGTTGAAATGTTACGTCGTCCTGCAAAAATTTACGGACAATTCGGCATGTTTTTAGTATTGCCGCTTTCTGCATGGTGAAGTAAAGGTTATTAGGTAGATTTAACTGTTTGAGGTAGTGATGTAAATATTTTGGTATAACACCGGTGCTCGAGAGCACGAGGGGCACAATAATATATACTTTGTCCATTTTCCAGATCCTTCCTATTTCTTCTTTTAGTTCTGTATATTTATGTATTTTTTCGGTTATTGTTCTTTGTAAATTGTGCGTGTTCGGAACAGCTATGTCAATTATATATGTTTGCTTATTTACTTTATCTATCATTGTTATATCGGGCCTATTGTAATGTATGGTTTTATCCGTTAGTATAGCTCTATCAAAGTATATCTTGTGTTCTCGGCTCTCAAGCACCGGTTTCGGTGTATATTGGTAGTACGGTACAGCTTTAGTTTGTATAAGTTTATGTTTAATTGCCATTTTTTGATGAATTATGTTTGCTATTTGATTGTGTCTGTGAGTATAATCAGTTTGGGTAAGGTTCGGGCAAGCGCTGGTTATGTGTTGGATAGTTTCTGAGTGACGATGACATTTTCTGCAATTATCGTTTTGTATGTTAGGGTCTTTGAGTATATATTTTTTGTAATTTTTTGTATTGATGACCTGGTCTTGTATTGCAATCATAAAACCTTCCGTTTCTGGAAACAGCGCACCTAATTTCAGCCACTTATTAGAGGCTTCTAAATCTACATGATCTTGTTCAAGATCATGTAAATGTCGGCCGTGAAGTTCTTTGGTACGCCATTTATTTAATTTTTCGGTGGTTTGGTCACTGGGTGTTCTGTACTGGATGAGTCTATTATTCAAATGGAGTGGAGTGTAATTGTTATCGATGTCAACTATCGCATTGTGAATATTGCTAAAATTAGTTTTATGATGGAAAAAGTTTCTGAGATTAGCTATTTGCCCTTCCCATAAGATCTGTAAGTCTATGAGTCCTCTTCCGCCTCTATGTCTCTTTATGGAAATTCTCTCTATTGCTGATTTCGGGTGTAAGTAATTGTGTTTAGTAAATGTAGTCCTTATTTTTATTTCCAGGTGCTTTATGTCTGTACGGGTCCATTTAATAACCCCAAAGGAATATGTTAAAATTGGAATTGCGAATGTGTTTATCGCTTTAAACAATATAATATGGGACAACTTCCACACAGGGTCATCTGGTCCCAAACTAGGCTAGAAGCCTGTACTATGGTCACCAGATGACTGATATACGTACATACATACAGTCACGCCTTGTTCCCGGTGGGGTAGGCAGAGACTATTTCCCTCCACTTGCTACGAACCTGACATACAACTTTCGCTTCGTTCACTTTCATGACATTTTTCATACATGCTCGTCGGTTGTAGGTACTTTTGACTTGGCCTTTCCTAAGAACAACGTCAACTTGTTCATGAAAATTACGCCTAGGTCGACCGCTACCGACTTGACCATTCACATGACTGATATACATACTTATATATGCTTATAACACCCAGACATGGATCAAACAGACATGTTCATGCACATAAATGTTTGACCTGGCCGGGGATCGAACCCGGGGCCTACGGCACAGAAAGCAGAGTTACTACCGTCTGATCCAACGAGGCTGTCAAATGAGTATGCCGTATGTATTTGTATGAAAGGTTCACCTACCAAATAATTCCCCCTTGAACTACTCCTGACTGACTGACATACTATGATGAATTCAAATTGTAAGAATTTTTCGCCGCGCTCGCAGTAAGCTTCTCGCGCATTAGTTGCTAAATATTTCAAACTTTTCGCATTTTACATGTCTATAAGTTCTAGCGACTTATAAATTCGTAACGTTCAAAAACTAGTATAAATAATTACAATCCGTACACATTTTTGGACCCTCTGACAATTCCCAAGATAAACAATTTCGATTTTACCAAAACAGTCCCCTGTCATACGGGCCAGGGGCCCCATAATCCTAATGTGCCTGGGCCCCCAAGTGGTCAAAGACGTATCTGTGCTCAAACTCGTGCCATCATTAAAAAAAAAACACTTACCAGCTTTCAATCTGGATTCAAGGATCCCTTCATCTTCCTTCTGGTCTTCTTTAGTTTCTTTAGCGGTTTTCTTTGTAGTTTTTGTAGTCTTTGTAGCGTTCTTCTTGGCAGGGTTTCTCTTTGTGTATTTTCTTTTGGTGGTCTTCGGTTGTTCCACTTTAGGCGGTTCAGGTTCCGGTTCCGGGTCATCTATTAGAAAGTTTACAATAAGAACACTGACATTTTTTGACAGCCTCCATGGCTCAGATGGTTAGTAACTCTGCTTTCTGTGCCGCAGGCCCCAGGTGCAATCCCTATTTTAGCAGTGGACGTCCTACGGCGGAGATGATGATTATGATGATGATATAATAATAATAATAATAAGGCTGTCTTTGAGCTCATCTTAAAAAAAAACTGTAGATGGTTTCAGAGATAGACCCCGATAGGTGCTATACATTACCTTTAGATTAAAAGCTCAAAGGGGCCTCTGCACGTTGGACTCAAAAAAAAAATGGTCTCCGTGCACACCTATCAAAAGACCGGGTATATCCCGTCTTTTCGAGCGACATAATAATAAATCTCTTGACTTTCGCCTCACACGCCTATTTAAGGATAGTTACTATTGACCCTAGGTATTAAAACTTGATAATCATAACAACGTTGTGAAGTGCCAATAACTTCTAGCTGACAGGACCAAAAATTTATACAGTCACAGAACAGATAATACTACGTATAGAATGGACACTGTCATCCGCTCACCAAATGGGGCCTTCCTCACCCCGCGAGCGAGAGCTCTCGACGAGCCCCGCTTTGGGAAATCACCTCACGCACACTTTTGCGCGTGTACAAAACTCCATGTGTGCAGTGTCTATGTAGTAATAGTTCTTTCAATTGGGTTGATTTAGAAGTTTGACTGCCCCTGTGGCGTAGAGGGCGCATGCTCGACTGCCAATCAAGAGGTCCCGGGTTCGATCCCCAGGTCAGGCAGTGTTAAATATTGGATTTTTCCATTACGAATTATCTCAATAACTGCCTGGATTCTGGAACTGTGCCCGGTAGATGGCAATAGGTTCGCCCCCTATTATATGGGACCAATAACATACTGGCGAAATGTGGGTGTATCTACTATGGGACTGAGTCCTGGGTAAACCTCTGCGTACCCCTTCGGGAAAAAGGCGTGAATGTATGTTGTAGAAGTTTGATATTTTTACAGCAGCAAAGGACCGTAGACCTGAATCGTTGGTATTAGTTTTAATTTAATACATAAACGCGTTCCTGAAAAAAAGGGTCTTTAAAGACAGACAGACAGACAGACAGACAGACAGACAGACACACAGACAAACAGACGGACAACAAAGTGATTCTATAAGGGTTCCTTCTTTCCTTTTAAGTACAGAAACCCTAAAATTAACAGCCTAAATTTGACAGCCTTCTTGGCTCAGACGGTAGTAACTCTGCTTTCTGTGCCGCAGGCCCGGGTTTGATCCCCGGCCAGGTCAAACATTTGTGTGCATGAACATGTCTGTTTGATCTGTGTCTGTGTTATAATCTTATATAAGTATGTACATCAGTCCTCTGGTTACCATAGTACATGCTTCTAGCCCAGTTTGGGACCAGATGACTGTGTGTGGAAGTTGTCCAACAAAACATAACATACATTCACGCCTTTTTCCCGAAGGGGTAGGAAGAGGTGTACCCAGGACTCAGTCCCATAGTAGATACACCCACATTTCGCCAGTATATTATTGGTTCCATATAATAGGGGGCGAGCCTATGGCCATCTACCGGGCACAGTTCCAGACTCCAGGCAGTTATTGAGATAATTCCAGGTAATAAGATAATTTTTAAGTTGTCCCATATTATTATTATTATTAAAATAAACATACCATCAAAAGTAAGTTCATCAAGGTAGTCATCGTCGCTGGATTGATCATTGAGTTGTTTGAATGTTTGTGAAGCTCCGGCACCGTCCCTCTTGGATCTCTTTGAACCCTTCTGTACAATTGGTGTAATTTCTATCTCTGTGCGTTCTTCTTCACTGTCTGCAAGTCAATATCAGACTCATCATCATCATCTCAGCCGTTGGTAATCCACTACTGGACATAGGCCTTCCCCATAAAGGGGGGTTTTGCCAATACTCGACACTCAGTAGTTGTAGTGGTAGGCCTCTGTTGCAGGGGGCCGCCTGGGGAAGTACCACACCTTTGCCAGTTATTCATCCGCCAAGCAGTAATGTCCAAACATTACTGTGTTCCGGTATGAAGGGCAATGTTACCAGCGAAATTACTGGGCATGATGAGATTCAACAACTCATATCTCAGGGTGATAGGCGCAGTGCAGTGCCGCGCAGAATTTTGAATTTTAAAATACTGGGTGGCACTGTGTCTGATATGGGCAATCATGATGCTTACCATCAGGCATCTGATGAGGTCGTCATGTCACTCCCTATCATAAAAAAAAAAAAAAACTTGGCCGCAGGTTGTTGAGCGCAGTTCGATGGTTTGTTGCAGAGGACGCTGCTGCCTCCTCTGGATCTGTTAACCCTTAGCCGGCTCTTACGGCAACCACGGGTAGAGAGGGTAGAGCAATATTCTAAAGCCGGTAACTCCACGGCAATAATATCATACTCAGATTTATTTATTTATTCAATGTTAATTGTTTTCATTTATTGAATGTCACTCACTATGTGTGAATGAATTGATCGTATATGTATGTGTTTTTTTTACAACTAAACCTCCACCTTGCAATAACCTCTATCATATGTAGGGTTGATGTTATTTTGTGACGCGCATGCTACGGATTCTGTAAACATTTTGGGGGTTTTATGGAAAGTATTTATAGCAACGTGTGGTTTAAGGAAGATCTATGGTATGTGCGAGGGCGCGATGGCACCACAGGGAGGGGGATACCAGCGACAGATGATTGTAGAGCGAGATTGAAGATGGTGGGCTTGGAATAAATTATTTAAAATATGCTGAAGTGTTTGAGTATTATTTAATGGAAAAGGAACGTCTACAATATGATGCCACGGACAGATACACATCAAACTTATAACACCCCTTCCATTTCTGTCAGGGGTTAATTAAATAAATAAAAGAGATTATTACCTTCAACCTTTTCATTTTTAATGTCCACATCCTCTGATTGTTCATCTGAAAACAAAAGTACATCTTTTAAATAATTATAACATAACATAGCACCTTTTTCCTAAAGAGGTAAGCCAGAGGTGTACCCAGGACTCAGTAGGTACAGCCACACTTGATGTTATATTTTATAAGTCATACCTAATAAGCAGTGAGCCTTTTGCCATCTACCGGGCACAGTTCCAGACTCCAGACAGTCATTGTACTTTTGGCTGACCTGGGAATCAAACGCGAAAACTTATGCCTTATGCTCAGCGGTCACGCTTACGACCACTATCATAGAATAAATAATAGCACCAACATACAGAAAAATCACTCGCAAAGAAAACACCCTTTTAGGTATAAGAATATACCTACTCATTCTGCTGGCACACGAAATTGAACCTTATTGTGTGACGCGAGCGTTCATATTCCGAAGCCGGTGTTGCGTCGAGCCTTAGGGTTCCCACTCGCCGATATACATAAATAGGTTAACAGGATACAGGACCTCTTAGCAGTTTGACACAATCCTATGGAAAATTTACTAAATCGATGTTTTGTATTCCCCCGTTTCCTCTGAATACAGTAAACCTATTTGATATATTTATATCCTGATTAAAGTTGAAGTAAAGTATGTCCCTATTATTTTATTTTTGTTTATAAACTACATATTTTTGTAGTGAATGTCCAATCACACGAGTAAAACTTAATTTTTGGAAGTTCACTTTGAACAAACCAAGGGTTTATAAGAAAAATTAAAACGACAGGGACATAGGTTACTTCACTATTAAAATATCAGGATATAAATTTATAGAATGGGTTAATTATTTTCGGAGGAAACATGCGAATACAAAACATCTTACAAAACAATTTTTCAAAGGATTGTGTCAAATTCCTTGAAAGCCATGTATGCTCTTAACAGACTAATCAAATATGCTTTCACGCAAATAGGGGCCGGACTCAGAGCCCACCACAAACAATTGAGTGAAAAATTATTCCCTGTCTCTTGATATTTGTGCATTTTCACTTTATATGGACAAGTAATCAATCCACTTAAATGATTTTGAGAAGTGTCTCTTCTGTGCTTTAACTATTCTATGATATAATGTAGAATGTCCCAGGCCTAGTAATACCTTACCGCTTACCTGTATATATTTTCCGGAACATCCCCTCACATTTCATGACCTGGTGTTTGAAGAGGGTGGCGTCGCGAAGACGCGAGATGCATTCTTCACATATATTGCAGAGTAACTCTTGCACCACCTCTGAGACTGGCGCCAACTGGAAATGTTAACAAAATATTGATGTTGCCGACAATTCATACTTACAGCACAGTTGTTTAATCTTGACGAGTCTTAACATAGGCTCTGCGAACTTTAGCGCATGCACAGAACTGATAATAATACTAGGTATAAAATCAAAGGGAACGCACGCTGTTAAACATACAAACGGTCCGAGCGAGAGTCACCTCGATAGGTCCTCTGTCCCTTTCTAGTGTAGACATCATCGTCGTTATAAATTCCCCAACACTTTTCATAATAATTAATTCCTGAATAGTATAACCGTAGTATTCTTATCTGTTCTGTGGTATAACTACAGATACAATCAAATTATATGTTCTAATTAATCATAGGTATTTCTATTTAAATGTTTCTAATGCCCACTTGCAACAAAATTAGGTTCAAATATAAAAGATTATAAAATGTTTGTTGCACCACTAAAAACGGACTTTGGAAGTTGGAACAGCTAATTTGACGTTTCTTTTATTTTCTGGAATGTCTATGAGCTTCCGGTAAAATTCTAAGATGACTAAGGATAAACAACACACTATAGAGATGCTTATCAGATGATTCGCGCGACAGCTGTCATGGATTTCATGCCGATGAAGTGTGGCATTTATTTGGAGCTATATTATATGGAAAGAAATCGCATCCTTTATTATTGGTCAACGAAAAATAGCGATGTTCGGTGCCGCATAACCTTAACCACAACCTATCTTATCCACAGATTATATAGAAATTTTATTTTAATCGAACAATGTTTCTAGTCCCGATAAATTTGTAGAGGTAGAATTTAATGTTTTTAATTTAAGATATATTATGTACTTATTATTAAATAATTAGTCTCCATAATGTATTAAATTCTTAAAATTTTATTAGATCTTGGATACGACAGATGAATGATAAAAGTGAGTTATTATTAGTTTAATTTATTTTCAATGTTTATTTTAAATACTTGATTGAACATTGTAATATAGCTTATTGCTAAATTTTTTTTTTTTAAATTAAACTATCAAATGACTGACTTAATTCATAATTATGGATCAATTAACTTGAGTCAATTCCCAACATTGCTCCGAAACTAGAATTGTCACTATGACAGCTGTTGCATGTATCAAGCTATCGCATGAATCAAGCTATCTTTTTTCTATTATGGTACTTAAATTGTGTGACAATTGACGATGTTTGCATTTTTCACCTACCAATCGGGACTTCCTCACCCCCCGATTGGTGGGCGGAAGAGTGTCCATTCTATACATAGTATTATTATCTGTTCTGTGACAATACAATGATGGCCTGAATGAAAAAGTCCGGTAAGTCCAATTGGAAACAAATACCTGCCGTAACGAATGCGGTGAGAAATTCCTCCTTCACAGTACCACACATAAGTATTGATCTTGAATAAGGGTGTTTTAGTTATGTGTTTTGAAAAATGTGTATCAAAAAGTAAACACACATTTACTTACTACAGAACTGTCTGCCCCTGCCTACCCCTATGGGGAAAATGTGTGATTGTATGGGCTCACCATACAGAGCACTTGAGTTCCCAAGCTAAACTTAACACAACATAACTCTATAGATTTCTTTAGCCATAATAATATGATTTAGCCATAATTAATAATAAATGATTAAGATTATGACTGTTTGGAGACTGCATACATTGATTTTATCGTTAAGTTATAAATTGGAATTAATTGTTAATTGTTTGTTGAGTATGGGTGCACAGGGATGCTCAGTTTAAAAATGAAAGAGCAGCATGCTCTGAACAACGCCTTTATTGGTACTGTTTGATATAAGAAACTTTTGGCTAAAGAAATCTGTAGAGATGTTAAGTGATAAGTTTAGGGTGGGAACTCGAGGGCTCTGTATGGTGAGCTCATACAGTGATGTTAAGTTTTCAATCCAATCAGATCAGAAATCGTGAATCATAAGTTGCAGTTTTGATGAAGAGAAGACGAAAAGGCAACACATACACACCAACAAACTTTATAGTTATTCAGGCGTGCGTCTACAAGGCAATTAGGTGCTTATCGACTACTTACCTCAATATCGAAGCATTCATGTAAGATTTTAATGTAAGCAACCTCCTCGTCTCCCAGCCACATACTTTTTGAATAAATGCTCTGATAGGCCTTGCCCTCCGAATGGCAGCAACGACATAAATTCAGCTTCTCCATTTTCCACGGTTCTGACATTGTTACTTCGTATTTATATCAACATCAGAACTTCTATATGTCATGTTCTATAATGCGATAACTCGGAGGCGATAACAGTTTTGAGTTTTATTATTTACATTAGATAAAATTCATTTACGAGTGTAAATTATTACATTTTTCATTGACAGCAAAATTGAAAATGTTTTCTGTGATTCTGTGGCCGAAGCCGGAAACCATAAACACAGTATACGTCGGAAACCGACCAACGACACCGAAATGGGCACTCCACACTCGCGCGCGATTCTCTCTGTTCTGTGATGGCGTTTTTCAATAGAAAAAGAAGATTCGCTTAAAAATTAAAATCTTTAAAATTGACTTCTAAAGTATCCATATGTAGGCTTGAATGAGGAAGATGATCGTGTTTTTTTTATCATCTAGAAAAATCAAACATAAAATAAATTGGTGAAATAATTTTTGCGATATATCTCTAAAACTGTATTTTTAACGAATTTTTAATCTCTGGCTTTCTTAAATCCAAAGCTTGCTTGACCGATAAACGCGTGACGTCACGTCGCTCGATGTCATTCTCATTCACAGATCACATTAATACTACGTTCTCATTTCTCGACCGTACATAGTACTCAGGGTACTCAGTACATACATCGTAGGTCTCGTGCAGTGTTTTTGTGTATACTCTTGGTATATTTGTGTTTTTGCTAAATATGGAAAAAAAACTAGCATATAGATACTGTATAGTACCTCTTTGTACTAACACAACAGTTAGCTCTCCAGAAAAATACTTTTTTCATGTCCCAAATGACAAAAAATTGAGAAATAAGTGGTGTAAAATAATGAAAAGGCAGAAGCCGATATCTACAAAAACAAGTCGTCATTGCTGCGAAGATCATTTTAATGTGAGTACATATATATTTATATTATTCTTATGCTTTTAAAGGTTTATTAAAAAATTAAAAGCCAAAAAGTAAGCTAATAATTTGAGTTTTTGGGGTTCCGAAGTAAATAAAATATACGATGAACCCTTCTAAATTCGCCATGTCTTTCTGTCTATCCATTCGTCTCAGATATCAAAATTTAAAAAAAAAATGCAAGTAAATGTGTTTTATGAACCGCTAAAAGGTTTGGATTTTTTTTTACTACCGTTCGATAATACAAGATAGAACTTCCTAAATCCAAAAAAAAGAAAACCAAAGATAAAAAAATCGAAGTAGAACAGCAAAATATAGACGTTCAAACGCAGACTATAAAAAGCAAGAAATATGTAGCGCTCTCACAGCATTTGAAGGGGCCAGTTGCAGAAGTCCCTAAGTCCACTTAGGGACTTTTTGTTCCTATGTCTTTAATGAATAGAGCATGTCAAATAATTACGTTATACCCATTTTTTTTTCTTTTGTAACAAGTACCTACGTCGTTATAAACCCAAACACTTTTTTTTTTTAAAAACTTAATTTGGATCAAAAAGTCCCTTAGATACATAAAAGTCCTTATTTCCAGCCAATTTTATGCAAGAAGTCCTTAAGTGTAACCATTTTTTATATAAAAAGTCCCTAAGTCCAAGGGATTGGTAACAAAAATGCTTTAAGACGGGCAACAAATTTAGTTTTAAGTCCAAGAATAAAGTATAAATTTGTTCTAGGTCCAAAAAAAACTTAATATAAGTATTTAAGTCCTTACCATACTGGTAAAAAGGGGCTAAGTCCACTGATTACGGCCCTTAGTCCATTCTAAAAAACTTGATTTGCAAAGAATATTTAATTATTAATAGGTGTTTTTTGATCTCAAAATATAGGTTGATTATTAAGTAAACTAACTGTAGTTTCATTTCATGGATATTCCTTAAAAATATATTTCCAGTCCCGATTTTAGTTTTCATTCTTGATTCCTGTAAACCTCAATTTTTGGACTTAGGGACTTCTGCAACTGGGCCCTTCATTTAGAGACTATACCATTTGACAATGATATAAATAACAGTAGCAGCAGTTCAGATTCATCATCATCATATACTGATTCTATAGAAAACTGCGAAGCATATACAAATAATCTAAAAAACACTTATTTTTAGATTATTTATTAATTTAACGATTATTAATTTATTTATTATAAACGAAACGGATTGCAGCTCTACGTATACACGTCGAACGGTCGATTGGTCGTATAAGAGACTATAAATGACTTCGCCCCACGCATGTGTTGACATAAAAGTTATTGATATGTTAGATGATGTCGTAAAAATATCTTGTGAGTTAGTAAATTTACAAGGCAAATTGGTTTAAGTAAATTGATAATTTCATTTTATTTGTGAAGATTGGAATAAATGAAACTGATACGGGTATGAAAACCATTGTATTATGATGATTGTATTAACACATAAATAAAGCAAACACATAGGTACCTTTTCATTATAGCAGTTGCTGAAATATATTTTATTTCAATTTCAATTTATTCAACAAAACAATATGAGTTTACAGATTACACCAAAGCACTCATACAGCTAGACAAAACAAAACGCTAACATAATACAATACAAACAACATTACAAAATACACACATGATACAAATAAAAACAAAAACATTTATACAGGCTGCTAATGGTATCAGCATGTATGTCAGCATTCTGAACTGTCTGCAAAAACCTATTGATGAGGACCACCGCTCTCGCCGTGGGCGCATTGTTTGCGTAGCAAGTATGCAACGGCGTAGAGCGCGCAAACAAATGATGGTGACGTCGACCAGTCCTCATGTAATTGTCTGGGACATAATATTGCATGCTGCCCAGCACCGAAGGATTGTCCACCTCATTTCGCAGCAGCATGCAGTAATGCATGCACAGCAGTAGTTTTCTTCTGAGTTCAAGTGTGTTCAGTCCTACCATACCCGCAACAAAGAGTGATGGAAATAGAAAAGGATAATATCCGTAGTCTCTTTTGTAAAGGTACCTTACAAATTTACGCTGGACTCTCTCCAACATCAACGCGTACTTTTTCTCGCGTGGGTCCCAGACTATAGCGCCAAATTTAAGAGTGCTACGTACATATGCATAACGCATATGTACGTAGCGCTATCGGCACGCTATCGGCACATTCCTACTTAGAAACTGGCTCGATGTGCGCGTAATAAAACCAAGAGCTTTACTAGCTTTCTTGCAAACCGCCATAATGTGTTCACGAAAATTTAGTTCATAGTCCATCAAGACACCTAGGTCACAAATTTTATCAACTCGCTCTAGCGGAATATTTCCTAGTTGATATGCATATCTGTAGGGAGCCGACGATCTTGTGTACGTAACGATTTTGCATTTAGATATATTAAAGCTTAGGTTGTTTAACTGAGCTCAATCCCCAACAGAGGAAATATCACGCTGAAGTTGTACGCAGTCTGATCCACTACCGATACTATGATACACTTTCATATCGTCAGCAAACAATAGACATTTAGCTGTGGACAGAATCTGAGGGAGGTCATTCACCATAAGTAAAAATAGCGTAGGTCCTAACGTACTTCCTTGACTTACGCCTGATCTGGTGTAATATTCTTTAGAAAGGTATTTCCCTACTTGGACATATTGCCTCTTCTTTCCAGAACTTTTCGCACTTTCGAATCAACTCCTCACAATAATCCTTATCGTTCTTACTTCATATATGTCAATGTTCATAGTAGACTCGAAATTTTCGTGAGCAATACAAAATAAACACTTCTTTTTTGTAAAAAAAAATTTGCATTTGCATTTGTGCATAATATTTTTGTGCCACAACACCGTCTTTCACGTAATTTTTATTATTATTATCAGAAAATGGGCATTTTATTTCTAGTAGGTATGCATTCTTCAGCGATGCAGTCGGGTGAAACGCCCAAGACTGGAAACTCCTTGGACAGAATAAGACCTGCTGTTGTGAACTTGGTATTTTTGATGATGGATACTTCTTCGCGGACGCTATTTTCTAAAAGTTAACCTGCAAGTAAAAAAATATATATATCTTAACTACTATAATTTAATTATTTTTTTTAATTTAATGTTTAATATACTCTTGTAACAATAGCCCACCTCTTGTAACAGCAAATGTCTCTTTAAATTTATAGGCACCTAAGAGATATTCAACCAAAACTCCATCAGGTGTGTTACATTGAACAGATTTGTGAGCTTTCGATGCGGTAATGCGAGCATATCTCATTTCGTGCCATAATTTACAGTCTGCTTGTAATCTAGTTGCTTTCTCAATCGCAACTCATTGCAGGGATCGCATATTTTCTTTGCAAAATAAAATAAATCTATCTGCATCTTCGACGCCGTTTCCTTTTTTGAAATTATTAACTAGGTAATCGCATCGATGCTTTGTCTAAATCTTGAGTATAGGACGGAAGTGAACCATAATCTGGGAATCAATTTCCAGCTCCATCGATTTTTTTACTACCGACTGTAGAAAACGTTCATTACACGTGCCATTTGATGTCGAAGGTGATTTTTAGGGCTCCGAACCCTAACGGGGTGCCGAAGGAGCCCTATTACTAAGCCTCCACTGTCCGTCCGTCCGTCCGTCTGTCACAGGGCTCTATCTCATAAACCGTAATAGCTAGGTACTTGTAATTTTCACAAAACATGTATCCTTAATGCCGCTACAACGACAAATAATAAAATTAAAAAAAAGTTTATAATTAAAGGTACTCTCCATACAAGCAACGTGTTTTTGCTCAAAATTTATTTCTCGATTTCGTTCGTGTATCGTAAAACGGCATCAGCTAGGTATTTGATTTTTTCACGGAACGTTAATGATTATGATTGCTATAATATGAAATAATTATGACTAAATAAAATTAATAAATAACTGGAGCGTTCATACAAATCACGATTTTTTTTCAAGGTTTCACGCTGTAACACCATAATGGCAATAGTTATCTACTTGAAAATCTTACACAATATAGGTAACTATAATAGCTATAACAACAAATACTAAAAATTAAATAAATTCAAAAATTCAAGGACTTTTCCGACTTATTAAAATCAAATAACACTAATTCTGACTAGAGTTTTCGAAGAAGATTTCAAGCAATATTTGGCAATACACATATTATAACATTATCATGATTTACCTTATATTATACGAGTAAGATACCGTGTCCTGTGTAATATTTATAATCTAGATATCTATTGCATACCATCATCATCAGGTTATCTGTATAAAAACTCCTTAATGTGATGAGACTGTCGGTTACTTACAGTCTTCCTTATTATTTCAAGTCTTAACAAAAATCATTGCCACCTACGTTCCCTTAACTAACAACCCTTAAAATACCATATCTCTAAATATTTTCAATACGTATAAATCATAGATAAACATCAATAAACCTATTGAACAGCAGCAGTGAGGTTAACCTATTTAGGAACTGTTAAATAAATAGATAAAGAATACATAACATTATATTACATCTAAGCCACATATTGGTATTTTTGTAAAACGATCAGTTACCTATTAAAAACAAAAATAAGTAAGTATAATAAAATCATGAATTTAGTAAAATACCACAACATCTGCTCTTTGTTTTTTTTGGAAGCTGGTCATTAATATTGAGTCTGGGACAAAAAGTTCATAGTCAAGTGGCACTTCAATGGACAGAAAAAAATGGACAAACAATGTGTGAAGATTGGTTTCAGAAGGAACAATAGAGTCCTAATAGTACAAGGAACGTGTTTTTCAATAAAAGTGGTAGACCCGCAGATTTTTTATGATACTTGCGTTAGAAATTGACGTTTGAAAAGAATTTATTATGTGACTTACTTGACCGACAATTGTTTTTTTATTAATTTCTGTGTAAGGTACATTAATTTGATGAGAAGACGTGATTTCTATAGCTATATCAGTACATACGGTGGAGAGTGAGGAGCCCTTCACATGCGCGTCCCAACACGCATTTGACAAGTTTATTTTGTGTTGCTCATGTGTCTTTGGCTTTAATAAACTTCAGTTGAGATGCAACTTGTGATAGTTTTGGTTTCATCCAATAACAGGCTATTTCAGTACAAGCAGGCTCCTTACTCCGTCTGTGTAACCACATAACCAACGCCATAGTATGTTTGCATCCTCCTTTGCTTGCCGCACAACCTTCACATTCTAGGTTTAGAATTTTGTTTGCACTTTCGTCACAAACAAAAGTACAGTGATATGCTGTGGCTCGGACCTTGTATTCAGGTACAATTCTTGCCTTTACTGTACACTGTGCATATTCCCTTTTTACCTGTACGTACCCTATAGCGTTGTCTCCATAACTATCGCGTCCCGACCTGTAGCAAAATAAAACTTAAAGACTAAAATTTTCTTCTCTCAGGTTCCATTCCTTGAATGGAAAAAACGAACTCTTAGGCTTAATTCAAACCAGATCGGCAGCGGTGCGGCGTACACTTTGGCGATCTGGTTTGAATTAAGCCTTATAGTATCATTTGGTTGTCCATCTGTCAAGACTTTTACTCAAAATACTCAAAAGTCTGTAATTAGTGCTCTGAAAAAATCAAATATCCATGTCTCGATTCTTTCTATATTTCTCGACCAACTACTTGCAAACCTATATGAACGAAACCCTCGGTGCGCGAGTCCAACTCGCACTTCGCCGTTTATTTTCGATAACTATCGAAACTGCAATATAGCGGACAGCACTAGTGCCTTCAATAAAACAATTGTCTTCGGACTTTTTTTTGTAGTGGTAGGCCTCTTTAGCAGGGGGCCGCCTGGGGAAGTACCACACCTTTGCCAGTTATTCATCCGCCAAGCAGTAATGTCCAAACATTACTGTGTTCCGGTATGAAGGGCAATGTTACCAGCGAAATTACTGGGCATGATGAGATTCAACAACTCATATCTCAGGGTGATAGGCGCAGTGCAGTGCCGCGCAGAATTTTGAATTTTAAAACACTGGGTGTCACTGTGTCTGATATGGGCAATCATGATGCTTACCATCAGGCACCTGATGAGCTCGTCTTGTCACTCACTATCATAAAAAAAAAAAAAAAAAAAAAAAAGACTAATGGGAGCTAGCTAATAGGAAGGGTATATAACGGTTTTCAAGGTATGTCCGCCGACGTTATTTGTTTGTAAGACAATAACAATCCCATAAAACAATATCAATAAGCAAGCAATGTGGCAACCAACAGCTGGGACATAAGTTCATTGAAGTTGGCGTATTGAAAAGAGTGTTTACCACAGGTTTTCATTCTTACCAGTCATTGTAATATAACATGGAATAGGTACCTACTTATAACTTATAAGTAATCCCAGTACTTACATTTTGAATTCGCTATATTTAAATAGGTACTAGGTACTCACTTCGCTAGTGTTTGTCCTTGGGTTTCCGCACTGATGTACTTTGCGTGATATGTGAAATAATCCGCAACCATAAGGTCTACTTTCGGCAGATTATTTGCTTGCCCACGAGAAAATCCTGGTTCCATTATAATAGCACGATTTCCAGTTCTAGATTACGATTGTAAGAACGTGTACGCAGTACTCAAATTCACAATATAAAATGAAAAGAAGTAGATTTCCCATCGAAAATTCCCCGCTCTCTAACCTACCCGTACCGCGCGCCTTACGCCTACGAACCGGCGATGTGACGTCACGGCGCTTACTTGGACGATTCAGAAAGTTTTCGTGACCTCCAAAATTGACTGATATTTTTTAAAAATGACCTTTCAAGATATCGACATAATTTTTTTGCAGTTGTTATTATAATTAGGTACCTAAAGTATTTTTGAAGATAAAAAAAAATGCGATTAATTTTCATTTACATCTTCCTCATTCGATATTGTCATTTTGTTTGTTATCTGAGTTTTGTTTGCATGTGATTTTCAACATAAAATAGGTAACGATAAATTATTAGTAACAAATTTACTTTGACATAATATATTGATGTTTTACATTAATAGGTACGCCATCTATTATTCCCTCGAGAACTACTCCTCTTTTTTTCAGAAAACGTCTCATTACATTATAAGTCGCGATAAACGTGACTGAGAGGTAACCACGAGCTAAAAGCCGATTACATTTTATAGAAACGCCCGCCGACGCAACCATTCATGACCTTGAGCCTTCAGACGTCCGAAAGTCATCTGGATTGCCAGTTTTTCACCTCAGCCGAATAAACGTTCAAAGCTATCTGCCACTGTTGAACATAGGCCTCTTCCACAGAAAGCCATAAACTATTATTAAGGGGGATTTTGCGGTAATCACCAATCACCACGCCTGGTAGGCGGCTTGGTGATCGCAGTGGTCGGCATACTTGGAAACGGAGAGCGCTGCTGTCCGCTCTCCGAATATGTCCCTCTGTCGGGTCCCACGGCTCCCACGGGATGAGAAAGGGGTGGCCCTATTATATAGCTGGGAACCACCGGCCTTCGGACGTACTTTCAGTTGAGGTAAAAACCGGCTACCCAGCCCGCCTAGCATGGCACGGGGATAACTAATTTTCCTCGTTTTTACTCTCTTTCGCGCCAGAACAATTCACATCTGCTGTCTCGTTCTAACCCCCTGGGACTTCGTTTTCCCTGGTCACTACCGGGGCAGATCGCTTTTGGACGTCCGATGACCGATGGCTAAAAGTTAGTCGAGCGAGGTGGCATCCGCGGATGTTTCCATATAATGTAATTATGTAATCGGCAATCGGCTTTTCATTTTATGTCGCCGGCGGTCAAAGCGTCCGTAAGTCGCGAGTCGCGACTGATAATGTAATGCCCGCTTTAATGTAGTTCACATTTCTTTTCTACATTCCCGCCATAAAATATGACAAAAATTGTTTATGTTTACGTCGACCCTACCTAACTACATACTACTACTTATGAATTTATCAAGTTTAAATTTTTAAATAAAGTTCGCTAATTCACAGAACAAAGATAATTTGAGAATTAACTTTTGTGATTTTTATTGCAAACATAATATTAACTCGTTATCCGTTGATATAAACTTTAGATTATAATTTAAACTTCGATCCTAATAAAGTATGATCTAATTGGGCACCATAATTATTTTTGTTTTTTAAAAACTTCAGTAAGTACCTAGCCCATGACCTTCAGCAAACCTACATTAGAAAAAGTCGCTTTGATTCCAAGTTCACCATCAAGCATACCTACAGAATACAGTTTCACAATGCGAAATGTGGAAATCAAAGCAAGAATCCATAACTATGAGAACATCTGCAAAATAGCTGAACAGCTTAGCGGTGGCCCGGCGACGGTTATCAAGCAAAATGATACTTTTTATTCGGTGAAAGAAGGTCGTTTAAAGATGAGGTTTTACGCCGATGATGCTGCAACTTTAGTGAGATATGATAGAGGCGACGAGGGAGGCCCGAAGCTCAGTAACTACGAGCTCTTGCAGTTCACAGCTGAGGAAAATAACAAGGCGAAAATGCTGGATGAAATGCTAAAAAAATGTCTTGGAGTTAGGGGACGTGTTCTTAAAGAGCGGTAAGAAATAAGTGCCTATTTATATTATAGAGGTAGAAGAGGACTACACAACAAGCCCACATGGGTGTGCCTTTTCCTATAGTACAGGCAATTCACCTATAGCCTGTCATGCACAACCAGTAGTGTGGCATAGTCGCATAGCCTCTCAGCTCTGAACCGGCTCAAATATACATATATATTGTAGTGGTAGGCCTCTTGCAGTGGGCCACCTGGGGAAGTACCACTCCTTTGCCAGTTATTCATCCGCCAAGCAGTAATGTGCATACATTACCGTGTTAAAGGGCAATGTTACCAGCGAAATTACTGAGCATGATGACATTCAACAACTCAGGGTGACAGGCGCAGTGCAGTGCCACACAGAATTTTGAACTTTAGAACACTAGGTGGCATTGTGTCTGATTTGGGCAATCATGATGCTTACCATCAGCCACCTGATTTGCTCGTCTTGACACTCACAGCTATCATAAAAAAATATATATACATGTTTGAATCACCAAGTCACAGCTCAATTACAAAATAGATAGCTCATTGGTGGCTTACGGCTCGCATTCACTTATCACTGTCATTGCAAAGAAAATAACATAATATACATTCACGCCTTTTTCCCGAAGGGGTAGGCAGAGGTGTACCCAGGACTCGGTCCCATAGTAGATATACCCACATTTCGCCAGTATGTTATTGGTCCCATGTATTAGGGGGCGAGCCTATTGCCATCTACCGGGCAGAGTTCCAGACTCCAGGCAGTTATTGAGATAATTCCTAATGGAAAAATTCAATATTTAACACTTTGCCTGACCTGAGGATCGAGCCCGGGACCTCTTGATTAGCAGTCGAGCATGCGCCCACTATGCCATCGAGGCAATCAATATTGGTGTCTGTCAACCCCTTACCCTGACTCACCACACATGGTTGTGAGTGTTCTCAGTACTGGAAAAAGGAATCTGTACCGTAAGTGTGTGGTGGGTGAGTTTATGAGGTCCCGGGTTCAATCCCTGGGTCAGACAAAGTGTTATTGGATATTTCCATTAGGAATTATCTCTAGGACAGCCTCCAATAAAATACTGGTGAAATGTGGGTGTACTGCTATGGGTCTGAGCCCTGGGTATACCTCTGCCTACCCCTTTGGGAAAAAGGCGTGATGGTATGTTATTATAATAAAGTGATCATAGAGAAGATCAAATATTTATTTAATATAAATATTAATTGATATTTATATATTTTATTTTTTTTACTGCCTCTGTAGCGTAGAGGGCGCATGCTCGACTGCCAATCAAGAGGTCCCGGGTTCGATCCCCAGGTCAGGCAAAGTGCTAAATATTGGATTTTTCCATTAGGAATTATCTCAATAACTACCTGGAGTCTGGAAAAGTGCCCGGTAGATGGCAATAGGCTCACCCCCTATTACATGGGACCAATAAAACATACTGGCGAAATGTGGGTGTATCTACTATGGGACTGAGTCCTGGGTACACCTCTGCCTACCCCTTCGGGAAAAAGGCGTGAATGTATTTTATGTAATTATTATTATTATTATTTTTATGATAGTGAGTGACAAGACAAGCTAATCAGGCACCTGATGGTAAGCATCATGATTGCTCATATCAGACACAGTGCCACCCAGTGTTTTAAAATTCAAAATTCTGCGCGGCACTGCACTGCGCCTGTCACCCTGAGATATGAGTTGTTGAATCTCATCATGCCCAGTAATTTCTCTGGTAACATTGCCCTTCATACCGGAACACAGTCACAGTAATGTTTGCATATTATTGCTTGGCGGATGAATAACTGGCAAAGGTGTGGTACTTCCCCAGGTGGCCCCCTGCAAAAGAGGCCTACCACTACAACATTACATTTTTTATATATTTATTTATAAAAAATAATATAAATATATTTATTTAATCTTTTTCAGAAAACTCTACATGGTCGGTCAAACTAGGATCCACATAGATTCCGTAGAAAACTTGGGACATTTCATGGAATTAGAAGTGGTGTTGACAGATCAACAATCTGTGGAGGAAGGTCGAGAAATAGCAAGGGATTTGCAGCAAAAACTTCAAGTAGCTGATGAAGATCTTATTGAATGTGCTTATGTTGATTTATTGCTTGATCAATAGTAAAAGAATTATAGGTATTATGTAAAGAAAAGGGTATAAGTACCAATTTTGTAACTGCAACCTTAAACCAAAAAATATTAACTATTAGTGCTCTGCCTCATTAAGACGCCATGGCGACGTCGCCGGCTACGTATCCAAACATTTTGTGTGGATTGGCGACGTTTCCAAATGTGGCCACATGAGGGAACTACTATAATATTTTGATACAACTGTTTGGACACGGTAGCCGGCGACGTCGCCACGGCTTCCTAGTGAGGCAGAGGCTTGAACGAATTAACCACTGGACGCGCCTTCATTCCGTTCTCGCCTAATACCCCGCAGGTTAATACCATGAAACATCGGACATCGTTGTAGTTTTACTGTCACAGTCGTTCGTACACCATCGGGAGAAAAACATATTTAAAAAAATGACGAAACGTGCAGTTAAATGGTGTAAAAGTTATTGTGGTCGAGCAACTAATGTTTCTTTTCACTTGTAAGTTTAATTTTTCTTTATTAATACAGCTATTTATACCAAAAATTAATATCAATTGAAAAAATATATCCAACTTAATCCGACTATATTTAATAAACGGTCATGAAGTATTATACACCACGAACAAAAAACACCTATCTAAATTACCTGGATTATTTACGTCAAAGTCAAATTTACTAGGGCTTGACAATGTTTTAAGTAGGTATAATAATATCGATAAAAATAAATGACATATATCGATAAAACTGTATTAATACACTTGAAGCAAATCGGGAAAGTAAAAAAAATTTAACGATGTGTACCTCATAAATTGAGCATAAATTGAGCTCAACCGACACAATAATGAAGGGATTTTAAATCGAATCATTACTTGTGATAAAAAGTGGATACTGTACGATAATCAGAAGCGCTTGTCGCAATGGCTGAACCCTGGAGTCCCAGCCGAATCTTCCCCTAAACGAAAATTGACTCAGAAAAAGATACTTGTGCGTGTTTGGTCGTTCACTACAGCTTTCTAAAATCTGGCCAAACGATTACGGCAGATATCTATTATCAGCAACTGCAAACCATGAAGGAAGAACTAGCTGCTAAACAACCGAGATTAGTCAAACGCTCTAGGCCACTGCTGCTTCACGACAACGCAAGACCACACACTGCACAACAAACAACCACTAAGTTAGATGAGCTACAATTGGAATGTCTGCGACATCCACCGTACTCTCCGGACCTCGCTACAACAGATTACCATTTTTTCCGGTATTTGTACAACTTCTTACAAGGAAAACAATTCAACTCCGATGTGGCAGTCCAAACCGCCTTCAAAGAGTTTATTGATACTCGCCCCCATGGTTTTTTTACTAAAGGGATTCATGAACTACCCATGAGATGGCCAAAATGCATAGATAACAACGGTGCATACTTTGATTAATTAAATATAATTTACAAAAAAAAAAATTACTATAATATATTCCTCCCGTACAAAATGCCAATTTCCTATGTAAGGACCTAATATTAACTAAAAGGCAAAATCAAGCCTACTGAATGGCGGGGATAAGCTTATCAGCAACTTAATAGTAGCACTAAATAGTAATAGTATCCGCGTCTGACAAGCTATCATCTGGTTTCATCAACAGCTCGGCCAACCCATATAAAAAAAAACCGTATTTTCAAAATCGTATTTGAATATTTATTGTCAGACTATCATAAACTCGTTGTTCTTTCATTCGTCCTCGATAGCAATTTATCGACTATGTCAAGCACTAGTGTAGGTGACATAATTTTACGGGTACTTCTCGCTGTCCACACCTTTTTGGTCAACACTGGGACTTTTTTCTAGGTCACTAATGGTGGCAAGTAGGACAAAATAAAAAAATATTTTTACAATATGTTTCATAAATCACATAATATTATACGTTATAAATTCATAATATTATTATAACGTCATTAATTGCAACATTATAATATTTTGTCAAGTACGTATATATATGTATATATACGTATATATTATATGCTACGGTAAATGTGTTTTATTGAAAATAATTATTGATCGATAATTATTGATAATTTTCAATTAATCACATCTACCGTAATATGTACATTACACATTCTACCTATTATTATAATATCGTAATCAGAATGAATGGATGCACCAGCAGGCCCCGTCTAGTATTCTTTTCTATGGCTAGCGTAAATTACTTATAATTATTCTAACGGTAGCTGGAAGTTCAACATTTATATAAGGTGAGGGTTGAATTGAGGATGTAAGAATCAATATATGTATGATAGGCAATTCCCACATGTCACGAGTGGAATACATATTCTGAAATAAAAATTGCAGTTGTCACTAGTGGTGGGCAAGGAGATGGGGATCAAGTGGGAAGTACCCAATTTTTCTCTCTGTCATTTTAATCGCAATTGTCAGTTGTTTTGCTCTTAGACAGTGACAATGCTACATGCGAGAATAGTGCAACAATATAATACACAAAGGTAAATCTTTGTGTACGCGCAATTATGCATACGAATATTACGGTAGTGTGTGTACATCTTCGTAAAAGTCAGCAATGTGTGAAATCCTCCTCCCCCCGCAAAAATCGGTTGAACGTGTTTTCATACTTCATTATGTACAATTCGCGTCCAGTGGTTAAATCGTCCTAGGGCAGAGGCCTTACTATGTAAAGAAGCGACACTCACTTCCCGCCGCCATTTTTCGTCGCCTGCGAGCGAGGAGTACACGAGGAGTATCGTCGTGCTTACGTCATACGGTTGTCAGACCTCGCTGCGTGCGCGTGTGGTGAAATTATATTTACTTATTAAAATGGACCCGTAAACAGAACAACAACGGATGTTCTGTTTACGGGTGTATACAAAAGAATCAAGAGATTTTTAGGTTTAAGTTCTAAGTTTAAACAGGGTAAAGTCTAATTTAGCTTGATCAATGACAGCTGAACAAAAATTATTTTTTTGGTCATATTTCCTAAAATTAGGCACATAAATGGTATCTTATCGGGTAATTTTATATTCAATTGATAAATTAAGAACCTTCTTAGACCTTATTTTACGGAAATATGGCAAAAAAAATATTTTTTATTCAGCTGTCATTGATCAACGTTCAATGTCAATTTAAGCGTGAACTATGTAGGACGACGCGTACGGCCCTACATAGATCACGCACACATTTGATGCGTGTACACACGTTACATAGTTACCTGTTCTATGTAGGAGAAGTAGTAGTAAGTAGCACAGAATAATAATGAGGAGTTTAGTAGTAGGCTATTAAATGCGAGCGTTGCGTGGAGGTTCTAGTTGTCGGCGAAATTTTTCTATCTTTTCTACCTTACGCCTATAGGGGACTGGTCCAGTCATTTAAGCTTAAATTAGGTAAAAATCTCGGAATTCGAGATACCCAGCTGTAAGTCTGTAAATACTTGTTGACTTTGACACCCTAAAAGTTGTCTCAAAACCTACATAGGTATGGTAGGGTGTACGCAACTATTAAATTTCAAGGTCAAAGGTCACAAAAATGTTTTATTTTCGCTTTTATGGTAAATATCTCATTTCCTTTGGGTTTTTTGCTATTTGCATTTATTATCAATATTGTAGAATACAAAATTCTCTACAAATTTTGTTTACAAAAAAATTTTATACGGTGAACCGTTTTCGAGATAGAGGGCGGAGAACGCGCGGTCACAGCATCACTTCAGGTCAACCGGTGTCTCCGGTCGAAAACGCGCCATATATAGTTGATGAACTATCGATAAATCAATGATCATAATTATTTGTCAATTTTTATTAACTATTATATTATATTTTATCATTTTTTTCCTAACCTATCCACTTTTTATTCAGTATTAATTTATTTAACAACACTTACCTGCACATGTAATTGCAGAATTGTTAATGAAAATATAGGAATTATATTTGAATTTTAACCAAATTAATATTAATAACTTCTTACATGATGAAAAAATAACAAATAAATTATGAATTAATCTTTTTATTAAAAAATATCATTCAATACAGTTATTTTTATTAAGAGTAAAAAAATGGAATAAAAAGTGAAAAAACAAAACATTTTTAAAAGTTTTTGAGAAACAAATTTGGATGAACTAGCTGTAGCATTTGAGGAACAACATTTATGAATTAATCATTTTATTAAAAAATATCATTCAATACATTTATTTTTATTAAAAGTAAAAAAATGGAATAAAGGGTACAAAAACTACAATTTATAATTTTAATCAAAAATCAAATTAAACGGTTCACCGTATAAAAATTTTATTTAAACAAAATTTTTAGAAAATTTTGTATTCTACAATATTGATAATAAATACAAATAGCAAAAAACCCATAGGAAATGAGATATTTACGAAAAAGCGCCAAAAAACGATTTTTGTGAGCTTTGACCTTGAAATTTAATAAATGCGTACACCCTACCATATGTAGGTTTGGAGACAACTTTTAGGGTGTCAATATATAAGTATTTACAGACTTTACAGCTGGGTATCTCAAATTCCGAGGTGAATTTACTAAAATGACTGGACCAGACGTGTGTTTATCTATTATAGTCTTAGGTGATGCAATAGGGTATATGCATGTGTTTTTTTTTATATTTTTAATTAATTGTTCACATCGTCATAGCATAGTAAAAAATATAAATTTCATTGGAAATGAAAGAATAAAATTTAAAAAAATAAATTTAAGCCGAGTTAAAATTTTTGCTGTTTGAACACCGCCATTTTCGCGCGCTTTGTATGACGTCACATGCTATGCCCGGTGTTTGTTTACTGTAGGTGTTCTAAATACTTTACACAGAATTTCAATTTAATAGCCGTTTAAGCCATGGAAGAAGCTCATAAACAAGTTTATAAGTATTGTCTTGTGCCTATGTGCAAAAATACTATTAGAAGTGCACCTGATAAAGTGTTTTTCCCTGTCCCGAGAGATGCGAAAGTACGACAACAATGGTGTAAGGTTATGAGAAGAACTATGGTATCTCCAACAACTTGCTTGCATTGTTGTGAAGATCACTTTAATGTAAGTATATTATATGTATACCTATTATGATCTCAGTTAATCAGAAGTGAGTTTTGGATTGAATTTATTTATTTATTTATTTGGCGTACATAACAAATTACAATCACTTCAAAAATAAATTTAGTTACAATAATATGTTCTAGATTGCAACTCAAAACGATGTACACTCAGAAAAACAATTGGGTAGAGTATCGAGCGAACAAAATAATATATGACTTAAGTATCTAATTTTACATTGTATAATATAGTTATCTAATTGCAAAGCAAGGTTAGCTACAATAATAGTAGTTACAATATATCATGAACGCATCTATTCTCGGCAGATTATCGGATTGTGCTTTTACAAAACCAATTTCAGTCATCATTGTGATGATGCCTAATCTCACTAGGATGCTAAAATATGTACTAGCTATGGAAAAGGCTGCGGGAAAACGATTTTAAACTATTTTTATTTCATACGCTATACAAATAACACACAAACTTCTATGTTGACATAGCATTTGACGTCACATTTCGCTTCGACAAATGGCGATGCGTTTGGCAATTTTGAATTTCCCTCGCATATTTTTCACTTTTTATTTATTATTTTATGCTAATAAAAAGGAATTAAATGAAAGAATTATGTTTTAGATATAATGTCCGGTCGATATAGATTCGGAAAAAAAATATTTGAACCAAATTTAAACTACACGCATATTCCCCATTATTCATATCGAAATTGGTTATGAATAGGTACCTGGTTTATAGACATATACCCTCAGCATAATATACCGTATATGTCTGTCTTTAAACCAGGTACCTATAATATTAGGTTTAATAAGGTTACGTCATATAATTTATTTATTATATCTGTCTCACCACCGACCAAATGTCCCATAGGACGCAACGCAACTGAGGCAGACCGCGGTGCGTCAGGTAGCGCATCGCGGCCGAATGGTTGGGCCGCGGCGGGAGAGAAGTGCCGGTATTGCGGTGAGCCGCTCTTCCTGCCTTCCGAGGCCCAAACGGGGTCGCCATCGGTAGATGGCGAAGGCGCTGGGATCGCAGGGGAAGAGGAGTGTCGGTATTACGATGCGCCGCTCTCCCTATCCTCTGCGACCGAATTGGGGCGGAAAGCCGACGGCTTGCCGCGGTGTGGGTTGCGCCTCAGCGTGTCCCTATGAAGTCAGCATAAGGCACAGTGGATTGCGCAGGCGGGGCTCACTTGAGCCCTGCCGTGGTGGTGGGCGGGAATGGGTCTTCCGTGTCCTCTCCCATGAAATTACGGCGTTCGAGAGGGCACGAAACACCCTTCCAAGCCCTAAGTGTGAAGAGGGCTCTCTGCTTTCCCCTGTGCAGACTTACTACTGCACCGGGGCAACCAGAGAGCCTCCTGCGCTATTTGCGCGTGGTGGTGGGCGGGAATGGGCCTTCCGTGTCCTCTCGCACGTTCGATAGGCGTTCGAGAGGGCACGGAACGCCCTTCCAAGCTCTTAGAGATGTGGAGGATGATTCTCCGCTCGTCTCCATGCAGAACTCCTTCTGTGCGGTGGCGACCAGAGAATCTGATTCCTGGGGCTCGGGCAACGCATACAGGGCCATCAAATTTCAAAATAAAGTTGCCAGCTTCAATTCAATTCAAATACGCAGGCAATGGGTCTGACAAACGTTTTTTACTTTACATGCCAAATAAATCTACAAAAAATTAAGAGAAAAACTGTGATTTTACTTTTTTCATATCTTAAAAAATGGCTGAGATATTTACGATCAAAGTGCATATTACATATTTCCGGCCGAAGGTTTTTTATAACGCGGGTGGGCGCCTCACTAGCCGATGACGTCACAACCGTGTTCATTCGTCTGTTCATTTGGACTGTTCTATGCATTCGACAATCGCGCTGGCGTTTGCACGCCGCTACGCAATAAAAATCAAAGTTTTCTGTGGTAGAAATGCCAAAAAAATACTGTATTGTGCCTCAGTGCTTCAATTCAACCGTTAAAACACCTGATAAACTCTTTTTTTATGTCCCTATGGACCAAAAAATGAGGAAAAAGTGGATGACAGCCGTAAAAAGACTTGATACAATAAGCCCTACAACTAAAGCGCACTGCTGTGAAGATCATTTCGATGTAAGTATTTGTTAATATAATAATAGGTAGGTATTTGCCTACTTGAAAACTGATAACTACGTAATCTGTATAATATTATGGGTAAATAGTAAATAGCGACATTTTCTTTAAGTATTTACTAATAAAACACATAAAATAATCATCGACAACCTCGAGATGTTGTATGTGTTCTGTGTGTTGATTGCGAATGCCTAGGTATCTAGTATTTTTTAAACTTAAACACACATGTCACATGACACAACACTTCGCTACAAACAAAAATATATTTTTATTTACCGCCTAAGACCTAAATAATGACACAGAATAAATATTCTGGGGATAACTGGTAGAAAATGCAACACTAGCATTAAGTAAGTCCTAGCGTTGTGCTGAATTATAAATAAATAAATCAATAATAATAGTACTGACGTATAATGAAGTTTTAGATATAATGTCATAAAAACTGATTTGTTAAATTATGATCATGGAGGAACGCTGACCCGCTACTGTGGTGGGACGAAAATTAAACTGTTGACCTTTGGCAACACTGGTTTTGTGTTCTATTGACTGTCTTGTTAAAAATATGTTCCTTTTTGTTCTGTGAAGCTGTGTCATATAGTACTATTATTATAGTGATCTGTGGTGTCATAGAGTATTGATTCACTATAGTATCTGTATTGTTTACTTTTATTTAGGAGAAATGTGAATTATTCTCCGAGGAAATAATGTATAAAACTTGTATTGTTCCTTATTGTACGAACACTTCAGTTAGAACACCTGAGAAGCTATTTTTTCAAGTGCCTCACGATCCAGTAATCCGTAAATTATGGTGTACCATAATAAAACGGGAAAAACCGCCACCTGCATCACAATCTAACAGATGTTGTTGTGAAGATCATTTTAATGTAAGTACTACCTACATAGGCCATATTAACACTTTACCTCGTAACTTATGAACTATTACAGCCTCTAAGTCCTATGAAAAATTTACCGAATCAATGTTTTGTATTATCCTGTTTCACTGATTCCTCCGAATATATATATTATATATTGTATAATATTATGGATGTATGTAGTATATTAGTAATATATAAGTATAACCCTTATTATGTAAAGTAGAAATAATATGACAATTTTGTACCCGATCCCACCCCTACTCTTCCTATCATACACCTTTCCGTCCAAATACTGGTTGCCTGGAAGAGATCGCTTAAAGCGATAAGGCCGCCCTTTGTTGACCAAACACTTGTTTGTTATAGAAAATGGTCAGAATAAAGAGTAATCTAATCTAATTAATAACCTATTCCATAAATTCATATCCTGTTATTTTTATAGTAAATTCAACTATTTTCCTGTCATTTTAGTTTCTCATAAGACTCAGTTTTGTATAATGAACTTCAATAATCCCAGTTTTACCACAGAATACTAATAAGGGACAGAAGGGACACTCCTCAAAATCATTCAAATACATAGCGACTCTAGCTCGACGCAATAAAGTGCAATTCAGGTCGCACGGCGCCCAACTAATTATCGTTCAAGCTGCATCTCTTTCTATCACGTATCTCTTATTCCTTCTTACGACGTTAGGGATGTTATCTTTTTAATTTGGCTATGAAACTATATAATTATCTTAGGTTTTAGGTGTAAGCAGTGTAAAGTAATACGAGTGCCAGGTGACATATTTGTAAGAATTCAGAATAGTTTAACATTTGGGAGTTGTAGGTATCTACTTATTTACTAATAGACATGCATTATTACCTTTCGATGGCCATTGGAAGTAAGAAAATTCTTGATGTTCAGACTATTGTAATAATTTTACCATCCGAATGTGATGAAGCCTAATTGGCTCTGATGGTAGTAGCTCTAGTTTCTGTGCCGCAGGTCCCGGGTTCGATCCCCGGCCAGGTCAAACATTTTTGTGCATGAACATATCTGTTTGATCTGTGCCTGGGTAGCTATTACTGAGCTATAGGGTAGTAATAAACATCCATCCATTCATCCATCCTTCCTCACAAACTTTCGCATCTATAATATTAGTAGGATAGAACGATGGATACAGGTTATATACATATACACCCGTATTCAAGAATAAAACTTATGTAAGGTGGCAAGCAATACTGTGCAAATTAAGGAATTTCTTACTGCTTTCGTCACAGCAGGCCATCTCATTCACCGTTCGCATAGTAATCTATGCGAAATGCGAACGCACAGCGTCGATTACAGATATAATACATTATTATGATTGGTCCGTTTTTGCCTCTTTGCGGATGAAATAAAAACGTCAGTTTTCACGAACTAGCTGATCCATTAAAATAAATAATATTCTAATGTATTAAATAAGAAATTAAAACACGGCAACATTACCACAGCATATAGAAACATTTATTTTGTAGGCTCCCACTATGCGTGCGTTTAAAATAGGGCTCTTTTCGTAAAGGCCGTCCCGAATGAACGCATAGCGTTAGATCTCATTCAAGTTCCTATTGTTTAAGCATTGGATTTACCGAACCTATGCATTCGGGCGTACTGTGAGACCACATAGTAGATATAGTTCTTATATATGGGTGATGGAAAGGAACACAGACGAATGCACCACAGAACACAAAACAATTGACGTGCGACTGTGCCGGCGCGCGCCTGCGCGCGACAACCCCCTAAATTTGTACTTCTAGACTACGCTCTCCGGGTACCTGTAGCTTCAAAGCAAAAACGTAGAGTGTCACAGGCCTGGTTTTACTCCTGTTTTGACTTTGATATATTTATTAAATAGGTTTTCCACAGAATTAGAACAATCCAGAAGTTGCATCCAACTGTTACTGAAGTGGGTGCGCTGAGTCTAAAATTCAAACAACCGTCTTGCGCCCGTCTCACTTCCCAAAACCTCACCTGCGTCATAATATTCTAGTATTATAAGAGTAGACATCATTTACCCATTGTTGGGGGTAAATGGCAGAAGCTCACTATACATTGTCAAATATAGCTTGATATTGATGAAGCTATATTCAACAAGTTCAGCTGTCATTGGACCGGTGAACAAAAATATATATTTGGCCATATTTCCATAAATTAAGTTTAAGGAGGGTATTTGATTAATCAATTAAATAATAAATTACCAGATAAGATACTCGTTATGTTACGTTACGTTACGTTACTTTAAAGAAATATGACTAAAAAAATTACTTTTGCAAGGTACAAATGCCTCATAACTTCTGTCAATATAATATAGTATATATATTATCATCGTTATTGATTGTTATATTGAAACAGAAAATAATATTGATACTGAAAATATCAATATACATAAGAGACCTCTTGATATACAAAAGAGATCCCGGGTTCGATCCCCAGGTCAGGTAGTGTTAAATAATGGATTTTTCCATTAGGAATTATCTCAATAACTGCCTGGAGTCTGGAACTGTGCCCGGTAGATGGCAATAGGCTAGCCCCCTATTACATGGGACCAATAACATACTGGCGAAATGTGGGTGTATCTTCTATGGGACTGAGTCCTGGGTACACCTCTGCCTACCCCTTCGGGAAAAAGTCGTGAATGTATCCTATAAGAGACATTTTCTCGAAAATGAGTTACATTAACAGTTTGATACAGAATGTTTTGCTCTATCGACTGATATATTTAAAAGTTTGATATCTTAAAATAATGTCACTTATATCCATTAATTTAAAGAAAGGGGGAGATAGGGTATGTTCTCCCAGCGCTTACTCAACTGGCACGTGCAATTTGCTTAGTGTGCAGTTTGTGCAGTGCGATATATAATGAACATCAAAGATGAAAAACGTACCTAAGACCGAAGTGCGACCGAGACAACAATATTATTCGCTAGTACGACCTTACTTTACCGACGTGTGTGGACCTAATGGGACCTAATTTAAGCTTTCCATTTTAGAGAAGCCAATACCTTATCTCCCCTTTTCTTTAAATCAATGCATATATTATAGATTTTTGAAAGCTCTAGGCGGTCGGTATATATGAACTCTGTTAGGCTACTTTAATCCAAAAAAATTAACGTAACAGACTTGTTATATTTTTTCATAGTTCAAAGGCATATTTTTCGGTATAATCATGTTTTTTATTACTTATTTCAATTTAAATCAAGGTCACTATGTCACCAATGAAATAGATTTTTCCTGACTCTAACCTCTGAGTTTACATGCCAAAAAACAAGTTTTCTGTATGACAGATGGGGATAATTTTAGGCACTATTGAGTACTATGCTGCTGACAAGCTTATCCCCATCTGTCATACAGAAAACTTGTTTATTGCCTTTTAGTTTATATTTTTAATTTTTATAAAGTAGTCGAGTTTTACAATTTTTTTATTAATTTAATTTATAATACTTATTTTTAAGGAATCTAGGATTTCCTGCAACTTTGTCGTACTCTTTTATTTATCTCCAATTTCGAAAAAGATCTTTCCGCTGTGCAGTTTGATATCAACGCTCTAGTAAATTTAAAACGGGCTAATTTTCAAACATAAACCTTGCATGTGCAACTCAGAGTAAGGATACGAAGCAATTCAACGTCATTGATGTGCAAGCCATTTTCTTTGGTGATGTTTTTGGTACCCTCAAGACGTCATGCCCTCTGAATTTCTCAATTATTAAATTTTTCTCAAAGAAAGGAAAGATGGCGTTGTTTTATTGAAAAAGAAGCCTCAGCATTAAAAACTTTACAATTGACCATAAAGTATGCATATTTTGTCAAATATAGTTTGATCAATGATAGCTGAACAAAAATCTATGTTTTGGCCGTGTAGCCGTAAATTAAGTTAAATGAGGGTTATTAATTTATCAATTGAAATACCCGATAGGACATCATTTATTTACCTAATTTTAGGAAATACGACAAAAAAAATTTTTTTTCAGATGTCTGTTCAAGTAAATTAGACAAGGTATGGCTTGATTAATTATTTGACATTGTCATTTTGTTACAACATAAACCCTACGTGTTATTGGCAAAGTTGTGGTGTTAAAAGCACTTTCACAAGCCACAAAATAAGAATTGAATTGAATTGATAAATACTCGGTCGGTGCCATGAGAGTTCTACTCAAAAAATGTGAGAAGTACGCTGCTGTGCACAATTTACTATATAACGTAAATAAGTCGGTGGCGATGATTTATGGAGCTGGGGGGAAAGTGGCTACTGGCCTTCCTCTCCATCTAAATGAAGTACGTCAGTACTTTTCGTTATCTAGGTCACATCGTCGCCAGCGACCTTGTGGACGACCACGATATCGATCGGGAGAGGCGGTCTCTTGCGGTCCGAGCAAATATGTTAGGGCGGAAATTCGCCGGATGTTCGCGGGAGGCGAAAATCTTGCTCTTTAGTACCTACTGTACTGCACTTTACACTCCTCAGTTATGGTTCGCCCACAAGGTCGAGAGTTACCGTACGTTTAAGGTGCAGTACAATGACGCGTTCCGTATAATGTTTCGCCTCCCGCGATGGTGCGGTGCCTCAACCATGTTTTCGGAGGTCCGCGTACCGGCTCTGGATGGACTGATTAGGCATCGCATTGCCAGATTTAGGGACACTATTCTTAAATCTGGCAATAATATTATAAAGACAATTGTGGACCACTGTTTTACCCCGCTAATGCAGTGGTCTAAAATGCTATTAAAATTTAATATCTGTAATGAGTTAATAGTAGTTAATGAATATTATATGACTGTTATTATAAATTTTATCTTTGTGTATTTATTATTATAAAAATAAAATAGTAACTGGTATACTTTGACATTTATTGTTGTTTTATTCATTCGAGAACTACTCCTCACTCCTCTTTCTTAATTTGCATAAGGGCCAATCCGGCACTGTTCTGCCCAGTCGCTTGATGCGTTGAGTTGTAGGTATGTACCGCCAGCCCAATCGAGTTGAGAAGAATCCAACTCGAGTTAATTCGATTTAACCTTTCGAATTAACTATAGCTACGGTGTATCTCTGGATACACCTGTAGCTGTCAGTCTGTTAACAGTTAGCGGTGTTCAGTGCTGTCAACTTAGCGCTTTACGCGCCAGATCTAACGCTCTTTCTGGCTTCCTGCGCGCTTTAGCGGCTGGCGCTTTTATTTAATATTCAAATTTAAATTGGGGATTGGTATGTTTCGTTTTGAAATTTTTTACTTGATTTCAATTCATTCCGTATTCGTAATACAAGGTTCAGTTTACCTAGCGTTAAAAACGCAAAATATAAAGTTTAAATTGATATTAATATAATAGTTGTTTTTTCTGATATCGTCGTAGAATACCTACCTACCTAGTTTGTATTTTGGCACAGAATACTACAGGGACACTCCTCATAATCATTTAAATAAATAGCGACTTTAGCTCCGAAGTAATAAAGTGCAATTTAGGTCGCAAAGCGCCTTACTAATTATTGTTATTTACTGCATTCAGCCTGCAGACGTGCAAATATTTAAAATCACCACGAGTCCAAAAATTCCTTAATGCTATAAAAGCAGTTACTTAATAGCCAGTCACTTAATTTATAAATTAATAAATAAATTGCCTTTTAATAATTTTTATGTCGTCAAGTATCCTATAAATCAATAAATTAGTCACGTACGTGCAGACCGACAAATCGAAAGAATCTGATAGTTTATTTAAGAAAATCAAACGTAGACGAGAGAATACTGAAAGTAGTGAAGTCCATTCCTTAGTGTCAAAGAGTCTTGTTCCAGCGTTCAGCGAGGTAACATCTCGAGGAGCAGCGTCGTACTAACATTTGTCGCCCTTACAGCGGGGTCAGTCTATTTCCTGATGATGCGTCGTGTAGACAAGAAACACGTGTCGATATATGAATGGTTTCACTACATAACAAAAATAACTCCTAATAGAATACTATTTCTATGCAATTTAGTGGGCGGGAGGGCGGTGCACTGTGCATGTTGTTTTTGACACTAAAAATTGGAACTAAAAACTAAAAAAAAAAAGAAAGAGTGAATAATGTATCCATATCGAAGTTTCATAGGATCACTTGGTGATTATAAAGAACGCCAATAGCACCTCACGTCGCGTCATGGTTTGATAGCGGTCGGCAACAGTGGAGGAGGGCTTTGCAAAGGTGTAATCGTCTAAAAAGCTCTAAAAATAGCTTTCTGCGCATTCAAGGTCAGGGCTATTAAACCGTGACGCGACTTTTATATTTCTAAATCTATGGTACCTATCTTATATTCAGAGGGTTTAGACGCTTGTGCATTTGTCAATGTCAAGTAAAGTTATCCTTTTCAGCTGGAAACCGACATGGAGAATTACATGCGCTACAAAATAATGGGAAAATCTAATAGGCATCAATTAAAAATTAATATTGTTCCAACAAAATTTGAATGCCAGGAAAAAGTTAAATTCGACGAGAACCCAACTGAACGACCAAGCAAAAGCTCGAAACCTAAAAGGATGAGAAAGGTTTTAATAGGAACGACTGCTGCAGACAACACTAAGGAGAAAAAATTTCAAGCATCACCTCGTGGGAAAGGTAATATCAAACTTATAGTCTCCATGCGTGATCAGACCAGATACCGTACTATTCCTAATAAACTGTTAAGGCATACGTATGTATGCATAGTGTAGGGTTCCATACATATACTTTGTCAGATATAGGTAGCTTGATTATTGACAGCTTAACAAAAAGCTATTTTTCGGCCATGTGTCCGTAAATTATGTCCTAAGAGGGTTATTAATCTATCAAATGAATATTAAATTACGTGATAAGATACCAGAATATGTACCAAATTAATGGAAATATGATTAAAAAATTTGTTTATGTTCAGCTGTCATTGATCAAGCTAAATAAGACCTGCCCGTATAGCATGGCACGGGGATAACTCGTTTTCCTTATGTCTCTTTCGCGCCCGAACATAGAATATCATCTGCTGTCACGTTCTAACCCCCTGGGATTTCGTTTTCCTTGTTACTGTGCTACCGGGGCTGAACAAAACGCTTCCAACCCCAAAAACAATTCGCCTACTGCCTACTAAGAACATACTGCGCCATCTAGTTGCAAACTACAGCAAATATGGAGGAAGTACCCTATAGCGTGTAGTCTCTTACGCAAAGTATAGAAATATGCAGTCATTTTACTGCCATAACTTTTGATTGCATTAACTTAGAAGTATAATTTTTTTACAGTCACAAGGGACCGCAGATAGTAGTTGATATCAACATCAACTTGATACCTCAACGCGTTCCAGTGAAAAAGTGTCTTGACAGACAGACAAACGGACAACTAAGTTATCCTATAAGGGTTTCTATTTTCCTTTTGAGGCACGGAACCCTAAAAACCAAAGGTTCTGGGCCTTATCTACCGACGTTGCGACCCGCGATAGCGAAACGTAAACAAATACTTAAAAGCGAAAAACCTTATATTATAACTTTGATTTTAGTTCATTGGCAATTTTTTTTTTTAATGAGGTTTTTAAATGTGCATAAATAATAAAAACCTTGTCTGTGCGCACGCAGAGAACTGGCAAGAATCTGCAGGTTATTTATTTGATAGTCTGTTTTTCCAATTATAGTTCGACAGAAAAGATTAGAAACGGAACTAATTTAAAGTGTATGTGTTGATTAAATTGTTTTTACTCTTGTAAAAGACAGTGGCGCCCCCATTCTTTTCTACTCTTTCCTGTCGAGCTATACCACGGCATCGTAAATTACTAGAGCTGGTACAGCTCGTTCCCACGGGAATTTCTTTCATTGTGTTCTTTATATCATAATGCCTGAGTCGCAAGAAAGCACTTCTGACGACGAGGTCTAGCAAACAAGGGGCTGTACTAGGCTCGCCCCTACATGGGCCTATTATATGGAACCAAAAAGCGCTATAACTACCTACTACACAGACATAGCACAAATGTAGTTTTGTACAGTTCCAGATAGCCAGGTAGATGGCAATAGGCTCGCCCCCTATTACATGGGACCAATAACATACTGGCGAAATGTGAGTGTATCTACTATGGGACTGAGTCCTGGGTACACCTCTGCCTACCCCTTCGGGAAAAAGGCGTGAATGTATGTTATGTTAGTTTTGTACACGTGCAAGAGTGTGCGTGAGGTGATTTCCCATAAAAGCGGGGCTGGTCGAGAGCTCAATCTCGCTCGCGGGGTGTGGAAGGCCTGATTGGTGGGCGGATGACACTGTCCGTTCTATAACTACGTATTATCTGTTCTGTGACTGGGTCCTGGGGGGCTATTGGCGTTCTTCATAGCCACCAGTCGCTATCAGCCTTGAGTCTTTATGTTCTGTGGCTTGAGTTAGTAACAAAGACATTTTACCCTTCTAACAAGACTGTGCACTGTCAAATTTGGAGGAGAGAAAAGGAAAAGGATAGATACTGCGTATGGTTCTCTCTCGGGATCGAAACAGTGCACAGTCTACTTAGTAAGTTTATCCTAATGTCTTTGGTTAGTAACCGGACTTTGGCATTTGTAGTTAATGTCAAATCAAGATAATAGTCACTATAAAGTGATAGTCACCGAGAACGCCAATAGCCCGGCTGGACACCTCTTTTATTACGTTTTTTACTATTTCGTTATTCATTATTCATACATATTATGTTTGTCTACCTATCTATACTTAACCTATACAGTATACTTAAGTATTTGGTTTTTCATACATATTGGAAAATTATTAAAAACAATAGCTTTTATTATGAGTGTTAAATGATTTATGGTGTGGGTCATTGTAAAGGAATTTTTAGGCATTAGCACAGAATACTAAAGTATTAAAGGGACAGAAGGATACCCCTCAAAAGCATGTAAATAAATAGTGCCGCCAAAAGTGCAATTCAGGTCGCACAGCGCCTAATAGATAGATTAACACTTTATTGTACACCTTACAGCGAACATAATATTATGTAAATAAAATAGGTACAGATAGTCTTAGGCTAGTACAAGTGGCGGTCTTATCGCTTAAAGCGATTTCTTCCAGACAACCGAACGGAAAGGAAGGAAATTATAAATTTCTGGCCGGCAGTGTACTCATTGTGTCAAAAAAATAATAAGAAAATAAATATAATATAATAATAAAACACATTATAAATACATACTTAATTAATAGTAAGTACATAAATAAAACTATTAAATACTATATTAATTAAATATATAATACTTTATACATACATAATACACATAAGTATTATAAACATATAATATATATAAATATAATGAACAGGCACTAGCGGTCTATGGTCAGTCTTTAGCACGAACGGCTCCTCGCGGCCGTAAAGATACTGGTAAAAATTTATAGCCGTAGCCTCCTTCTGTATCTGACTATAATTACGTTCGCTTACCGTGAGCGCGCGCGACGCGTAGGCGAGCGGGCGCTCGACGCCGGCCGCGTCCCGTTGTGCGAGCACGGCGCCGAGGCCGGCGGGGCCCGCGTCCACCGCCAGCACCAGCTGCGCCGAGGGCTCGAAGTGCGCGAGCACGCGCTCCGACGCCAGCTCGCGGCGCACGGCTGCTACGCTCCGTCGTTGCCTCTCGCCCCACTCCCACGCCGCATTCGCTCGCAACAGCTCGTGGAGAGGGCTCAATATTGTCGAAGCACTAGGGATATTCCTATAGTAATTTACCATCCCTAGGAATCTTTTCACCTCCGTCACGTTCGAGGGTTCCGGTGCGTCGAGTATAGCTCGAACCTCATCGGGACTGGTCATTATGCCCGCTTTACTGATAACGTATCCTAAGTACTTTACGCTTACCTTAAAAAATTCGCATTTACTTTTCTCTAGGCGCAGCCCCGCGCGAGATAATCTATTTAGGACTTCAGTGAGTCTCTTCATGTGGGTGCTTCTATCTGGGCCCGTCACACATACATCATCCAGCCATATGCTTACTCCTTCTATGCCGGCGAGCATTGTTTCCATCGCTTTTTGAAAAATAGCCGGCGCGTTAGCCAGACCATAAACTAATCTAGTATACTTATATAGTCCCTTATGCGTATTAATTGTCGTTAGCTCCTGTGATGGTTCCTCCAAAAGGAATTGATTATACGCATTCTTCAAGGCGATCTTACTATAATGTTCGCCTCCCCCTATTTTAGCGAAAACCTCCTCGATCCTGGGCAAAGGGTATCTATCTATAATCATATCTTTGTTCAAGGTTACGGAGAAATCACCTGCAATTTTTACTTGACCGTTGTCCTTTAAAACGGGCACAATAGGCGTGGCATACTGCGAGTTATTTACAGGAACTAAAATACCTAAACTTACCAATCGTGTTAATTCTTGTTCCCACTTATCTCTCAGGGCAAAGGGTACGGTGCGTGGTTTAAAAAATTTAGGTACGGCTCCGTCTCTAAGATTCAAACTGACTTTAAATTCTTTGAACGTCCCCAGTTCATCGCGCCACAAGTCCGGAAACTTCTCTAATAATTTGGGCAATTCTGTGTCATTTGAGGAATAGTTAATATTAGTAGTTAAAACTAAATTAAACGTGGACATGAAATCTCTGCCCAGTAATGGCGGTCCGCCATTTTGAACAACAAAAATTTTAATAATTTTTTTTGTTCCATTAAATGTGGCCTCAACTGTAAAATAACCTAATGGAGAGATTTTATGTCCATTGTACAAACACATTTTCATATTGCATTTTTGTAATTTATAATAAGTTATATATTAAGAAAACTTTTCTTGGTACAGACTGTCCGATATTACACACCTACCCGAACCTGAATCTAACTCCATCGTTAGTTGTTCTTTCCCTAATTTGAGATTAATTTCAATAGGTTTATCGGTAACATACCTCAAATTAAAGTTTTGGCATTCCTCACAAGAATCCTGGGAATCATTCGCACAGCCATCTTCTTCCGAATTGACATGATACGCACGATTTCCTATTGTTACCACACACTTTTTTTAAATGACCTTTTATGCCGCACTTTGAACACTTATAACTTTTATAACGGCACTTGTCACTATAGTGATTTTTCATACCGCATACCGAGCACTGAGATGAATCGGCAGCACCTGCCCCGTCTGCGCCGGACCTGCCCGAGCCTTTACCGCCGCGGGCCGTCTTGCCCTGGAACTTCGCCTTGTAGACCGGTTCTTCCTTGACCGGCGCAACCTCTGCGGTTCCCATGATGGCCTTCGCCTGTTTTGCACAGGCCGCCTGCTCTGCCAATTCAACAGCGCGTGTCAGCGTCAGCGTTGAGGGACTGCTCAAACAGCTTGTCGCGTTCTGGGCCTGAACCCAAATACCGAGGACGAAACGATCTCTTAAGTTCGTTTCCAGAGCGGTGCCGAAGTCGCAGTAGCTTGCCAAACCTCTTAATCGTGCCGCCCAGTCTCCTAACGATTCGCCTGGATTTCTGTTCGCTCCAAAAAATTTCGCCTTGTCCACAAATGAGCCCTCCTTCCGCTTGAAATGAGTGTCGAGTAACGTAACTAAGGCTGGGTAGCTCAGTTTCCAACTCAGCCGGGTACGCCAGGTTCCGTACTAGGCGATACGTCTCATCAGAAAGGTACGTGAGTAGGATTCCGCTCTTCTTCTCCTCTTCCACGGAGTTTATCTTCAAAAACTGCGTCAATCTGCCCTTGAATATGAACCATTCCCCTGTTTTATAATCAAAATTAGATAAATTTCCGAGATGAGCCATTTTTCTTTTGTTTGTAGTGGGTAGTCCTTCCTCGTTCGCCAATGATACGTATAGAAAAAATAAAAGACAAGCTTCCCGTTTGGTGGTTTATTACGCACTGAGTCGCTGAGGTTGTGCGGCAGGTAATTAGAGCGGCGCGCACACTAAAGCTAGGTATAAACACACACTAAAGTGATAGCTTATTAGTTTTGTGAGTCGTTGTTATTATTGATTTATGTTGCTCCTTATTTTATTTAAATCAATTATAATCTGATTAGTTATTAATCGATTTAAGTTATGTCACAGATAATATCACCATCACTTTTAATTGATAGGTGCATTGGTAGTTTTACTTGTCTGTGGTTATTATATTTACTACTACCGGCATTCTCTGACGAAAAGCGATACTGGCGGTTGAGATACGGTGTGGTGAGCGTTAGCTATAAGATTTTACGGAATAATTGTTATAAATGGTTGTTTTGGTGATACAATAGAAAAATTATATTGGTCTCTGCCTCTAATTCTGGTCTCCCGAAGGTGAATTCTAACATATCAGAAGTGGGCGTGAGCTGAAAATAAGTTCGGTCACGCCGTGCCTATAAATCCGCTGTTGGTCATTCTATTTATTGTAGAGATAAAAAGTAAGCAAGCTAGTGTTGAAAATCATAATTTTTTCTGTTTTTATCGTGTGCAGTAGTTAAAATTAACGTGAAAGTTTATTTATCTTCCTCTTATAAGTATTACGTATACCTTTTACGTTACGTGTTTTTCATTTCTGATTGTGATTTGGTGATTAATAATTTCTTCTCATAATATTGTAGAAGTAGAAGAAGAGTAGAAGTGAAGAGAGATTGAAGAGAGACTAAACAAAAGTTTAGTATAATATATTATGATTTTTAATAGTGAGTGTAGAGAATATTTTTCAAGTACTTATTGGTATGGTTATTTTTTAAAATTAATTTTATTCTAGCGGTTTGCTGCGATTCACTGGTGACTTATCCACTTTTATTTGTTTTAATCATTTGTTTTCGTTTTGTTTCTGGAAGATATTTTTGTTTATTTATTTTTTTTCTATTTTTCTCATCTTCCTCATTATTTTTCTTAATTCAAAATGGATAGATCACGGCATAAATGTCGCGATAGGGAAGTAGTAAGGCGAACGTATAAGCGTTATCGTGCAAGTAATAATGAACGTTGCCGTTCACGAAGTCGTGGACGGCCTAGGGATAAATAGAGATCATAATCGTAGTTCTAGCAGGCGATACAATAGATCACGTTGGTGTAGCAGCAGCAGCAGTTATGATAGTGAAAAATGTCCACATGGACATAGACATAAGGCAGCGAAGCGTTCCAAGCATAATACACATAACAGTCCAATAGATACTCGTCACGTCACAAAAACGCCGCCATTGTCTCAGATTGAGCAAGTTACACACTATGAACGTACGGTTTTTGATATAAATACTAGTAATTTTTGCGTTCAAAATAACTTTCCTGTTTCGTTTAGTGTTCTAGTGTTCTTCCCCAGTAGTTGTTAACACAGAATGCTATTAGAGAGTAAACGTTAAAAATAACGGACTTATATATGATGTTAAAGGGTAGAGACAATAATTTGGCTTTAGCCACGGAATACACTTTAGCTTATATGGATGACCTATCAGTGACGTCATTAACTATAGTAGATGGGTTACATAAATTAGTGAAGTATAGAACCAATCATAGTTCTTGACGGTGAAAGACTCAATATTGACAATGCAACTTTGTTCCTTGGTATAAATATAGACTCTAAACTGCAATGGAGCACTCATAACACCGAGCTCTCAGGGAAACTAAGCTCTGCAGCTTACGCGGTTTATAAAAATTAGGCAACTAACAGATGTAGCCACGGCGAGATTAGTGTACTTTGCATATTTTCATAGCTTGATATCTTATGCGATTCTGTTGTGGGGGTCAGCCGCAGATATAGAAACTATCTTTATACTACAAAAACGTGCGAATCGTGCCATCTATGAGATGCGTCCACGCGAATCCCTGAGGGAAGTATTTAAAGAAATAAACATACTGACCCTACCATCCTTATACATTTATGAGAATATCATGTATGTGTGTAAAAATTTACAAAAATTAAATAGTGACCTCCATAATTTTAATACTAGGAATAAAGACAAAATAGCTGTACCTAGCTTCAAATTATCTAAAACAAATAAAAAGACATTCTTAGGAAATAGTGTACGTTCTATAATAAAATCCCAAAAGAGATAACTGGGCTCTCAGAGGGTAAATTCAAAACCTATATAAAATCTACTTTACTAAAGAAGGCTTATTATAAAGTCAACCAGTACATAGAGGATAAAGATGCCTGGAAACTTCTGCATAGCCGCTTCGCGGCACCTTCAAAGAAAACGAATGTAACCAAACCAAATATTGTGACACTATCTGTTAAAAAAAAAAAATCAAGCCCTACAAGTTTCTTGTGCGTTCTTCTTGTAGAGGTATCTTTCCGAACACACGGTAGACTCAGTACTGTTTATCTTCATTGGCGTGCAAAAGTGTCGGATTGTGACCTATTTGAATAAAACTGTTTGAGTTTGAGCTTGAGTTTGAGAGAAGGTCTTTAATTTGATAAAGGCCGCTTAACTTACCCTTAACTTAAAGAAATCTAGGTTCTTTCTAACCAATATCGATTATTTGGGCTATGAAGATAGTACACAAGGTATTCATCCAGGAAAATGCAAAATTAAAGCAGAAGAAAAATTCCCAGTCCCTAAAACGGTTCATGAAGTACGCCAATTTATTGGTCTTTTTAGTTAGATAGATAAACACTTTATTGGTACACCACAAACAAGATCTTAAAACTAATAACAATTAATAATAACTACTGTAAAAATGGGCAGTCTTGTCGCTGGGAGCGATCTCTTCCAGACAACCGTGACTACTATCCGTGATTTAGAGATCCCTATTTAGTTCTTTCAATCATAGCGAAATTATTGACATCTCACTGATAGATTGAAACTTATTGCATATTTTAGCCGCCAGACAGATGAGAACAAGTTTCATTCTTTTGAACAACAAACACTCGCTGTAGTTTATGCGCTTAATAGGTTTAGGGTATACGTCGTACGTTATTTCAAGTTATTTGTAAAAAGTTCAAAGTTGATACGGATTATGCCGTTAATTCAAGGCACTATAACAAAACGGGACTCGATACCACGGGTAGCTTGTTGGTTTAAGATGATGCAGGCATATGGCTTTGTAGTTAAACATCGGTATGGTTCTAGGATGAGTCATGTTAATGCACTGTCGCGCGACGCGATCCCATCTCAGTGTCAAACGTCAGAAGATTGTATTGATGTTCTAGCAGTTGAAGTAGGAGAAGAGTCATAGCTGCAGACAGTGCAGGAACAGCACTTAGAAATTAAACGCTTAATAGATTAAATGACAGCCTCGTTGGCACAGATGGTAGTAACTCTGCTTTCTGTGCCGCAGGGCCCGGGTTCGATCCCCGGCCAGGTCAAACATTTATGTGCATGAACATGTCTGTTTGATCTGTGTCTGGGTGTTATAAGCTTATATAAGTATGTATATCAGTCTTCTGGTTACCATAGTACAGGCTTCTAGCCTAGTTTGGGATCAGATGGCCGTGTGTGGAAGTTGTCCCATATTATTATTATTATTATTAAATGACTCTGACGCCAAAGAAATTGTCGAGTTTCTTAGGTTTTGGTAACATCAACATTTTAATAAGAATTATCAAACATTGTCGTAAGTAGTACTCTGCAGTAATTATAACATAAACATTGTATAAATACATGTAAACAAAGGTTTTATAAACAAATGGCTTGGCGCAGCCGTTAAGGCTGTAAGCAATGCAAAAAAAAAAACATAAGTACCCACATACATATATACTTATTCTCGAAAACATATCTCTTTCTGGGTAAAAATATAGGACAGTGTATGTTGCCCATAAATTACGATTAGAAATAAACTATTTATGAACATAACGAGAAAGAATTTATGAAGATTAATTTAATATAAATTACCATGTTATATTTTTTTTATTTTATAATTGTATTTTATTAACAGTTATTGTGTTAGGGTCTGTCAACTTACTGTGAGCCTTCGGCCACGGATGAACAGACTTGTGACATAATATATGAATATTATTGATTGAATAAAATAACACTTTTTAACCGGTTATATTATATTACAAACATATTAAGTGAAAAATGGTTTGATGAAAATACAGATTTTTTGGTATTATTGTCATTTGGCCAGCATGCAGCTCATTTGTGGTCAGGAGTGGACATCGAGCTTTGATGATAAATAAATAAACATACAATTAGAGATTTATTAAAGATCAGTTTCAAATAAATAATGTACCGTGAATATTATTTTTAAATATATGATATTTAGAAAATGTTATATCGTGATTGTTAATACAGAGAATAAATACAAAGAAAATTTGATATTAGGTAATAATAACATCTTACAATATAATTGCTAATAAGCTATTATAAATAAGTTAGTACATGAGTGAAAAATAAGAGATAGTGAAATAGATTAATTGTTATAAATGTAAATTGGTAACTAGAGGGGAAGTTAAATTATTATTTATTTTAAAGTGAATATATAATATAAAGTTATAGAAGTGAGTTTAAGTGAATGATTATGATAATGTTTGTAAAATGAGTGAGTCATTATTATATGTAAATGATTATAGCGATGTTAGTAAAAATAGTGAGTCATTATAAATATATGAATGACTATAGTGATGTTTGTAAAATGAGTGAGTCATTATTATATGTAAATGATTAAAGCGATGTTAGTAAAAATAGTGAGTCATTATAAATATGTGAATGACTATATAGTGATGTTTGTAAAATGAATGAGTCATTATTATATGTTAATGATTAAAGCGATGTTAGTAAAAATAGTGATTATAAATATGTGAATGATTGTAGTGATGTTAGAGTGTTAGTGTGTGTGCATTAGTGTAAGACTACACAATTAAAACCTCAAACACTATTTAACATTTCTTTAATACAACTATAATAATAATAAAAAAAAATAAAAAAAAAAAATAATAAGAATTTTTTTTTTTTTTTTTTTTTTTTTTTTTTATGATAAAGTGTGACAAGACGAGCAAATCAGGTGCCTGATGATAAGCATCATGATTGCCCATATCAGACACAGTGCCACCCAGTGTTTTAAAATTCAAAATTCTGCGCGGCACTGCACTGCGCCTGTCACCCTGAGATATGAGTTGTAGAATCTCATCATGCCCAGTAATTTCGCTGGTAACATTGCCCTTCATACCGGAACACAGTGATGCTTGCACATTACTACTTGGCGGATGAATAACTGGCAAAGGTGTGGTACTTCCCCAGGCGGCCCCCTGCAAAAGAGACCTACCACTACAAAATAATTATTATGTTATTATAATAATTATGTTAATTGTAACTTCCCAATTTATATTCACCTACACGACGTTATATTTTATATACATCACTAAAGTATGTATTAATATACACGCATCATTTTGTTATATAATACATAATTTACGTACAATTAATTTACTTACCTACGGATTTTAACCATAATATGTTATTTATTATATACTATAATTGAATAATACACTATAATCGGTAGAAGCACTCGCATAATACCGAATGTACTTGTTACACTTTGTTTTTGTTGATGTTTTAAGTTTGTATATTATCCAACTACACAATTTTAATTGACTATCTGTTCATATACAAACATTGTAAAAAATTTAAATCCATTATTGGCTGTATTATTAGTACAAAAAAAATGTTATTTAATTTAAAGAGCTGTGGATTTTGTATTAATAAATAAAATTAAATAATAAAAAATGTTAGTAAAAATAAGGAGTTATTATAAATATGTGAATGATTATAATAGTGATGTTAGTAAAACAGGTGAGTCATTATAATATGTAAATGAGTAAAGCATTGTTAGTGAAAATATTGAGTCATATAAATATGTGAATGATTACAGTGATGTTAATAAAATAGTGAGGCATTATAATATTATGTAAATGATTATAAAAGTGATGTTACTAAAAAAAAAGTGAGTCATTACAAATAATAATAATGAGTATAGTGAGTCATTATAATATTATGTGAATAATTAAAGTGATTAGAAAGAGAGAGTCATTATGAGCGAATGCTCATAGTGATGTGGGTATTAAAAGAGAGTCATAATAAGTGAATTCTTAAAGTGATGTAAATAATAAAAGTGAGTCATTATAAGCGAATGCTCATTAGTGATGTCAATATTAAGAGTGAGTCATTATGAGCGAATGCTCATAGTGATGTGGGTTTTAAAAGCGAGTCATAATAAGTGAATTCTTAAAGTGATGTTAATAATAAAAGTGAGTCATTATGAGCGAATGCTCATAGTGATGTTAGTTATAAGAGTGAGTCATTATGAGCGAATGCTCATAGTGATATGGGTATTAAAAGAGAGTCATAATAAGTGAATTCTTAAAGTGATGTAAATAATAAAAGTGAGTCATTATAAGCGAATGCTCATTAGTGATGTCAATATTAAGAGTGAGTCATTATAAGCGAATGCTCATAGTGATGTGGGTTTTAAAAGCGAGTCATAATAAGTGAATTCTTAAAGTGATGTTAATAATAAAAGAGAGTCATTATGAGCGAATGCTCATAGTGATGTTAGTTATAAGAGTGAGTCATTATGAGCGAATGCTCATAGTGATGTTAGTTATAAGAGTGAGTCATTATGAGCGAATGCTCATAGTGATGTTAGTTATAAGAGTGAGTCATTATGAGCGAATGCTCATAGTGATGTTAGTTATAAGAGTGAGTCATTATGAGCGAATGCTCATAGTGATGTTAGTTATAAAAGTGAGTCATTATGAGCGAATGCTCATAGTGATGTTAGTTATAAGAGTGAGTCATTATAAGTGAATTCTTATAGTGATGTTAGTTATAAGTGTGAGTCATTGTGAGCGAATGCTTATAGTGATGTTAGTTTTAAAAGTGAGTAATTGTTGAGTGAAAACTTCTAGTAATGTCAATGTTAAAGTGAATTTAGCTTTTATTTCTTTTTTCCATGTATTAATTATTATTAGTTTTCAATAGTGATTTTTGTCATCCTAAACGCGAGGTCGCGTTTTCGTCAGGATTAGCCGAGTGATAGCTTATTAGTTTTGTGAGTCGTTGTTATTATTGATTTATGTTGCTCCTTATTTTATTTAAATCAATTATAATCTGATTAGTTATTAATCGATTTAAGTTATGTCACAGATAATATCACCATCACTTTTAATTGATAGGTGCATTGGTAGTTTTACTTGTCTGTGGTTATTATATTTACTACTACCGGCATTCTCTGACGAAAAGCGATACTGGCGGTTGAGATACGGTGTGGTGAGCGTTAGCTATAAGATTTTACGGAATAATTGTTATAAATGGTTGTTTTGGTGATACAATAGAAAAATTATATTGGTCTCTGCCTCTAATTCTGGTCTCCCGAAGGTGAATTCTAACAAAAGCTAGGTATAAACATATACATCAAAAGACCACCACTTTACTAGAGCTGTGACTTGACTGGCTTGCCCTGACTGAATTGACTAATTGACTTGACACTGGCAATACATTCGTGTGGGTCCATAAAAGAAGAAAAAAAAAACATCATCTGTCATGGCGTCTTGAATCTTGAATTTGAAGACGACGCCCCCGCCCTATATATAAAAAGTACTCTGTGCCCCCGCCCGATGCGGTTGACGTCGACGTCGGTGTTCCTTTTATTCTGTGCATAGATAATACATATAAACTGGTATAGATACGCCACTTAAGCTCAAGGTCACGATCCATTCGATTAAACTACATGCCCTCTCCAATAGATGGCGTTAGTTATTTTTGTAATACTATATAGGTGTGTATATATATTTATAGCTTTCTGTTCGTATATACATTATACTTAGTTAGGTATTTAATGAATTAAATAATGTAAAAAATCTACTAGGCTAGAAAAATCAATTTAATTGCAGATTTTCTATACATATTTCCAAAAAATCCATAGAAAACTAGTAGTTTTGTTCTAGCCCAATATTTTTTTACAAATAACTGTAACAAAAACACTCCGGTTTTTAATGTTAATTTATTAGATACTTTATAAAAATCTTAGTACCTATCTAACTTTTAAAATCAATATTATAAAGGTATTTCGATACTTAAATTATTATTACTCGTATGTCCTTAACAGTATGACAAAGTATCACATAAATACAGTATGCAACTCTATGAGAAGAACAACATAAAACAATATTAGCAAACAACTTACAGTCCCATCAATAAATCTAAAAAGTACCATTTGTTGACAGTTCTTATTTTGCCTTAATGTTTGATAACTAGCCTATGCAAAGTTATTTCCCCTTGAAAAGATGATACGTCCAACATTACTTCTTAGATTTAATGCAGTTTAATGCACACACATTCCAAGACCCAAGAACAAACAGGTATATCACCAATGATCAGTGATTAAATACATAAATTTTATTGGTGTACAATATATCATTATTAACCTTGTTCATATTTTCGTTTCAGGCCCTTTTTTGTATTTTGAACTGCAGGAGCTGTAGGTACTGACACCGTACATGTCTCTGTAGGTACAGGTGCAATATTATCAGAATCTGTAAGAAAAAATATATGTAATTATATCTATTAGGTAGCTGTGACCCGTGACTTTACATTTAGGAAAGAAATTTTAATCTTTGTTTAATTCAGTTTTAATTTTTTATAATAATCAAATAATGCTTAAATTGCATCAAGTATTTATTTATTAAAATTGGTCCACCGATTTCAGAGAGATAATTACGAATGAAAAGAGTTATGTTTCTACATAGCAAATACTATTACTAAGAAGAAAATTAAACCCTATTAAGCTTCCTCTTAGTTTTTAATCACTGACAGATTGATATTATAAAATATGAGATAATAATAAAGGATGATAAAATCCAAATTCTCACCTTTTTTTATATGCAGAGTTGGAATAGCATTTCTAGTGAGCCGCCCGCTCAATGATATATAATAATTTTCAAAATGTTTATTACACATGGTCTTAATTGATTATCCAGGTACTGATCTCCCTTTTTCTTTAAGTTCCTAGTTTAGTACTGCTGGCCAGCCATTAAATCTTTCAGTATCATGAAGCTTAGGAAAGTGATGCAGGAGGACCTGAAATAATATGAACTACTCTTAGTTTTATTTTTGGAGAGCAATATTCAAATAAGTTTCAAAAATAGGAGATTCACACATTGATATGAAGAAAAGGGGTAATAGGGTACATTCTCCCAGCGCTTACTTAACTGGCACATGCAATTTGCTCAGTGAGAAGTAGCACAGTGACATATTATAATGAACAACAAAGATTGAAAGATGTTCCTGAGACCGTACGTGGACCTAATGGGACCTTATTTGAGCTTGCCATTTTTGAGAAGCCAGTACCTCATCTCCTCTTTTCTTTATATCAATGCATTCACATTGGCTTTAGAAACAATATGATAACGTAAATAATTATGGGTACTTACCTCCTTTACATCCGAAATAGCAGTTAGAACATGAATTTATCGCCATGCTCATATTTGAAAATTTATATGAGAGGAGAATTCCTCGCTGTCCCGAGGAGAAGGATACGTCGGTGCCCGTATAAGATAGCCAAAATTATCATCACAAATCACTCAAGAGTCCGAAAAACACGCCAGGGTTGTAGAAAGTAGAAGAAATCCAAAGAAAACTAATAAAACATGTACATGTTCTTCACAACATTCGAAAATAAAACGTAAAAGGCAGCTGTTAAAATCTTTTTTTTTTAAATTTTATGCCATTTTATGCAAAAGCGACATCTAGTATTGTTTACATGTAACTATGCTGCGAAACTGAATGCCCTCAGCGGTATATGGTGCTACTTTCCATACATTTAAACCGTGCGGCTGCCAAGTACCAGACTGTCACCTGCCTGATTCTGTGTGTCGCTGTGCAAAACAAACTATGCCGTACGACGATTGTTAAATTCTTTATTCAAAAATGAAGCCCTCGTACAAATGCTGTGCAGTGCCCCTGTGTAAAAACACAAGCTTAATAACGCCAGACAAATTATTTATAAATGTCCCAAGTAAACCAGATATACGGGTCAAGTGGCTAAAACCTGCAAATAAGGATGATATTCATCAAATGTCAATAAGATCAAAAATGTATTTTTGTGAAGATCATTTTGATGTAAGTATTTTTTTTTTATCATTATCTATCTATGTAATCTAAATTTAACATAAACCGATAAATTTTACTTCAGCATATTGATAAAACTGACATACATTGAGGTTATGTAAGTGGATTGTTGATTTTGGTAATTGTTGATAGCTAAATATGGTATAATAATTTAAGTCTCTGTTTTAGAGTTAAATAATAAACTTATTTTATGGAAAACCTCTTTGGCTTGTCTAATAAGTCCGCTAGGGTTAGGCATAGAGATTTTCTATAAAAGTTATTTGAATTTTGATGTTAAAAATCTGTGTCAAGTTGAAAGAGAAAAATCTTAGGTTATATTTTTAGAGTTGATTTAATAAATATCTTTATTATATTGATATGTGTTGTCATCAACCATTTCGTCCATATTCCACATACACTCACTCTGTGTTGGAGTAGCTCCGGGAGGACTTCTCTAGCATTATTCATTATGATACACCATTGATTTATAGAAAATGAGTGATGGGGCTTCTACTGGCTTCTCGAAAATGGCAAGCTCAATTTAGGTTCCATTACGTCTACGTACATCAGTAAAGTTAATTGTTGTCTCGTTCGCACTTCAATCTTAGGTACGTCTTTCTATCTGTGTTGCTTCAAATTTCACATGCCAGTTGTTGACTAAGCGCTGAGAGAATGTAGGGTATGTTCTCCCCTTTTCTTTAAATCTATGTGATACCCACATTTTGTTCTAGTTACCAAATGATATGTGTAATTATACAGAGTATATAATATTATGGCAAAGGTATGACAAGTGTGAATATAATCAGGTTGTAATATCTAATGTAATAAGCAAATAAATGAAAATGGCAACTACAACAGTATGATAATGTATTGTAACTCTTTCTGATTGGTGTTTACCGTCACATGACTTCATGTCTATTTTTTCCAAATTTTATGATCTTTAATTATCATGATAAATATGCTCTACCACTAATTATATTCTATTAAAAAAAATAGTGTTGAAACTCGAGATTATTAGATTTGGAAAAGTAGTGTACATAGTTTTGATACTATGTTCATAATATCAACTAATCCAGGGCAAACCAAACAGAGTTGTTTTTATAAAATTATAACATTAATTAACAATATGAAAATTTGTTTTTTAATTATTTTCAGTGGTTACAAAATTATTACGTATAATTCTATATTTTAGCACCTTGGTCAATTTAGCACCTTGGTTATTTTAGCACCTTGGTTATTTTAGCACCATGGTTATTTTAGCGCCTTGGTAAATTTAGCACCTTGGCCATTACACCACGAAAGATTTTAATTTTTATTATCATAAAACATAATTAGATATTGTAACCCATCAGAATTAATTTTAGTGGATAAAAGCCGTCTGTAATAATTTCTAAAAATTCTATTCGTGTTTCAGCTACCAAATGATATGGAAAATTATCTTTTTTATCATGTGCTGGGTGCAGTTTCCAATGTGCGCATGAAGCCAGGGTGTATTCCCACCAGATTTGATTGCCAACTAGACAGAAGAACACAAACTTCTAATACAACAAAAACAAAAATTCTCAAAAAACAAAGTAAGATGCTGAAAGAAAATATTGGAAAAGATTTTGCAGATATAAATACATCTACTAAACATTTAGAATCTGCAGGCCCTTCATCAGAATGTTCAGGTACTAACTTATATCGGTTTTTACTATACATACCTATAATATAATCATAAAATAGATAACGGGGCTCTCAGAAGCTTATTATAAAGTCAATCAATCAGTACATAGAGCACAAAGATGCCTGGAAATTTCTGCATAGCCACTGCCCGGCACCTTCCACACAAACAAATGTAACCAAACCAAATATTGTGAAACTATTAGTTGGAATCATGAAGCCCTACAATTTCCTTGTGCATTCTTCTTGTAGAGGTATCTTTCCGAACGCACGGTACACTCATTACTGTTTAAAATATTCATTGACGTGCAAAAGTGTCAGATTGTGACATATTTAAATAAATCTGTTCTTGATCAGTAAATAAGTTACTGTTTTTTGTTGTAAGTTTGTTTTGTTACTCCTACCAATGATATAGATCACAAATAAAATAGTTTCATAAAATTATAGTAGGTACTTAGTTTTAGTTCAACACCATCTGTGTGTATGTCTCGAGTGTGCATGTTTATCGCAAAAGCACAAATTGATGATTTCTACTCAATTATAAGAAAAAGAAGCGCTTCCCCGATGTGCCGCATGCGGGCCAGTAACAACAGCATACTAAGGACCATTGCCGAGTCATCAGACTCCCATTTGATAAAACACTGGACAGAGGTCCATAGGCCAATGGCCAACATTGTGTCTTTGTAGGTGAGATGTTATTATTAAACCTTAAATTTAATATTATAATACTAACATAGTCATAAGTTCACTGTATACTAACCAATGGATCTATGGTCTGAATAAAATTAAATTGAATTTGAATTATCTAGATCTATTAGACTAAGCTTGGTATGTAGATAGTATAGACCCTGGAATAACACATATAAGGTACTTTTTATCCCGAAATTCCTACGGGAACGATGACTATGTGGGTGAAACCGCGGGGTACAGCTAGTACCTTAATATAGCTTGATACGTGACTGCTGAAAAGAAATCAATTTTTGGTCATATTTCTTATTTTAGATATATAAATGGATGAACTGCTGGTTAATAATGGTAACTGCCTCGGTGGCGTAGTGGGCGCATGCTCCAGTGCCAATCAAGAGGTCCCGAGTTCGATCCCCAGGTGTTAAATATTGGATTTTTCCATTAGGAATTATCTCAATAACTGCCTGGAGTCTGGAAATGTGCCCGGTAGATGGCAATAGGTTCGCCCCCTATTACATGGGACCAATAACATTACTGGCGAAATGTGGGTGTATCTACTATGGGACTGAGTCTTGGGTACACCTCTGCCTACCCCTTCGGGAAAAAAGGCGTGAATGTATGTAAATGGTTACATAACAGGCATTGATATATAGAAAAGGGGAGATGAGGTACTGGCTTCTCGAAAATGGCAAGCTCAAATTAGGTCCACGTACGTCAGTAAAGTAAGGTCGTACGAGCGAATAATTTTGTATTATCGGTCGCACTTCGTTTTTAGGTACATCTTTCTATCTTTGTTGTTCATTATATTATGTCACTGTGCAAACTTCACACTGAGCAAATTGCACGTGCCATTTGTTGAGTAAGCGCTGGGAGAATGCAATGTCAAATGTAATTTATAATTCAAATTTGTGTTCAAAATTCAAAAGCATTTATTGGTTAATTTCCATCGTTTGATGTCCAATCAATCTCCCAACGTGATATTGGCAAAGTTGTGGTGTTAAAAACACTCACAAGCCACAAAATAAGAATTGAATTGAATTGAAATTCAAATAACTTCTTAGAACTTTTACGGAACTATAGCATATATAGATTTTTATCAGTTTTTCATGTTATCAGGTATCAAACCGTGAAATTTCTTTGTATCAAGCTCAGAGAAGGAAACCAAAGAGTCGTGCAAAAATCTGTTCCAAGCCACGAGTCTGGTACTAAATCAATAAATTACCAGACTATATGGTTAGTTGCATGACAACCGCAGTCCGTGCGCGTGATGCCAGTGTTAGGTAAAAAGCTAACCGAATAACAACAGATACGTGCGTGAAAGCGATAGCTTTTCATAATTTAGGCATGTACAGTGTAAACTCTTTATAACGTTATCCTTTATAACAATAAACTCCCTATAACGTTGAAGTGAGCCCAACTTGGTTGGTTTGCGTTAAAACCCACATATTGAAACACTCTTTATAGCGATACGCCATTCTCTATTACGAAGAAATGTGTTCATAATATTTTTAGACAGTAAATATTTATTATCGGTATTATTGTTTATGTTATGTTATCAGGTAACAAAAGACTTAATGCCTTAATTGCCTTGAACACGAGCAGTATGACGCATTGTTTTCTCGGAAGTGATGGACTTCGAACAAGCATACTGGCTACCTATCGTATTATCAGTCGTAAACCTACTTTGAAACTGTTAACATGGCCAGTAAACGCAAAGCGATTAGTGTTGACGAAAAAGTATGTGTGATACGTGCGATTGAAAAGGGAGAAAAGAAAAGTGACGTTGGAAGGCGTTTTGAACTAAGTCAATCCACTGTTGCTACCATTTGGAACAACCAAAAAACAATTCTACAGGCAGCGCTGGAAGGAAACTTGTCTAAAAAATTAAGAAAGCCAAAATTCGAAGACTTAGATCAGGCAATGTTGTCGTGGTTTAACAATCAGCGCCAGAATAATGTACCCATCTCGGGGCCAATTGTAAAAGCTAAGGCTGAAAATTTTGCCAACCAACTTGGCATAATTGACTTTAAAGCATCTGAAGGTTGGCTCGGAAAATTTAAGCACCGTCATCAAATTACGTACGGTAAAATGAACGGAGAGGCGTAAAAATTCTTGTTAATTTGGTTGTTTTTTTGTTTACTCCATATAACGATAACTCTCTATAACGACAAAAAATGCTCAGTCCCTTGAGTTTCGTTATAAAGAGTTTACACTGTATTAGTGACCGACCGAAGGTTCGGTTTCGGTTTCGGTTTCGGCCAGTTTCGGCTCAAAAATCTAGTTTCGGCATGAGTTTCGGTTTCGGCCAAAAAATGGCCGAATCTTCGGCCAAACCGAAACTTTACGTTCGTGAACTATCGCGCGTCGCTCGGTTGACTTCGGGAGAGTTCGTATCTCGCGTGTCACCCGCCATCGTCAGTTGACAGATCGCCGGCCGGTCCGGCGTGTTTTCGTCGTGAGTTTAGTTTATATTGTATTATTTTTCGCACATAATGATGATTTACGTGTTTGTTTTTGTCTAATATATTTTATTGATCTTTATTAGGCATTGAAGTCCTTTCCGTAGAGTTATTAACACGTATTTTTAAATTATAGAAGTATGTAAAAGTATGTTTAATCACAAATTCATTTATTACTTACTTACAATATACATTTATTGTTTAGGTAATTTAGTTTTGTTGTTGGATGATATTTTAATTCTAACTACCAAACCAACTACTAGCTATAATGTAACTGTGTGTAACCCTCAGATACTTGATTTATGTTGGTAGCATTATGTGCGGATCGATAGGAAGTAAAAATCAAAGCTTTTTTAAAAAATAAGTAATGAAATTTATTAATAATTTTATCACATAATATATTGTTCAAATTAGTTAAATCTAGACCTCAGATTCTTATGATTACTTGAATCAGCGTTAGAAGAATTTCTTTTTTGCCATCTGGCAACCGTATAATAGAAATGGCTGCTTTTTGTTTATGATTTTCACTTTTTCATTGATTTGCACTTTGCACATCTTTAGTGGAAATAAGTTTTGTAAAGTGTCTCGTATTTGTTAAATTGTGCTATAGAAAGTTTTGTTTTTGTGCTAACGAGATCATAGACTATTATTGCGATTGTGCGAAAACGCCTAGGTTAGGCAAAGTGTTAAACTGTGGTGTTAAATATCGGATTTTTCCGTGAGGGATTATCTCAATAACAACCTGGAGTCTAGAACTGTGCCCGGTAAATGGCAATAGTCTCGCCTTCTATTACATAGGACCAATAACATACTGGCGAAATGTGGGAAAGATTGTAATATAAGATTTACCTTATTTTCATCTGAATAAAAACTACTTCTAATACCTGCCCTTATTTTTTTACCCTTTGCGTATGGCATATAGAATAGGCATATATAGAAGTAAATATAGAAATATAATATTGGTAGGTACCTATAGCTAATGTTAGAAATATTAAATCTCCCGCGCTACTAAAAGTTCCAGTGCGAAGCGTTGGTAACGCTAGCGTCGCTTCGTGTACGCAAATCTGAAGTACGTAGTGGGCCTTCTTCTTGTATATGTGTTCTGTGATTCTCTCTCTTTAGATGTTTGTACTCTATGGTAAAGGGTCCGATGAATGACTAATGACAGCTGTCAATGTGGCGCCAACAGCGCAGACGTTCCTCTTGTTCTGTGGCGCAGACCATAAAATAATAGTATTCTGTGCCGCAGTGCCATAAATGTAAAAAGGTAATTTAAAAAACTATGGTATAAAATGCCTATTAGATGTTGTGTGATAAATTGTAAAGAAATTGGAGGCCACAAGTTTCCACGAGACGAGAAACTCAAAGAATTGTGGCTCGAAGCGATAAAGAGAGTAAATTTTGTGCCCAAAAGCGGGGCGAAAGTATGTCGTAATCATTTCAAGGAAAGTGATTTTATAAAGATTGGTAGATTCTCAGGTGTGTCTTTAAAATATTTTAGTTTTTTATCAGTTTGACTATATCGTTTTAAACTATTTCCTCTTGTTTGTACGTAATTTGCAACACATACCTAATACCTAACCTATAATGTAAGATGTGTTTGTTTACTTTTATAATCAATTTGGTAAAGGGTTGGAGTGCACGAAACGGGGTGCTATGGAGAAAACAGAAAAATTTTGAATAAAAAATTTTATATAGTGTTATCCGATAGAGGGTATCTAGATGTGAAACTATGTTGGGGTCTGGGGTCAACTTTTTCGTAAAGTCAATAATGAATAATGACCGAGATATAAGGTTTAAATGGCTGTTCATTTTAAAGGCGGCTAGGACTTTGATATATCGTTCAAAGCAAGCCAACTTCTGTAGGTTAGGTTATGGTTGTTCTTGTGACCACAATTTGCGAGCCATGATGAGGTGACGATTTTTGGTTGAAACTTCTAAGCCTGTTTTTCATAGCGCCCCCTTTCGTATCCACTGATCTGGTAAAGCTTAAAAACAAAACAGACTGCCCAGATAAAAAAACAAATTAAGATTTTTGAACTATGAATTTCCCATACAAACATGAAAAATACAACAAATTATTTATAATCAGAGAGATCAGTTGAATATTGCCAACATACAATGATGATATTCATGATGTTATTCAGACTGAGGCAATATATATAAATAATAATAATAATAAAAAATTTATTTAATATAGTTTAATTTAATTTTGTTCTAATACGCTTATGATCTATGTAAGTTGATTGAAATATATAGTTTGAAACTGAAAAAAAAAAAAAATTGAAATTACCACCCATTTAAGTATAATTAATTCCTGTCACTGCATAGTTGCCTGGAAGAGATCACTCTGAGTGATAAGGCCGCCAATTGTTACACTTTTTCTAGTTTTCATTATTGATTTATGTTATATTCGGTATTGTGATACCAATAAAGGGTACCCATCGGAATGACCTTTTAGCTGAAAGACAGTTAAGTTAGATTGACATAAAAGCTGATTGTCTAAATAGTGAAAAGGTCATTTAGGTTGAAATGACATGAAAGCAGAATGCCAAGTCAGCAGATAGTCATCCTAGTTGGACGACATAAAAGCAGAATGTGCTTGTAGCAAAACATCTGGAATTCGAAAAGTCTGTACGATTAGAATACCGGAATAGCCAAAAGTCATCCATTTTGCATTTATGTCTTGGGTGACATATAATGCAAAATGAAAAAATAGCGAAGACTTCTGGGAAAATATAAAAAAATATAATACGCCTCTTGGATAACGCTAGTGGCGCGGCGTTGTGGCAAATTCAGGCAACACACGGGCGTTTGAGTGCAATCAGCTGTACGGTTTACGTTATTTAATCAGCAGTTAAAAACGTTAAAAAGTGCTTTAAAAAAATGGGTGGTACGAGGTACTGTTGTGTTGTGGGGTGTAAAAATTCCCAATCTCGGAATCGTGAATTGACTTTTTACTCGTTTCCGAGACGGAGCTGGGAAATTAAAAAAAGAAATGAGTGGATAAAAGCTGTCGGAAGAATGTAAGTATTATTATCATGTTTTGATACCAGGAATGTATCGAAAATATACAAACTCCAAATTTTCAAATTTTCTATTTTGTTGTATTTTTATTAGTACATCAGATAACAAGCCGTGGCAGCCGAGTAAAAACACTCGAATCTGCAGTGCTCATTTTGTTGACGGCAAGCAGTCTAACGTCGAAAACAGCCCATCCTATGTCCCAAAGATTTTTCCACCTGTATACAAAAAGAAAGGAAAATTACAACTGGACTCAGCTAGACACGAGCGACTTCGGAAAAGAAAAGAAAGAATGAGCACATCAACAGCTCCAAAATCGCAAGAAAAGGATGATATCGCGAGCGACATTGGAATGGGTAAGATAAAAATTGGAAATATATTTTAACAGTATCTATAAATGTTTGGCAATTTCTATGGCGGTTTCAAGTTTTGAAAATATAGTTGTTTTATGTTACGTTATTTATTATGTTATTTATTTATTATTTATTATGTTACGGTTCAATAAGTTTCTCCGATTCTATGTACTGGTTGAACAAGGAACCTTCTATCTCATACGGTACATTTTGGACATCGTGAAATGAATACGTCGCATTACAATCAATCAAACCTTACCCGGGAACATTTCGGCGATCGTGCAACCTTTCTTATATTTTTCAACCTGACTGTCTAGGCTGATTCCAACATTGCGGTTGATCGGTTTTTGATTGCGTACATTCATTATTTATAAAAATGCAGACCGCTGCTATATGTTTGCAACCTCGAACCGATAAACCCGCCTTGCACGTACACTCTGTCCTTCGTACCGTACGATCTAGGTTCACCTGAAAAAGAATCAGGTCCTATTAGAAAGGAAACAGGAAGATCGGGAAAACGCACACAACAAATTTACAGAAACATGTATGCACAAACAGGAAATGCAAAAAAAAAAAAATATACAGGACTCAATATCCCTTACTGTGTTGACGGTATATGATGTTTTGAATTTATACACGCACCAAAACCAGCACAAAAAAATATCGAATCCAACATGCAGGATGTTAGTCGTGTTTAATTATAAATCTCGCATCATCATTTTTATAGTGTCACGTGCAAGTTATTTTTTATTTCATTGATTTATTATCTATACTATATTGTAGATAAAAACGATGAAATAATAAATAATTAAATGAAGAAACAGAACAATACTTATTCTTTCGATAAAGAATAAATAATAAAGAATATATTTCTTTGATAAAGAAATACATATTTAATTTCCATTACTATTTTGGATGTGTGGTTGAAAATTTGCTGAAAATATATTTGTTTAGGTTATTATTCAACTTTTAATTCATTTTATAATTAATACATACCTCCACTTTCACGTCGTACGGTCCATTACTTACTCTCGTCTGTGGTATAACTTTTCCGCGGATAATTCGTTCTCCACCATCATGAATTTCGACGACCTCCTGAACATGATGGCTTTGGAATAGTTTATGCCCTATAATTTTTAATTAATTGAACATCCTGTTTTTAGTAGTGCGATTATCTTATCATAAATGAATAAATAAGTAGTAAAAATTTCATACTATCAATCTGAAAGAATGTACATGGTTCATGTATTTACTTACCTTTCGACAGAGTGTAAAATCTTTAGCGGATTCACTGTCGCTTCGGCGCGCAGGTGACTATTTTGTTGCCGATTTTGATAAATTTTAGATAAAAACTTTCACTTTGAAATTAAATTAATTGCAAGTCACTGATTAGATGGCACGTACCTCGTAGCCTTGACATTGAAGCACAGAAATGTAGAATGAGTGGGGGCAATGACCGGATGACCCAGTGCCCGGAAGACGTTTTTGAAGTTTCTTCTAATGACAGGTGCCAAAGTTCATAGATAAGTCCAACTTTCACAGATCACAAATAGTTAACTAAAATATTGAAGGCACTTCACTTGGGTGTTTATGAATTGAATTGGCACTACACATGCACAGGTAAGATGCATTTTTGACATTATTAAAAGTTTGAAGTTGATGTGTGACATAATGTGTAGTGTGACGGGCCCGGACACAGAGATTTTCCGCGAAAAAAGTCTGCATAAATTTCTTGAAATCAACACTTAATAGTTTGGCTCATAGTATTAATTGAACACGTTTTTACTGGGTTAAAATAAACAATTCTCTAAAACGTGAAGTGACCTTTATGCAAATCATATGTTCCCTCGTATTGAAAAAACGACCTCTAGTTGCCGCCGCTTACCGACCGATGGTGCTGCCGTAGCTCCGCCACGATATCCAAGAGGCGTATACTATCTCCCGGAAAGTGATAGTCCCAATAAAATCTCACTTATTTATTATTCGTAGGTGCAAGTGTTAGTACTACTCTCTGCGTCAGTCTCTACGTAAATATACCTGTGCATTTACAAAGTATATACTCTGCAAGTATCAATCAGTGCAAAATCATAATTTTATACACATGTAAGTATTTTTTGCTTGCATTTTATTTTATTTTCTTCATGAGTGTAAATTTTGCAGACTTAAATTCATTTTTTAATAATAAATAAAAATAAATAAATGAAAATAAAATAAACGCACTTATGAATAAATGATTTAACTTTATAAACGTGCATTTTTTCTTTTTAACGTATTAATATTTTAACAATTTTCTATTCAATCAAAAAAATTAATTATTGTCAACCAGATTTTTATTTTAATTTTTTAATCTGATAGTTGTTAATTAATCCATTCATTAATTTCGATCTAATTTATTAATTTATTTCAATTATAAATATTTTCAATTTCAGAATAATGCCGCGGAAAAAATCTAACCTCGACAATGCGTGTAGCAGAAGGGCACGACTCCAGCGTGCTCTGCGAGCTCGAGAATCAGAGGAAGAAACTGCAGCAAGAAATGCAGTTCAACGAATTAGAACAGCAGAAATTCGTAGACAAGAATCTCAAGAACAGCGTGATAAACGCCTGCGACAAAATGTATTAAGAACAAGAACTGCGCGACAACAGAATATAGCCAGATTTAGAGAACTCGAAAGAACGAGGCAACAAACCAGTCGCGCATTAACACGTGCATCATTCTTTCGCCTTGCGTTCGAGTATGAACCAGACATTAATTACTCTGCACATTCGAAGATTACAATTGGTGCGATGGATAAAATATGCCAATATTGCCACGCGTTGAAATTCCGAAATGAAACAACCGGTATGTGTTGTGCATCAGGAAAAATTGTACTGCCACCTCTTCCTACTCCACCGGAACCTTTGAAATCACTTCTTGCTGGCGAATCAGACGATTCAAAATTATTTTTACGTAAGACACGTAAATTTAATTCTTGCTTTCAAATGACATCTTTTGGTGCAACTGAAATTTGCGATTTAACATCTGATGGACGTAATTTTGAAACGGCATTCAAAATCCAAGGCCAAGTGTATCTTAGTATCTTAGTTGTAGTGGTAGGCCTCTTGCAGGGGGCCGCCTGGGGAAGTACCACACCTTTGTCAGTTATTCATCCTCCAAGCAGTAATGTGCAAACATTACTTTGTTCCGGTATGAAGGGCAATGTTACCAGCGAAATTACTGGGCATGATGAGATTCAACAACTCATATCTCAGGGTGACAGGCGCAGTGCAGTGGCGCGCAGAATTTTGAAACACTGTGGCACTGTGTCTGATATGGGCAATCATGATGCTTACCATCAGGCACCTGATTTGCTCGTCTTGTTACTCACTATCATAAAAAAAAAATCATAAGATTGGGTCACTAATGCCGATGCCTGATGAGGATTCAGTTATATCAAATTTATTTTATGGGCAGTTGTGAGGAACGTGTGACAAGTGACAACTAGGTGCCTGCATAATTAATAATTTTATAGAAAAAGGAGAAGAAAGAGCTATTGTGGAATAATTGGAAGTTTTTTTCGATAATTATAATCATCTTATTCAGTTATTTCCCACGCATTTTGTACAATATGAATTTTTCAATTGAGTACTCCAGTTTAATTTTCAATTTAGCTAATTCGATTTTACCGGAAGGGTTTTATTTCCTCAGTTGCGATTAGAGAAATAAAATATGGCGGTACGAAGTTCGCCGGGTCATTTAATAATATAATAATAAAAAGCCTTTAATCAGACATTAAATACAATATTACTTTTATTACATTAAATGACTGCCTCGGTGGCGTAGTGGGCGCATGCTCGACTGCCAATCAAGAGGTCCCGGGTTCGATCCCCAGGTCAGGCATAGTGCTAAATATTGGATTTTTCCATTAGGAATTATCTCAATAACTTCCTGGAGTCTGGAACTGTGCCCGGTATATGGCAATAGGCTCGCCCCCTATTACATGGGACCAATAACATACTGGCGAAATGTGGGTGTATCTACTATGGGACTGAGTCCTGGGTACACCTCTGCCTACCCCTTCGGGAAAAAGGCGTGAATGTTTGTTATGTTATGTTATATTAAATTAAACTGCCACTGTGCTCCCGTCTGTTTGCGTCTTGGCAAAGGCCTCTTCCAATACAGATTGCTTCTGAATGTACTTAAAGAAAATTATAAATTGCACATACTTAAATATAACACATTATGTAAATTACACCTTTTTTCTGAAGGGGTAAGCAGAAGTGTACCTAGGCTCAATCCCATGTGATAGGGGGCAAACCTATTGCCATTTACTGGACAATCTTATATTCCAGGCTGTCATTAAGATAATTCCTAATGGAAAAATCCATATTAACACTTTGCTTGACGTGGGGATCGAACCCGGGACCGAGTCGAAATTGCTTCCACTATGCCACCGAGGCAGTCTTCTACAATAGGCATGACCACAGATCAAGGGAGATTTGGCTATTACGCCAAATTGTTCGGGTCCCGATGTCTCCACATTTCTCCCTCCAATTACACTAACACAAAAACAAAAACAATGAGTACGACGCACATGCTCATATTTCTCACGCACACTAAGAAACTTGCAGGCACACCAAAGACCTTATTGATTGTACACATGCATAAAAGGGTGGTGCATCAACCCTGTAGCTACGGATTCTGCATAAACACACATATGTAACTAGAGATAGAAACTGGCAATCGATATAAGTAAAATCGATACTTTTTACTGATTATCTGCTCTTTCCCTGAGGATACATTATTTACAGTGAAATAACACATTATAATAAGATTTTTAAGTATTTTATTACGGTCCGTAAAATGTAAATATTTGCCACCATAACGTATTTGCCATACGTATTTTCAATATGGGCACCGACCATTCGAAGAGGCGATGAACTTTCTTCAACGGTTGAAAGCACTTTGTCCCAAAGTGAGAAAAGCATAATGTGCGGTATTTGGTTGGAAACCTGGTTGTTCCTCTACCTGTTGCATTTATCCGCTTTTCTTTTAAGTTGTAGCTATCATAATGTCATAATTTTTAATAGACACGGATTGAGTACATCATACAATGCAGGCTACTTTTTGAAATATTATATATATTTTATTACAAAAGTTATCAGACTCGATACATATAAAAAACACATTTCCCTTTTTCGTGACCACCACGAGAGAAACCGCGGGGCATAGCTATTATATTACATAACATCATTACAAAGTAATTACACTTTAAGAGACAACCATAAATAACTTTCCTATTTTTAAGCGTTTTATGAACTATTTATATCTAACAAACATGAAATGGGTACAAATTGTTTAAAAAATACTAATATTAGTAACAAAAGTAAAATCACCCAGTACAGTAAAATAATCGACAACTAAAAGAAATCACATCTCATCTCTATTTTACGCAAGCCAGTGCAGCGCCCGCACTACGAAATGATTTTGTTAGAGAGAGTAACTGTAAAGTATATTATCCATTGCGCCATTACAACCGACTGATTTTTTATCGACTTGCACTAAGCAAGCAATGGTGTCTGACTTATCCTACTAGTTAGATAATAATATAATGAACTTGGTACTTCATCTTCAATTTATATATTTTTGCTTAAATTTATTGAAAATACAATATTATTTTAGTACTTACGTATGAAAAGAGATGCCATTATTCACCTAATTCACTTTGCTGCTGGTATTATTCCATACAAATACTGAACAACTCGGTATTTTGTTAAATTCGTTGGAGATCGCGCGACATAACATTCGACTACTGGAGGTGCGATTTTGGCATCAAGCCCGTTTTGTGCCTGATGCGTTCCCAAGGGCCACGCCCCCTCGCCAAATCTCCCTTGTTTGGGGCATGACGAAAGATTTTGAAATCCTCTTCCATAATGTGGGTATATAATGTAATAACATTTACTATTTACGAAAAAACCTTTATTTCGGTAATAAACTAAAGTTTAACAAAGATTAAAGCCGTTTTTATAATATTTTTTCAATAGTGCGCGAAAACAGCTTGCAGTGTCATGGCGTCGGGTCTGACGTCACGTCACGCCTAGGTAAACGTCTATGGTAAACGTCAAATGTGTCTAAGCGCAGCCAGAAGAGTTAACAAACTCATGCTGTAGAATATATGATTGTTGATTGTGTTCAAAATTCAAAAGCACTTATTGGTTAATTTCCATCGTTTGATGCCCAATCTCCCAACGTGATATTGGCAAAGTTGTGGTATTAGAAACACTTTCACAAGCCACAAAATAAGAATTGAATTGAACAAACATTTCGTGTGATAAAAATGAATTCCAAAGTTTATAAGTGGTGTGCAGTACCTCAGTGTAAAAACACATCAATAAAAACACCCAACAAAGTGTTTGTATATGTCCCAAACAAGAAAATATTACGAGATAAATGGTTAAAACTAGCACGGCGAAACCCGAACGACGTAGTCACGAATTCGCCAATTTATTTCTGTGAAGACCACTTTGATGTGAGTATGTTATCATGTATTGATAGGATTAAACTTAACGTGTTTGTTTGACGTGAAATAGTTCAAATATTGAGGCTATGGAATAACGAATTTATTGAGGTTATGTTTGTTTTGGTCTTAGTTATCATTCTAAATATCAATTATAATAGACTAGTTGACTAAATTTGAAAAATTGGTTAATACATTATCTTACTATCTATTTTACCCTAAAAACTTATTATTTTTGAAAAATTCGATCATTTATATTGTGTATTTTTGGTTTTAAAAAATCAATTTGAATTTATCGCAAAAACGCTCCAGACTGTCATGGCGTTTTGAATGACGTCACACCGTGAAAAACAACAAAGGAATCGTGTGTTTTTCTGGGAGTTGTTAGTTTTCTCTTATTAAAAATGTATTCCTCTTATTACAAGAACTGTGTAGTGCCCCAGTGTAAAAGTACGACTATAAAAACGCCAAACAAATTATTCATTTATGTTCCAAACAATAAACATATACGAAAAAAGTGGCTAAACCTTGCGAGGAGAGATGATGCTAATAGTTTATCTGCAGTTTCGAGAATGTATTTTTGTGAAGATCATTTTGATGTAAGTCACACAATCAACATATTTACAAATTTAAAACAAAAATAATGAATCATTATTTTTCAAGTTTTAATTTAGGAGTAAAGGTTATGTTATGTTGTTATCAGGTAGAATTTTAATTTAGTGTTATATTTATTATAATTAACCAACATTATTTTCTTATTCTAGTTGCCAAATGACATGGTTAATTATATGGAGTAATAAATTAAATAATACTTAGCAAATCTAACCTCAAAACCAATGTCCGGCAACTTACATTAAGTATGACAAACTACGAAACAAATAATACTGTTTATGTTTATAATAAGTCAATGAACATGTATTATATAATTTACACATATTCATACTTACACAGAGGTTTTAGCATTGCGGAATTCCGATGAGCAAAAGTCAGTATTTGATGCGAAAAAATTGCCGAGCATGACGGCGTCAATTCTGGGTAAATTCGTACTATTTGCTTTAATAAATCCTGATTCCATAGCGAAATATATCTGTCTTTCAAGAAATAACTGAAAACCACTATGTTAACTTGTCAAAAATAGCTAAAAAACGAAAAACTAATTAAATAACTTGCTCTGTTTTATGGAAACGTCAACAACAACAATGATGTTTGCCGCGGTGTGACGTCACGCTTTCTGATTGGTGTTTAATATCACGTGATCGTACGCCTAGTTTTACGGAATTTATTTATTGAAAATATTATTAATCTTTATTTCGTTTTATAAATCATTTAGTTTTTTAGTATTTCTACATCTTAGTTAATAATCAGAAACAACCGTGCATCCGATTTATTTATAGTGGACACAACCCTATTGCTTACATTTCTTTTTCAGTTGCCAAATGATATGGAAAATTATATGGAGTACCATGTGATGGGGTCGGTATCACAAGTACGTATGAAACCTGGATGTATGCCCAAAAAATTTAATTGCCAACCAGACAGGAAAACACAAACATCTGACACAACAGAGCGACCCTATATAGCTAAGAAACGAAAGATGATGATACAAAAAGAGTGTGATAAGCAATTAGAAGGAAAAAGTATAGTTAGAGACCAATCAAGTTCTGAAGAAATTGCATCTGGTAGTTCTGGTATATTATATATTTTATTAACTTTTATTAGAATATAGAATTGAAAAAGTTAGTTTTATTCTCAGTATTATTACATACATTGTTGGTACACTCAAAACTACATAGATTTTCTTATGACCTAGTAATCTATTTGTGTTCATAATTATAACTGCTTTAAATAATTAACACCAAGGGTGTTGGATAAATCAATTCAAGTACACATATTATGTAAAACATTCAGAAGTAAACCTAATCAAACAAAAGTCAGTTCGCTAAATCAGATGACATCACCATTGAAGCCGTTTCTACATTCTGTCTCTACATGACCATTTAAAATCAAGCATGGCGTTAATAGTAACCCATCAAGACAAAGTATAAATATTTTGAGTAAAATAGTCAAACAAATAGAACAATCAGATAGTGATACTTATGCTCCCTCGATAGCTCACACAGAATATATATATATTTTTTTATAGTGAGTAACAAGACGAGCAAATCAGGTGCCTGATGGTAAGCATCATGAGTGCCATCCTGTGTTTTAAAATTCAAAATACTGCGCGGCACTGTACTGCGCCTGTCACCCTGAGATATTAGTTGTTGAATCTCAACATGCCCAGTAATTTCGCTGGTAACATTGCCCTTCATACAGGAACACATTAACATTAGCACATTACTGTTTGGCGGACGAATAACTGGCAAAGGTTTGGTACTTCCCCAGGCGGCCCCCTGCAAAAGAGGCCAACCACTACAAATTCAATATCTGTAAAATCTGTTCAAATAGAGTCTACATCTGACTGTAGCGAGATGTTAGAAGATGACAAAAGGAGAGAAGATTTAAACGCTTTAGAGTGCACCTTCAAGAAAATTTAAAAAAGCCCCCATTCTTATATTGGCATTCGTTAAGTTGTTATTATTTAGTTAACTTGATTCAAGAACAGACAAATAAACCGTTTAACCATATTTTACTGTGTCTTAAAAAAAATAGGTTAAATAATTCATTCCGAAAACTTGCTGATGACTGGTATTGATAGAAGTTATACGAGCAAAATTTTTTTTAAAAACGTACCTATTATAATGCGTCAAGTGTAATGCGTCATTAGATAAGGAATTGATAAAAATACCTATGGCTTTTAGGCACAAATACAATAAGGTGTCTTGTATTATAGACTGTTTAGAGATTGAAGTACAAAAGCCTTCAAAGGCCTTAAATCAAGCCCTTTCCTGGTCTGATTACAAGAAAGCGAACACTATTAAGTACCTTATAATATCTTCAAACTCAAACTCAAACAGATTTATTCAAATAGGTCATAATCTGACACTTTTGTACGTCAATGAAGATACAGTACTGAATCTACCGTGCGTTCGGAAAGATACCTCTACAAGAAGAACGCACAAGAAACTTGTAGGGCTTAATTTTTTCAACAGATAGTTTCACAATATTTGGTTTGGTTACATTCGTTTTCTTTGAAGGTGCCGCGAGGCGGCTATGCAGAAGTTTCCAGGCATCTTTGTCCTCTATGTACTGGTTGACTTTATAATAAGCCTTCTTAAGTAAAGTAGATTTTATATAGGTTTTGAATTTACCCTCTGAGAGCCCAGTTATCTCTTTTGGGATTTTATTATAGAAACGTACACTATTTCCTAAGAATGTCTTTTTATTTGTTTTAGATAATCTAAAGCTAGGTACAGCTATTTTGTCTTTATTCCTAGTATTAAAATTATGAAGGTCACTATTTAATTTTAATTTATGTAAATTTTTACGCACATACATGATGTTCTCATAAATGTATAAGGATGGTAGGGTCAGTATGTTTATTTCTTTAAATAATTCCCTCAGGGATTCGCGTGGACGCATCTCATAGATGGCACGAATCGCACGTTTTTGTAGTATAAAGATAGTTTCTATATCTGCAGCTGACCCCCACAACAGAATCCCATAAGACATCAAGCTATGGAAATATGCAAAGTACACTAATCTCGCCGTGGCTACATCTGTTAGTTGCCTAATTTTATAAACCGCGTAAGCTGCAGAGCTTAGTTTCCCTGAGAGCTCGGTGATATGAGTGCTCCATTGCAGTTTAGAGTCTATATTTATGCCAAGGAACAAAGTTGCATTGTCAATATTGAGTCTTTCACCGTCAAGAACTATGATTGGTTCTATACTTCTGACGTTAGGCAACGAAAATTTCAAACATTTAGTCTTTTTCGCATTCAATAACAGATTGTTTGCTGTGAACCATCTGGATATACTTGCTAAAGTATTATTAACATGTACTAGTGAAGTATCCTTCCTATCAACTTTAAAAATCAATGACGTATCATCGGCAAATAGAACTATATCTGCTAGACCGTGGACCATGTAAGGCAAATCGTTAATATATGCCAAAAACAGGAAAGGACCCAAAATTGATCCCTGTGGGACTCCCATCTTGACAGGAGAACTAGCAGATGTGATACCATTGACGCTAACCTTCTGCTGCCTACTAGACAAGTATGATTCCACCAGGTTCAGGGCATTCCCATGAATTCCATATACTTCTAACTTGCGCAGTAACGTGCAGTGTTCTACACAGTCGAATGCTTTGGAAAGGTCACAAAACACTCCAATGGCATCCTGTGAACTCTCCCAAGCCTCCAAGACAAGAGTCATGAGATGACAGCCTGCATCGGTTGTTGATCTGCATTTGGTGAAACCATACTGGTTTGAATGCAATATTCTATTTCTATTGAAATGTGACAGCAGTTGGTTTAGCATCAATTTCTCAAAGATTTTACTTAATACTGGCAAAACAGAGATTGGCCTATAGTTTGCGGGATCTGTCTTACTTCCCGATTTAAAGATAGGAGTGATTTTGCTTATTTTCATTAGTTCTGGAAACGTGCCTTTATCTATGCATAGGTTAAATAAATAAGTCTGCTAAGTAAGGAGCAATTGTGTTTATTATAGAATCTAGCATTTTTACAGATAGACCCCATAGATCTTCAGTAGCTTTAACATTTAAACTCTTGTACGTCTTTTTGATATCAATTAATGAGATGTGTTCAAACGAAAATTCAGGTATGGTGCGTTGGAAGTTTTCTTTAAGATAAGCCTCCGCCAAGTCTGGGGATGAATCAAGTGACTTGGTCGCGTTCAGGGCTATGTTAGAGAAGAAATCGACAAAAATATTAGCGACTTCCTCAACATTTGTAATGTGTTCATTATTAATTAATAATTTATATTCAGAATCTCTACATTTATCTTTACCTGTTTCTACGTTCGTCTTGTACACCTAATGGTCTGATAAATTATATTTCAAATGGTTATGGAGGCCGAATAACAGACACATGCATTGTTGAAACTTCAGACTTCTCAAAATGTTTGGAACCCAATATGTGGGTCATGGCAGACAGAGGATTTAAACATGTGGAAGTATATTTACAAAAATGAGTGCGCTATTAGTACAGCCTCCAAGTGTTGTATCTGGAGCTAAGTTTACTAAAGCTGAAGCCAAAGAAACTAAACAAATAGCTAGCTTACGAATTCATGTCGAGCGGGTGATAAGAAGGTTACGTGAATTCAACATGTTAAAACCACATGCCTGTCTTAAGTTTGGTTAAAGGTCTTGATGGTGTTATAACCATAGCTTGTGGTTTGATCAATATAAAAGATTCTCTTATTAAATAAATAACACATGAAACTTCTGCATTTTTATTTTCTATTCTATACTTTTATATAACAATGGATACACATGGGATTTCCAAAATGTAATAACACTCAAGAAAGCCGAAACATATATTGATCATGTTATGTTATACATAAAATTTCTACATTTTTATTAGAGGAAAAATTTGGGTCGTCAACGCAAAAATAACCTTTTTTTAGTCCACTTAGGTACATTTGTATCTGGGCAAAGCATTTCTTGCTGGGTTTCCCATTTTTTATATAATTGATTACCTATTTGAAAAATAAAAGTAGTATTTATCAAGTTATTTTGTACTTTTAATGAAAATTATGTACCTATTATCCGATTCAAAACTCAATTAAATTGTTTTTTTTTTATTAATTACAACCAATTCAAAATTGATACAATTCCAATAGGAGTCACTTGTTCACGAACGCGCTACGAGTGGTCGCCATGATTGTGACGTCATTATGTTATAGTTATGTATGGTACTTTATAACATTGTGACGTCACTACAGGTCACGAGCTCGTTCGGGTACTATCGGCGTGTTTTCGGTACTGGATTAAAAATGATTTTTTAATTTGATATAACTTTGTAATTATAGCGAATAAAACAAAACTATAAATAGTTTTGGTACGAATCTTATATTATATTATCTTTCCATTTATGCCAAAAGAAAATAAAATTCAAATACTCTATTGAGATAAGTTTTGTTGCTTAAAGGACATTTTATCTCCACAATGCTATCTTGACATATTCCTTCAGGGGAACCTAGCAGGTTCCCCACCGTGCATTGGATATTTTTGAGATATGAACAGTCCACTATTCTTAATTTTTTTCCCTAGTTTCTTGCTAACTATTTCTCGTACTTCGTTTTCTAAATATCTACTCCGTTTCATTGCTGGTGTGTCTGGTATCTTCCCCCCCATGATAGTGGAAATCAGAATCCCATCATCGGTCTCGCACCGACTCACTTCATAAGCTTTAGAAGCTGTTACCCTGCCATACCTCAATTCGTACCTTAGGTTATTTTTGATTTGAACCCATAGTAGGCACACCCACATTACCCCAGTATGTTATTGGTCCCATATCACAGAACAGATAATAATACTTACGTATAGAATGGACACTGTCATCCGCCCACCAATCGAACCTTCCTCACGCCGCGCGTCACACTCTTGTGCGTATTCAAAACTCCCATGTGTGCAGTGTCTGTGTAGTAGGTAGTTATATTGTGGCTTTTGTATGGGAATTGAGTCGAGTGTCTGGAGTGTGCTCATATTCCCATGTAATAGGGGACGCTTATTGCCTATTACCATCCTACCAGTTATTGAGATAATTCTCATGAAAAAATCCTATATTTAACACTTTGTCTGACCTGGGGATCGAACCCAGTAGTAGGATTATTTGTTTACTGTATTTGGAGTGCCTCGGTAGCATAGTGGTCTCGAGCTCGACTGCCGTCTATCCCCTCGGGAAAAAGGCGTGATGGTATGTTATTTGTTAACTGAAGTTATGTCACTCTTTCAGGGGTCGTAAACATGCGCAAAACTTTGAAGAAGTCTGCGGTCCCTTCAATATTTACAGGTAATATAAAGCTAGCCTCTATCAAAAATAAATTCCAGGCCAGGCCAAGCATTTGTGTGCATGAACATGTCTGTTTGATCTGTGTCTGTGTGTTATTAGCTTATATAAGTATGTATATCAGTCTTCTAGTTACCATAGTACAGGCTTCTAGCCTAGTTTGGAACCAGATGGTCGTGTGTGGAAGTTAACCCATATTAAAAAAAAAATATAGGCATTCCATGATCCATGCCTAGATATTGCAAACATGTTAGTCACTATCACAATTAATTTTTTTGTATGTGTCTACGGTTTTGGGATTTTTTCCTTTACGTGTAATAGATCTTTACGTGTGTGATAATATGAGATCTTGCTTCTTGCCAAATTTCATTTTACTAGGCCAAGACCAAGTATTCTAGAGGTTTCCTGTCTGTTGTGCAAAGTATGAAATGTTCCATAATTTTTTTTTAAATTTTAATTATAACCAATTCAAAATTGATAAAAATTCCAATAAGAGTCACTTAATTACGAACGCGCTACGAGTGGTCGCCATGATGGTGACGTTATTATGTTATATTTATGTATGGTACTTTATAACATTGTGACGTCACTACAGGTCACGAGCCCTTTCGGGTACTATCGGCGTGTAAAAATAAAAATCATTGTTAATCCACTACCGAACACATAACATAACATACATTCACGCCATTTTCCCGAAGGGGTAGGCAGAGGTGTACCCAGGACTCAGTCCCATAGTAGATACACCCACATTTCGCCAGTATGTTATTGGTCCCATGTAATAGGGGGCGAGCCTATTGCCATCTACCGGGCACAGTTCCAGACTCCAGGCAGTTATTAAGATAATTCCTAATGGAAAAATCCAATATTTAACACTATGCCTGACCTGGGGATCGAACCCGGGACCTCTTGATTGGCAGTCGAGCGTGCGCTTACTACGCCACAGAGGCAGTCCATTACCGAAAGGTAGTGTTCATTGATTAGTTTAATGTGATATAGCTTATAGCCCGCCCCGGCTTCGCACGGGTGCAATGCTGATACTAAATATACTACATAATATCTTTATATACAACGTTCACAGCTTTTTTGTCATTAGACATTACAAACATGTTTTCTTAAGAGGTTACTCTTGAAAGAGCGACATATAATTGGCCATGTGAAAAACACAACGCTCAAATTTAAGCCTGCAACGTTGAAAGTTTCACCCTACGATTTATTAATCTCAGGACTCAGTCCCTTAGTAGGTACACCCACATTTCGCCAAAGTATGTTATTGGTCCCATGTAGTAGGAGGCGTGGTATAGCCATCTACCAGGCACAGTTTCAGACTATTATTATTTTGTGTCTTTTTATTCACGAAAATTTAAGATTTCCGGTTACTAACTACGAAACTCACGGCTCACCTCCAGCGCCATCTAGCGCGGTTTTGGTTAGATTCTTAGATGAATGGAGATTTGTTACTCTTTCACGCCAAAATTACTGAACAGATTGGGCTGAAATTTGTTATGCAGGTAGCTTAAACCCTGGAATAATACAAAGGGTATTTTTTCCGATATATATTATATACATACAATAATATATTAGAGCATTACAATAAATATATTGAGTCTAGTTCGTCTCCTCCAGGCTCTATGGTGCCCAGCAGGCAAGCAGCATTGTCGCGTTGTACAGCCAGACTCAGACGCTGGCCTAAAAAGCTAACCTGCTCTGCGGTCACCAGAGGCCTCGATGAGACGCACCGACAAGTCTTTCATTTATATAAATATATAATATATAAATTAAAATTATGTTTAAGATGCCAGTATGATGCAGCCCAAGGACCCAATGTCTCAAGAGGACGTGAAAGATAGCCAAGAGAATGTGAAAGACAGCCAAGAGAATGTGTTTATAACTTCTGACAGTGTTAAAGGTCCAACATCTTCTGCAGACTTTATAAAAGCGTTTTATATACGCAAGACGAATATTAAAACTAAAGATTGTTTAACGGTATGTGCACTTTTCTATCTTAGAAATATAAAAACTTAAGAAATATAATAACTTTAAAGGTGAAAACGCACTAGAGCGGCGCAGCGGCGGAGAGGTGCGTCGCGGCGGCGGAGCGGCGCGGCCAGAAAAATATTCTTTACACTGTTTCCTAAGAAATAAAATGCACTGTACGCCGCGCCGCGCCGCTCCGCTGCAGTGCTACTGTAGTGCGTCTTATTTCTTAGGAAACAGTGTAAAGAATATTTTTTGGCCGCGCCGCTCCGCCGCCGCGACGCACCTCTCCGCCGCTGCGCCGCTCTAGTGCGTTTTCACCTTAAGAAATATAATAGCACCTCAAATTTTATACTCCTAGAACAAGAATATTTAGTTATTAGTTCCGATTTTTAGTGTCAAAAACAACATGCGCAGTGCACCGCCCTCCCGCCCGCTAAATTGCATGCAAAGAGGAAATGCTATTAGGTATTATTTGTGTTAGTGACACCATTCATATTTTTTTTTATGATAATTAATGACAAGACGAACAAATCAGGTGCCTGATGGTAAGCATCATGATTGCCCATATCAGACACAGTGCCACCCAGTGTTTTAAAATTCAAAATTCTGCGCGGTACTGCACTGCGCCTGTCATCCTGAGATATTAGTTGTTGAATCTCGTCATGGCCAATAATTTCGCTGGTAACATTGCCCTTCAGACCGGAACACAGTAATGTTTGTACATTACTGCTTGGCGGATGAATAACTGGCAAAGGTGTGGTACTTCCCCAGGCGGCCCCCTGCAAAAGAGGCCTACCACTACAAAAATATTAACCAACAAGTTGTCTCTCTTTCTATCGCGTATCTCTCTATCTGTTCCCTCTGTCTAGCCCTAGAAGTTTCAACAACTAATATCTCGGGGTGACATGCGCAGTGCAGTGCCGCGCAGAATTTTGAATTTTAAAACACTGGGTGGCACTGTGTCTGATATGGACAATCATGATGCTTACCATCAGGCACCTGATTTGCTCGTCTTGTCACTCACTATCATTAAAAAAATATATATCTTTGTAATTTTAGCGCATAAAAAATAAATAAAAATAGTTTTTTTATAAACCTTATATAGAATAGAATAGACAAAGAATAGACGTAGACTTAGCTTCATTAACTGCTATATTTATTAATATGCATAATTTGTTAACTGTATGACCACAAAGTATCAGGTCAAAAACCTTTTTCAGGCACCAGACTCACACAAAACAGTTAATCTATAAAATAGTCTAACTAGAGATAAGCACATAATTATAACTTTGTGTGAGAAATAAATAAATAAATAAATAAAATAAATAAATAAATAAAATAAATAAAGCTCAGACTGTAAAGTGATAGCGAGTTATTTAACTGTAATATTTTTCTGAGAAATAAATTTATTAATTATTATTATTATTTATTAATTTCAGTTGCCATCTCAGATGGATTTTCAAATGGAAAATGCAGAACAAACATCGGATCCTTTGGAGGTAGCTCAACCACAAATAACCGATTTGAATACTGTAGAATTAAATCCCTGTGAAAACCCGTCTGATCTACCAAGTAAGAATTTAGCATGGTTGTTTTTTACCCCCGACTGGAAACTGAGTTGTTATAAGTTTGATGTATCTATGGCTTTATGGATTTAGCGATTTTGATACTTACAGTTTTTTGTTTCGACTTTCTCGCTTCACTTTCTGATCCATCATCACACCCTGGTAGATATAACATACAATCACACCTTTTTCCCGAAGGGGTAGGCAGAGGTGTGCCCAAGACTCAGTCCCATAGTAGATACACCCACATTTCGCCAGTGTGTTATTGGTCCCATGTAATAGGGGGCGAGCCTATTGCCATCTACCGGGCACAGTTCCAGACTCCAGGCAGTTATTGAGATAATTCCTAATGGAAAAATCCAATATTTAACACTTTGCCTGACCTGGGGATCGAACCCGGGACCTCTTGATTGGCAGTCGAGCATGTGCCCTCTACGCCACCGAGGCAGTATTAAATAATAATAAAAAAAATTTTAATTTGTTTTCAGTATCTCAAAAAGAGAACCTATGCCGTTGTTGTTTGTCCTCCCGCGGAACATATGACTTTGCACAGTCATACATATCTGACACAGGCGAGGATCTACTGTATCTAGACATGCTGAAAAATTGCCTCGGCATTCATGTAAGTAATTCACTAATATTATACAATCCTAAATGGCACCTGATTTGCTAGTCTTGTCACTCACTATCATAAAAAAAAAATTGTTGAAAAAAACAGCTCCCAATATTTTTCACTCTTTTTCTGTCAAGTAGTTTTATTCCTATTCTTGAACAGCATCCTGAGTCACACTTCTGCTTACCCCTTCGGCAAAAAAGGTGTGATGTTATGTTTTATTTTCAGTTGTCAATGATCAATACGAAGAATCGGAACATATGTAACGAATGTGCGGACAGTTTGATCAAAGCGCACGCATTTAAACTTCAAGTCATGAGAGCTGAACAAAAATTTAATGGATTCTGCCTGGAAATACGTATGTACTTCATATTCTTATAGACTGCCTTGGTAGCGTAGTGGGTGCAAGCTACACTGCCGCTCATTAGGTCCCGGGTTCGATCCCCAGGTCAGGCAAAGTGTTGGATTTTTTCATTAGGATTTATCTCAATAACTGCCTGGAGTCTGGAACTGTGGCCGGTAGATGACAATAGGTCACCACCTATTACATGGGATCAATAACATACTGGCGAAATGTGGGTGTACCTACTGTGGGACTGAGTCCTGCCTACCCCTTCGGGGAAAAGGTGTGATTGTATGTTGTAGATTAAAAAATTTGACCCGCGAACGGGATTTAAACCTTCACCTTCCGCACCAATCCGCGTGGTGGCACTCTACCTTTTGAGGTACTCGTCATCAGTAAAATTTTTCTATCCCGTCTACCTAACGCCTATAGGGGCATGTGTTTATAATAAAAATAATAATTTGAATGTATACTCTAACAGAACGGGTTACCCCAATCACACAGCTCAAGTCAATTGATATGTGTTATGTGGACAACCCATATTGTCACAGTTTCAGGTCGACAAGATTCCTCCGCAGCCTCCGACATGAGCTAACAACTGCCCCCTACATATCTTATAGGGAACTATACGGACAACTACAGTTTGACGTTACATACGATACACGGTAGCGTCCAGGTGGAAAGTCCACCTTATGTCAACCAGTACATAGAGGACAAAGATGCCTGGAAACTTCTGCATAGCCGCCTCGCGGCACCTTCAAAGAAAACGAATGTAACCAAACCAAATATTGTGAAACTATCTGTTGAAAAAATTAAGCCCTACAAGTTTCTTGTGCGTTCTTCTTGTAGAGGTATCTTTCCGAACGCACGGTAGACTCAGTACTGTTTATCTTCATTGACGTGCAAAAGTGTCAGATTATGACCTAGTACCTGGATGACCGAGCTTTGCTCGGTTTTTTTTTTTTAAATAAAATGACATTTTCTAAAAATGATTCCTAGCTAGATCGTTTTATCGCCCCCGAAACCCCCTATATACTAAATTTTATGAAAATCGTTGGAGCCGATTCCGAGATTCCAATTATATATATATATATATATACAAGAATTGCTCATTTAAAGATATAAGATTTTAATAAATCTGTTTGAGTTTGAGTTTATGGTGAGGTTCGATCCAGGGGCTCTGGATTTAAAGCCGGGCATATTCCTGCTGGACCACGGACGCTACAAGCTACTTGTCTATAAGTGATGCATTTCGCATTCTAAGCTCATATAGACATAGGGTACTATTTATCCCAATATTTCCACGGGAACGATGCCTACGCGAGTGAAACCGCGGGGCACAGCTCGTATAAAAGTCAGATTTGAATTGTAAAGTAAAATTTTTTTTTCAGCAAGTTTTAATCTCGAGGATTTTGAGAACAAACCTAAACCTCGTGGACGTAGACGGAGGAAAAAAGGTATAAATATGATATCTCGGTTGTCTGGAAGAGATCGCTTTTAGCGATAAGACCGCCAATTGATACACTAGACATATTCCTATTGTTCCATTTTAGTTTTTTAAGATGTGGTGTAATAATAAAGAATTTATCTATCTATTTATGATATAAGAAAAATAAGAATATAATAATATATAATAGACAAGCAAGTCTTTTGTAAGCAAAATTTTTGTAGTGGTAGGCCTCTTTTGCAGGGGGCCGCCAGGGGAAGTACCACACCTTTGCCAGTTATTCATCCGCCAAGCAGCAATGTGCAAACATTACTGTGTTCCGGACTGAAGGGCAATGTTACCAGCGAAATTACTGGTCATGATGAGATTCAACAACTTATCTCAGGGTGACAGGCGCAGTGCAGTGTCGCGCAGAATGAAGAATATTAAAACACTGGGGGGCACTGTGTCTGATATGGGCGATCATGATGCTTACCATCAGGCACCTGATTTGCTCGTCTTGTTACTCACTATCATAAAAAAAAAATCATAAGATTTGGTCACTAATGCCGATGCCTGATGAGGATTCAAAGTTTCAAATTTATTTTATGGGCAGTTGTGAGGAACGTGTGACAAGTGACAACTAGGTGCCTGCATAATTAATAATTTTATAGAAAAAGGAGAAGAAAGAGCTATTGTGGAATAATTGGAAGTTTTTTTCGATAATTATAATCATCTTATTCAGTTATTCCCCACGCATTTTGTACAATATGAATTTTTCAATTGAGTACTCCAGTTTAATTTTCAATTTAGCTAATTCGATTTTACCGGAAGGGTTTTATTTCCTCAGTTGCGATTAGAGAAATAAAATATGGCGGTACGAAGTTCGCCGGGTCATTTAATAATATAATAATAAAAAGCCTTTAATCAGACATTAAATACAATATTACTTTTATTACATTAAATGACTGCCTCGGTGGCGTAGTGGGCGCATGCTCGACTGCCAATCAAGAGGTCCCGGGTTCGATCCCCAGGTCAGGCATAGTGCTCTGCTAAACACTGGGTGGCACTGTATACTCAGTACTGTTTATCCTTATTGACATGCAAAAGTGTCAGATTATGACCTATTTTAATAATTCTGTTTGAGTTTGAGTGAAACCGCGGGCCACAAAACGCGGGCTCGTATAAAAAAGTCGGATTTTACTTGTAAAGTTAAATTTTTTTTTGCTTTTCAGCAAGTACTAACCTCGAGGGTTTTGAGAACAAACCTCAACCTCTTGGACGCAGACAGAGCAAAAATGGTATGTATATTATACATATATATAAGAATATAATATCATCATCATCTCAGCCATAGGACGTCCAGTGCTGAGAGACCGGAGAGACTGCTGCCCGCACTCCGCAATATATGGGGCTCTTTAGGGGGGAGCCTCCCACCAGGGAGGAGGGAGGGGGGAGGGGGATAAATAGCCAGGAACCACATGGCGAAACGGACGTTGAGCTATTCTTTCTAATCTGTGCATATTTTATAACCATTTAATCTAATTAAATATTAATATCTGTAATATTAATATTTAACATTGACATAAAAACTAATAATATTTTAAATTTATAAACATTCATTCACGCCTTTTTTTCCCGAAAGGGTAGGCAGAGGTGTACCCAGGACTCAGTCCCATAGTAGATACACCCACATTTCGCCAGTATGTTATTGGTCCCATGTTATAGGGGGCGAGCCTATTGCCATCTACCGGGCACAGTTATTGAGATAATTCCTAATGGAAAAATCCAATATTTAACACTTTGCCTGACCTGGGGATCGAACCTGGGACCTCTAAATTGGCAGTCGAGCATGCCAATAAAATTAAAAATAAATATAATTAATTATAAATTGACATTTAAATTTATACCTTATGATTATCTATTTTTTAATTTTTCTTTGCAAATTATCTGAATATTTGTAAGCAATAAGTATTTTTTGTTATATATGACTATAGTTTTGGTGAATATAATGAATCTGAATCTAATTGTTTTAGATTTACAATGTATGAGGAAAACTATAGAGAACATCACCGAGGAACACGCCTACACAAAACCTTTAACCTATATGAAACCTGCCCCAACGCCAAAAACTCTACACAAACCCCCTTCAAAAGTTGCAAAGAAAACTACCCAGCAAAAGAGGGCACAAACGAAAGCTACCACAAAGAGAGGCAAAAGGAAACCAGCGAAGAAAATTAATGCTAAAACCACGTGCAAAATTGTCAAAAGGAAGGATATCAACGTGAAGATTGATGATAGAAATAGAAGAATGAGCGCTCGAATTGCAAAGAATATTTTGAAGGAGTTTAAAAATATTACAGAGGAATTGCCCGGTGAAGCAAATATGGACTTTTCTAGTGAAATTAAAGAGGAAAAGGAATTTGAAGATTTTGCCACCGAGTTGGTTAATGAAATAGAACGAGATGTTGTTATTAAAGAGGAATTTGATATTCACATAGATATTAAAGGTAACTAAACAATTTAATTCTAACGTAACATACAATCACGCCTTTTTCCCGAGAGGGTTGGCAGGGGTGTACCCAGGACTCAGTCCCATAGTGTGTACAGAGAGTAGTAACTCTGCTTTCTGTGCCGTAGGCCCCGGGTTCGATATCTGGCCAGGTTAAACATTTGTGTGCATGAATGTGTCTGTTTGATCTGTCCCTGTGTGTTATAAGCTTATATAAGTATGTATATCAGTCATCTGGTTACCATAGTACAGGCTTCTAGCCTAGTTTGGGACCAGATGACTGTGTGTGGAAGTTGTCCCATATTTTATTATTAATATCTACCATTTAAAATAATTAATGACAATTTGTTTTTCAGATGAATTTCAAACCTACAGAACCGATCAAGACAATGAATTCGATGATCAATTTATCATCTAAGACTCTCAAATACTTACGGAGTCCATTCTAGCATCTCTGGCCCAGCATATATATGTCCGGCTTCAAATCGCGAGTCCCTGGATCGAATCTCACCATGAAAGTGTATCGTATGTGACGTTAAACTGTAGTTGTCCGTATAGTTCCCTATAAGATATGTAGGGGGCAGTTGTTAGCTCATGTCGGAGGCTGCGGAGGAATCTTGATGACCTGAAACTCTGTTACAATGCTTCAGCATAACGCCTTATAAGTTACTGGTACGAAGTGGTCATGCCCGACTGACATGTGGCACGCCTTTTATTCTATTTTTACATCTGGCACTTAGTGCCCACTTACAAAAGGTTATCGCTGCGATATCCCTGTCTTAAATTTCAAACAGTATGATATTTCATCTTGATAATATAACAATATTTTACATTCGGTTTCGGTTTAAAGATCTTTATTATCAACGAAGGCAATTTGCCACTTACGTGATAACATCATTATTTGAAGTACAATAGTTATTAAACTCCTAGAACAAGAATATTTAGTTTTTAGTTCCGATTTTTAGTGTCAAAAACAACATGCACAGTGCACCGCCCTCCCGCCCGCTAAATTGCATGCAAAGAGGAAATGCTATTAGGTATTATTGTTGTTAGTGACACCATTCATATATCACTGAACCCGCTGGACCCAGAGATCTCTGGGTCCAGCGTTCAGCGAGGTAACATCTCGAGGAGCGACGTCGTACTAACATTTGTCGCCCTTACAGCGGGGTCAGTCTATTTCCTGATGATGCCTCGTGTAGACGCGAAACACGTGTCGATATATGAATGGTGTCACTAACAAAAATAATACTTAATAGCATTTCCTCTTTGCATGCAATTTTGCGGGCGGGAGGGCGGTGCACTGTGCATGTTGTTTTTGACGCTAAAAATCGGAACTAAAAACTAAATATTCTTGTTCTAGGAGTTTGCAATGGAGTTCCGAAAAGTAACGCCAAATTCAAGAAATTACAATAGTTATTGTTCGTCGTCGCAATATTACAAAAATATTACATTGCAATATTAATCTTCCATCTACTTCCTTCATACAAGGTTCAATATCACGTAGGCATTGTTGTACATATAACATACAACGCGATCACATTAACTAGACGCTTGGCCATGTGACGTCATTTTGGCGCTCAAGTACAAGCCAAATTTAGCAAGAAAATTAGCCAAGTTATTGACGCGTGTATCGGTAACAAAGAGGCGGACCCAGTTTATATGTATTATCTATGAGGCGGACCGTACTGACACTTGCCAGGCGAGAAAAGGTAATGCGGGGGGAAGCGGGCGGGGACCCGCATTCCAGCGATGCGTCGAGTTAATGTGACCGCGTTGTATATTTACATTTCATAGGGCTTACATTTCAAGGTCATCTGTCTGTAACAATATGGGTTGTCCACATAACTCATATGAATTGACTCGAGCTGTGTAATTTTGGTAACCTATTCTATTATAGTATAAATTCAAATTGTAACTAATTACACAATAGGTTTATCTGTCAGTATTGCCATAGTCAGCTATGATTGATGGTTGACTTATTGTCTTTTATGATAATTAATGTCATCCAGCCCCGGTAGCACAGTGACCAGGGAAAACAATGTCCCAGCGTTAGATCGTGACAGCAGATATGCAATGTTCGGGCACGAAAGAGACAAAAAACGAGGAAAATGAGTTATCCCCGTGCCGTGCTTGGCGGGCAAGAAGAAAGTAGTCATCTGTCACTTAGGGCCGGTTTTTTTATTGTTAGTTACGGTTAAGTTAACCATTTATTGTCAAACTAACTATAGTTAAATTTCTAACCAATGTTTAAATCGTGTGGAAAAAAATAGTTAACCAGGGATGAAAAAACGAATTTTGTCGAATTTTAACTATTTGTCAAAAAAATTTACAATTGGTCGACTTAACCAGTGATCAAAAACCCAGCCTTAGTATCACTTGTGATTGGTGGCATTGCTTGGACCAAGGACGAAGAAAAAGAGCCGGGCTATGTCTTGAGAGCATTGTTCGTTCATAGTGTTCAAAGTGAAAATGCACAAATATAAAGAAACAGCGAACAATTTTCAACTCAATTGTTTGTAGTTGCCTCTGAGTCCTATGGATGACTGGCCGATTGGTTCAGCCGGTAGTGCCCCTGCCTTCTGTGCCGCAGGTTCGATCCCCGGCCAGGTCAAACATTTGTGTGCATGAGCACGTTTGTTTGATCTGTCCCTGTGTGTTATAAGCATATATAAGTATGTATATCAGTCATCTGGTTACCATAGTACAGGCTTCTAGCCTAGTTTGGGACCAGGTGACCGTGTGTGGAAGTTGTCCCATATTATTACTATTTACCTATTAGAATTAAATTCGCTCACGATAATTCTGAGCGAAAATAGGATTTATTTAGTACCTAAGTTAATCTGTAGATTAAGGATAAATGTTGAAGTGACTGCATTAAAATTGTTTCCCATATAAAGTTTGAGGGATCAATAACGATGATAAAAGCGATATAATTTCTTCAGTAGGGTTTTATTTTAAGTAACAACTAATTATAAAGTGGCATTCATCTAGTTATACTACAAAAGATACATTTTAATACTGCCTCGGTGGCGTAGTGGGCGCATGCTCGACTGCCAATCAAGAGGTCCCGGGTTCGATCCCCAGGTCAGGCATAGTGTTAAATATTGGATTTTTCCATTAGGAATTATCTCAATAACTGCCTGGAGTCTGGAACTGTGCCCGGTAGATGGCAATAGGCTCGCCCCCTATTACATGGGACCAATAACATACTGGCGAAATGTGCGTGTATCTACTATGGGACTGAGTCCTGGGTACACCTCTGCCTACCCCTTCGGGAAAAGGCGTGAATGTATGTTATGTTTATGTTTAATACTGCGAATAGGTATTTATCATTATACCTCATAAAACGTATTTATGATAAAATAATATAACTTTTATCATCGTCATTGGTTCCTCAAAGTTTCTTTAAGAAATAAATGTATCTTGGACTCTTATTATATTATAAAAAACAGATCTCTCGTACTTTAAAAGTAGATATAAGCATTACTTGGTAAATAGTGTGGTACTTCCTAGCCGCGCCACAGTCAGAATTTGAATTGAAAATAATTTTAAAAATATGTTCTTAATATGTACATTATTGTACATATATTAAAAAAAATTGTACTATAAAAGTTCGCAAGAAATTAAACAAAATCAGTGGCGCGGCCAGGTACTATGATTCCTAGCCGCGCCACCGCGTACACTGTAATAAATAGTCTAACTAAGCACCAAATTACTGTCAAATAATTGTACGTCTATTGTTCGCTCTACCGATAGTGAGAAATACCGCGAAAAATCATTATCTTCATGATCAATATCGAAAGTAAAATAAGTCGACTATGGCGATTCTGTCAGGCGTTCGGCCCATGGATTTTATATAAAAATGAGAATAAGTTTGTTTGTAAACAGAGAAAGTACTAAATCACGGACAAAAAACGCTTTTCCTATTTATTGTGTTGACTTACGAGGTTGATAATTTTCACGGCACCAACGCGCGTTTTAGAGATAAAATGTCTTGACCAACAGAATGAAAACCGAATAAGTGATCTTATAAGGGTTCCTATTGAACCCTAAAATAGGTTTGCTTTCAAATAAATTACAGGCGTTTGTCCCATAAACAACAATAATGTATCGAAAATGGTACGGTGCGGCCGTACCACGAATTAGAATGTAGACCACGGACTGACAAGCGTAGCGTAGGACGTTTACCCACAAGACTTCTTCGTGGACAGACGAAGCACATAGGTATATTATAGATATATATATATTATGTAGTACATATACTATGATTTATTTGTGATAGGTATATTATATATCTACTAGACATGAAACCTATTATTTAGGTAGATATACTACCCCTCGTTTGAAAAATAGTAGGTATCTCCTACATAGGTAAGACAGGTAATGAAATGCAAAATGAATGACAATTTATAACTATTACCTAGATATATCGATCACGATCACCATGGTTATGATTATTAGGTACTAGGTATGTACATCAGTTATTATGTATCTTTACCTTGTTACCCTACCTAAGTCGCAGTATGATACTACTAATTAGGTAGGTTTATTTAATCAGAAAATATGATGAATATTTTATATTATATCCAAAAAGATATCGAAACAAAATCATTGCAAGATAATCAATTACTCTGTTATTACATATTAGACACAGTGCCACCCAGTGGTTAAAATTTAAAATTCTACGCGGCACTGCACTGCGCCTATCACCCTGAGATATTGGTTGTTAAAACTCGTCATGCCCAATAATTTCTCGGTTAACATTGCCCTTCATCCGGAACACAGTTTTATTACTGCTTTACATTTTAAATTACTGCTTGACGGATGAATAACTGGCAAAGGTGTTGTACTTCCCCAGGCTTCTTTTTTTTGTGACAACCCTTGAATATTTTTAACAACGACAACCGTGTAAGTATTTTGCGGTCTATCAAAGGAGTTGAGATACTAGTAGTACTTATTTTACTATAGTATGGTGCCTCGGTGGCGTAGAGGGCGTATGCTCGACTGCCAATCAAGAGGTCCCGGGTTCGATCCCCAGGTCAGGCAGTGTTTAAATATTGGATTTCTCCATTAGGAATTATCTCAATAACTGCCTGAAGTCTGGAACTATGCCCGGTAGATGGCAATAGGCTCGCCCCCTATTACATGGGACCAATAACATACTGGCGAAATGTGGGTGTATCTACTAAGGGACTGAGTCCTGGGTACACCTCGGCCTACCCCTTCGGGAAAAAGACGTGAATGTATGGTGGCGAATCGAATTCGTGGTACGGCCGCGCCGTACCATTTTCGATACATTATTGTTGTTTATGGGACAAACGCCTGTAATTTATTTGAAAGCAAACCTATTTTAGGGTTCAATAGGAACCCTTATGAGATCACTTATTCGGTTTTCAATCTGTTGGTCAAGACACTTTATCTCTAAAACGCGCGTGGACGTATTAAAATTTATCGAATTACATAGATACTCAAGTTTGTAGTCACTTGGTGCCGTGAAAATTATCAACCTCGTAAGTCAACACAATAAATAGTAAAAGCGTTCTTTGTCCGTGATTTAGTACTTTCTCTGTTTACAAACAAACGTATTCTCATTTTTATATAAAATCCATGGGCCGAACGCCTGACAGAATCGCCGTAGTCGACTTATTTTACTTTCGATATTGATCATGAAGATAATGATTTTTCGCGGTATTTCTCACTATCGGTAGAGCGAACAATAGACGTACAATTATTTGACAGTAATTTGGTGCTTAGTTAGACTATTTATTACAGTGTACGCGGTGGCGCGGCTAGGAATCATAGTACCTGGCCGCGCCACTGATTTTGTTTAATTTCTTGCGAACTTTTATAGTACAATTTTTTTTAATATATGTACAATAATGTACATATTAAGAACATATTTTTAAAATTATTTTCAATTCAAATTCTGACTGTGGCGCGGCTAGGAAGTACCACGCGGTAAATACTTGATGCTACGTGCATTTATGATTAATAAATAAAAAAATGTTCCTTTGTGTACGTGCTGTTTCATTTCATAATTTGTAGGGATTAATCTATATGAAAACTTTGAAAGGAAAAGCGCTCGGAAACCAAGGAAGCCAAGCTCAGAAAACCGCTGTCTATCCTATATTGCCGGGTAGAGAATGTTATTCGCAATAGCATTCCCAAACATAGCCCTCTTGTTATCACCGATTCATTAATTAATAATTTGATTCGAATAAAGTGAGGTTAAGTGCAAGTATTTTTTTAATGGTGACGCGTGTTCAAATTTTAGTAAAACATTTGCTTAATTTATATAAAGGCGATCAATTATAATGTCAGGTCGACGTGTGGTTTAGGGCCAACAACTCCTTTTTTTTAATACTTTATCAAGTTTTTAATTTCAACTGGCGCTGTCGGCAGGATTACAATAGGATAACTTTTTATGTCTCCTGTGTATAAATGCGCATGTTTATGTGAAAACTACTGAACAGGTTGGGATGATGTGTATACCTTATAAAATATAGCTTCATACCTGACAGCTGAACAAAAAAAAATTTTTTGGCCTTATATCCGTGATTCATTTTTAAGAGTATTTGATTTATAAATATTTTTTTTTTTTTTTTATGATAGTAAGTGACAAGACGAGCTCATCAGATGCCTGATGGTAAGCATCATGATTGCCCATATCAGACACAGTGCCACCCAGTATTTTAAAATTCAAAATTCTGCGCGGCACTGTACTGCGCCTATCACCCTGAGATATGAGTTGTTGAATCTCATCATGCCCAGTAATTTCGCTGGTAACATTGCCCTTCATACCGGAACACAGTAATGTTTGGACATTACTGCTTGGCGGATGAATAACTGGCAAAGGTGTGGTACTTCCCCAGGCGGCCTCCTGCAAAAGAGGCCTACCACTACAACAAAAAAAATTACCTGTTATGACAACATCGATGTACCAAATTTATGGAAATATGACCAAAAAATATTTGTTAAGCTGTCACGTGTCAAGCTACCTGTATTTTACAAGGCAGTAAGTAGATTGTAAACTAGAAATAAAATTGAACTTTTGCAAGTGGAAATTGGAAACGTTATAGTTTTTGTTTGATACAATACGCTAAAATGTTAGGTACTACAAAAATGGAATGCATAAAAATTCGAATCTCCCGGTTAAATAGAACCTCATTTAGGGTTTCCATTTGCCGAATATGTTATGTTTGCTACTCGACAATAGATGGCGATGACTTCGATGTTTAAAGTCTGTGTCCTGTGTAATATTTTAGTTTGTGGTTGAGTACGTAGTACTAATATAGAGATCTGTGGTGGTTGAGGCCGAGGTCTGTGGTTTGTATGTTTGTATAAATATCAAACTGTCAAAAATTTATGTTTTAATTTTAATTTTTACATTACTACAATATCTTCAGCAATATTTTTATAAATGAAGTAAAAATGGAAAATGAGAATGACGGTATAGATGGCTCATATGGAAAATGTCGGTGTTGTTTATCAAAGGGAAATCACAGATATATTACGAAAGAATACACGCACAACGGCGCCCAAGAGGTTTACATCGAAATGTTTTTGGATTGTATGAATTTATTCGTAAGTAAATAGGCTTATTTATTAATTGCTTAGGAGATAAAACAGAAAGAAACTTTATATCCTTAAATACACCATCCAATTTCTGTAACATCATCTCCAGCTCCATTTAGAACACGTTATATTGTCGCATTATGTTACTGCGAACATGGTTAGCCATTAGCCGGAAGACGTTCACTGCTAAGCATAGTCATTCCTATATTTGGTTTTAATGTCTCGTTGGTGTAGTGGTAAGAAGCCCGACAGCTTACCACGATGTCCTAGGTTCGATTCCCAGGTCAGGCAAAAATTGTTATTGGATTTTTCCATTAATGGGACTAAAATAGTTGTAATGTTGCTAATTTCGCAATTGTTTTGAAAGTTTAGTTTAACGGGAGATGTACTCCTTTAATTATTACATCATTTTTGGGGTCAGTATTAAAAGGGTGCTGAAGGAACCCTATTACTAAGCCGTCTGTCACAGGGCTCTATCTCATAAACGGTAATAACAAAACACTTGTAATTTTCACAATATTTTGTCAATATAATAATATTTTACAATGAAAATAAAATAAAATTCACGGTGATCTCATTGAAACATACAAAATACTAAATGGACACTATGATGTGAAGAGCATTGAAAACCTGTTCCGAGGAATACAAACACACACCTGAGAGGACACTCACACCAACTCATCAAGCTTCCAAGTGCGAGTAACCCAAGAAAACACTTCTTGACAAACGGTGTACCAAAACTGTGGAACAAATTGCCAGAGACTGTTATTAGTGCTACTTCAATGAACAGTTTTAAAAACAGACTAGATAAACATTTAGAAATTAATAAACTTTTTAGTAAACAAGTGCAGTGATATGCACGCATCAGCATATGCTGCTAGTGCATTATTAAATAATAATAATTAAAGGTACTCTCCATACAACCAATATCATTAATAAATTGTCATCTATTACTGTTGCTGCGATATGAATAAATTCTTATACTAATTAGAATGATAAAAATTTGAGTTTTATTTGATAGGTGAGGAAAGGTGACATCTATAAATAGGTAAGTAATAGGTACATGATGGGACCCTTCATATCAAAGTCCCAAGTTGCATTTGACCAGTTTATTTTAACACATTGTATACAACTGAGTCCTGGCAGGCCCGGGACACTCCGCTGTAGCTACACGTAGCCGGGGCGTCCATCTTGATAGTGCAATTTCTATGTGCTAGACAGAGACAAACAGATAGAGAGATATGCGATAGAAAGAGAGGCAGCTTGTATAGTAATATAACTATAATTAGTTAGGCGCTGTGCGACCTGAATTGCAGTTAATTGCATTGAGGCTAGAGTCGCTATTTATTTAAATGATGATGACAGCCTCATTGGCTCAGATGGCAGTAACTCTGCTTTCTGTGCCGCAGGGCCCGGGTTCGATACACGGCCAGGTCAAAGATTTGTGTGCATGAACATGTCTGTTTGATCTGTGTCTGGGTGTTATAAGCTTATATAAGTATGTATATCAGTCATTTGGTTACCATAGTACAGGCTTCTAGCCTAGTTTGGGACCAGATGACCGTGTGTGGAAGTTGTCCCATATTATTATTATTATTATTTTCAGGAGTGTCTCTTCTGTGCCTTAAGTATTCTGCGGTCCTGGGTACACCTCTGCCTAGCCCTTCAGTGAAAAATGCGTGATACTATATGTAATGTACAAAATATATCTTTTTGCAGCTATTAAATGATCCTCGTCTACCACCCCTGATATGCTTGGACTGTGTGAATCGTCTGAGAGATGTGCGCAACTTCCGTAAACTTGTGTCCACTTCTGAACAGCAACTACTTGATTTGTGTGACAAGGACTCTGTCTATATCGATGGTAACTATTATTATGTATTTTTTATTGACATAAATGTTACAGCTTTATTGTTTGAATCCATAGGTCCCTGAACAAGTTAAAAACTGTATTTCAGGGACCACATACTGTAGTGGTAGGCCTCTTTTGCAGGGGGCCGCCTGGGGAAGTACCACACCTTTGCCAGTTATTCATCCGCCAAGCAGTAATGTGCAACATTACTGTGTTCCAGTCTGAAGGGCAATGTTACCAGCGAAATTACTGGGTATGACGAGATTCAACAATTAATATCTCAGGGTGACAGGTGCAGTGCAGTGCCGCGCAGAATTTTGAATTTTAAAACACTGGGTGGCACTGTGTCTGATACGGGCAATCGTGATGCTTACCATCAGGCACCTGATTTGCTCGTCTTGTTACTCAATATCATAAAAAAAAAAGCTATGACCTATTATGTGAGATTTCATACATAAATTGCAAAGTTTGGGAGTATTTCAAATGAGACTAGGGCTGAGTACACCACTGTCTACCTCTTTGACCCTTTGGGAAAAGACAGATGTTATGAATTTATTATTATTATTATTTAATAATACACTAGCAGCATGCTGATGCGTGCATATCACTGCACTTGTGTATTATAAAGTTTATTAGTTTCTAAATGTATATCTAGTTCGTTTTTAAAACTGTTCACTGAAGTAGCACTAATAACAGTCTCTGGCGATTTGTTCCACAGTTTTGGGACACGGTTTGGCAAGAAGTGTTTTCTTTTTATTGATTAGTGTTTTTTATTTATTCACATTACAGAGCCAGCAACAGAATTAACATCTATAGAGGACATCAAGAAGGATTGTGAAGAAGTCAAAGCTGAGGAATGTATGATTGATCTCAATGCAGAATACAACATGTCAGGTAGATAACTTTCAAGCCTTGAACGTAGAAAAAAAAGCAGACGGAGTCTTCTAAAACAAGAAATGGAGCACCTTAGTAATCCAGCTCGCTAATACAAATGTCTCAGCGAATCGTCATTCTTGCATGCGGGCTTTGTCTAATAATATTTATTTTTGACTACTTTCTCTTGGCCTGACATATTAATAATAATAATATGGGACAAATTCCACACACGGTCACCTGGTCCCAAACTAGGCTAGAAGCCTGTACTATGGTAACCAGATGACTGATACATACTTATATAAGCTTATAACACACAGGGACAGATCAAACAGACATGCTCATGCACATAAATGTTTGACCTGGCCGGGGATCGAACCAGGGCCCTGCGGCACAGGAAGCAGAGTTACTACCATCTGAGCCAATGAAGCTGTCATTATTATTATTATTTTTAAAATCAATACAATATATTTTAGTTTATTAATTTCATTATAATATTAAGATTTAAAAATTTGTATTGTATTTTGTATAAGTATTTCATGTACTTTATACCTATCTGACATGCATTGTAACAGAAATTGTTATTATTATGGTCAATAAAGAATCTGAATCTGAATCATAATGGCACCCATGAACCTTTAAAAAAGGTAGGAATGTACGGAATTGTATACATTTCCTGGGAATTGTAAAGAATTCCTAGGTTTCATACATTTCCGATAACATATGTATATATATTATTATTAGTTATAATATTATTTTCCAGAAAGAAAAGATGACATTAAAACGGAGTTTGAATGTGAAGATAATAACATCAATTATCCAGACATGGACAGTTGTAATACAGATTTTGAAATAAAACGTGAGATAAAATCAAAAGTCAAATTAAAAACACACAAGAGGAACAGAGAGAGAAATAGAAAAGCTAAGAAAAAGAATTATGACTCCGATCAAGACACGCCATTATCTGAAATTAAACTGATTAAGGATAAAAATAGACAGAAAGTTGATGGTGAGTCCTATTATAACATAACATCACTCCTTTTTCCTCAAAGGTTAGGCAGACATGTATATCTAACATGCAGTCCCTTAGTAGGTACACCCACATAGCTATGTTTTTTTTAGTAAAAATTAACTCCTGACTGACAGATACACTTATTCATTTACGTCCAGCCCCAATCCTTGGACTTAGAGAGCTGGAATTGTGCATATGTAGGCAAGAAACTTAACATACAATCTCGCCTTTTTCTGAAGGGGTAGGCAGAGGTGTACCCAGGACTCAGTCCCATAGTAGACACACCCAAATTGCGCCAGTATGTTATTGGTCTCATGTAATAGGGGGCGAGCCTATTGCCATCTACCGGGCACAGATCAGACGCCAGACAGTTATTGTGATAAATCCTAATGGAAAAGTTTAATATTTAACACTTTGCCTGACCTTTGTAGTGGTAGACCTCTTTTGCAGGGGCCCGCCTGCTAACCACCAGCGAAATTACTGGGCATGACGACTTTCAACAACTAATATCTCTGGGTGAAAGGCGCAATGCCGTGCCGCGCAGATTTAGAATTTTAAAACACTGGCCATCACCTGATTTGCTCGTCTTGCTCACTCACTATCATAAAAAAACCTGGAGATCGAACCCGGGACCTCCTGATCGGCAGTAGAGCTCGCGCCCACCACGTAGACAAGAATGACGCCAGATTTTTTATGTTCCAGATAGCAGATCAAAGCAGGACTCGATAACGGACAACAAAAACCTCCGTTCAAACATAACCCAAATTCTGAAACATTCAACCGTCCTCCCATTCAAAAACAACTTCAAAACCCAATACAATTGCTTCTACTGCAACAAATTTTACATCACATTCCGCGAATTAAAGGATCATGTTGAAAAGTCACATGCGGATATCTCCGAATTAACAATAGATAAGAGTCTGAAATCGTTGCAAGATTTGATCGTAAACGCAGATGTCAGTTGCATAAAATGCAAGCTATGTGACACTGAATTCAAAAGCATAGAACACCTAGTCGATCACTTATGTAAGACACATATGAAAGTATTCCACGATACGGTCCGGAAGCCTACGCATGGAATTTTAGGTTATGATTTGAGTACGGAGACATTGAAATGTCACATTTGCAGCAAAGACTTTGCCTTCTTCAAGAATCTTACAGTGCATATGAATGAGCATTACGGACTGTTTGTTTGTTACATCTGCGGAAAGAAATTTCTATCGGAACACCGAATGAAGTGTCATGTGCCAAGTCATCAGGAGAACAAAGATAACACGTGTAAGCATTGCGGGGAGGTTTTCAAGACTGAGGCGTCAATGGCATACCATATAAAGAAGGAACATTTGAAGTCTACGATCAAGTGTCCTAAGTGCCCGCAGACCTTTCCGTTTACTCACTATGTGACGAGATTGAATCATATGGCGGCCGTGCATGGAATTAAAAAGCCGCAGTTTAAATGTGATGTTTGCGGAAGGGAGTATGCCAATTCGGGCAGCTTGGGAGCTCATAAAAGATATACGCATAAGCGGACTAAGGAACTCAGGTGCGGAACTAGAAGTCACAAATTACACACACATGTGTCATATATTAAACTTAAACCACAGAACATTTATACAGAAGGGACACTCCTCATAATCATTCAAATAAATAACGACTCTAGCTCAGACACAATAAAATGCAATTTAGGTCGCACAGTGAATTTTTTTTGTATGTTACATATACACATTACATCACACCTTTTTCACCGATGGGCTAGGCAGAGGTGTACCCAGGACCGCTGAATAAGGAACAGAAGGGTCACTCCTGAAAATAATTTAAATATATAGCGACTCTAGTCTCAATGCAATTAAGTGCAATTCAGGTCGCACGGCGCCTAACTAATTACGTTATATTAATCTACAAGCTGCCTCTCTTTCTATCGCGTATCTCTCTATGTGTTCTCTCTGTCTAGCTCATAGATATTGTTCCGTCCAGACGGACGCCCCGGCTACTTGTAGCTGCTTAAACTCAAAAATATCTATTAAATTGAATCAAAATCTGACGTTTTTGTACGTCAATGAAGATAAACAGTAATGAGTCTACCGTGCGTTCGGAAAGATACCTCTACAAGAAGAACGCACAAGAAACTTGTAGGGCTTAGTTTTTCAAACGATAGTTTTACAAATTTTGTATGGTTGCGTTCGTTTGTTAGTGTAAGTGCCGCGTGATGCTATGCAGTAGTTTCCAGGCATCATTGTCCTCTATGTACTGGTTGACTTTATAATAAGCCTTCTTTAGTAAAGCAGATTTTATATAGGTTTTCAATTTACCCTTTGAAAGCCTAGTTATCTCTTTTGGGATTTTATTATAGAAAATTTGACAATATCCATTATTGAGGCGCTAACACACCCCGAACACTCGACTTAATTCTTATACAAAAGCCGCGATATAACTACCTACTACACAGACAATGCACACATACAGTTTGTACATGCGCAAGTGTGCGTGAGGTGCATTTCGAGCTCCGTCGGCTCTCATCGGAGCTCAATCTCGCTCGCGGGGTGAGGAAGGCTCGATTGGTGGTCGGATGACAGTGTCCATTCTATACGTAGTATTATTATCTGTTCTATGGCGTTTATTTTTTTTTTTCATCATGACTGCTTCAGTGGCGTAATGGTCGCAAGTGTTGCTGCCGATCATATATCCGGGTTCGATCCCCAGGTTAGGTAGAACGTGTTATTAGATTTTTCAATTGTAATTTTTCTCAATGACTGCCTGGAGTCTGGAACTGTGCAGTTGGCAATAGGCAGTTAGGCTCGATATCTATTTGGGATCTAAAAACAAAAGTGGCGAAGTGAGGGTATACCTACAATGGGGCTTTTTTTTTTTGCTCTTTGGTCAAAAAGTCGTAATGTTACATTATGATTAATGAAAGTTGGCGCATACAACATATGTTTACCATATTGTCTGTCAATGAATGAAATTGCAGTACTGTGAGTACTGTGAACGTGCCGTGTTTTGTTAACCGACCTATAGACGGAGTGTATGATAATATCCATAGACAAGGTTTATTTTTTCACTATGTATAATATCTTTGTAACTTCTTTTAGGTGTGATATATGCGGGTACATAACAGTACATAATTCAGTGATGAAAAGGCATATGGATGTACACAATGGCGTGAAAAATTACGAATGCGAGTTTTGTCAGAAGAAATTCGCTAAATTATACACATTAAAACTTCATGTCAAAATACATTTGAACGACAAAAGATTTGTGTGTTCCCTGTGCGACGCCGCGTTCATTCAGAAGAATAGTTTAAAAAATCATGTGAAAGCGCGCCATCCGGACTCTGGTATTGATATTAGTAAACTGTGAATACACATAATTTATTATTTTGGTTTTTTATTGTCTGATCTATACATTTGGCAAAGTAACGATAGCCGGTGCTTTTTCTCTTAAGGTGAGCGCATAATATCTATGCAAGCCAAAGGCGCCGAACGAAACGAATTTTAGTATATTTTCCCCGTCAAATCAGTGTTCTGTAGTCAAATCGTCCGAATTGGTGATTTCATTTCATGTGAAAAATTCGTTTTGTTCAGCTCAGCAGTGCCACCTAGTATCGGGTAGCACGCGATGCACTGGCAACATGAAAGTTGTCTATGAACGTATACCGGCCATTAGCCATATATATTCTGTGGCAGTGGTAATTTGCATATGACATTTGTAAATAAATAATAAATATTCTTCATTACTACATATATATAATAAGATTTAATTTAATTAAGTTTTCATAAAGGTAACTTCCCTGAACATTATACGTTAAGAATTATCTTCAGATGTAATTGTGTAGTAGTTATATAAGCTGTGCGGGTCTGGTAATCTGGAAAAGTTAGAAACAAGCAATGGAAGATAAAAACAAGGCATACGGCAAATGCCGCTGTTGTTTAGCTGAGGGAGATCACCGCTTCATTACGAAGGAATACTTGCATAACGGCTTACGAGAAATCTATTTTGACATGATGAATACGATTAATTTGAACGTAAGTATGTAAGACCCATAAGTTTAATCATCAGCCTGAAACTTCATCTGCATCTCTCAAAATGTTGACGAAAATTGCCAAAAACAGAACTCCTGTAGCGTAGTGAAACTGCCGATTTAAAGACCCGGGTTCGTGTAATAATATTTGTTTTATATTGTTTTCAAATAAACAATGTTTTATGAAAATACTACTAAAATACTATTTTATTCTAGTTATTAGTTCAAGTTTAAAAATATTATCGGCCAAAGCCATAGAATACCAAAGATTATGTAGACTTAAGTAGACTAAAGAAAGTCTTCAGATAATATTAACATTAAGTTTTCCCTTTTTGTTCTTTATAAGTTTGGCACCACATGGTCTTTATATTATTATTTATCAACAGTTCAATCCCCAGGTGAGGCGAAAGGTCTTATTTGAATTTTCTTCTATAGGTGGTAAAGGTGTGTAAGACCGGAGAGGTGCGGGCGGCAGGCACCACCCGCCCGCACCTCTCCCAGCCCCGTTCACGCCTATCTCCACGCGCCCCGCCGCCCCTGCAGGCGTGGATTCAATAAAGCAATCTAGCTGTAGTAATTTTTGACTGATGTGTCTGGAACTGTGCCCGATACATGGCAATAGGCTCGCCCCCTATTACATGGGACTAAGAAACATAACTGCCAAAGTGTGAAAGTGTGGGGTTATGGGATTGTATGAAGAATGTGATCATTACCTTTTAGTTTATCCTCTCCCTCCTAGTCCATCTAGTTTATCCTCCTAAAACATCAATTTTAGGAGGGGGAGGTGTCTCACGGCTCCCACCAGATGAGAAAGGGGTATAGCCCTATTATCCTATAGCTGGGAACCACACTGCACTGTAATCATAGAAGCCACCATTTCTGTTCCAGCTGTCACAAGACCCCCGATTAACCCAGCTGATATGCTCCGACTGTGTCAACTCTCTCCGAGATGCTGACAGGTTCCACAAAATGGTTGCAAACACTGAACAACTGCTTATAAAGTTTTATACTGATGATAACTCTGATATAGGTAAGAATCGGTGTGGCAGTGCTCTAACCAATTGAGTCGTACCACTCATTAGGTAAATTCTTCTATCCCACATAATGCTTAAATGCGTGTTATCTAAAGGTTGTAGCATTAAGCACCTTACATACAGACAAGGTGGGTCTAACTCTAAAAAAGAGGTCAATTATTGTAGAATCCAACTGAAATGAAATATATTTATTTGCCTGAAGTATGGTAGTAAGTTGAGTTGTACATATTGCTGTAAGTTTCACATACTTCGCCTGTAGACTCACAGACATGCAAAATTTCAACTGAGCTGGGAAGTGTTCGGAAATCTGTGTAAAGTCTTGTTCACTTCATCACTACATCATCTCAGCCGTTGGTAATCCACTACTGAACATAGGCCTCCCCCATAAAGGGGGGTTTTGCCAATACTCGACACGCTTGGCCGCGGGTTGTTGAGCGCAGTTCGATGGTTTATTGCAGAGGACGCTGCTGCCTCCTCTGGATCTGTTAACCCTTAGCCAGCTCTTATGGCAACCACGAGAGGGTGGAGCACTATTCTAAAGCCGGTAACTCCACGGCCAATCGGATCACTTATGGCTCTGAAACGTGGTCGCTAACTGTGGGCCTTATCAGCAAGCTCAAAGTAGCACAACAAGCTATGGAGAGAGTTACGGTCGAAATATCGGAAATATGAATGTTTTAATGTGTATGACTGTCTTGGTGACGTAGTGGGCGAAAACTAGACTGCCAAGCAATGTCCTGGTTTCAAACCCCAGGTCAGGCAAAGTGTTAAATATTTGATTTTGCTATTAGGAATTATCTCAATAACTACCTGGAGTTTGCCCCCTATTACATAGAACCAATAACATACTGGCGAAATGTGGCTGTATCTACTATGGGACTGAGTCCTGGGTACACCTCTGCCTACCCCTTCGGGAGAAAGGCGTGATTGTATGTTATGTTATTAAATGTATTTGTATAATTTTAGTTGAAACGAAAGCCACAAAATACTCCGTAGACTTTGAAGAAATAATAAAAATTGATAGCGATAGTGATCATACACAAGCGGATTGTGAAATAACAGAGTTAAGAGATGATAATACTTATGAGGAATCTGTTATTAAAGGTATGTATGTATATTTAGTAAGTACGAGCTGTTACCTAGCACCACAGAACAGATAATCTTGGATCTTGGATTTAACGCCACCATCTCGCGTCTTTGCGGAAATTACAACTCGCTATCCAAAAGTCACGATTAAAATTTAGACATAACTGACACTATTTCAAAATTCAAAAAATTTCTAAAACAAATAATAATATTATAATTTTAATGTAACTTAAATCTTCTTAAACTTTTTAATAAAAGTTTTTTTTTAAGTCAATGTGAGGTACATACTCTTTTGTTTTAATTATAGATTTTACATATATATTATGTTGTTGCTTATAAAAGAAGAATTATGTTAGTTAGGTAAAGTACCTAATTCATTTTTAGAATGAACACATTCGACCGGTTAGTCATAAGAATATTGTATCTTTGTGTATCCCCTGTTGGGAGTCCTCAACAATAAATAAGTAAATAAATAATACTACATATAGAATGGACACTGTCATACGCCCACAAACCTTCCTCACCCCGCTAGCGAGATTGAGCTCTCGACGATCCCTCTTGAGCTCGGAACGTACCTGACGCACGTGGTTCCAGGCAATGACAGGATAGTTTTTATCCCAAAAATCATCCTTTAAGAGCGTGGAAGTTTGTATGGGGAATCAATAACAGCTGAACCAATTGAGCTGGAATTTGGAAGAATTCTAAAATTAGTTTCCTTCGGCTAATATAAATGTGTGTTCACCTTTAACAGGATACAGGACCTCTTAGCAGTTTGACACAATCCTATGGGAAATTTACTAAATCGATGTTTTGTATTCTCCTGTTTCCTCCTAATACAGTAAACCTATTTGATATATTTATATCCTGATATTTTAATGTTGAAGTAAAGTATGTCCCTATCATTTTATCTTTGTTTATAAACTCTACATTTTTTTGTAGTGAACGTCCAATCACGCGAGTAAAACAGCGATTTTTGGAAGTTCACTTCCAAAATTGAAAATACCAAAGGTTTATAACAAAAATTAAAATGACAGCGACATAGGTTACTTCACTATAAAAATATCAGGATATAAATTTATAGAATGGGTTAATTATATTCGGAGGAAACAGGGGAATACAAAACATCGATTGGGTAAATTTTTTATAGGATTGTGTCAAATTCCTAGCAGGCCATGTACAAGTCTTAAAATAGCTCAGAAAATTAATAAATTATGCTTTTGTTTACAAATGATTCAAGTTTTCGGTCATCCAGCGATATTAAACTACAATACTATTAACTAACTACTAACTAATTTGATATAAATGATTTTCAGAAATGACTATGCCAATATCAAAGATCTTAGCAAGGGCGAAGAGGTCACAGATGCAGGAGCTGAAGTCAAAACAAGCAAAAAGTATGTAGAAATTCAGAGAAATCTTTTATTCTATTAATTTTTCGGCTCAGTGGTGACCCTGCTTTCTGAGATGCAGGTCCCGGGCTCGATCCCCGGGCAGGTCATCCTTGCTAAGTAAGGAATTTATCACCGCGTTCGTCACGACAGGCAATTGTCTTTTTGTAGGAAATGATAATAATATAATAGTAGATAATATAGCCTCCTCTCCTCTCCTCGACTGCCTCGGTGGCGTAGAGGGCGCATGCTCGACTGCCAATCAAGAGGTCCCGGGTTCGATCCCCAGGTCAGGCAAAGTGTTAAATATTGGATTTTTCCATTAGAAATTATCTCAATAACTGCCTGGAGTTTGAAACTGTGCCCGGTAGATGGCAATAGGCTCGCCCCCTATTACATGGGACCAATAACATACTGGCGAAATGTGGGTGTATCTACTGTGGGACTGAGTCCTGGGTACACCTCTGCCTACCCCTTCGGGAAAAAAGCGTGAATGTATGTTTCTTTTGTTTGTATATTATAGCCCAGCCAATCTAGGAAGTACCGTTTGACGTTTCATCTTTTCAAGTTTTGAGAGGAAAGAAATAACTTTTCACAGGCGTCACTCGCACATTATCAATAACCTTCGCCGTGAAACCTAAAATTAAACACTAAAATGTAAATTCGAATCCTTCAAACAAGTCAATATTAGACCTGTCAAACGCTACTTCTTAGATTTGATGGACTGTGGTTTTTAATATAATTAAAATCAGCCAGTTATTCATCCGTCAAGCAGTAATGTGCAGACATTACTGTGTTCCGGTCTGAAGGGCAATGTTACCAGCGAAATTACTGGCCATGACGAGTTTTAACAACTAATATATATACTTAATTATACGCCCAGTAATTACGCTGGTAACATTGCCTTTCAGCCCGGAAAACAGTAATGTTTGCACATTACTGCTTGGCGGATGAATAACTGGCAAAGGTGTGGTACTTCCCCAGGCGGGCCCCTGCTAAAGAGCTGCTACCACTACAAAATATATCATATATCTCAGGATGACGCAGTGCAGTGCCGCGCAGAATTTTGAATTTTAAAAGACTGGGTAGCACTGTGTCTGATATGGGCAATCATGATGCTTACCATCAGGCACCTGATTTGCTCGTCTTGTCACTCACTTTGATAAATATTTATAAGAAAAATGTATTTAACATGAGTATATTAATTTATAATAGAATACCTGATGACATAAAATTATTAAAAGGCAATTTGTTTAATAAAAAATTAAGTGACTGGCTATTATGCAACTGCTTTTATAGTATTAAGGAATTTTTGGACTTTTGTGGAGATATAAAATTTTAAATAAATAATATTTGCACGTCTGCTTGCAGGCTGAATGCAGTGACTTAGTTTTAAGATGAACAACCTTTGTAATTATGCATTCTGGCAAATAAACATTTGATTTGATTAATTCGATTTAAAAAAAAAAATTGTTTTCAGATGTCCAAGAGCTTATTGCATGCAATTCAAGCCACGGTATGCAGATAGTCAAGACGCCGAATGGACGGAATATCATGATTCTAGCTAAAAATTCTAAACAAAACGGTGGGTATCTACTTATTTCTTTATTTCTCAGGAAATCAAGTTAATAATAACAATATGGGACAACTTCCACACACGGTCATCTGGTCCCAAACTAGGCTAGAAGCCTGTACTATCGTAAACCGGATGACTGATATACATACTTATATAAGCTTATAACACACAGACACAGATCAAACAGACATGTTCATGCACACAAATGTTTGACCTGGCCGGGGATCGAACCCGGGGCCTGCGGCACAGAAAGCAGAGTTATCACCATCTGAGCCAACGAGGCTGACTATAATGGGGCGTTGCATACATTTATGATCAGTTTGCCAGTTATTCATCCGCCAAGCAGTAATGTGCAAACATTTTGTGCAATAATATCCCTAAGCCATAATGAAATTAAGTGTTTTATATTTTTTATGTATGTTAGTCTGTAAGGTATTTATTAATATGGGCCTCTGGTGCGTATAATTTATTATACGCACTATTGCCTGAAATAAATGAATTATTATTATATTATTACTGTGTTCCGGTCTGAAGGGCAATGTTACCAGCGAAATTACTGGTCATGAAGTTTCAACAACTGGTATCTCAGGTTGACAGGCGCAGTGCAGTGCCGCGCAAAATTTATAATTTTAAAACACTAGGTGGCACTGTGTCTGATATGAGCAATCATGATGCCTACCATCAGGCACCTGATTTGCTCGTCTTGTCACTCACTATCATAAAAAAAATTATAAATGTAAAAGTTTGTGAGGATAGATGTTTGTTACTCTTTCACACCAAAACTACCGAACCGATTGGGCTGAAATTCGGTATCTAGATAGTTTAGACCCTGGAATAACACATAGGGTACTTATTATCCTAATATTCCCACGGGAATGAAGACTACGCGGGTACTATATAATAATCTTTGATCAATATCATTTCAGATGTTAGCATACCTAAACGTAACCTAGAACTGCGTAGAGAACCTGAAACGCCAAGCAATAGACGCTGGGCCATCGCCATATCAAAAACCGATCTAAAACCAAAATCTTGGATCAAAAAACATCTCCTACCAAACTTACACACGATCCTCACAAACTCCACTCTAACTCCTTTCAGACACCATTCGTATTACTTCTGTTTATATTGCAATGACTCTTTTATCTCTTTCCAAAAGTTAAAAAATCACAGTGTTACTGCTCATGAAAAAATAACATGCTTAGATATAAAGCTGAGTACGTTTCCGATAGTAAAAGTCGATATAAGTAACGTTTCGTGCAAACTTTGCTCGGACAAGTTGAAAACCGTTGAAGAATTAGTCAAACATTTCGAAGAAAAACACCAAATTGCATTTTATGACACACCAAACAAGCCGAGCGATTATTTCCTTGGTTTCGATTTGGGTACGGACGAATTTAAGTGTCATGTGTGTGATAAAGTTTTTAGATTCTTTCGGCCGTTGTGCAAGCATATGGGCGAGCATTGTGGGACTTTTGTTTGCGATGTTTGTGGTAAAAGGTGTACGGCGCAGGGTTACTTGGATTATCACAAGAAAAACGCTCACGGATCTAAAGAGATCAAGGAAATTAGTTCAAAATATCAACGTTCTTATATAAAATCGGCTGGGGTCAAATGCCCGATGTGCCCGCAAACGTTCTCTGCTAGCAGACGTTATATTGCACGATCGAAACATATGGCCGATGTTCATTGCATCCAAAAACAAAGTGCACAGAATAAATAAAAGTGTGCCATAACTTTTAATTGCGTTAACTTAGAAGTATGATTTTTACAGCCGCAAGGGACCACAGATCTGAGTAGTTGATATCAATTTCAACTTGATACCTCCACGCGTTCCCGTTAAAAAGTGTATTTACAGATGGAGTGTATTTACAGATGGACCGACACACAGACACACAGACAGACAGACAGACAGACAACAAAGTAATCCTATAAGGGTTCGTTTTTCCTTTTGAGGTACGGAATAAAACTACCATTCTTTTCCCAAATGTAAAAATAATGATTGTGACGATTGACAAACTCGCTTTTTTACAAAATAATTTATGGCCGACCTATATCATCTTTATGCATTAATTTTTTTTTTTTAAAGTAGGCTTTCTATTGTTTGCAGGACAAATCAAAGTGCTACCAAATAATAAAATTAATAAGGCGGATATAATTAAACGAAAGTTATGCCAAGAGTTACTTGTAAAATACACCAAACAAAAACCTGGTAAGCAAAGGAACCGGTCATTAGTTACCAATCAGCTGTTTTATGGAAGTTGTAAAATTGAAACATAAAAAAAAAATTTAAAAAAAAATGAATATACAGAGATATGAAGAAACAGGGAATAATTTTCCACTCCATTGTTTGTGGTTGGCTCTGGATCTGGCCTTTATTTGCGCGAAAACATATTTTGTTAAAGAAAACCTTGCGATTTTTTTCATATACATATATGAAAATTGTTAAAAAATCGTTTTTAGGGTTATTTTCAATGAACTTTTATATAAACTGAGGTGGATGCGTTTTACCCTACTTTGAGTGACGAACTCAAGTCGAGCTAATTGGCTTGAGCCAAGTCAGTCGCACTTTGTCTTGCGCCGATGTTACACGTATAAGGTTTGCTGCTCACGTAGCTGTGAACCTGTGTTTATCTCTTTCTGACAACCGGGTTTTATATATCTCTGATATCTTTTACAAAGCTGCGTATTGTACATAAGTAGGTACAACAGAATTTCGCCACTTTGTGGGGCTGTTTTAATGAGTAATTGCATGAAAGCTTATAGGTTATTTTAATGTCATTATAAATATGAAACAATCCTACGGGGGTGGTATTACGAAATTACGAACATGCAATCGGGTAACAACAGCAGTAAATTTTGCAGTAAGCAAATGCAGTAAACGGCATACAAAAATGACGTTTGACAGCAGACATTTAGCAATTTAAACGCTTTCCACACTTCTGTTGCGTCCGTAATAAGGGGGCGGTTTTCTTTAACCAAATATGTTTCACCGCAAATAAAGGCCAGCTCAAGGGCCAACCACAAACAATTGAGTAGAAAATTGTTCTCTCTTTCTTCATATAATTTGTGTAATTCCATGTTGTATTGAAATCGAACCTCCTTTTCACCCGAATTCAAGAAGAATAATGTAATTGGAAACAATTTCCTACCATGACTAACGCGGTGAGAAACTCCTTACTGCTAAGTAAGGAATACTGTACTGTTCTTAAATACGGGTGTCAGTATTACTTACACCTTTTTGCTAAACGTTGTATTTTAGTATCATTGTAAATCCAAGATGGCCGCTACAAAATGGCGGATTTTTTCACAACTACCTCAATATGGCAATAAAATGATTAATAAGGCTAGATGTTGAACATCCTTTTCTATAATTTCAATAAAATCGTTTTTTATTTACTTGTAACTTATTATGCCTTGGTTCTTTCAGATAACAAAGAGCATTATCTCCCTCGCACACCCTCCGATACCCAAACAATAAAGGGAGACAGCAACAGAACTTTATTAAACATCTATCAGGTTCTAAAGAACTCTACTTTAATACCTTTCAAGAACAGCTCATATTTCTATTGCTATTACTGCAAAATCCGTTATATATCCTTTTTAGAGTTGCGGCAACACTGTCAAAGTTTACACGATGATATAAAGATATCTGACATAACATTGTCATCACAGAACTTCATCAATGTTGACATTAGCAACCTGAAATGCAAAATATGCTCGAAAGAGTTGAAAATGCAAGAATTAATCGAACATTTGCAGTCAAGTCATGATATAAAGTTTTTTGAGTCATCCTTAAAGCCGTGCAACCTTTTTGTGGGTTTTGATATGGACTTAGCAAACAAATGTCATTTATGTGATAAGGAATTCTCATATTTTAGAAGTCTTGGCCAGCATATGAGCGAGCACGTGGGAACTTTTGTGTGTGACATTTGCGCTAAGAAATGTATCACCAAAGAGAAATTAAAAAGTCACATTCATAGACACGGCCCTAAGTCGGAGTCGAACAAAAAAAGGCAAAACGATTACTGCAAAAACGCTCGGACGAATTGTCCAATTTGCCCGCAATCTTTCACTTCATCGGGCCGGTACAAACAGCGGTTGCTCCATATGGAAACCGCTCACGGCATTAAAAGCCCGACTTTCAAGTGTGACCAGTGCGAAAAAATATATTCAAACTCAGAAGGGTTGGCCTCTCATAAAAGAATGAAACATAGAATTCGTAAACAGTATGAATGTAATTTGTGTGAATTTATAACTGTACATGCAGATTCTTTTCAAATACATACGGACGTGCATAATGATGTGAAGAGGTATAAATGCGAATTTTGTGAAAAGAGGTTTAGAAGTAAGAATACGCGCAAACTTCACGTGAAGGTCCATTTGAATGATAAAAGTCACTTGTGTTCTCTATGCCCCGCGGCGTTCATTCAGAAAATTAGTTTGAAAAAACATTTGAAATCTAAACATCCTGAATGCGATGAGCTTTGAATATAATAAAGCACTCTAGGGTACCGTACCTCAAAAGGAACCATTATAAGATCACTTCATTTTCCGTCTGCCTGTTTTTTCTTTTTAATGATAGTGAGTGACAAGACGAGAAAATCAGGAGCCTGATAATAAGCATCATGATTGCTCATATCAGACACAGTGCCACCCAGTGTTTGAAAATTCAAAATTCTGCGCGGCACTGCACTGCGCCTGCCTGAGATATTAGTTGTTGAAACTCGTCATGCCCTTTTTCTCGGGAACGCGCAAAGGTATCAAGTTGAAATTGATATCAATGATTCAAGTCTACGGTCCCTTGCTGCTTTAAAAAAAAAAACTACTAAGTCAACGCAATCAAAAGATATTATGTCAAATTGGTAAAAGGCCGCGTCGCTGTTAATATTGTGTAACGAGTGGAAATTATTAAACCTTATATAAGCCTCGTACACCTTCTTTTACTATATATTTCTCATAATTCACTCCATATTCCATTATCACTACTTTGCCGCCATATTTCCTGCTTATCTGCCTATTCCATAGAGTATATTACATCTCAGTACTTCTAATATCAAACCAGTAACCTTCTCATTGTCAATATTCTTGTTGACAGCGACAAAGCCACAGACTAAATCCACAAATCCTTACATTTGCCAAAAATACATAATAACATTTGTTTCCTATCGAAACGGCTTGTCTGGGGTAGATGTCTCGTCTACGAGGGTAAAGAAACGCAAGGACGCCTAAGAATCTCAAAACAAAACTAAAATTAAACAACAAAACTAGCTCTAGCCGAAGTTAATAGGATACACTTAAGTTTTATATAAATAAATAAAAATTAACCAACGGGAAACGGCTGCACCCATAGTCCAAATGTAAGTACAACCATACCCCGGGCACTCGACTCAATTCCCGTACAAAATTCGCGATATAACTACCTACTACACATACACTGCACACATGGAGTTTTGTACACGTGCAAGTGTGCGTGAGGTGAGCTTTCCCATAGAAACGGGGCTCGTCGAGACCTCAATCACGCTCGCGGGGTGAGGAAGGCCCCATTTGGTGGGCGGATGACAGTGTCCATTCTATACGTAGTATTATTATCTGTTCTGTGATATTACGATAGTCAACTAGAACAAGGTAGTGCAGCCGTAACAGATATGTATAAAAGCATTATATATAATTACTATAGCTCGACACAAAAGAGTAGACAATAATGGAGGCGCCACTGTATTTATCAATTAGAAAAACTTTTAAGTCAACACGTACACTTTAAATTAGTTCCGTTTCTACTCTTTTCTGTCGAGCTATACCTAGTTTACGTTATATTGTTATGGTAACTATGTTTTTAAGTAAATAAATAAATATTAAAAATTTTAGTGTTTTCTTTATAAATCATAATAATATAAATGTGAAAGTTTGTGAGGATGGATGGGTGTTTGTTACTCTTTCACGCCAAAACTACCGAACTGATTGGACTGAAATTTGTTATGTTGTTATAGTTCGACACAAAAGAGTAGAAAATAATGGGGGCGCCACTGTCTTTTACAAGAGTAAAAACAATTTTATCAACACATACACTTTAAATTAGTTCCGTTTCTACTCTTTTGTGTCGGACTATAGCTTAGATACTGGATAACACATAGGGTACTTTTTCCGATTTTCCCACGGGAACGATGACAACGCGGGTGCAACCGTGGGGCACAGTTTGTTCCCGTGGGAATATTGGGGAAAAAAGTACCCTATGTGTTATTCCACGGTCAAGCTACCTGCATAGCATAACAAAATTCAGCCCAACCTGTTCAGTAGTTTTTGCGTGAAAGAGTAACAAACATCCATCCATCCTCACAAACTTTCGCATTTATAATCCACCAGATTTTCCCAATCTATTCAGTAGTTTTGGCGTGAAAGATTATCAAACATCCGTCAATCTAACCAAAACCCCGCTAGATGGCGCTGGAGGTGAGCTCGCAAGCGTTTTGTACTGAAATTTGAGATTGATAATTAGTGACCGACCGAAGGTTCGGTTTCGGTTTCGGTTTCGGCCACTTTCGGCTCAAAAATCTAGTTTCGGCACGAGTTTCGGTTTCGGCCAAAAAATGGCCGAACCTTCGGCCAAACCGAAACTCTACGTTCGTGAACTATCGCGCGTCGCTCGGTTGACTTCGGGAGAGTTCGTATCTCGCTTGTCACCCGCCATCGTCAGGTATTAGATCGCCGGCCGGTCCGTCGTGTTTTCGTCGTAAGTTTAGTTTATATTGTATTATTTTTTGCGTACAGTGATTAGGTACGAGTTTGTTTTTGTTTTTGTCTAACATATTTTATTGATGTTCATCAGACATTGAAGTCCTTTCCGTTGAGTTATTAACACGTATTTTTAAATTATGAGAAGTATGTAAAAGTATGTTTATTCACACATACATTTATTACTTACAATATACATATGTTTAGGTAATTTAGTCGTTGTTGGATGATATTTTAATTCTCTATGTATTAGTTCTATATGATGTAACTGTGTGTGACCCTCAGATACTTGTTATATTTTGTGCGGATGTGCATTATGTGCGGATCGATTGGAACGTGACATACATATCTAAGTAAAAATGTAAGTAACAGACTCAGTGCCACCCAGTGTTTTATAATTCAAAATTCTGCGCGGCACTGCACTGCGCCTGTCACCCTGAATTATTAGTAGTTGAAACTCGTCATGCCCAGTAATTTCACTGGTAACTTTGCCCTTCAGACCAGAACACAGTAATGTTTGCACATTACTTCTTGGCGGACGAATAACTGGCAAAGGTGTGGTACTTCCCCAGGCGGCCCTCTAAAGAGGCCTACAAATACAAAAACCTAAAGTTTTCTAAAAAAAATTGGGAAAAGAACACAATCAATGAACATCCCATAATTTTTCTGGAAATATGAAATTACACAACGAACATTGCCATTTCATCAAATATTTAATTGTGGGTAATGTTAATGTATGTAAGGTTTTTTTTTAAATCGAAGTGTTGATTATTGGAAAATTTTTGTGTTTTTGTTTTGTTAACGTGTTTTTGTGTATTTTGTGTATTTTATAGCAGTAATAAGTAAGGAAGTAATCAAAGACTATAAGTAATTATCTCTCACATACTTTTACATACATTATTGTTTTGTATTTCATTCAAAACGTATTAAATGTCTGCACAAGTGCATAAAATAAGCCATATTTCAGTAAACAGTCGATTTTTCACATGTCTGAAAAAGTTTCGGTTTCGGTTTCGGTTTCGGCCGAAACTAAAATAGATACCGAAGGTTCGTTTTCGGTTTCGGTTTCGGCTGAAAATCGTGTTTCGGTCGGACACTATTGATAATATTAGAAGGGGGCTGTCCATTAATCAGGGGAGGGAGTCGGTAAAAATCACGAAATATCACAAGGGTGGGGGGGGGGGCTAATTTTCTAGAATAAAATTAGACTATACTTTATACCTGTATGTATTTAAAGATAATATTCTAAAAATTTTAGATTCTTTGTAAAATTACACGTGTCTTGGTACTAAAATATCACGTGATTTTTTGGGGGGGTTAGTCTTAAATCTCACCACTTATCACCAAGGGGGAGGGGGTTAAAAACGCTAAAAAAATCACGTGATTAATAGGACGGCCCCTAGGAAGTAGAATTATCGTTAAAAAAACATACAGTCACGCCTTTTTCCCGAAGGGGTAGGCAGAGGTGTACCTGTTGATTGGCGGTCGAGCATGCGCCCTCTACGCCACCGAGGCAAAAGAGGATCTATGACAGCTTTAACAAAAATCTATTTTTGGCCATATTTCCGTTAATTAAGTTCTGCGAGAGTATTAAAATATAAATAATTAATGGAGGTGGCAAGTGAAAGCTAATCCCAGATGGCGCCACCACTGTACGAACTCTTGTGCTAATTATAATAAATGCATATGAAAAATAAAACCCATTGTGAAGTTTTGCGTAAATTTATAAGTTTAATAAGGATAAATAATGTCTCAATAAGTATAATTACAGTCCATCAAATCTAGCAAGTAACATTTGACGTTTCATCTTTTCAAGCAATTTTCAAGCCGAAATAACTTTGCACAGACGTAAATCGAACAATTTTAATAATCTGCGCCGTAAAACCATAAAATTATAAAAATATATCAACAAGATGTACAATTCTTAATTACCATAAAGGAAACGGACTCGTAATCCAAGGAAGCTGGGCCCAGAAAACTTTACACTATTTATAATTTATTTTAAATTGCTAGGTAGACAATGTTATTTGCAAAATTATTATCATATAAGATATATTAGTAGCCCTCTTATTATCGCGATTAATTTATAATTTGATTTAAATAAAGTGAGGTTATGTACTACGTATATTTTTTTGGCGACGCGCGTTCCAATTTTAGTCGATCATTTGCTTAATTTGTTATAATTAATGGTGGTGCTAAATATTATATATACATAAACATACATACAGTCACGCCTTGTTCCCTTTGGGGTAGGCAGAGACTATTTCCCTCCCCTTGCTACGATCCTGACATATAGCTTTCGTTTCGTTCACTTTCATGACATTCTTCATTTACGCTCGTCGGTTGTAGGAACTTTTGTATGCACATTTGAAAATCTTATTATTAGACCTATCAAATAAAACCAAAATTATAATGTAAGGTCGACAAAGCCTTAAAACCAACAACTCCTTCAAATAAGAAGTGTCAAACGGTACTTCTTAGATTTGATGGACTATAATGAGTATAATAACGATAAATAACGTCTCACAATATGTACAATTAATAATTATTATTGCTTAGCTCCAATATTTTACTATTAATTTTACTAAATAAATTATTTTATCACATAAAATATTTTTTTTTGTCATTCCCTTTAACTTACAGAACGGTCTTTTTATCTTGGCGAGTTGAACATAGGCTCTGACAAACTTAAGACGCTGTACTAAGCAAATTCGCCCTCACGCTCACACGTTATAGAAGATCTTAAAAAAAATACTACATTTACGCAAAATTAAGACAACTAGGTTCTAGAAAATAACAATACAATGATTCGGAAATAAATCCAAATTAATCCAAACAAGTTTTCAGTGCCTTTTTATTTTCTTAAGATTTTTTTTTTGGGCAGGTTTTTATACATGAAATCTCGTTTGGATTAATACATTGTTATTTTCTTGAACCCAGTTGTCTTTATTTTACCAAATTACTTGTAATTACAAGATTATTTAGTTTTTAGTTCCGATTTTTAGTGTCAAAAACAACATGCACAGTGCACCGCCCTCCTGCCCGCAAAATTGCATGCAACTAAACTAAAAACTAAATAATCTTGTTCTAGGAGTTTATACAATATGTAACAAAAACATGTAGAGATACTTAAGTGGGTATCTACAGTCAAACTGACAATTTTGAAAAAAAAATAAAAAATTGTGAATATTTCTTGTGATGTTTTCTTTAAAAAAATATGTTTTGGCGCAAATAAAGGCCAGATCTGGAGCCAACCAGAAACAATCGAGTGGAAAATTATTCCCTATTTCTTCATAATATCTGTGTATTTTCTTTTTTTCGTTTCGTAAATTTCCTACTAAGAAGACGTAATCTCACATGCAGCCAAACTAATCCCATGATTTGACAACAAATGACTCTTCAAACTACACTTCTGCACAAAAGTCATAGCGCACACATCACATTTGAACCTCCTATCATTGTTATGAATCCGCATATGCTCCCTCAACGTATACTTCCTTGCATAAGTCTTATGGCAGACTTCGCAAGCATATTTCCTTTCACCCGTGTGCTTCACCATGTGGGCTTTCAGCGCTTTCTTGCTGAAGAATCTGTAACCGCACTCCGTGCACTGAGCGTCCCTTTCCATCAAATGATTCTTTTTAATATGATACATCAGCAAAGATTTGAGAATGAAGCTTCTGGTGCAAACGTTGCATTTGTATTGAGACTCTGTGTTATGCACTTTGATTAAATGTTGATTCCTTTGATAGTAACTCCTAAAAGATTCATTGCAGTACGGGCAGTTAGATATATGCCGAGCACCTAAGTGCTTCATTTTGACGTGGTAGTGCTTCTTGCTCTGACTTGGAAAGACTTTTTCGCACTGGTCGCATTTAAAACTGCCGTCTTGGTGTGTGGTTTTATGTGCGTTCAGAGATCTTCTCGTTGCGAACGCTGAGTCGCAAAGATTGCATTCGAAATTCTTATAATGCACGTTCATATGTTGTTTTAGCATTTTAAAAGTTTCGTATGTAGATGTACACATTGAGCAATCGAATACATCGCCCTTCTTCAGCTTGAATTGTAGAAGTAAGTCTTTGACGTCTCTGTGAACGGTTTTGTTGTGTATATTAGCTAGATGCTCGCGTATTTCTGGCAAATGGTCGAACTTCTCATCGCATAGATTGCATGTGAGATCTGTGACGTCTAATTTAACGTTGTAGTCGGTCATATCGCCTTTGATTTTTAGTTTGAGACGGTCTTTTTTGTGGTCTTCTTCGGTGTGATTCCTCAAGTTGGCTGGGTCGGGGAAGGCAGCGTCGCAATAAGCGCAAATGAATCCGAGTAGAGATTTGTCTTTGAATGGAGTTGCGTTTGAATATTTCAGTATAGTTTGTAAGTTGTCGTCGTGTTTGATTCTTTCCAGTTTCGGGCCACTTTTCCATGTTATTTTTGGTAAGTCTTTTGGTACTGTTATAGTAATCTTTTTGGAATCACGTTTTTTCAGTGTTGAAGGGATGTCATCTGGTAATATGTAAAGATTAATATAAAAACAATGATTCTTTTATAAGATACTATATCTTAGGACAATAATATAGGGATGAAAAGTACCCTATGGTTATTCCAGGGTCTAAACTATCTACATACCGAATTTCAGCCCAATCGGTTCAGTAGTTTTGGCGTGAAAGAGTAACAAACATTCATCCATACATACTTTCATCTTTATAATATTAGTGTGATGTCAAGTGGTCACTGCTGAGTATGAGCTCCCGGGTTTGATCCCCAGGTCAGGCAGTGTTATTTGATTTTCCCTTGAGAATTTCTTCGGAAGGTCGCCGTTCCACGAATGTACTTTGTTTTTGTTACCAAGCACAGTTTCAGACTTCAAGACTGTAATTGAGAAAACTAATGGAAAAATCCAAGAAGCCTGATCTGGGGATCGAACCCGGGACTTTCATGATCGACAGTAGTGCTTGCGACCACGCCACCTAGGCAGTCCAAAGACTTTTGGGCTGAGATATCTGTGTCATCATCATCTCAGCCGTAGGACGTCCACTGCTAAACATAGGCCTCCCCATAAATTTCCATTCAGAATCCAGTAGCTCGCTGCGCTATTTTGAGCTTACTGATAAGGCCCACAGACAGAGACCACTATCTGTGTATTATTTGTTTTTTTTATGATAGTGAGAGTCAAGACAAGCAAATCAGGTGCTTGATGGTAAGCATCATGATTGCCCATATCAGACACAGTGCCACCCAGTGTTTTATAATTAACTGAATCTGTCTAAGTCTGAAGGGTAACATTATCCTTCAGACCGGAACACAGTAATTTGCACATTACTGCTTGGCGGATGAATAACTGGCAAAGGTGTGGTACTTCTCCAGGCGGCCCCTTGCAAAAGAGGCCTATTACTACAAGTGTGTACAAGTTAGTGTGTTATAAAGAGAAATCTTACTTATAGAGTGAGCCAATCGATTAACAAGACTCTTCACTCGAGAGCTTTTCCACTTGTTGTCTTTCACTTTCATTGATTGAACGTTCTTCTTCTGCTCCGGTTTCTTTCTTGCTACTTCTCTCTCTTCTTTTATGTCTAATGATGCTTCTGTAACTGTAGAATAATTATTTATATTAATACTAGCTGTTTCCCGCGGATTCACCCGCTTAGACATCGTTCTCGTGGGAATGTCAGGATAAATGGTACCCTGTGTGTTATTCCAGGATCTAAGCTATGTACATACCAAATTTCAGCCCAATCGGTTCAGTAGTTTTGGCGTGAAAGAGTAACAAACAAACATCCACCCATCCTTAAAAACTTATAATAATATTTTTTTGTAATATTTATTTACTTTTATAATATTAGTAGGACATACCAGCGAAATTACTGGGCATGATGAGATTCAACAACTCATATCTCAGGGCGACAGGCGCAGTGCAGTGCCGCGCAGAATTTTGAATTTTAAAACACTGGGTGGCACTGCGTCTGATATGGGCAATCATGATGCTTACCATCAGGCACCTGATTTGCTCGTCTTGTCACTATCATAAAAAAAATACCGGGCCCCGCGGCTGCACCGTTGAAGACATCGTTCCCGTGGGAATATCGGGATAATAAGAACCCTATGTGTTATGCCATGGTATAAGCTATGTACATACCAAATTTCAGCCCAATCGTTTCAGTAGTTTTAGCGTGAACACAGATCAAACATACACACAACAAAACAGCGCTAGATGGCGCTGGGGTCGAGTTAGAACACGCTAGTGTTTTGTTTACCTGTTACAAACGTTACTTTTTACTGAGATTTGAGATAAATAATATTAGTAGGATAGGACTTCTAATATTATTGGAATTTTTTCAAAATATTATTCTTTGCCGTAACCCTTCGGGAAAAAGGCGTGATGATGATCATCACCATCATCAGCCTGAGGCCGGAAGACGTGCTCCGCTAAACGGTGTCCTCCCCCATAGCCAGCCATAAACTATAGATGTACATGTATCCTAGATGGCGCCGCTTGTTGCTTGTCTTGTCTCACGCAGCAGTTGTAATACTTGGGCCCGGAGAGACTGCTGCCCGCACATAGCACTATATGGGGCTCTATAGGGGGAGCCTGCCACCAGGCGGGGGAACCTCACATCAGGGGGGGAGGGATAATTTTTTAAGCATACCCGCATCAGCCAAGAAATAGTCATCAGAGTCATCGTCGCTATCCTGCTTCAGCTCTAACTTTACTTCTACATCTTTCACGTCATCTGAAATCAAATATTATTTATTATCATTACAGCATCCAGCAGGTAGGTCTCTTTTGCAGGGGCCCGCCTGGGGAAGTACCACACCCTTGCCAGTTATTCATCCGCCAAGCAGTAATGTGCAAACATTACTGTGTTCCGGTCTGAAGGGCAATGTTACCAGCGAAATTACTGGTCATGACGAGATTTTTTGAATTTTAAAACACTGGGTGCACTGTGCCTGATATGGGCAATCATGATGCTTACCATCAGGCACCTGATTTACTCGTCTTGTCACTCACTAACATAAAAAAAAAATCCGTGGTCCAGAGGAAGTATGCCCAGCTTCAAATCTGGAGTCCCCTTGATCGAATTTCACATGTAGACTTCAGCAGGATGCTACCATGTTTTAAAAGGCATGTTAAGGATGCGGCATGTATAAAAACATAACATACATTCACGCCTTTTTCCGATGCGGCGACCGGAAAATTTCCCATTCAAACGCAATAGTTAAATCATTTGAAATCAGAGCATATTTCCAACATTTAATGACGTTATTCGGAATGAGACACTAGTTATCTAGGTTCCTAATTATATTACAATCCAAAATAGAAATACTTTGGACTAAAATATGATAAAAATACAAAATATAAGTATTTTGAAATATAACTCCAAATTATAAATATTTTAGACTTAAAAATATAATTAGGAACCTAGATAACTAGTGTCTCATTCCGAATAACGTCATTAAATGTTAGAAATATGCTCTGATTTCAAATGATTGAACTATTACGTTTGTATGGCAACTCCGGTCGCCGCTCCGTTAAACTGTAGTTGTCCGTATAGTTCCCTATAAGATATGTAGGGGGCAGTCGTTAGCTCATGTCGGAGCCGCGTAAGGAATCCTGCCGACCTGAATCTCTGACAATATGGGTTGTCCAGATAACCCATATGAATTGACTCGAACAGTGTAATTGGGGTAACCCGTTCTGTAGAGCAGCGATGTTACGAATATTCGCATCCGCATCCGCAATAATGAATGCGGATTTTCATGCGGATGCAGATGCGGATGCAGATGTCCAAATCTATGCGGAAGCTCCGCATTTGCGGATGCGGATGCGAATATTCGCAACATCCCTGCTCTACAGAACGGGTTACCCCAATTACACTGTTCGAGTCAATTCATATGGGTACAAGTTGCGCATTTGTAATACCGCATTTGTAATACAAGATGCGGATGTAATACAAGTTGCGACAAGAAAGAAATTAGGCGGGGCCGGCGAATGGCGCGTGCCGTTCGCACTTGACAATGACCAACGTTTGTTATGGTGCATTTGTTTTTTGTAAAGAAATCATTACGTATTGTGGTGCAGGGATGTTGCGAATATTCGCTTCCGCATCCGCAAATGCGGAGCTTCCGCATAGATTTGGACATCTGCATCCGCATCCGCATCCGCGGATGTGAGCCTTCAGAAATCCGCATCCGCATTCACATCCGCGGATTTGAATAAATCGGCATCCGCAACATCCCTGCTGTAGAGTATAAATTCAAATTATTATTCAGAAAAACAAGATGCAATGTGTAGCTAAAATAAACCTTACCAGAATCAGCTGAAATTTTTCCTTTCAGCATCAGCTCAGTTTGTGATCGCATCACTTGGTTTTTGAAATTGAAGGACTCCCTCAATGTTTTAACACATGAATGACAGATGGCGTTGGCAAGGCTTTCTGAAGGTAGTATCTAAAAATTAATTGTACCTATATTAACGTAATAAAAAATTATCAGCGTTTGTTTTTTAAGAGCTTTATTCTGATAACATTTACACTCTCCCTACAGTATTTCTATTTCCTTTCGCTGCATGGTTGTCTGGAAGAGATTAGCTCTGAGCGATAAGGCCGCCAATTGTTACTCTTTTTAGTTTTAAGCAATACCATTAGAGTTATCATTCATTCATTCACTTAAACCATTTGCTTAAAATTTAATAATGCATAATTTGATTTTTATTTTTTCTGACATTGTTTTTGATTTTGTTTTTTTATTGTTTTATTTATGACTTTTCTTATTATTTGATGAAATTTAAAAATGTTTCAAAATTTTAAAAATATCAAAAAAATAAAGGTATGTATGAACTAATTTTTAATTGTTTAGATTAATGTTTAATTCTTGATTAATTAGAGTAATTGGCCCATTAGCCGGTACATTGAACTAGTGTAGGTTAAATCCTGGCAGTACATACCATTTTTTGGTTAGTTGCACAAGCATATTGCTTTTATAAAAGTTTATCATCATCATTATCTCAGCCATAGGACGTCCACTGCTGAACATAGGCCTACCCCATAGATTTCCATCTAGTACGGTTGTAAGCAGCTCGCCTCTGCACTGCGCCTGTCACCCTGAGATATTAGCTGTTAAAACTCGTCATGCCCAGTAATTTCGCTGGTAACATTTCCCTTCAGACTGGAACACAGTAATGTTTGCACATTACTGCTTGGTAAGAGAAACCAATGGTTTCTATATTTTTACTATACTTCTATACTTTTTATATTATCACCTTTTTATCTTTAGCCTGGCAACAAAAATATTAAATGAAAAATAGTTTAATGAAAAGACAGATTTTTTGGTATAATCTTATTGCCAGCATGCTGCTCATTTGTGGCCAGAGATGGAATTTATACGGGAGGTCAAAATTATTTTTTGTAAATTTTACAATTCTTTCCTTGAAAAATGTTTAGGTGGACATATAGATGTATCCCCTTAACACAATTTAATTACTGCTGATTAGCATAACATACATACATTCACGCCTTTTTCCCGAAGGGGTAGGCAGAGGTGTACCCAGGACTCAGTCCCATAGTAGATACACCCACATTTCGCCAGTATGTTATTGGTCCCATGTAATAGGGGGCGAGCCTATTGCCATATACCGGGCACAGTTCCAGACTCCAGGCAGCTATTGAGATAATTCCTAATGGAAAAATCCAATATTTAACACTACTGCTGATTAGGTTCTTTTTAAATGTTCTATAAACTGTTAAAAACACGCAGTTGTACTGAAAGTAGGCTTAACGCGCCTGGCATGTGTAGCCATACTTGCATTGTGCAAAAAAAATCACAATGAATGTGTTTAAGCAGTAATTGTGTTATATATTACTACTCCTGTTTACAAACACTCATTATATTAGATAGTATAGAAAGATTTATCTCACTTACTATCTTGCCTTGTTAGCTGCATGGTTTGTAACAAGCTAATTTACTATTAGGAATCTTATTGGGGCACAAACATTAAAGCATACCTATTTTATTTATAAAATAATTTAATCTCAGACATGGTATTATTATGTACGATTTAAATGTTTAGATAATATTCTGCTTTTTATCTAACACGTTTTTCCTGAACTTAATGAAACTTTTTTTTTCTTCATGGATAGCTATCAACTCACATTCTATCTAACATATAACAATATATCAACTCAGTTTACCAAAGAACAAAAAAAGAACATGTGAACTTTTTTTTATAGTTTATTAGATTATCAGGCCAGTGCGACAGCATAAGAGCAACATATCAAAACTTATCAAGTAGGAACATAAAAGTAAGTAAGTACTTCATATTCATCTCAGCAGTAGGACGTCCACTACAAATCATAGGTTTCCCTCAAAGATATTAATGTAGTCTGGTGGTAAGCGACTAGCATAGGTACTAAAACTAAAGAGTAGTACGTAAGAAACTTACGACGATGTTAAAGCAATAATGCAGCATATCTGAATAAACTTCTTTTCGGTCCAAAAACATATAGGGCGAGTTCAGGTCCTTGAGGAGTCCCTCACTGAGACAACAGCGACACACACCGTTAACTTCCATGACTTCGATACTTGATTGTCTAGTTTACTTTATGTATGTTATGATAAAATTAATGGGAAAATGAAGAAAAATCACGGTCTTGAGAAATTTCCATTTTCTTCTTTTCTATTTTTTTTTAATTTTTACTTTTTTTGACATTAACTGTCAATAACACAAAACAATGATAATTATTTTTCTTTTTTGGTTGCACACGAATGTACTGCCAGTGGCAGGTGTGATGAATATTAGTTCAAATCCTAAATATTCACGTTCTAGTCAAGTCAAAGTCAGGACGAATTATAAACTCGTCCAGTCAAAAACACACACCTCTAAGTATCGATTTCCCACCAAAAAGATTTAAATGGTTCACGTAGCCGCGCTTCAACAGGATCCCCGACAAAGCGGCCGTCCGCACCTGTGTGGCAAACACTCATAGCTGCGCACGCAGAGACCCTGTCTCAGGTCAGACTTTGACTGGAGGACTGGTGGAAAGGCCTCAAGCCTCAAGCAGCCTAGAATCGAGCGTCAAGACAGCTACCCGCCCCGAGGACACGCCAATGTTTGATCCAATACACAGATCCAATAAGAATAATATTGAGCCATCTTTTGTCGAGTAGCAGTACTAGCAGTTCTTCCGTCTGTAGCTACGAATAATAATGTCAGGAAATAACTAGGAACAAATGTCACTCTAAAAATGGTTCTCCGTGAATTAAATGACGTATATATTTTAAACACTAATCAATAAGAAGGTAATTCGTAGACATGACTTGTGATTGGTTTAAATACAGAACAAAGGCAGCGATTGGTTCGCGAGCGTATTGCAATGTCAGCTGTTATCAGTTGCGTCAAGCGGCGTGGACGATGTTATGCAATAAGTGAAAAGGACCAAGTAATTAATAAGACAATATTTTATGTACTATAAACATAAACTTTTCTTGTAATGTGTTATTCATAATTGTATTATTTGTTGTTTATGACATACGAAATGGATACTAAATTGGTATTTAAATGCAATAGAACCTGTATTGCATTTAAATGCATTAGAAACCTTTATTGTTTCGCTATTAATATAATGAAAACCTTATGAGGCCATCTGAATCGATGTAATCAATTTATTGTATAGAAATAGGTATACCTTTTATAAGTAAAAGAAGAGCTTAAAGCTAGAACTACATCTGGCACACGTGTGCCATGTACGCCGGATCATGGCCAGGCCGGAGCCCATACATCCATCACGATCCCCATCACGACCGCGCTACGAGTGGTCGCCATGATTGTGACGTCATTATGTCAGTTATAATTTTATGTATGTGACTGCCTCGGTGGCGTCGTGGGCGCATGCTAGACTGCCGTTCAAGAGGTCCCGGGTTCGATCCCCAGGTCAGGCAAAATGTTAAATATTGGATTTTTCCATTAGGAATTATCTCAATAGATGTCTAGAGTCTGGAACTGTGCCTGGTAGATGGCAATAGGCTCGCCCCCTATTACATGGGACCAAGAACATACTGGTGAAATGTGGGTGTATCTACTATGGGACTGAGTTCTGGGTACACCGCTAGGCAGAGGTGTACCCTTCGGGAAAAAGGCGTGAATGTATGTTATGTTTATAATTTTATGTATGGTACTTTACAACATTGTGACGTCACCACTGGTCATGATCTCGTTCGGGTACTATCGGCTTGTTTTCAGTACTGGATTAAAATAGAATTTTTAATTAGATATAACTTGTAATTAATTTTCTTTGCAAATTAAAAAAAAAACTAAAAATAGTTTTGTTACAAATCTTATATAGGTAATATGTATGAATCTTTCCATTTTGCAAAAAACTCAATTATTGAACTGACTTCATTTTGCATAATATTGACCATCTTGATTTAATGGCGTATTTAATATTATTGTTTAAAATTATAATTTAGCGACTAGGAGAAGCCTGTGAAATCAGATCCTTGGACATTTCAATCTTGTATGGCTCCTGCACACGCCACAACACATCCTGGCATGATTTTATACTTGCTGCTCAGTTATAAAAACGAAAACTTACGCGAAGATTTAACGTGTGCTCACTTGCAATGTAAATGGCCGACTAAGTCCCGCGTGTACATAGTTTTTACGCACCACCCACTTGTACCTAGTTTTCGTTGTGTTATTTTTTGGGGGCAATTACATTTCCTGACTTATTTTTTGTAGGTCTGTAGTGTACCTTACGGTGTTGCCAGAATTAATATAAGCCGTGATAATCGACAAACGATTTATATCGTAGTTATCGATACTCTGCACCCCGCCCAAGTGAAAACTTGAAACTTGAAAATGCTTGAAAACAAAATGGCTGACGGATAGCGTTTACGACCAAACATTTACGACGCTGCTACGCGGTGTTATTTTCGCAGTGAAGTGAAAAATTTAATAAGTGAATAAATTTAATAAGAAAGTAAATAACTGGCCACTTTCTTATTGTAATGTGCTACATTTAGTGATCAAGTAATGAATTTCGACGATATCGTGAAGCCGAGCCCGGGGCTCTGCCGGTGCTGTTTGTCAGAGGGATGCTACAAAGACTTGGGCACCGAATACTCATGGATGAACGACACCGAGGTTTATGCTGATATGCTGTTGGATTGCTTTGATATTGGCGTAAGTGATTAGCCCAAAATCTACGCGCGTTTGTGTATAGTATAAATTGTCATGTTATTAGCGGATAATTAGCCCGAGCGCTCGTAGCGTCACCTGCCTGCCTACTGCGACCTCTACTTGATTGGTGACCAAAGTGCGACATGATTCAAGATCCAACAGGGAGTGTTGGACAACACATAGATACTTACTGATTGCACAACAAGAGGAAGTGGCCTTTCCATTTTCCCTTGAATGAGTTTCACTCTCTCCCATAGATATTGTGTTATGAAAGACCACACAGATGGATCGCCCCCGCTGCTCTCACCCCATCCTCTCCCTCTCTCTATCTCTCTCTCTTCTCGCTTCTTCCTCTTTTGACCTGTCCTTTCCTTAAGATAACATCAACTTGTTCATGAAAAGTGTGCCTATGTCAACCCCTACCGACATGACCATTCACACTCGCCTTACAAATATCCTTTAGATATCTTTAGTCCTCTCCACTTGTCAGAACTAGGCACAAATTTCTTTATATCTGTCACTAAATCCTAATAAAATAAACTTATTTGCAAATGAAACAATTTTTAGATAACCCAACACAATGATGGGCCGAACGGTCCAAAGAGGCTCATATGTGAAGTTTGTATCACAAGGCTGCGTGATGCATGCAACTTTAAGAAACAAGTGCTTGATTCTGAGAAGAAGTTTATTGATATGCTCGGCAGAGGGGAGTTTAAATCAAAAGGTATGTATCCTAATTAATATATTTAATGCAAACATTATTTGGTATGTGTGTTAGAATATTTGTTACATAACAAATGCAAAAATTTGTGAGGTAGAGATAGATGGATGTTTGTTACTCTTTCACGCCAAAACTACTGAACCAATTGAGCTGAATTTTTTTTATGCAGATAGTTTAGACCCTGGAATAACACATAGGGTACTTTTTATCCCGATATTCCCACGGGAACGAAGACTATGTGGGTTAAACTTCGGGGCACAGATAATAGTCATAAAAACTCGCTTGTCAAATAGTATGACTTCTCTGAGCTAGTTATTAATATAAGTTGGTTTTCAGTGTTGTCATACCAGCCGGAGATGAAAGCAGAGAGCATAGAGGTTCCAATAGAAGAACCATACTTGACTGATGTGGAATATCTTGAAGATAACATTGAATATGAAGACTCCGGTAATTATTGCATAACACCATGCCTTTTTTCCAAAGGACTGGGCAGAGGTTGCTCTGAGTTACTTAGGACCAAGCCAAAAGGAGGTCTCAAACTCAAACTCATCCATAGGCGGTGGTAACCGTGAGCCATCACCGCACGCCGTCTGCTTACATTCCCTTACCTATGACATAAAAAATAAATTGTTAACAGGAAAGAGGACCTCTTAGCAGTTTTACACAATCCAATGGAAAATTTACTAAATCAAAGTTTTGTATTCCCCTGTTTCCTGCAAATACAGTAAACCTATTTGATATATTTATAGGCTGATATTTTCCAGTTGACGTAAAGTATGTCCCTGTCATTTTATTTTGTTTATAAACTGTACATTTTAAGCAGTGAACGTCCAATCTCACGAGAGAAGTTCACTATGAAAAAACCAAGGGTTTATAAGAATAATTAAAATGACAGAGATATAGGTTACTTCGCTATAAAAATATCAGGATATAAATTTATAGAATGGGTTTACATATTAATGTATAGAATCCTAAAGAAGAGCAACTGTCTTAAATAGAGATGTTTTGAGTTGGACTCGTACCCTAACGCATTTCTTACTTGATTACAGAAGAGGTTATAAAAACAGAAGAACCCTCAACTTCTCAACCGACCACTTCAGATAGAGAAGCTCGGCCTAAACGAGGCCGTCCCAAGAAACCGGACGTCAAGCCGGAAAAATCGCCCAAACCCGCCAAAATCGCCAAGGTTGCCAAAGGTAGGATGCTCTGTGTTTTATATACAGTCTTTTAAAAGTTCTTGCAAACAGAAAGTACATAATGTAAATGTAATGTGGACTTCTTTTCCGCACTTAGACTCTTCTCTGGTCCATTGTACGTAAGTCCTGGCTAATCTAGCCAGCCTAACTCCGCCCAGAAGCTCAGAAGCTTCCTGGGTAGTAGTAGTAGTAGTATAACGCAGGCAGTTCTCCGCAACTCGACGACAATGCGCCTATTTTGCGTGTGGGTGGGGTGTGATTCTTCACTCGAGCCACCCTAGCTCTCCGAAGAATTTCAGCAGCCCTTTCAGGTTGCTGACAATCTCGGTGAGCGACCTCGGAGTTCCGAGGTACTGTGCCCGGTATGCTGCTACTCCTGTACACTCGAGAAGGACATAAGCAGCTGTCTCCTCCGCTTCCATGCACGCTCGGCATAGAGGGCTGTCTGTAACACCTAAAACATATAGATGTTTGTTAAAAAGTCCGTGACCTGTAATGGCGCCTGTGACCGTTCGAAGATGGGGCTTACTCAGGTGTAAGAGCGCCTTTGTGAGCCGACAGTTTATTTCTGGAAGCGCCAGTTTCGTCTGTCTGCACTCATTGTGATTTCCCCAGTAAGTGGAATGTTTGCTACGGGTTTGTTGTATTAGGAGACTGCGGATTTGAGTGAAAGGTATCGGGACTATTGGTTCCGGTCCTACCGCCTCCATATCCGAGCCTCTCCGGGCCAGCTCGTCCGCTGCATCATTGCCTCGAGAGCCGCTGTGTCCCTTGATCCATTGAAGGGTAATACTATTGTTTAAACTTACCTCCGAGAGTTTCTGATGGCAGTTGTATATTAAACCTGTACTCATGCTGTGGCTAGTTAAGGCTTGTAATACCGCCATGCTGTCGGATAGTATTCTTATAGATTGATTTGTTACTTTCCTGTCAGCAATGGCGCGTGTTGCTAGAATAATCCCCATACATTCCGCTTGAAATACGGTGTTGTGGATTCCTAGGGGTACCGAGATTCTGATGTTTAAGTCTTCTGAGAAGACACCCGTACCTGTACCTGATTTTGTTTTCGAACCGTCTGTGAAAATCCTGATCTCCCTTGGGTTCAGTCCTTCGTACGATTCGAGGTCCTCCATTAATTGGATTTTGTATTTTTTGTCGAAGACAAATTGTTTTGGGATTTTGTCGCTTACCGCCATCGTTACAGGTATCTCCTCGTACACCTCCTTTAGTATACCTGTGTGAAGTGTCCCGTTCTCTGACAATAGGTTCAGTGTTTTTAGGCGGATCGCTGCCATTGCAGCTTCTTGTCTTACATACAGATGCAGCGGTTCAAGCGATAGCATGACCTCCATCGCTGCGGTGGGGGTAGTCCTCATGCCTCCGGTGGCTGCTAAGCATGCCAGTCGCTGGAATTTCTGTAGTTTGTTTATTGTCGTCGTTTGATTTGTCTTGTTCCACCATGCTATTGCTCCATAGCATAGCGTGGGTCTTATTACCATTTTGTATAGCCACAGTACGATTTTCGGGTTTAGCCCCCATCTTTTTCCTATCATCCTGCGGCACTGCCAGAATATGATTCCAGCTTTGTCTATTTTTTTCTCCAAGTGACTGTTCCAGGTCAATTTCCTGTCCAATATCACTCCCAAGTACTTTACTTCCTCGGATAGATGGAGCTCTGTGCTAAAAAGCTTTGGCATTCTGTAGTTACCTAGAAGCCGTTTCCATGTGAACATTACCGTCTCGGTCTTGCTCGGGTTTACTAATAGGTCGTAGTCCTTACACCAGCGTTCTACTATGCGTAGAGCCGCTTGGGTGAGGTCGCAAACTACATTCGCCGATCTTCCTTGTATAAGGATGGCCAAGTCGTCCGCGTATCCTATTGTATAAAAGTGCTGTCCATTGAGTTTGGTAATGAGGTCGTTTATTACCAAATTCCATAGAAGAGGCGAAAGAACCCCACCTTGTGGACATCCTTTCGCAACTAGTGCGGATTCTGAGTCACTCGATATTCGCACTATTCTCTTGCTAAGCATGTTCTTGATCCAGTCCGACATTACAGGATCAACTCTGTGTCTATCCAAAGCTGCCCCTATGCTGTTGAAGGTGGTTTTATCAAAAGCACCTTCAATGTCGATGAAGGTACCTAGGCAGATTTGTTTGTTCTTTATAGCTTCTTCGATCTTGCCTACCACTAAGTGTAGAGCCGATTCTGTCGATTTCCCCGAGCTATATGCGTGTTGGTTTGGGTGCATGGGTATGTCTTTTAACACTCTGTCTCTCAGTACTCTCTCACACAGTCTCTCCAGGGTCTTGAGCAAGAACGAGGTTAAACTGATGGGTCTGAATGACTTGGCGTTTGTGTAATCGCTTTTTCCCGGTTTAGGTAGGAAAACCACTTTAACTTCTCTCCAACCTTTAGGCATGTACCCATGCGCTAGGCAAGATGTTAGAATGGGTTTGAGTTTATATATAATGGTATTTCCTCCCCACTGTAAGAGTGCGGGTATAATACCATCTAGTCCTGCTGCTTTGTACGGTTGGAAGCTGTTTATTGCCCATTTTAATCTTTCCTCTGTCACCACCTCCTGGGCGTATTGCCAATTCCTATTTGTTATTGTGTTCTCTCTATCTTGCCAGCTTACTTCTTGAACAAATTTGCATCCTGGAAAGTGTGTCTCCAGGAGCAAGTGCTCGTTTTCTGCTGTAGATTTTGTGTATGTGCCATCTTGCTTGTGGAGGGATCCCAGACCAATCTGTTGTCTGTTGAGTATCTTCCTCACACGGTTGGCTTGTTCGCATGTTTCAATGTTTCCGCAGTACTTCCTCCACCCTGACTTACTGCGGAACCGGAGGCGTTTTTTGTAGTCAGATTTAGCCTCTTTGTATTTGTCCCAGTCCTGATCAGAACTGGTATTCATAGCCCTGTTCAGTCGTTTCCTAACTTTTTTCCGCAGACGTTCTAGTTCTGGACCCCACCATTGTTGGCTTCCGGGCCTTCCGTCTGTGGCTTCGGTTAGTGGGCATGCATCATGGTAACACTCCATTATGGTGCTGGTTAGAGTATTTACCTGTTCTTCTATTTGATAAGTGTTCTCCACATTTCCCCACTCGGTGTCTCCTGCAAGCCTACTATCCAGGAACTTCTGGTACCTGGCTTTGTTAGTCTTGCGTGGGTTTCTCCGGGGGGGTAACTTGGGTATGTTTACTTTAAGATCGAAGCGGATCCACCGGTGATCAGAGCATGATGCCTCCTGAGACACATGCCATCCCTCAATGAGTTCCGCAGCCCCTTCTGTTGCTAGAGTAATATCTACTATGGTTCTACTACGTCTGGTAACAAAAGTTGGTTCCGATCCTATGTTTATAATGTTTAGGTTAGTTGTGAATAAGTATTCAACAAGTGTCTTACCTCTGTCATTGGTTTGTTCCATCCCCCACAGTAGGTGGTGTGCATTAGAGTCGGCCCCGATGATTACCTGGAGTCCCGATTCTTCACAGTATGTCATCAGTCTTGTTAGTTCATGCGGCGGGGGATCTACATCCTCGTGCATGTAGGCCGATGCCACTACCATTTCTTGACTGATGGCTTGTGATGTATTAAGCCTTATTGCGTACAGATCTCTGGAACAGAACTCTGTTAAAGGCTGTGCCTGTACATTGATGCTCGTCAAGATGCATGCTCTTGGTGTATCATGTTCATTTGAGACGTATAACTTACCTCTTCTATTAAGGAGTCCCTGTATACGGCCTGTCCTAACCCACGGCTCTTGTATTAGGACGACGGCTGTGTCTTGAACCCCCAACCAGTTCCGCACTTGAGCCGTGGCGGTCTGACTATGTTGGAGGTTCGCCTGTACTACTCTAAGAGCTGACGAAAGGGACGTCATCCTGAGATGTACCCCCCTCGCCCTCTCCCAGGTATAAGTTGGCCAACATGTGTTGGGTCGGCTCGTCTAGGTCGTCACCCTCGGGCCCGGAGAGAATCTCCTCCTCCGAGGGTGTCGGCTTGTCCAACACTAATTGGCCAGACGTCTCCTCTACAACCTCGACGTCTTTTGTTTTTGGCTGAGGTTTGGTTGCCACCGGTTTCTCCTTCTTCTCCTCGGTCTGGCTTCCGCTGGTTCCTGGCTCACTAACCGGAGGCTCCTGCACGAATTTGCGTCCCTGGCCTTGGAACTTCAAGTACACGGTGCCACAACTAAAGTTGAGGCGCCGCTTCCTTTCTATCAAGGCCGGGATAAGGTCCTCGGGAATTGTGAGTACCAGGAACCATCCCTAAGGGTTCTGGAAGGATAGCGCTATTGCGATATCCTTCACGTTCTCCCAGAACCTCTGGGGGTCCGGGACCACCATGCCGCATCTCACCCGTTGTGGAATATCCGATTGCTGTCGTACCGATAGACTTTCGCCCGTCGACAGCGGCATTACGGATATTACCTGTTTCAGCCACTCCAGAGTTGTTTTGTTTTCGCACCAGAGTTTAAGGAATCCATCCACATGGGTGGGCTTGCCGTTAAACACCGGGACGACTTTCGGAGTGGGTGATTTAGCCTCCATGAGAATCCTACGTTGGATCTCACGAAGCACCGTATCGGCCAGGTCCTTGGAAATCTGACCGGATTTATCGCTGACAACAGCAACATCCAGGTCAGATTTGGTCACCTTAGCGTAACTTGCAGAGGGCGCTTGTGGAGGAGTGTACAAACGCTGTTTCTTGTGCTCGCCCCGAGGAGAAATTGTCTCATCGAGACGGGCACGTTTCGCAGCTTTGCGCTCCTTCCTACTGAGCTGACGCCTCTGCTGTTGCGGGGGAGGCGCTGACCCAGGGATGGCCGTCTTCTGCGTACCTACAGCCTGCTGGCGGGGTTTCCCAGTAGCGGGTTTCGGTCGCTCCGTCGGTCTCCCTTGAGACGGCTTCCCTGTAGGAGGTGCTGGTTGAGTTGTCGGTTCCGGGTTTGCGCCAGACGGCCCACCAGCTTGCGCTAGTGGTCGTCCTGGACTGCCAGCCTGGGCCGGTATCTCCACCAGATTGGGGCCTGGTAGGCCCTCCTGCAGTTTGGCCGCTTGGGCCGCCCTGCGTTGTCTTTGACTTTTCTTCGGCCTCTTAGCTACTCCTTTTTGGGGAGTTGCACCGGTGGCGGGACCGCTGGAAGTGGGCTGACTCCCCCCCTTATTAGGGGGTTTGTTCTTCCCCTTCCGGCTCACCACCTGCCAAGAAGAAAAGCGATCGGGGTTTGCACTGGGCTCCGTGGGTTTCCCCTCGGTGCCAGTTTGCACTCCTGATGTGGAAGGATTGGACCTGGTTTTATCCAGTTCCTTATCCTTGTGTTTGGGCGACTCCGGGATTGCTACCACGGTTTTTGCCATGGTGCTTCCAGTAATCGCTTTAGGGGCAGCCTCCGGTAAACCAGAGTCCGCGCCTTGTGTGGCTATTTTTTTAGACCTGTTTTCCATTTACAGTTCTTAGAAAAACTTCATCCTTCCGGCTTCCCACCCTCCATGGAGCCCGCACCTTTGGGAACGCCTGTGGCGTTAGGATTACCGGAAAGGATATAGGAGAGCAGGGTTAGCTAACAACCAGAGCATCGGTCGCTCGTTCGGGCCTAACAGAACGCCAGGCAGGTCACCTGTCAACTGTCGTGATAGCCCTCCCTTGCATCGTCAACTTGGTCTTCTGCTAATCCCCACCCACCTCGCCGATGACCCTCTCACGGGGCATCTTGACCATTTCCCCCCGAGTGGTTAGCAAGGGGGGCCACCGTTTCGCCTGAAATCGGGACCAAAGAGGGAGTGTTGCATCCTGGCGCAATTAGCCCCATACGCCGTTCAGCTCAGCCCCCCAGGACTCCGTCATCCCTGCTTACGGCGCTCAACTGCACAGGTCCTAGTGCAGGTGGGCGTTATAGTCTGCCGGGTACGCCCACATTCACCGACAGAACCGAGCGCGCATTGTTCCTCGTACCAGCGGTAGAACCGCCGTTACGTTGGCCCATACGTGCTAAAAAGGGGTCGCATTGGTAGCAGCCACCGTAGTAACTGCTCTCAATACGATCCTGTGCCTTCCTCCTTTATCCGGGCTTAGGACCGGCACCTTAGCTCACCAATGGCCCCCTCCATCCGCCATTAAGAACTAAGGAGGCGGAGTTTCCTGGGAACTTCGCAGGCTTCGCGGAGTGACCTCACTGTTCCGAGGATTTGTTCACATTGAAGGGCTACGTGGGCCACTAAGTGGGCTTTCACACTCCTCTTGCTGATATAGTCCATTGTTGTTTCACATTCGAGCTAGGCTAAAACCACTTTTTAACATTCGACTGCTACAGGATAATGTAAATTTCTTTTTAATGTTTATCTGTCACCAAAGAGAATTTTTCTTTTTGGTGTTGCACGTACTTTATAAGCCAAAATGTTTTGATAAAATTGATAATTTAATTTTCTCACATTCTTAGTGAAAAGTAGAGTGTAGCGCTAAAACCTATTATAACTCGGTTTCTATTGACTTAAAACTACCTCGTCTACAGTGGAACTTAACTCCTTGTGTAGATCTTCTGTTATTGAAATGAATATATCAATATAAATACATACTTATTTAATGAAGCTTTTCTGTAGACACAGCAAACCCTTTTATTTGATATCCATATAATTGGATTGCACAAGTTCACAGAACAGATAATAATACTACGTATAGAATGGACACTGCCATCCGCCCACCAATCGGGCCTTCCTCACCCCACCAGCGAGATTGAGCTCTCCACGAGCCCCGCTTCTATGGGAAATCACCTAATGCACACTCTCGCACGTGTACAAAACTCCATGTGTGCAGTGTCTGTGTAGTAGGTAGTTATATCGTGACTTTTGTATGGGATTGAATCAAGTGACAAACATACAGATCCTTTTTTCCTTTTGAGGTATAGAACCCTATAGTAACAATAACACCGCCCGACCTGGGAATCGAATCTAGGATATCATGTTCAACAGTATTGTTGCGACCACGTCAGGACCACAGAGGCAGTCTAACATTATATTAGATTTTTATTCCAAATAATAAGAAATTCTATTTGTCAAAAAATTGCTTGCAAGAACTTTTATACTCAAAGACTTTATAAGATTAAAAGTCAAACACACAACTGTTATACCGCATTTCAAGTATTCAAGAACAATACTATGACGGCCCGAACGCATAGGGCCGGTGAATCCAATTGAAACAATTGTCTGAAGTCAGGCCTGGGACATTCCGCTGAAGCTACAAGTATCCGGGGCGTCCGTCTTGACGGGAAAATTTCTATGGCCTAGACAGAGAGAACAGATAGAGAGATACGCGATAGAAAGAGAGGCAGCTTGAAGATTAATATAACAAAGATACTAATCATCATCAATAGGCGCTGTGCGACCTGAATTGTACGTTATTGCGTCGGAGCTAGAGTCGCTATTTATTTGAATGATTTTGTGGATTGTCTCTTCTGTCTTTAGTATTCTGTGCTGCCGTAAAGAACGCGGTGATAAATTCCTTAAGCGCTATGCACACCTGTCCTCGAGCGCTTGCCAGATGACGTTGCATTCCTTGTATTTGATACCAGACCGCCCGAGTGTGTTTTGCGCTTTACCTAGCACAGTTCGCCTCGCGTTGCATTTACACTAGCGTTGCGCGCTCGCGTCATTTATGTTTAAATATAATAAAGGCGGAAGTCACATGAGAAACTATAACAATTATATTCCGTTTTCTTTTGGGAAACAGTATGAAATTTTGGAGTTCAGCAGGGCTATTGGCGTTCTTCATAATCACCAGTCGCTATCAGGCTTATGTCTTTATGTTCTGTGGTTTGAGTTCGTTACAAAGACGTTTTACCTTTCTAACAAGACTTTACTGTCAAATTTGGAAGAGAGAACGCCAATAGCCCCCCTGTGGGGCTATTGGCGTTCTTGGTGACTATTACTTTAGTGACTATTATCTTGATTTGACATTAACTACAAATGTCAAAGTCTGCTTTCTAACCAAAGACATTATGATAAACTTACTAAGTAGACTGTGCACTGTGTCGATCCCGACTGAGAACCACTCGCAGTCTATTCTTTTCCTTTTCTCTTCTTCAAATTTGATAGTGCACAGTCTGGTTAGAAGGGTTAAACGTCTTTGTTACTAATTCAAGCCACAGAACATAAAGACTCAAGCCTGATAGCGACTGGTGATTATGAAGAACGCCAATAGGGGCCATGTCTGAGTCGCGAGTCTAAATCAGGCATTAGATAGATAGATATATTTTAAAAGAGAGCTTTTTGAATAACTAATTAAATATTACAGCTAATCTTATAGGTCTAGATTGTGCGGCCTTATCGCTTTAAAGCAACCAATTAAATGTAATTTTCCAGTGGAATTATCAAATATAACATGAAGCTGAATATTATATTTCAAAGTAACATAATATCACGCCTTTTTCTCGAAGGGGTAAGCATAGGTGTACCCATAGTACCCACACTTCGCCAGTTATGTTTTTAAAACATACATTTACGCCTTTTTCCCGAAGCGGTAGGCAGAGGTGTACGTAACGTACCCGGGACTCAAGTGTCCCATGGTAGGTACACCCACATTTCGCCTGTATGTTATTGGTCCCATGTAATAGGGGGCGAGCCTATTGCCATCTACTGGGCACAGTTCTAGACTCTATGCTGTCATTGAGAAAATTCCTAATAGAAAAATCCGTAACACTTTGATTGTTCAAGTTCATCATCTGCATAAGTGCTTGCTCGGAAATTAAATCAATATCGAGGATAATATTAAATGTTGTGTGTTTGATTTTTAATTATTATACTTTTAAATTGAAGGAAGATGTTAATAAATAGTTATTTTTTACTCTAAGTAAGTATGAAGTGGAGTAGAAACTCATTCCTAATAATATTAAATTACAACTTAAAATGAAAAAGTGTATAACCTCTTTCTTCAACATTGCATTGTGTGTATTTAGTTTTGTAGGATAAATAACCATCCTAAACATATTCAAGACAACAGGATTTTATTACAAAACGAGTCAAAATGAACAACAAAATTAATTAATTATTATTGTGAAAACAAAATTAATTAAATTTTTCTTTCGATCCCACTTCTGAAGTAATATGGACTTCAGAAGTGGGATCGAAATAAATAAAGTCGCTTTGACTTTGAGAAGGAAGGAGTCATAGAAGCATAATTTTTGAGATCATCATCATCTCAGATAATGATTAGTCTTCGCTGGCTCTGACTAGATGGAGCCTAATCTAAAAACAACAGCTTCGTCAAATGCGGCAATTTGAAAATTGCGCAATAGTGCGTAAAACACTGCTAGTGTGCGTCAAAGACAGTGCGCAAGGAGTGCCAGTGTGCGTGAAAAATTGTAGTAGACAGACTCGTTTACGCCGATAATTTATGTTGCCGCATTTTATAAGTATGACAGCGGTATCTTATCGGAGTGCACGCGGAGACCTGTCAATATCTATGATCAACATCATCAGCCCGCTGTTGGGCTAATGCCTCCCTTTGTTTCTGCCACTCTCCCCTATCTCTTGCCATACGGGAAAATAAATTCTAATTTCCCAGCAGTCATTTCAAATTTTTACATTTTATTTTACCATTTAAATACAAATTTCACAAGACTAGTTTTGGATGGTTATTTATTTTATATATTTACAGGTTACGTTTAGAATTAGGTTAGAATTGAATTAACGTCGAGTTTTGAGCAACTATTTTGGTAATATTCGTTACGTAAAACAAAGAATATTTACAATTATTTTTGTATTTCATACTTATTTTCTTTACATAATGAAGTTTTAAAGCTCGATTTCGCAGCGTTTTGTTTTATACTTATTATTAATACAATAAATTATTATATTACTTATTGCTGTGAATAGCATAAAGCATGTCACATACGATATTATGCGGATATAAATCAAAGCCTTAGGCATCCATTACACGAGAGATTTTGTTGTCAGTTTTGCCACAGTCGCGGCTATGATTGATGGTTAACATATCGTTTAATGTGATTATTGACGTCATTCAAGAAGAAATTAGTCGTCCGTCACTCATTATCACTCATGATTGCTGGCACCGAATGACGCTTAACCTATCGTCCATTGGACGCTTTATATTGGAAACTCTGCCAATTACAAACCTTTAACTTACCAATTTGGCTACCATTAATACTTGCCATATTTTCTACATTATCCATTTACTCTTAAATATCGTTTTTGTAAACCGACTTGTCAAACGACTGAACGGATTGGCTTGAAAGCCATACGGATAGCTGGTATGACGTATGCATCGTCATTTATAATTCAACACCTAAAGGTATGAAAATGGGAAATCAAACCTAGTTGTAGCCGTCGAATGAGAGATCTTTAGACATTTCCAAAGAAAGTACGCTCCGACCACGATCGCAATGTATGCGTAAAATGACGCTAGTGTCTGTGTTAAAAGTTTAAACATCGATTAAATTCGTATGATAAATTCGTATGGTAAATTCGTATCGTATGATATAATATAGTTATATTTTTTGACACGTTAGATCCGTAAATTGATTGCATATGCTATTACACCCTCAAACCTGACTAGTCTCCCGATTTACCTCCAGAATACCAAGATTGATACGCTAATGTAAACGACCAATGAAGATAAATCTCAAAAGGCTCTGTACTTGGCTCAAGAATTTGCGTCAAATCATATTCTCCAGTCCTAGGATAACTGGTTGAATATGGGTATTATCGTTGCGCTGTGTTCTTAAATTTCGAGATGGTGTGGGTGACAATCATGGTGTCAGTTTTCGCCCGAAGGTCTCTGACATCATTGAAACAACTATAGTCTGATATCATCATCAACAGCTCATTGCCTCCGACTACTGGGCCTTCTTCAAATCATGCCACTTGACCCTGTCTTCTGCAAGCTAGACGCTAGGGCCAAATTGGCAGTCGGCTGGATCTGAAAGACAATTTTCCTTTCTAGGTTGCCCAGACAGGCCCAACGAGGCAGCGAGTAAGTCCTCAATCACAACCACCAAGAGAAACAAGCTAATGAAGATAAATGCTATTATCCTCCTACAATACTCCACTATCATCCCGTTTAAGTGGCACAGACACAACTACCTCTGTTTCTATTGCCACCTCGCTTTCACATCTATAGAAACTCTAAAAAAACATACAATAGAACACAAAAACCCGAACATAAAATCTGCTGTGTCATTCCTACGACGCGACGAAAAGGTCAAAGTCGATGTATCTTCAGTCGAATGTAAACTCTGTGGTGTTATAATTAAAGATCTGAATGCGTTGATAGAGCACGTGAAATTGATCCATGATGTACTTTTTAATGCAGCCGATTATGGCTTGATACCGTATAAATTGGATGGAGGTTATCAATGCGCAGAATGTGACGAAAAGTTTGAGTATTTTATCAAATTGAATCAACATATGAACGCGCACTACGGAGGTTACGTTTGCGAGTTGTGTGGAAAGTCATTTCTAAGCTACGATAGATTAAGATGTCATTCCATAACCCATGGTTCGAAATTCCACTGCAATCAATGCGCTTTATCCTTCGACTCGTTAACCCAAAAGAATAGCCACGATTCGACAGTCCATAATAAGCCAAAACTGCTAAAATGTCAGTACTGCGACGAAAATTTTTCAAACTACCCTCAGAGAAAGAAACACTACAATTCTGTGCATAATATCGAGATACCTGTATTCAAATGCCCGGTTTGCGCGAAATCTTTCCAAATTCTAAGTAAAATGAAGACGCATTTGAAAGAAGTTCACATTCGTGAAAAGAATTTCTCCTGTGCTATGTGTGATCAGAGATTTTTCTCTAAAAATCAAGTGAACAAACACATGATTAGTCACGTGGGTGAGAGAATTCATCAATGTGACGTTTGCAAGAAGACGTTTGCTAGAAAACAAACTGTCAAAGTCCATATGCGCACCCACAACGATACAAATAAATGATGTACATATTATGTGTCATTTTATTTGGTAAATTATCAACCGTGTACCAAAACAGTGGAATAAATTGCCAGCTACTGTTATTAGTGCGTGTTATTAGTTATTAGCGTTTTAAAAACAGACTAGATAAACATTGAGAAACTATTCAACTGTTTCAAACACCGGTAACCAACCGCCAGTATGGTTTGCTCTCAAATGGAAAATGAGAGAAAGAGATAAATAACCTGACGGCGTCTGCTTTGCAGGGCCACTAAGATTTATTTAAGACTGACTTAGTTATGCTCTAGTATTAAAATCGAATAAAAAAGACATATTTTTGACTATGTATTTTCATACGTTATTAAAATTAGTTTATTTAAAGACTGTTTTGAAACACCGATTATATTATTAAGTGTCATAAAGGTACATATTATGTGTCATTTTATTTGGTAAATTATCAACCGTGTACCAAAACAGTGGAATAAATTGCCAGCTACTGTTATTAGTGCGTGTTATTAGTTATTAGTGTTTTAAAAACAGACTAGATAAACATTGAGAAACTATTCAACTGTTTCTAACACCGGTAACCAACCGCCAGTATGGTTTGCTCTCGAATGGAAAATGAGAGAAAGAGATAAATAACCTGCCGGCGTCTGCTTTGCAGGGCCACTAAGATATATTTAAGACTGACTTAGTTATGCTCTAGTATTAAAATCGAATAAAAAAGACATATTTTTGACCATGTATTTTCATACGTTATTAAAATTAGTTTATTTAAAGACTGTTTTGAAACACCGATTATATTATGAAGTGTCATAAAGTTGAAGTGAAGAACTTTATTTTTCATGAGATTACGACTTTATGTAACACAAATAATCAAATAACATTCATATAAAAGCCGACTTAACATTAGATCTATAATATTGTAGGTTTTTGCAAAGATTAGTAATTAAAGCGCAGATTTTAGCAACTTTAAACGTACCCTTTCAGTTGTTTTTTGCCTAAGTTTTGTTTCGTAGAAAACTAGTTACCTCGAATACGGGTACATTCAAAGTTGTAAAATCTCTTTGCAGGTATAAGCAGGAAATACAAGGGAACCGAGTCGATATCGACGCGTCGAAGGACAAACCTACAGATATTATTCAACAATACATCAATAATACCGTTTAAATGGCGCGGAAAATATCTATGCTTCTATTGCAGCAAAGATATGCCGGAATACTCGGAATTGAGAAAACATACGAAGTTACACGGAGACTGTTCTATATCAGATCATTCGCTAAAAGCTCTGAAAGGTGGTCAGAATATGGAGATCAAAATAGACATATCCAACCTTGCTTGTAATTGTACCCAAACATTTTCATCCGTAGAAAAACTTATAACCCATTTGGAAGTAACACACAAACTTACCTACCACAGGAACGTGGAAATGCCTATTGAAGAATACCACCTTGAAGACCTAAAATGTTTGACGTGTGATGAGAAATTTACTTATTTTGGTTATTTAGTGTCCCACGTTAATACGAATCATCCCAAAAATTGTCTTATTTGTGATAAGTGCGAGCAAAAGTTTAATAAGAAGCGAGATTTGTTTTCGCATATAAAGAATTATCATCGGGAAGGCGGTTACCAGTGTGAGTTTTGTCCTCAGATATTTAATTCATTGAATATACTACGGAAGCATAGAATTAATAGGCATATGACTAGATGTCATATCTGTCAGTTGAGATTACCATCTGCTGCGTTAAGGCAGAAACATATCGATTTGGAACATCCTGACGACGGCTCGCTACAGTGCGACGTGTGTAGTAAAGAATTCCACACAAAGCAAGGCCTACGCATGCACGCAAGAAAATGCAAAGGAGACTTGCTACTCGCCATCAAGAAGGAAGATTACACAATGGATTTAGACCTAAATTACGAAGATCCGACTAAAAAGCCCAGCGTCAAACAAATTCGAGAAAATATTGTCATAGTTATTAACATGTCTACGGCTATACCTTTTAACTTCTTTAAGAATAAGTTCAATTGTTTCTATTGCTCGAAAGACTTCTCCGATTCCGATGCCATGCGGGAACACACGGTTATCGAACATACAGTTTGCGATGTAAAAGAAAAATGTATCAGAAAGTGTAGGGAGTCAGTAGCGTGCGTTAAAATCGACATTTCTGCGTTAGCTTGCAAAATTTGCTTCGAAAATATGACTGATTTAGATACTTTACTCGATCACTTAATATATAAACACAACGCGAATTACGACAAGTCTATTACAACTTGCTTACAGCCTTACAGACTTATTAAAGATAACATGGTCTGTCCGAATTGTCCAGGGGAAGTTTTTCGCTTTTTCGGGACGCTTTTGAAGCATATGAACAAAAATCATACTAATAATAACATTATTTGCGTGTATTGCGGTGAAACTTTCCGCCGGGATCAGAATCTACGTGTACATATTTGGCGACATCACCGCGATGGGCGCTTCAAATGTAACATATGCGGAGCCGAATGCAATATCCCCTCACGTCTGTACATGCACATGGCGAAAAATCACGGCGTAAAAGCAGCAAAGTGTCCTAAATGCCCTGAAACTTTCACCACCCAATACCTGCGCCAGAAACATCTCATAGATGCACATAATTCTGGTCACAAATGCACGCACTGCGGCAAGCTTTTTACTAGAAACTCTTTCATGCGCGATCATATCAGAAGGACACATCTGAAGGAGAAAAATGTTGAGTGTTCCGTGTGTAATATGAAATTTTTCAATAATATATTGCTTAGGAGGCACATGGTCAAGCATAGTGGGGAAAAGAATTTCCATTGTGATGTATGCGGGGAACGATTTTTTTGGCGGAAAAGTCTGCGGACTCATATGGCTAGGCATGATAAACATTTGGAGCATAACATGCATTTGTAGGCTATTGGGAGTTTGCTGTAGTTCGTTTGTTGTAGTTGGTATCATGTACATGGTATTGTGAAGCGCATCAAGCTCCCTAGCTCTACCCTGTACAAAATGCAATAGTCGTTTTTCTTTGCATTTAGTACAGAGTAAAGTTTTGATATTATAATCGATCTCATCATATTATTGCAGTGTTTGAAGTCTAGACTTGCCTATATAAAACTTTTAGGTTAGTACATTTTTTATTCTATTGATAGTTTTAACAATTGTAAGCTATTTGGCGATTTCAGGGTCGTCTTTATAGTCCAAGTTGTTTTAAATGATTACTGTAATGAGTCCCTGCTGATGAGGAGGATGCTAAATGCTAACAGATCACCAGCAACTCCTTTTTAATATATTATACGGGTTCGATCCCCGGCCAGGTCAAACATTTGTGTGCATGAACATGTCTGTTTGATCTGTGTCTGGGTGTTATAAGCTTATATAAGCATGTATATCCGTCATCTGGTTACCATAGTACAGGTTTCTAGCCTAGTTTGGGACCACATGACCGTGTGTGGAAGTTGTCCTATATTATATTATTAATTAATATATTAGTGTACCCAGTTGTCTAGTTATTGTTGAGCATTTCTTTCATATTTAAGTAGGTACCTCAGGACTAAAGCCTATCAAATCTAAGAAGGACCGTTTGACAGTTATTATTTTGCCTTATTTGAAGGATTTGTATATAAATTTAGTGACTACGAATGTCCCAAATTTTCGTCGAAATGTAAACTTTAAATGTCACTTCCGAGTTCATACGTCGAAATCTATAAATCGGAACTATACTACAATTAGATACAGAGGGTAATATCTGGTTTCAGATCACACCAAAACGAAACCAGACAAAAAAGTGGGAAGACAATTGCGTTCACTCGATGAAAAAGACTCCAAATCATATAACAAGCGTAACAAAACAAAACCCGAGCTTGATTCTGACGAAGCATTAGAAAAACTAATCAAAAGGGACCGTAAACTATCATTTAAGAAAACTCTAATAAATTTATTTAACTTTTCGACGGCAATACCTTTTTCACATTCGAAAAGCAGATTCTTCTGTTTCGTTTGCGAAGAGGGTTTTACACGATGTGATATGCTGCAAATGCATTATAAGGTGGAACATGAGTCCCACCAAATTAATCCATACAAAAATATAATGAAAAAATACAGAACTGGGAGAAGGAATCGAGTGTTAAAGCTCGACATAGCTGATCTGCGTTGCAAATTGTGTCAGGAACCTTTTTCAGAGTTGGACACAATGATTGACCATTTAACTTCTGAGCACAAAGTCGAATACGATAAGTCTAATTTGGAATTAAGAGGATTCCTCAACTCTTTTAAACTAATTCATGAGGATTTCCGCTGTCTTATTTGTGACGCTAAATTTATATACTTCGTCAAGCTAATATCACATCTGAATGATTCTCATGAGGAGAAGGAATACACGTGCGAAACTTGCGGGAAGTCGTTTATAAATATTAATGCTTATCAACAACACGAGGTGTATGTACACGGGCCAGGGCACCGCTGTCCTGACTGCGGTAAAAGATGTAACAAAGCGATGTGTTTAAAAGAACACATGGCTCGGGCCCACAAGAAAGGCACGTTTAAATGCCCTCAATGTTCTGCAGAGTTCCACTCTGTGTATAAAAGACGCAAGCATGTCGTATCTGAGCATAACAAAGGCGAAGACGTACCCCAACCTTTCAAATGTTCTCAGTGTGATAAAGTGTTTACCTGCGTGTCCCAAAAAGACATTCATGTAAGAAAGATACACCTGCTAGAAAGAAGCGAGACCTGTCCGATATGTGAAGTTAAATTGTTCAATAAAACGCGGCTGAGAATGCATATGGTAAAGCATCTGAAGGAGCAAAACCATGTCTGTGATATTTGCGGTATTAAGTACCAGTGGAAGAAGAATTTAAAAAAGCACATGGAAAAGACGCATAATGTAATTTAATATAGGATAAATATGTAAAATGTATATTACGTCGCTGCATTGAGATGATTTATTACAATGTAGGTACTTGTATATCAAGAAATGCAATAGTCGTTTTTCTCTGCATATTATTGGACAGATTATAGTTTTGATATATTATATTATAGTGTTGTATTAAGTGTAGTTTTATAAAACGTTTAGGTTACATATTTTATTTGCTATTGATAGCACCAACAGTCAGTCAGCTATTTCATATTTTGTGAATTCAGGGTCGGCCTTTATATTATATACTAGCGACCCGCCCCGGCTTCGCACGGGTAGCAGAAGTAGGTATAGTGGACGTTTATCAGGAGTAAATTCGTGATACATTGTATTTTAATAAATATATTACCCTAATGGTTTACGCAGCGCACGCAAATTAATGACTATTTCTGTTACAATGACCAAACCTTAACACATGTTATAATTTATCGTGGGCTATTTTGAAGATATTGATGAGTACTACAAACCCCTAGTACATTACTTTATTCTACCACCAATACTTTTCACACCACATGAAAAATAATCACTGCTTCGATTATTGTGACTAAACCAGAAAAGATGGATATAATCTATGTATACTGTTTTGTAGGTATTGATAATTAATACAATCCCCTAGTACATTACTTTAATCTACCACCGATAGTTTTCACACCGCATGAAAAATAATCACTGCTTCGATTATTGTGACTAAACCAAAAAAGATGGATATAATCTATGTATACTGTTTTGTAGGTATTAATAAGTACTACAAACCCCTAGTACATTATTTTACTCTACCACCAATAGTTTTCACACCGCATGAAAAATAATCACTGCTTCAATTATTGTGACTAAACCAAAATAGATGGATATAATCTATGTATACTGTTTTGTAGGTATTGATAAGTACTACAAACCCCTAGTACATTACTTTACTCTACCACCAATAGTTTTCACACCGCATGAAAAATAGTCACTTTTTCGATTATTGTGACTAAACCAAAAAAGATGGATATAATCTATGTATACTTTTTTGTAGGTATTGATAAGTACTACAAACCCCTAGTACATTACTTTACTCTACCACCAATAGTTTTCACACCGCATGAAAAATAATCACTTTTTCAATTATTGTGACTAAACCAAAAAAGATGGATATAATCTATGTATACTGTTTTGTAGGTATTGATAAGTACTACAAACCTCAAGTACATTACTTTACTCTACCACCAATAGTTTTCACACCGCATGAAAAATAATCATTTTTTCGATTATTGTGACTAAACCAAAAAAGATGGATATAATCTATGTATACTGTTTTGTAGGTATTGATAAGTACTACAAACCCCTAGTACATTACTTTACTCTACCACCAATAGTTTTCACACCGCATGAAAAATAATCACTTTTTCGATTATTGTGACTAAACCAAAAAAGATGGATATAATCTATGTATACTGTTTTGTAGGTATTGATAAGTACTACAAACCCCTAGTACATTACTTTACTCTACCACCAATAGTTTTCACACCGCATGAAAAATAATCACTTTTTCGATTATTGTGACTAAACCAAAAAAGATGGATATAATCTATGTATACTGTTTTGTAGGTATTGATAAGTACTACAAACCCCTAGTACATTACTTTACTCTACCACCAATAGTTTTCACACCGCATGAAAAATAATCACTTTTTCGATTATTGTGACTAAACCAAAAAAGATGGATATAATCTATGTATACTGTTTTGTAGGTATTGATAAGTACTACAAACCCCTAGTACATTACTTTACTCTACCACCAATAGTTTTCACACCGCATGAAAAATAATCACTTTTTCGATTATTGTGACTAAACCAAAAAAGATGGATATAATCTATGTATACTGTTTTGTAGGTATTGATAAGTACTACAAACCCCTAGTACATTACTTTACTCTACCTCCAATAGTTTTCACACCGCATGAAAATAATCACTTTTTCGATTATTGTGACTAAACCAAAAAAGATGGATATAATCTATGTATACTGTTTTGTAGGTATTGATAAGTACTACAAACCCCTAGTACATTATATTATTCTACCATCAATGCATTTCACAGCGCACGCAAATTTATGAATATGGTAATTATATTATGTAACACCTTGGTTCACAATATTGCAGTTTTCTTACGGATCCCCATTTTTTTTCAAAATCTCATATAGCCTATGGCACTCACACTGAATTAAGCTATCCATAAGTGAAAGAATTTTTAAAATCGGTCCAGTAGTTTCGGAGCCTATTCGTTACAAACAAAAAAACAAAAAAACAAAAAAACAAAGTTTCTCTCTTTATAATATTAGTATAGATTCGTAGTATACAAATATTATTTTTTATTATACTCTTACTACAGAATTGTCTCGTTACTAACGAGACAATTCTTATTTTTATTTCCCATTTACTTCATTTTTAAGAGTTTCTTACTTCTTATGCACATTTAAAATAGTTACACAAAGTCCAAAATGTTCGTCTAAACGGGAACGTTGTGAATGTCACTTCAAGTATACACGTCGACAGCTATATAACGCAAATATGCTTCAATGAGATACAGAAGAAAATATCTGGTTTCAGATCGAGCAAAAACGAATCCAGACAAAAAAGCGGGAAGACAATTGCGATCACTTGATGATAAAGACTCCAAATCATATAAAACGGGTAACAAAATAAAAGATGAGCTTGATTCTGACGAAGAATTAACGAAACTAGTTAAGAGGAATCGTAAACTGTCATTCAAGAAAAATCTATTCAATCTACTTAACTATTCGACAGCCATCCCATTCTCTCATTCGAAAAGCAGATTCTTCTGTTTCATTTGCGAAGAGGGTTTCACACGATGTGATATGCTGCAAGTGCATTATAAGATGGAACATGAATCCCACCAAATCAATCCATACAAAAATATAATGAAAAAATACGGTTCGAGGGCAAATAATCGAGCATTAAAGCTTGATATAGCTGATCTACGTTGCAAATTGTGTCAGAACCCTTTTTCAGAGTTGGACACAATGATTGATCATTTAACTTCTGAACACAAAGTCGAATACGATAAGTCTAATTTGGAATTACGAGAATTTCTCAACCCTTTTAAGCTAGTCGATGAGGACTTCCGCTGTAGAATTTGCGACGCGAAATTTATATACTTCGTTAAGCTAATAGCTCATTATAATGATTCTCACGAAGAGAAGAAACATACGTGCGAAACGTGCGGAAAGTCGTTTAGAAGTCGTGTAGCTTATCAACAACACGATGTGTACGTACACGGGCCTGGACACCGCTGTCCTGACTGTGGTAAACGGTGCAACTCAGGCCTGTGTTTAAAAGAGCATATGGCTCGGGCCCACAAGAAATACACGTTCAAATGCCCTCAATGTCCTGCAGAATTCATTTCTGTCTATAAAAGACGCAAGCATGTCTTATCCGTGCATAACAAGGCCGAAGAAGTACCCCAATCTTTCAAATGCTCTCAGTGTGATAAAGTGTTTACCTGTGCGTCCCAAAAAGACATCCATGTTAGGAAGATACACCTGCTTGAGAGAAACGAGACCTGTCCAATATGTGAAGTTAAATTGTTCAATAAAACGCGGCTGAGAATGCATATGGTAAAGCATCTGAAGGAGCGAAACCATGTCTGTGATATTTGCGGGAATAAATACCAGTGGAAGAAGAATTTAAAAAAGCACATGGAAAAGACGCATAATGTAACTTGATGTAGGATAAATATATTATGATGCTGCGTGTAAAATTAGAATGTAGGCGTTTGTATATTATGAATGCATAATAGGTTTTTTTAATTTCCAACAAGATGGGGTTCTATTTATTAATTACGAAACCTATTGGATGCTTAGGTTAATAAGTACGTATTGTAATATAGTGGTTATACCGAAAAGCGCGGTTTTATTTGTAAATTATCTCTTTTCAGATTATATTGAAGTGGACATGACAGGGTTGAGGTCAGGCCTATCGACCAATCAACAAATCAAGCTAAACATCGAGATATTATTCAACAATACTACTATAGTTCCCTTCAAATATCGCGGAAAACATCAGTGCTTTTTCTGTGGCAAGCAATCCAGTGACAGAGATCAGCTAATATTGCACCATTCGACTCATCTACCCTGCAGCACAAAAGATAACTCGTTCAAAGAAGTAAAGCAATGCAAATTAGCTGAACTTAAAGTGGACGTATCGGAATTAAACTGCAAAATTTGCTCCGAAGAATTCGAGACGCTGGAGGATATTGCCTTTCACTTGAAAAAGAAACACAAACTGCCTTTCAATATTTCACTTCCGTTAGACATAACCATGTTCCGACTAAAAGATTTTAAGTGTTTGAAATGCAATAAGGTTCATTTTGATTATTTTGGGCTACTTAGACATATGAATACTGACCATCAACGTACAGATAACTATGAGTGCGATATTTGCGGACGGCAATATAACTGGAAAAAGTCTTTAAGAGATCATATATTCCGCAACCATATGGAGCATTATCAGTGTAAAGCGTGCGAGGAAACTTTTGACTCTTTAAGGGAACTGTCTAAGCATAAAATGAAGATTCATTGTTCTCAATGTATACTATGTCTGAAATTATTCCCCACCTGCAATGTTATGATAGAACACATTAAAACAGAACACAATGTTAATAATGAGCGTATTTGCCAAATATGCCAAAAGTATTACACAAACATAAGTGACTTGCTTAACCATGCCGTTGAATGTAACTCGTCCCAAAGAACTCGCAAAGCTAACGAAATTAATCGTATGGACGAAGTGCGCTCTTTGCGCGAGAAAGTTACGTTCATAATCAACAATTCCTCGGCGATGCCTTTCAAGTATTTTTGTCACAAGTTTCGCTGCTTTTACTGTACTGAAAACTTCGACAAATGTGATGATTTGAAAGTTCATACATCTGAGCAACATCAAATTTGCGATGTAGAAGCGAAATACATGAAAATGAAGCACAGGGCGAGAGGGACTAAGATCAAGATTGATACGTCTTCCTTGAGCTGCAAGATTTGCTCTGAACCAGCAGACTGCTTCGATAACTTGGTGGCTCATTTTGCTTCGGACCACGAAGTTGCACTACACGACTGCGTCGAACAGTTTATGCCTTATAAATTACTTCACGACCACTATCCATGTCCGTTGTGTAGGGAAGAGTTCAGATATTTCAATGCGTTATTGAGTCACGTTAATACGGACCACAGCGGGAATAAATTTATTTGTGTGCATTGCGGCAAGCCATTCCGTACCGATCCTTCGTTGCGTTCACACATCGTCCGCAACCACCCTAAGTCGCTAGCTTACAAGTGTACCAAATGCGACTTTAGTACTTTCACTAATTCTATCCTAAAAGAACACATGGGAAATTCCCACGGCGCGAAAATCGTGAAATGTCCCCTATGTGACGAATTTTTCCAGTCTCGTTATGCTAAAAACGTGCATAATATAAAAGTTCACGGTGGTGGGCACAAGTGCCAACTTTGTGGTAAAGCGTTCACGAAGTACTCGCATGTAGTCAATCATGTAAGAAAGAACCACCTCAAAGAGAAGAACGTTTCGTGTACTTTATGTGATAAGAGATTCTTCGATACGTCGCGTTTGACGCGCCATATGCTTGTTCATGGAACTCGAGAGAGAAATTACCAATGCGAACATTGCGACAGAAGTTTTCTAAGGAAAAGCAATCTTAATGACCACCTAAAGTGTCATCGTAAATCTAATGACCGTGCTGCCTCTCGTACATAAAATACAATTAAGAACACTTTTTAGAGATTGAAATAGAGAAAGCTAATCTTACTTTAATTGGAAGTTTATTGTGTCGGAGAAAATTCATTTTATTTGACTCGTATAATATTATAGTTCAAATTAAATGTAGATAAAAAAAAAAAGTGTATTCTGCGATGATGCAAGGCAATTTGTAATTTGCGGGTTTGTATCTTGTATAATTTGCGGGTAGGACAATGATATTAATGTAAATAGATATTTTTATCAAAACTTTTATTCCCAACAAATTGTAGTTAATAGTACAAAATTTTGCTATTTACTTGAACTGGAAACGCAGAAATTTGGCCTGATTTGTTCTCCGCTCGAAAATTAAGAAAATTAAGTCTTAGAATAATCAGAAATTATAAATCGTAAAATTCGCTTAAGACCATTGTGAAGGGTGGAAAATAAAACTTAAAAATATAATTTGATTTACTTTTATTTTGAGTAAGTCGTATTGAATTAAAGGTATATTTTTAAACACATCCATGTATGCTACATTGATTTGACAATACACAATGCCGTTACGATTTTTAAAACGATCTATCCAATTATTTGAAGCGATATGATGATATGATTATAGCGATGACAGCCTTGTTGGCTCAGGTGGTAGTTAACTCTGCTTTCTGAGCCGCAGGCCGCGGGTTCGATCCCCGGCCAGGTCAAACATTTGTGTGCATGAACATGATGTCTGTTTAATCTGTGTCTGTGTGTTATAACCATAGTACAGGCGTACAGGTGTGTAGAAGTTGTCCTTTATTATTATTATTAAAATCTGTGATTTGTAAGCTCTTCAATTTTGCGAACATTTTTAGCATAATGTGGGGCCATTTATAGTTTCAAAGCTTGTGCTTGACGAAGCCATTCGACCATATCTCAATTGGAATTTAAGTTAATTTATTGTCTGCTAGCTGTGCCCCGCAGTTTCACCCGCGTAGACATCGTTCCCGTGGGAATATCGGGGAACAAGTACCTTATGTGTTATTCCAGGGTCTAGGCTACCTGCATACCAAATTTCTGCCCAACCTGTTCAGTAGTTTTGTCGTGAAAGAGCAACAAACATCCATCCATCCATCAATCTAACCAAAACCGCGCTAGATGGCGCTGGAGGTGAGTTACAACTCGCAAGCGTTTTATTCACCTGTTTAAAGCTGTTTTACGTTTAAAAACGTTTTATCGTAATAAGCATGTAAAAAACGTATTAAAACATGCTTCAAGTTGCAGGGACTACTCGTAATATAAAATGGCGTATTATGCGTGTAAACTTATTAAGCGAGTTTTATTTTATATTATGATTGCAAGGTTACTGGTAATTAACATCCTCTGAAAGCTCACGATAAGGCCAGCTGCTGCCATATTAATATTTTATTGACCCTTGGTCTTACTTGGTGCTTTAATGTTTTATATTCATAAAGTCGTGTTTCTATTATACATAATCAACGCATTAAATTGAAAGTCATGAATCAATCCCAACTAGGAAGTTTTAAGCTTTAAGGCGATTTAAGGCGACTCTCTATTTACACTCAAATATCTATAAATAAGTACTGATGTTCGATATCTTAGTAGAATGCGACAGCATTGCCAATTAGGAACGCTCGAAAATTCTATGTTAAATCACAGATTCCTACAAAAAATTCGCGGTAACTTTCGCGAGTTCGCTATTCGCCTAAACATGCAGTGTTTGCGTAGTCTCCTTCTTTTAGGGATACTGCCTAAAGCAGCTACGAATAGTACTGCAATATATTAAATTTGACTTAAAACTTAAAACCATCGGTAATATTATTGTCCAAAACGGTAATATGTTAAAAAAATAATTTTCAAGAGAATAACCCGCCCCTATTGACTGGGACCACAGTGACATGAACGAAGATAATTATAGAATTACAAATATACAATATGTGAGAAAGAGAGCTAAGTGTCGTCTTCTGCCCAAGATTACATTTGGAACGAAATTTTACATCAAGAATAATTTCGTTTCAGGAACGGTGAGCGCAGCCGATGAACGTCGCAGAGAAAACATAAAATTAATTCTTAATTACACCTCTATAATACCATTCACTTGGAAAGAACATTACATATGTTTCTACTGTGGAATTGCTGAAACTGATTATACAACATTCAGAAAACACACCAAATCCCACGGCCTATGTTCTGACAAGTCCCTCAAAGATAGCGTTGTTAAGATTGATGTGTCAGATATTTCCTGCGAAATTTGCGAGACGGAATTCGAAAGCATGGAGTTGATTTTGGATCATTTGACTAGCGAGCATTCAAAAATATACCATAAAAATATAGATATAGCTTTGTTACAATACCGTCTGCGTGATTTTAAATGTGTTAACTGCGTTAAAGATTTCAATAACTTTAGATACTTGGAACAGCATACAAAAGATGAACATCTGAACGCAGAACGCCAAAATACCTGCGATTTATGCTTAAAAACATTCGTTTCATCTAACGAATTGACGCTACATACTTCCAACTGTCATATGAAAACTAAAGAACCGCCAAAAACTGAAAAAATGGATCTCTACATACGTATAAGAAAGAACATTCAATGTGTTATTAACATGTCGACGGCAGTACCCTTTAAATTCAAAGGGAAATTCATATGTTTCTATTGCCCACAGTCTTTCGTCGACTGTGACGAGGTAATATCTCACACGCGTACAGAGCACCCCATCTGCGAACTAAAATCGAGAGCAATGAAAGGATGCAGATCAGAAAATCCTCGCGTCAAAATAGATATAAACCATCTCGCGTGCAAACTCTGTCTACAACCGATGACCGACTTAACCACCTTCGTAGATCACGCTATTGAAAAACACGAAGCGAAGTATGATAAATCTATATCTATTACCACGTGCTTCGAGCCTTTTCAACTCACCCAAAGTGGCATGCCATGTCTAGATTGCGGGCAAACTTTTACTTACTTTGCGACATTGCAACGGCATATTGGGACGGAGCACAGTGATAGATTGAAATGTGTATATTGTGAACGTAGTTTCAGAGGTGCCACCAGTTTAAACGTGCATATTTCTAATGCGCACACAGGGACATGCGAGTGTTCAATTTGCGGCACGAAATGTAAGAACTCTCCGACTTTAGCGAGTCACATGGCTCAATACCACGGCACGAAAGGTTTTAAGTGCTCGCTGTGTTCAGAGCTATTTGAAACAGTTTACAAAAAGAAAAAGCATCTTATCGACGTACATAATATTGGACACAAATGTTCGTATTGTCCAAGCATGTTTACTAAGTATTCATACATGGTAAATCATGAAAAGAAGACGCACTCTACGGAACGAACAGTCACTGAATGTCGAAGAAAAAACTTAAAACTGATTCTTAATTACACCTCTATAATACCATTCAATTGGAAAGAACATTTCAAATGCTTCTACTGTGAATATGTCGAAACTGATTATACAAAATTCAGAAAACACACCAAATCCCACGGCCTATGTACTGAAAACTCCCTCAAAGATAACGTAATTAAAATTGATGTGTCAGAAATTGTCTGTAAAATTTGTGAAACGGAATTCGAAAGCTTAAAACTAATTTTGGATCATTTGACTAACGAGCATTCAAAAATATACCATAAAAATATCGATACAGCTATTATACAATACCGTCTGTGTGACTTTAAATGTGTAACCTGCGATAAACAATTCAAAGAATTACGATACTTGATACAGCATACAAAAGATGAACATCCGAACACAGAATGCCACAACACCTGCGATTTTTGCTTTACAACATTTACTACATCTAACGAATTGACGTTACATTTTTCCAATTGTGATATGAAAACAACGGAACCACCAAAAAGTGAAAAAATGGCTCTCTACGAGCGTATAAGAAAGAATATTCAATGTGTTATTAATATGTCGACAGCAGTACCCTTTAAATTTAAAACGAAATTCAGATGTTTCTACTGCACACAGCCCTTCGTCGGTTTTGACGAAGTCATATCTCATACGCAAACGGAGCACCCGTTCTGCGAGCTAAAGTCGAGAGCAATAAAAGGATGTAGATCAGAAAAGCCTCGAGTTAAAATAGATGTAAACCGTCTCTCGTGCAAACTCTGCCTACAACCGATGACCGACTTAACCACCTTCGTAGACCACGCTATTGAAAATCACGAGGCGAAGTATGACAAATCTATATCTATCACCGCATGCTTCGAGCCATTTCGGCTCATCGAAAATAGCATGCCATGTCCAGATTGTGGGCAAACTTTTACTTACTTTGCGACGTTGCTAAGGCACATTGGGACGGAGCACAGTCATAGTACGATCTGTGTGTATTGTGGACGTGGTTTCAGAAGTGCTACTAGTTTGAACATGCATATTTCTAACTCGCACACAGGCATGTGCGAGTGTTCAATTTGCGGCACGAAATGTAAAAACTCTGCGACGTTAGCGCGTCATATGGCGCTATACCACGACGCAAAGGATTTCAAGTGTTCGCAATGTCCGGAGCTGTTCCAAACAGTTACCAAAAGGAATAAGCATCACATCGAAGTTCATAATATTGGATACAAATGTTCGTATTGCGGGAGTATGTTTGCTTTTTATTCCCGCATGGTAAATCATGTAAAGATGACGCACTTAAAGGAACGAACTGTGCCGTGCTCGATTTGTGACTTAAAGTTCTTCGATCAAAAACAAATGAAGCTGCACATGGTGAAACATGATGGCGAGAGACGATTCCGATGCGATATTTGCCAGAAGGCGTTTTTATGGAAGAAGAATTTGCAATCTCATATGAAAAGTCACAATAGGGTGTAAGTTAATTTCAAACTCAATTTATTTATGCAATGTGCTGAAAGGACATCTCGATGATGACATGGGGGTGGGTTCTATTTAAGTTTCAAAGATAATGTTGTGGGTACGCTGTAAGATTATGTAGGCACGCTTGACTAAGTCGAATTTGTAATAAAAAGATAATAAATTATTCCTTTCGAACTTTTATGTATGAGGTTATAGAGCCTGGATAAAGTCATTTTATTAAGACCCAAACCGGCAAAACTTCGACAGTTAATATCTTAAATGTATACAGACAGATGAAATACAAATTTAAAGATACATAAACACTTTTTGTTCAATAATTGTGTAGGTATAAGTAGTGCTTATATTGTAAAGCCTTTCATGAAAATAATTATATTTAAACGCAATTAATTTTATGTAACATAATATCATGATTGCTTGTAAAAGTTAAAATACGCCTTACTTTACATATATATTTTTGGATTAGTTTCATTGAAATGGTTAAGTTTTTTTTATATCGTTCATATAAAATTAATCACACATACTAATTTGATTTATGAATCAAACTCACTAGGTAAACTAGCCCAATATACTTTCTCAAATAGACTATATACAATAAGTATTATATTGTATCTATTCAACATACTATATTATAGGTTTTATTCAAAACGTGAGGATTCAGTAATGTTTCGCGAGAAATACACGCATTCGTATTCATATTGATTGAAAGCAAAGCAAAGCAACAGAAACGAAGACAAGTATCGCTTAATTAAAACATAATAAGTGGGAAATAGCCGAGATATTATATATGATCGTCTTGAGATTTTGTTACCGACTCATCCCTCAGCCGCAGAAAACAATCGAAACGAAATGTTACATCAAGAATAATTTCGTTTCAGAGACGGTGAGCGCAGCCGCTGAATGTCGCAGAGAAAACTTAAAACTGATTCTTAATTACACCTCTATAATACCATTCAAGTGGAAAGAACAAAACAATTGTTTCTACTGTGGAAAAGCTGAAACTGATTATACAAAATTCAGAAAACACACTAAATCACACGGCCTATGTACTGACAGGTTCCTCCAAGAAAGCGATATTTGGATTGATGTGTCAGAAATTTCCTGCGAAATTTGCGAGACAGAATTTGAAAGCTTGGAGTTAATTTTGGATCATTTGACTAAAGAGCATTCGAAAATATACCATAGAAATATAGAAACAGCTTTTTCACAATATCGTTTGCGTGATTTAAAATGTGTTGTTTGCGTTAAATATTTTAAGGATTTCAAATACTTGGTACAGCATACAAAAGATGAACATCCGAACGCAGAATGCCAAAACACCTGCGATATTTGCTTAAAAACATTCACTACATCTAGCGAGTTGACTCTGCATTCTTCCAATTCTGATATGAAAACAAAAGAATCGACAAAAAGTGAAAAAAATACTCTCTTCCAGCGAATACGAGAGAATATTCAATGTGTTATTAACATGTCCACAGCAGTACCCTTTAAATTCAAATCAACATTCAGATGTTTCTACTGCACACAGTTTTTCAACGACTGTGATGCGGTTATATCTCACACGCGTACGGAGCACCCCTTCTGCGAACTTAAATCGAGAGCAATGAAAGGATGCAAGTCAGAAAAGCCTCGCGTTAAAATAGATATAAACCATCTAGCGTGCAAACTCTGCCAACAACCGATGGCCGACTTAACCACCTTCGTAGACCACGCTATTGAAAAACACGAAGCGAAATATGATAAATCTATATCTATTACCGCGTGCTTCGAGCAGTTTCGACTTATCCAAAGTGCTTTACCGTGTCCAGATTGTGGGCTTACTTTTACTTACTTTGCGACATTGCTAAGGCATATGGGGGCAAAGCACAGTTACGGATCGGTTTGTGTATATTGCGGACGATGTTTTAGAAATGCTACTAACCTAGACAGGCATGTAGCTCATGAGCACACGGGCAAGTGCGAGTGTACAATATGCGGCATTAAATGTAAAAACTCTTCGACTTTAGCGAGTCACATGGCTCAATACCACGGCGCGAAAGATTTTAAGTGCTCGCAGTGTCCGGAGTTATTTGAATCACTTTACAAAAAGCAGAAGCATCTTATCGAAGTTCATAATATTGGACACAAATGTTCGTATTGTCTGAGAATGTTTACTAAGTATTCACGTATGGTAAATCATGAAAAGAGGACGCACTCAGAGGAACAAACATTCGCAGAATGTCGGAGAGAAAACTTAAAACTGATTTTTAATTACACCTCTATAATACCATTTAAGTGGAAAGAACATTTCAAATGCTTCTACTGTAAAAAATCTGAAACTGATTATACAACATTCAGAGAACACACCAAATCCCACGGCCTATGTACTGACATGGCCCTGAGGGATAACGTAATTAAAATTGATGCTACAGAAATCTCCTGCAAAATTTGCAAAACGGAATTCGAAAGCTTGGAGCTAATTTTGGATCACTTAATTAACGAGCATTCAAAAATATACCATAAAAATATCGATACAGCTGTTTTACAATACCGTCTGCGTGACTTTAAATGTGTAACCTGCGATAAACAACTCAAAGACTTACAATACTTAATACAGCATACAAAAGATGAACATCCGAACGCAGAATGCCACACCTGCGATTTTTGCTTAAAAACATTCGCTACATATAACGAATTGACGCAACATTCATTCAATTGTGTTATGAAAACAAAAGAACCAACGAAAAGTGAAAAAATGGCTCTCCACGAGCGTATAAGAAAAAATATCCGTTGTGTTATTAACATGTCGACAGCAATACCCTTTAAATTCAAATCGACTTTCAGATGTTTCTATTGCACACAGTCTTTCATTGACTGTGACGAGGTCATATCTCACACGCGTACGGAGCACCCCATTTGCGAACTGAAATCGAGAGCAATGAAAGGATGTAAGTCAGAAAAGCCACGCGTTAAAATCGATATAAACCATCTCGCGTGCAAGCTCTGCCTACAACCGATGACCGACTTAACCACCTTCGTAGACCACGCTATTGAAAAACATGACGCGAACTATGATAAATCTATATCTATCACAGCGTGCTTCGAGCCATTTCAACTCGTCCAAAGTGGGATACCGTGTCCAGATTGTGGGCAAACTTTTACTTACTTTGCGACATTGCTGAGACATATTGGGGCGGAGCACAGTCATATATCAATCTGTGTTCATTGCGGACGTGGTTTTAGGAGTGCCTCTAGTTTAGACTCACATATTTCTAATGCACACACGGGCATGTGTAAATGTTCAATTTGTGGCACGAAATGTAAAAACGCTCAGACATTAGCGAGTCACATGGCTCGATACCACTACGGGAAAGATTTTAAGTGCTCGCAGTGTCCGGAGCTATTTGAAACAGTTTACAAAAAGCAAAAGCATCTTATCGAAGTTCATAATATTGGACACAAATGTTCGCATTGCGGGAGTTCGTTTACTACGTATTCCCGCATGGTAAATCATGTTAAGAGAAAACACTTAAAGGAACGAACTGTGCCGTGCTCGATATGTGACTTAAAGTTCTTCGATCAACAACAAATGAAGCTGCACATGGTGAAACATGAGGGTGAGAGACGGTTCCGATGCGATATTTGCCACAAGGCATTTTTATGGAAGAAGAATTTGAAATCTCATATGAAAAGTCACATTATGGTGTAAGTTTCTTTCTGAACTGAAATAATTTGCCTATAATAATAAACTTGAAGGACATCTCGACAATGACAAGTGGTGGGGACGCTGTTGTCGCAAATTCCTTGTGATTATAGGATAAAAATGTCTATGCCAGTTTTAAATTTTCGATAGTAGTGTGGGTAAACATTAAGATTATTTTCGCTTGACTGATGTCAAATTGTTTTGAATAAATATAAATTATCCCTTTTGCACTTCTATGTAACTATGTACCTACATATTTTTATAACCTCAAAATTACAGAGTCTATGTAAATTCATTTGTTTAGACCGAAATCGGCAAAAATAAATAAATAATAAAACGCTTTTTGTGTAATAATTGTTTAGGCATAAGTAGTGCTTAGATTATTAAGACGTTTATTGTAAATAATATACTCAAACTTAATTTAGTTTATTTAGAAAATAATAAGGGCTTGTAATATTAAAAATAAACCTTATTTAATTGATTTTGTATGAGTTTCATTCAATTGACTAAGTTTTCGAAATCATTTATACATCAAAAATAAAATCAAATTAACGAGGTACGCTAGTGAAGTATTACTTACTTAAATGGAATAAGTACAAAAAAAAAAAAGTTTTATTCAAAAAATGTGAAATCAATAATGTTTTGCGATAATAATCATATTGGATGAAACCAAAGCAACAGTAACAAAGACAAAATTAGTATCGTTAAACAAAGCCGCGATATTCTATAGTCACGATATTAATTTACCGAGTCATCTCTCTGACCGACCGACTCATCACCATTGAAACGAAATTTTACATCAAGAATAATTTCGTTTCAGGGACGGTGAGCGCAGCCGCTGAATGTCGCAGAGAAAACTTAAAACTGATTCTTAATTACACCTCTATAATACCATTCAAGTGGAAAGAACATAACAAATGTTTCTACTGTGGAAAAATTGAAACAGATTATACAAAATTCAGAAAACACACCAAATCCCACGGCCTATGTACTGACAGGATCCTCAAAGATAGCGTTATTTGGATTGATGTGTCAGAAATTTCCTGCGAAATTTGCGAGACTGAATTCGAGAGCTTGGAATTAATTTTGGATCATTTGACTAACGATCATTTGAAAATATACCATAGAAATATTGAAACAAGTTTTTTACAATACCGTCTGCGTGATTTAAAATGTGTTGTTTGCGTTAAATATTTCAAAGACTTCAAATACTTGGTACAGCATACAAAAGATGAACATGCGAACACAAAATGCCCCAAAACCTGCGATTTTTGCTTAAACACATTCGTTTCATCTAACGAATTGACGGTACATTCTTCCAATTGTGATTTGAAAATAAAAGAACCCACAAAGGGTGAAAAAATGGCTCTCTTCCAGCGTATAAGAAAGAATATCCAATGTGTTATTAACATGTCGACAGCAGTACCCTTTAAATTCAAAGCAAAATTCAAATGTTTCTACTGCACACAGTTGTTCATCGACTGTGAAGCGGTCATAACTCACACGCGTGCGGAGCACCCCTTCTGCGATCTTAAATTGAGAGCACTCAAAGAATGTAAGTCGGACAAGCCTCGTGTTAAAATAGATATAAACCATCTGGCGTGCAAACTCTGCCAACAACCTATGGCCGACTTAACTACCTTCGTTGACCACGCTATTGAAAAACACGAAGCGAAGTATGATAAATCTATACCTATTACCGCGTGCTTCGAACAATTTCGACTCATCCAACGTGGAATACCATGTCTTGATTGTGGGAAAACTTTTACTTATTTTGCGACATTGCTAAGGCATATTGGGGCAGAGCACAGTGATAGATCGATCTGTGTTTATTGCGGACGTGGTTTCAGGAGTGCCACAAGTTTAGACATGCATATTTCTAATATGCACACGGGGATGTGTGATTGTTCAATTTGCGGCACCAAATGTAAAAACTCACAGACATTAGGGCGGCACATGGCTCGATACCACGACGTGAAGGATTACAAGTGCTCGCAGTGTCCGGAGCTGTTTGAATCAGTTTACAAAAAGCAAAAGCATCTTATCGAAGTTCATAATATTGGACATAAATGTTCGTATTGCGGGAGCATGTTTACTAAGAATTCTTTTATGGAAAATCATGTAAGGCGGACGCACTTAAAGGAACGAACAGTGCCGTGCTCAATTTGTAACTTAAAGTTTTTCGACCAAAGACAAATGAAGCTGCACATGGTGAAACATGACGGCGAGAGACGATTCCGATGCGATATTTGCCACAAGGCGTTTTTATGGAAGAAAAATTTGCGATCTCATATGAACACTCACAATAGGGTATAAATAAGTTAAAATATTAACTTAATTAATTTATAATTGGGGCTTGAAGGACATTTTGGCAATGACTTAGGGTCATTGTTATCGTAAAATAAGCAAAAGTAATATTTGATGAAGATGTCTATGCAAGTTTCATGTTTTCAATAATTTTGTGGTATGATCAATTTCGCTTGATGAAGTTCAGTAATTATATTAGATAGTCATAAGTCATTGCTTTTGCACTTTTTATGTATGTGTGATGTAAAATTAACAGAGCCCAGGCTGTGAAGTCAATTTAGTTGGTATGAAACTGGCTAATCGTAAACCGCAAACTGTTGTTAAGTTTTGAGTTAGACAAAGAACCTACATAGTTAAGGATTATTAACTCTTATTGTAAGTATTTTTTTTAAATATTTAGACGTAATTTATTTATTGTTTGATCATACTTGTAAAAGTGCAAATATACTTTATTTTATTTTATTTTTATATGTTTTTCTTTTAATTGAACGTTTTTTTAATAAAGTAAATTCAGAGAAATTAACTAGGTAGACTAGGAAATATAATTACTCAAATAGAATAGACACTGTATAGGTTTTATTAGAAATATGTAGTTTCAATATTTTTCGCGAGAAATAAAGCGCTCCTATTCGCTGAGACCATAGCAACAAGCATGAAGAGAAGGACAGCATTATAAAAACACAAACGAGAAGGAGAATCGCGTTGATTAATAGTCAACAGTTATATGTGACAGAGTCATGCCTCTGTACCAGAAAAACAATCGGAACGAAATTTTACATCAAGAATAATTTCGTTTCAGATATGGTGAACGCAGCAGCTGAATGTCGAAGAGAAAACTTAAAACTGATATTTAATTATACTACTATAATACCATTCAAGTGGAAAGAACATATCAAATGTTTCTACTGTCGCAAAACTGAAACAGATTATACAAAATTCAGAAAACACACCAAATCCCACGGCCTTTGTTCTGACCACTCTCTCAAAGATAACAAAATAAAGATAGATGTGTCAGAAATTACCTGCAAGATTTGCGAAACTAAATTCGAAAGCTTGGAGTTCATTTTAGATCATTTGACTAACGACCATTCGAAAATGTACCATAGAGATATCGATACAGGCTTTTTACAATACCGTCTGCGTGATTTTAAATGTTTTATTTGCGATAAACAACTCGAAAACTTTAGATGTTTGGTACAACATACAAAAGATGAACATCCGAATACGAAATGCCACAAAACCTGCGAATTTTGCTTCAAAACATTCGCTACATTTGACGAAATGACGCTACATTCTTCCACTTGTGATATGAGATTAAAACAACCCAAAAAACATACAAAAATAGCTCTCTGCCATCGTATAAGAAAAAATATCCAATGTGTTATTAACATGTCGACGGCAGTACCCTTCAAATTCAAAGCGAAATTTAGATGTTTCTACTGCACACAGTCTTTCGTGGATTGTGACGAGGTCATTACTCACACGCGTACGGAGCACCCCTTCTGCGAGCTCAAATCGAGAGCAATGAGAGCTTGTAAAGGAGAGAAAGCTCGCGTCAAAGTAGACATAAACCATCTCGCGTGCAAACTCTGCCAAGAACCGACGCCCGACTTAATCACCTTCATAGACCACGCTGTTGAAATACACGGGGCGAGTTACGATAAATCTGTACCGATTACCACCTGCTTCGAACCATTTCAACTTATTCAAAGTGGAATACCTTGTCCCGATTGTCGACAAACTTTTACTTACTTTGCGACATTGCTTAGGCATATTGGGGCGGAGCACAGTCATAGGTCGATCTGTGTATATTGCGGACGTGGTTTCAGAAGTGACACTAGTTTAGACATGCATATTTCTAATGCGCACACGGGCATGTGCGAATGTACCATTTGTGGCACGAAATGTAAAAACTCTCCGACTTTAGCGCGGCATATGGCTCGATACCACGACGCAAAGGATTTCAAGTGCTCGCAGTGTCCGGAGCTGTTTGAAACAATTTACAAAAAGCAAAAACACCTTATCAAAGTACACAATATTGGCCACAAATGTTCGTATTGCGGGAGCATGTTCACTAAGAATTCTTTTATGGTTAATCATGTAAGGCGGACGCACTTAAAGGAACGAACTGTGCCGTGCTCAATTTGTAACATCAAATTCTTCGATCAATACCAAATGAAGCTCCACATGGTGAAACATGAAGGCGAGAGAAGATTCCGGTGCGAGGTTTGCGGCAAGTCGTTTTTACGAATGAAGAATTTGCGATCTCACATGGACACACACAAAAAAGGAATAAGTGAAATTCAAAACTGATATAATTTATATGAAGTCTTACTATATACAAAACTATCTTATCTTTGATATATTAGTTGTGAGAGGAGGCGTCGTTGTAGCCAACAGGAGCATACGTATTATTTCGTATTACATAGTATCGTTTTAATAAGATGGGCATAGTAATTACTTTTTTAACTGAGCTTCTTAGGTGATTTCAAAAGTTTCTCATTTTATGTATGAGTATAGTATTGAAGGTACTATTAATGATTATTAATAATTCATCGTAAGGTAATTTTGAATGAAAAATTAAACTTGTAGATATTCTAATATTAGTTAATTAATGAATACTGTGTTATCACGCCTTTTTCCCCAAGGGGTAGGCAGAGGTGTACCCAAGACTCAGTCCCATAGTAGGCACACCCACATTTCGTCAGAATGTTATTGGTACAATGTAATAGGGGGCGAGCTTATTGCATACATTGTACCTTAAGTAATGTTATGACCAATTCTACTTTATTGTAGTGTCAGTTTAATTTTTAAGATTCAAATACTTTATATGATCTCAAATACTGTACGGATATGTATAAATAAAGCCAATAAATAAAGGCGGTTTTCGTGTCTAATTATTTATTTGTTAATTCCTTTACCACCTTATGCCTTAATTTTTAAACTTCCACCGCGTGTAAACGAAACGATATGAATTATGACTAGGAAATCATGGCAATGCATTGCCGCATTTACAAGGCGCCACAACGTGCACCACCAAATTTAATTATGATGTCTTTAATTAAAACAATTCAGTGGTCACCGAAGAAACTGAAGAAGTAAAATAAATACGAGTCAATTTGTTCCAGGTGTCAAATTCAATACAATGGAGGACAAATATAAGAAAATGGAACTGGCACGTAAGCTACTAATAAAACGACGTAACATTGAATATATATTGCAGTACAGTAACGTTACCCCTTTCATGTGGCATAAGTCTAAGTACCGCTGCTTTTACTGCGCAGAACCTATGAAAGACCCTGAAATTTTAAGACGTCATACTACTGAAATCCACCATAACGCAAACCTAGAGCTCATTGTCTACGACAGAACGAAAAATAATAGGAATAAAGATGCAGCTATCAAAATTGATGTTACTAATATAACCTGCAAGTTATGCTCTCAAGTAACGAATTCTTTGGAAGAACTAATTCATCATATTATCATAGCGCATGATGCCGAGTATGACGTTAGCGTTCCGAATTGTCTGCTCCCTTTTAAATTAGATAAGGATCAGCTAACGTGCGCGACTTGCAACGAGAAATTCGTGTTCTTCGAATATTTGCTGAGACATGCCAACAAGCACCACCTATCGCATCACTATATTTGCGATGTTTGTGGAACCAGCTTTCAAGGCGAGAATCATTTGAAGATGCATTACAGATACTATCACAGGGAAGGGGGATACGCTTGCGATTGTTGCGGAATCAGTCTGGCAACACTATCTAAGAAAATTTTACACGAGAAGAACGTGCACGCGGTCAAACTCTCCACTTGCCCGCACTGCCCGGAAACTTTTAAAAGTCCGTATCTAAAGAAGCTACATTTAGCTAATATTCACGGCGTTGAAGAGCTGAAAATCAAATGCCCGTACTGTCCTAAAGTTTACCCTCAAGAAAGCATCATGTCAAGGCACATGAGACGCGTCCACCTTCGTGAGAAAAACGTGGAATGTGAGGTTTGTGGAGATAAGTTCTTCGGACCTTATGACGTGAAATTACACATGGTCAAACACAACGGTGACAAAAAGTTTGTGTGCAATGTCTGCGGCAAGAAATTCTCTAAGAAAAGCAACCTGAATTCCCATGCAGTTTTGCATACGAGAGAGAAAAACTTCACGTGTGGTATTTGCGAAAGGGCGTTCGCTCACCAGACGACTTTGAAAGTCCACATAAGGAACAGACATCCGCAGTACGAATCTGGATACTCTATCCTTGAAGTTATGGGCGAAATCAATGATATAGAGCAAATAGAGATTATTCAAACCGATTTGGAAACGGCTGAAGCTATGGCTGACCAATATATCGTTCAATAGATTTTACTATTAGATGGATTTCCAGTATGATTTTCAACAACCCATACTAATTGATTTATTTGTGTTAAATATGCGTTTTATACATACAAAACATTATCCTATAAATATTTGTGTTAGTTTATGTCGAAAATATTATTTTTATGAATACACCGTTAAATTTTTATTACCAATGTCATTTCATTCTTATTCTATAAGTTTAGGTTTCTACTATCGTAGGTCATTTCAGTGCATCATTTCACCTTTAAAATTAGAATTTCTAAAGTTCGACATAAAAGGATGCTCTCTTTCCAGGCCTGACAAGACAAATACAAACTAGCCTGGACCGATTGGCATCTATAAGGCGGAATATAACAACAGTGCTTCGCTACGGAAGCTTGGTCCCTTTCAACTGGAATACAAAGGGTTTTCGATGCTTCTACTGCGCCAAATCTTTAAACTGCAACGTCCTAAAACAACATACGTTGAAACATAACGTGGATTTAGACGACTTTGTCAATAAACGTATTATTACCAAGGACGTGCCGATTAAGGTTGATATCTCCGACATAAGTTGCAAGGAATGCCCAGACATTTCTCTTACCAATTTAGAAAATTTGATTAGTCATATAAAAGAAATCCATGGAGATTTCGATGAGTCTGCTGGGGTATGTTTCTTTCCGTTTATCCTAAACGATGATCTCATGAAATGTCAGCTTTGTGAAAACATCTATGACAATTTCACACGGATGATTGGCCATATGTACAAGGATCATATATGCCATAATTTCATGTGCCAGATGTGCGGTTTAAGCTTTAAAGATCAGATTCGCTTGAAGCGACATATCACTACCAGTCATATTGGATACAGATGCACAACCTGCGGAAGAACCTTTGACTCGTTTCACAAATTAGAAAAACATAAGCAAAGATTTCACGGAAAAGAGAAGTATTTCGGGTGCAGTTTGTGCAGTGACAAGTTTATGAATAACTATCAAGTAAAAGTCCACATGGGGAAGGTGCATAATGTGGAGAAATTCAGGATTAAATGCGAGCAGTGTCCGAAAGTTTGCACGACTAAAGGTGCAATGCTACTTCACGTACAAAGCCTGCATTCAGAAGTGAGATATCAATGTGATCTTTGCGATTATACAGCTGGTATTAAATGGATGATAAAATTGCATAAAAGAAAGCATTTTGGGGTGAAGGAGTATTCTTGCAGTATCTGCGAGAGACACTTTGGTCGTTCCAGTAATTTGCGAGCTCATATGAAGGTTCATACAGGGAGCCCGGGCAGGGTTTGTAGGTTGTGCCGGAAGGGATACACAGATTTTGAGGCATTGAAGAAACATGAATTGGAATTCCATTATTACGATAACTATTAGCATTTAGGTATATTTTTGGTATCATGCAGCAGTTTTTTAAAGATAAAACGAATATTATAAAATTTAGAATCCACATAATCCGTAAAAATAACTCCTAAATCGAGATTTTAATAATAATTATAAACAAAGAGGTATGTCCAACTGTGAAAATGTGCAATGTCTTATTTATTTTTAGCAAGATAATTTTTTGATTGACACCTTATTGACAATCTCAATGTTGACTAATGAGATAATGGAATTATATACATATTATGTCTATGCATACATCCGAACTCTTTGTATACATCTACATGTATTATAATATATTATCAATATTATATTGATATTTTTAATATATTTTTATTATTAAGATATTTTTAAAGATAAATTACAACCTATTTGCAACACGTGTGTGCAATATATAATTTTCTGCCTATTATTTGTCGTATGTAGTATTAGACTAAGGGCCTCTTTCACTCTCGAATAAAGTGCCGAGTAAGCTACTCGTCTATTAAAGTAGTGAGTGAGGACCAGTGTCCATTTCATAATGTCCGAGTTATACTAATCTGCATATAAACTGGCCTTTTTTGTGAAATTGACAAAAGTTATTTGGGACTTCTTTTTGCAGAGTAGCATTAATCGGCGAGTAGTTAATCAACTCTTTACTCGAGGATAGTGAAAGAGGCCCTTAAACTATATTAGTGCTGTTAGGTAGGTTCTAGGATACATACAAACATTTAATTAAAAAGAAATTCGGCCTGAGCAGGAGCTCCATAACTCTTTCAGTTCAGTTGTTGAAAAAGTAATAAAGCCAAATAATCGCAAGTTTTTTAATATGACCTTAAGAAGTTTTATAGAACTTTAGTCGATGGATTTTGGAATGACAAAGTAGTGTAAATAGAGTGCTGAATAAAACTGCATGTTGCTTCCTGGCTGCCTCTCGAGTAACAATAATTACAGAAAAGACTGTTATCCTTTACAGGAAAACCTAGAGGTGGCCAGAAAGAGGTAACAACAAAAGTGACCAAAATCCCCAAAAACTCGAGAAAAACTAGCGTCTGTGACGTCACACCATTCGTCGACCGCGATCTTGCTCCACCCGTCAGCATACACCCGAAAAAAGGACCAAAGAGACTCAGCCCAAAGGAAAAAAGAAATATTATGATCGAAAATGTTACCCAAGTGTTAATAAAAACTACAGTGCTGCCATTCAGATGGCTAAAAACCGCGTACCGTTGTTTCTACTGCTATGATATATTCGAAGAAGCTTCTCAGCTGAAGGAACACCAACCGACTCACGCTGGAGACGCGATCAAGGAGAAAGCGATGAGAAACTACTGGGAATCTGTTGTTTACGTCGATATTTCCGAAATGACCTGCAAGCTATGCCCGGAAGAGATAACAGACTTATACGACATGATAGACCATTTAGTGGCGAAACATGACGTGGTTTACAATAAAGATATAGGCATTTGTATGGTCGCTTTCAAGCTGGATAACTTCAATATGTTCTGTTTGGCTTGCGGAGCTAGGTTCTTCACTTTCGGACCTTTACTGTACCACACTAATAAAGTCCATAAAGGCACTTCTGTGATTTTGTGCGATATGTGTGGTCAGCATTTTAAGGATAACAATCTTTTGCGATTGCACGTGAAAACTATACACGAGAACACTGGTTTGCTCTGCCCTGATTGCGGAGATAAATTTGATACGAGATCCAAGTTGAAAACGCATCAGAAAAATCAGCATGACATGGCGAATAAGTACAAGTGTTTAGTTTGCACTCAGATGTTTGAAAGTCACTACAAGCGATCGAGGCATATGGCTTCGGAGCATAACAATCGTAAGGCAGTGAAATGTCTGCACTGTCCGAAGACTTTCGTCTTTCGTAGCATGATGATGACCCACGTTCGGGACACTCACCTGAAAGTCAGGAATCATATGTGTGGAGTTTGCGGTTGGAGAGCGTTCAATAGTAACAGGTTGAAAAACCACATGTACAAACACAGCGGCGAGAAGAATTTCAAGTGCGATACTTGCGATAAGGCGTTTACAACTAAGAAGATAATGAAAGCTCATTTTGCGAGGATGCATAAATCGCCTCAGGCTCAGACGCAGCAATCTATTGCGCACGGTATTTTTACGTAACTTTTTTACACGAATAAACTAGTCTTATTACGGTTAGGTCTCTCTATTTAAATATGAATAGTAATTTTAAATCGGGCATCAGAGATTTTTAAAGTTTCCGATGAGTTGTTAGACATTTTTGACAACTGTCTCGCTATATAACTCGCAACTTTCTGGGAGTGAGGCTTTATGAAAAATTTACCGAGCGCTTGGGCATTATTGTAAAATCAAGTTTTTGAAAAAAACATGCAGTGATATTTTGCCGCAGATGACTCTAGGATATCTACGCTTTTGACAATGACTATGTTAAACTTAAAAGACTATGTTATAAAATAATTAGAGCTTAGGTTCAAATGTGTAACCATTTAGTAATTAGATTTATAATAAACGTAATTGAAGGAGTTAATATTTCTTTTCATTCACTTGACTTCGGGTCACGAATACAAACAAAAGGTGTGTATGATTTTTTGAATTGTATTTTAGATCAATTACTATAGGTACTATGGAAACGATTAAAATATCAACTCCTTTTTTCAGATTCCGATGCCAATGAGCTGAAACTCTCCGGGTTACAGCGCAAGGAAAAACTGGCAACATTATTCACAGTTATAATCGAGAACTCCTCAGTGATGCCCTTCCGATGGCATGGCAACAAATACATGTGCTTCTATTGCGCTTGTCCATTCTCAGACAGCGCTCGCTTAAAGGAACACAATCATTTAGAACACCCGGATAAAAAAATACTCAGCTCGTTCAGAAGTCTACTTAAAAACAGCAAGGTTAAACTAGAAATATCCGAAATCAAATGCAAACTTTGTTCCCAAGAATTCATAAAGTTACATCCACTGATAGACCATCTCAGAGATGAGCACAAATTGAAAACAAACGTTGAAGTGCGGTCCGAAATACACTCGTACAAATTAGAGGAGGATCATATGGTGTGTCTGGAATGCGGCGAGGAGTTTCAGTTCTTTGCGACGATGTTGAAGCATTATCACGCGTCCCACAATAAAAACGAGAAGTATGTGTGCAACATATGCGGTTTGGAGTTCGTCGTTAAAAAAAGCCTCTCTTCTCACGTTCAAAAAGTACACAATACTAAAAGTGCTCCTTGCGCTCAATGTGCCGCGAGCAACTCGACCACTTGCAATCACATTAAATATAGTATAGCTTCACTCAAATGCCCGAAATGTCAGGAAATCCTACCTAGCCCGTACATGAAAAAACGACACTTGGCGACGGTTCATAACGAGAAAGGATACCAATATGAATGCGACCAATGTCCCCTGACTTTTACGGATCGGAGTCGTTTGGTCACGCATAAGCAAAGGACACATTTGAAGCAGCGGTCTTTCGCCTGTGAGATTTGCGGCTACAGAGCATTTAACAATACACGATTGAAACTTCACATGGCATGCCATAATGACGCGAGGCCCTTTGAATGCGAGTTTTGTAAGAAAACGTTTCAAAGAAAACAAACTCTAAAGTATCATATAAGGATACACACGAATGACAAGAGATGCGTGTGTGACATATGCGGGAAAGCGTTCGTTCAGACAGCAAGTCTGAAACTTCATTACAGGGTGCATCATCCCGAAGAACGTACGCGCGATGATGGCATTCCACGACCTTGTTCGAGTTAAAAAATAAAACAATGGATATTAATGTAAAGTAACCGTTCCAGTTTTTGTGATGATAACTATGACAGATTGAGGTAAAGCGCTCAATAGTCAATTGAGCGCCATTTGCGAGAAGAAGTATCGCCTCTGGTCTTGTAGAGGTGAATTTATCGGGAAACGATGGAATTTTGGCAAAGAGCTCGCAGAGAGCTGCTCACGCCTTAAGTCGGACATAATATAATTATCGCCGACCTGTCATACTTATCGCTGATCGCTCAATGCTTGCGCATTATAGTTAGATATAATATAATTATGGCCAAGCGCTCACAACAAGCAATGCTCGTGCTCGTGCATTAATGGAAACCATAATAACAGATCTAGGCTTGCACCAACGGCTAAATATATTTTATAGCAGAAATATATCCTTTAACCTAGAGATTATTATATTATGAATAAAATAGGGGTAAAATACCTAGAATTGGTTAAATATATTTTTAATTAATTAATAAACCTGTTAATTAGTAAACCTTTTATATACTTATACTCATTTTTCATTGAGGATATAAAGGTGAGTATATTATGTTGTATTAGGTGTTCGGAAAGGTGTAGTAATGTTTAAGCGGTGCGTCTACCCTCAAAATAATTCGACTTTCCATATAAAACTGATCAGCTGATTCATTTTGTATGAGTAAACGAATATTTTTCTCGGATGTTACAATAATTCTTTCTTCTTTATGTTGTTCAATTTGCGAGGCAGAGGATCAACTACGCATCAAATTTCAATCAGTAGCTAAAAAGAGTTGCTACACCTTTTTGAACCTTATAAAATTGTGTTTAAGGCAATTGCGACGTAAATAAAAATGACTATAATTTCAACTTTCACATTTCCAGATTTGGATGACATTGAGCAGAGTCTCTCCGGATCACAGCGCAAGGAAGAGGTCATGAAATTATTCACGGTTATCTTTGAGAACTCCACTGTGATGCCCTTCCGATGGCAATGCAATAAATACATGTGCTTCTACTGCGGGTGTCCCTTCACAGACTGCGCTTCCTTAAAGGAACACAATCGTTTAGAACATCCAGATATGAAAATACGCAGTGCGTTCAAAACTCTACTCAGAAACAGCAAAGTCAAACTAGAAGTTTCAGAGATCAAATGCAAACTGTGTTCCCAAGAATTTACAAAGTTACATCCCCTTGTTGACCATTTGAGAGATGCGCATAAGTTGGAAACCAACTCTGCAGTACGGTCCGAACTACACGCCTACAAATTAGACGACGAGGACATGCAGTGCCTAGAATGTGGCGAGACTTATAATTTTTTTGCTTCGATGTTGAAGCATTATCACTCGTTGCACAACAAAAACGAACAGCACATTTGCGAATTCTGCGGAATGAGGTTCGTAGCTAAAAGCAACGTCACGGCGCACGTTAGGAACGTACACTATAAAGATGCAAGCATCCCCTGCGCTCAATGCTCCACGAGTAACTCATCCACTTGCAATCATAAGAAAAGCAGTAGCACAGCTTCACTGAAATGTCCAAAGTGTAATTTAATCTTTTCCACTCCTTGCCTGAAAAAACTGCACTTGGCGTCGGCACATAACGAAAAAAAATATAAGTGCGACCAATGTTCTCTGGCTTTTCCAGTGCCTAGTCGATTGCGGAAACATAAGCAAAGAGTACATTTAAAACAGCGTTCATTTTCATGTGAGATTTGCGGTTACAGAGCGTTTAACAGATATAGTTTGAATGTTCACATGGTCTCTCATGATGACGCGAGGCCGTTCGAATGCGAGTTTTGTAAGAAATCGTTTCAAAGGAAGAAGACTTTAGAATATCATAGAAGGATTCACACGAATGACAAGAGATACGTGTGCAAGATATGCGGGAAAGCGTTCGTTCAGCCAACGAGTCTGAAGTTGCATTACAGGGTGCATCATCCCGACGAACCTACGCGCGGTGATAGTCTCCGACAAACTTGTTGACCATTTGCTATAAAAGTTGCGAGTTTTAAAATGTCTCGATAATTGAATTGTTAAGTTATTAGGTATTTCGCATTTCTGGAATGATTACTATAAAGACAAATAAACGTGAAGCTCCCAGTGGCGTAGCAAAGCGAACCGCCTCAGGTGTCTGAAAGCGAGTGCAAGCAAGCTGCTCGGGCATTATTGCGAGAAATATTCTTAGATTTTTGTGATATACAAAGAACTGCTTAATAGTTTAAGTAAAATCTTTGAAGTACTAAAGTTATTATTCCCTGTAACCCACAAATGTTGAATATAATTTTTCTTTTTTCAATAACTCTTTGATTTTTCATTATACTCATCCGAAACATCTCCTATTGAGGATAAAGGTCAGTATGTACCAAATAGAATTGTGTCCTCGTGCAATTACGAATTGAATAATAATTTTAATTTCAACTTTCACATTTTCAGATTCCGTCGACATTGAGCAGAAAATCTACGGGTTGGAGTGCAAGGAAAAACTGGCTACACTTCTCACGGTCATCATAGAGAACTCCACGGTGATGCCCTTCCGATGGCACGGCAACAAATACATGTGCTTCTTCTGCGCTTGTCTTTTCTCAGACAGCGCTCGCTTAAAAGAACATAATCATTTAGAACACCCTGATAAGAATATACTCAGCTCGTTCAGAAGTCTCCTCAAAAACAGCAAGGTCAAACTAGAAATATCCGAGATGAAATGCAATCTTTGTTCCCAAGAATTCATAAACTTACACCATCTTATAGACCACTTGAGAGATGAGCACGAGTTGGAAGCCGACATCGAAGTACGGTCCGAATTGCACAAATTAGCATACAAATTAGATGATGAGAACATGGTGTGCCAAGTGTGCGGCGAGAAGTTCCAGTTCTTTTCAATGATGTTGAGGCATTACTACGCGGTGCACAACAGAAACGATCACTGCATTTGTGATGTTTGCGGAATGTTTGTCGCTAAAACCAACATCGCGGCGCACGTACGAAACGTACATAACCGTGAGACGAATGTGCCCAGCCCTCAAAGTGACGCGAGTTACTCATCAACTAGCAATCAGTATACCGCTAGCATAACTTCAGTCAAACATAAATGCCCGAAGTGTCAGGAAATATTTACTACTCCATACCTCAAAAAACGTCACCTTGCCACAGTGCATAACGTAAAAGACAAATATAAATGCGATCAGTGTTATCTGACTTTTCCGGTTCCAAGTCGTTTGAACAGACACAAACAGAGTGTACATTTGAAGCTGCGTTCATTATCATGTGAATTTTGCGACTACAAAGCGTTTAACAGACATGGTCTGAATAATCACATGGTCGTTCATGACGACACGAAACTATTAGAATGCGAGTTTTGTGATAAAAAATTCAAGAGGAAGAAATCTTTTGAGTTTCATAGAAGGATTCACACCAATGATAAGAGGTACGTTTGCAAGATATGCGGTATAGCATTCGTTCATACAACGAGTCTGAGGCAGCATTACAAGTCGCATCATCCTGACAAACCGCGTGTTTCGCAAAGATGGTATTGACTATTGACCTAACTTGCTCGACTTGAAAAATTACTCCATTGAGAAAAAACTATCGTTAAACTTACTATTATTTTTCCCGGAATTTTGAGTGTGTAGAACTCTTCCTTTGCGGTATTGTTGAGTTACGTAGACTTCTTTGATTTTCGGTTCTACCATCGCTATGTAGAAGATTATAGTAGAAGAAGAGTATGGTAGAAGATTATCATAAATTATAATGTTGCCGCGATTTGATCTTTCGTTTTCCGTCTTGAAGGGGGCTAAGTTTATACTTACTATAAAATTTTATAGATTTAACGTTCCTACTCTTTGTTACGCCATAGTTTAAGGTCCTGTGCAAGTTTCATCTAGCGGTTCCAATTTAACGTCTATTTACAAATCAATGACTGCCTCGGTGGCGTAGTGGGCGGATGCTCGACTGCCAATCAAGAGGTCCCGGGTTCGATCCCCAGGTCAGGCATAGTGCTAAATATTGGATTTTTCCATTAGGAATTATCTCAATAGCTGCCTGGAGTCTGGAACTGTGCCCGGTATATGGCAATAGGCTCGCCCCCTATTACATGGGACCAATAACATACTGGCGAAATGTGGGTGTATCTACTATGGGACTGAGTCCTGGGTACACCTCTGCCTACCCCTTCGGGAAAAAGGCGTGAATGTATGTTATGTTGTTTTTACAAATCAATGTTAAATTTAATAATATTTATAATTGTTGCATTACTTATATAATTTTGATATAAGTGTTAAATTTTTTAACGTATGTAGTTTACCGAGTGTCAATAGTCACTATATATTATAAAATCCTAAATGACTCACTGACTGACATACAACGCAGAGCCCAAACAACTCAAACTCAAACTCAAACAGATTTATTCAAATAGGTCATAATCTGACACTTTTGTACGTCAATGAAGATACAGTACTGAGTCTACCGTGCGTTCGGAAAGATACCTCTACAAGAAGAACGCACAAGAAACTTGTAGGGCTTAATTTTTTCAACAGATAGTTTCACAATATTTGGTTTGGTTACATTCGTTTTCTTTGAAGGTGCCGCGAGGCGGCTTTGCAGAAGTTTCCAGGCATCTTTGTCCTCTATGTACTGGTTGACTTTATAATAAGCCTTCTTAAGTAAAGTAGATTTTATATAGGTTTTGAATTTACCCTCTGAGAGCCCAGTTATCTCTTTTGGGATTTTATTATAGAAACGTACACTATTTCCTAAGAATGTCTTTTTATTTGTTTTAGATAATCTAAAGCTAGGTACAGCTATTTTGTCTTTATTCCTAGTATTAAAATTATGAAGGTCACTATTTAATTTTAATTTATGTAAATTTTTACGCACATACATGATGTTCTCATAAATGTATAAGGATGGTAGGGTCAGTATGTTTATTTCTTTAAATAATTCCCTCAGGGATTCGCGTGGACGCATCTCATAGATGGCACGAATCGCACGTTTTTGTAGTATAAAGATAGTTTCTATATCTGCAGCTGACCCCCACAACAAAATCCCATAAGACATCAAGCTATGGAAATATGCAAAGTACACTAATCTCGCCGTGGCTACATCTGTTAGTTGCCTAATTTTATAAACCGCGTAAGCTTAGTTTCCCTGAGAGCAACTGATCCTAGTACTTGAAACTTGGAATGTAGGTTGTTTTCGTTGCCTCTAGACGTGTGCTAAGAAAGTAATTAAAAAGATCACATTCTAAGGGGTCCAAAAAGGGCGTCAAAGTTTTGGTATAAAACTCCGATATTTAATTATTGCGAGCGGGCAAAGCCGCTGTACTTACACTAGTGTACCTATAAATTACGCTATTATTATTAGTGTACGCTATATGAACTAAAATCCGCTCTAACTTCCAAGCGCTGTCGTCTTTTCCACCAAAGGAGGACGCACATCTATCCAAGCCGAACGCCAAACGAAACGAATCTTCAAGGATTCTTCAAATCCTATGAAACCTCGCACACCCGTCCGATTCGGACGATTTGGACGACTCGACGCGGGCATCAGATGTAGGATTTCATATAAAAATAATTCAAAAATTCGTTACGTTCGACTTGGATAGATGTGCGTCCACCTTTGGGGAAGGATGACAGCGCTCGGAAGTTAGAGCGAATTTTAAATCATATAGCATAAGTCTTTCGTAACATTTAGACGCCTTAGCAACGTCTTCTCCGAAAATATATTATAATAGTTATTTATGGGAGTAGTGCGTTCATCTCAATAAAGATAGCGAGAGTGAAGCCGAAAGTCGAAGGGGACGACGTTGAAGAGTGCTTCGTAGGTACTAATGCTATATAAGTATTTCGGATAAGGATTCCGGATATACTGCCACTCTGCCACGGACCAATTTAATAATTACTGGGCGCTCCCAGCACCCAGTACATAATCGCGAGACATAATAATTTTGTGGTTTGCACGAACTGGGAAATAGTTATTAACTTTGAAGTAGCAAAAATATTCCCAATTTGATGAAAAAAGGGTTGAATATAATTTTTATCAATAAACCTCTGATTTTCATTTACCTATGATATACCTATGATACCTTACTCATCCCAAACACTTCCTGTTAAGTCCATAAAGGTCAGTATTCATTATATAATTGTGTACTTAAGTATTGTGATTTTAATCAAAAATGATTTTAATTTCAACTTTCACATTTCCAGATTCGGGTGCCAATGAGCGCAGACTCTCCGGGTTAGAGATCAAGGAAAAATTGGCGACATTGTTCACAGTTATAATCGAAAACTCCACAGTAATTCCCTTCCGATGGCACTCTCACAAATACATGTGCTTCTACTGCGGGAGCTCCTTCGCAGACAGCGGTCGCTTAAAAGAACACCACCATTCAGAACACTCTGATATGAAAATACGCAGTACGTACAGAAGCCTTCTCAGAAACAGCAAAGTCAAACTAGAAATATCCCAAATCAAATGCAAACTGTGTTCCCAAGAATTCACAAAGTTAGATCCACTTATTGATCATCTGAGAGATGAGCACGAGATGAAAACTGACGTTGCAGTCCGGTCTGAAGTGCACGCATACAAATTAGACGATGAAAACATGGAATGCCAAGAATGCGGAGAGAAATTCCATTTCTTTGCGACGATGTTGAAGCATTATCACGCGGCCCATAACAAAAGCGAACAACACGTTTGTGAGATTTGTGGAATGAGTTTTATCAGCAAGCACAACGTCGCAGCGCATGTCAAGAAAGTACACTACAAAGATGCAAGCATGCCATGCACTCAATGTACCAGTAACTCAACATGCAGTCATATAAATAGTGGCAGCAAAACTACACTGAAATGCCCCAAGTGTCCGGTAATCTTGCCCACTTCGTACATGAAAAAACGTCACTTAGCCACGGTACACAACGTGAAAGGGGAGCAATATGATTGCGACCAATGTCCTAAGACTTTCTCAAATCGCAGTCTATTGCTCACACATAAGCAAAGGACACATTGGAAAGAGCGAACATTTACTTGTCAGATTTGCGGCTACAGAGGGTTCAACAAACATAGTGTTAATCTCCACATGGTGTCACATGATGACGCGAGGCCGTTTGAATGCGAAGTTTGTAAGAAAGCGTTCCAAAGGAGGAAGACTTTAGAGTTTCATAGAAGGATACACACGAATGATAAGAGATACGTATGCAAGATATGTGGGAAAGCATTCGTTCAGACAACGAGTCTGAAGCTGCATTATAGGGTGCATCATCCTGAAGAACCTGCGCGCGATGGTAGAACTGATAGTCGTATTGCTCGAAATGAGAAATAAACGAAACAAATAAGATAAGAAGCTGCTCGCGTATTATTGTCTATCGCGAAAAATAAAAACATATAATTAAGCCAATTAGTTTTCTCGTCGATTGTGCAGATGCAAGTTCTGAAGTTCTTTGGCCACGTCTGCAGAAAAGAGCATGTCATGGAAAGACTTGTTGTCCAGGGACCTGTTGAAGGAAAGAGAGCTAGAGGCCGCTCACCGACGCGCTGGACCGATCTAATTAAGAAAGCTACGGAGTCATCTATGGTTCAGTGCTCTCGCAACGCTATAAATCGCCAGAAATAGCGTAATATCGCAAAAGCCATCAGAGGGATCGCAAGTGAAGAACACGCATAGCAACCACGACCACTCTGTCAAGAGTGCCCGACTTAGAAAAAGAAGAGGAGAAGAATTAACACCAAGCGCTTGCAACAAGTTGCTTGCGCATTATCGACCGTCGTAATAAATAATAATATAAGTAACGCTGGGTGCTCGCTGCTCGCAGCGAGAACCGCAAGGTAATTTGTTTACAATCACAGCTCCGCATTCTAAGAAGTACCTACTATTTGACAGTTCTTTTAAAGGATTTGAATTTATATTTTGTGATTAAATTCATGGTTCCATGGTTCTACGGCGAAGGTTATTGATAATGTGCGAGTTACGCCTGTGCAAAGTTATTTCTTCTCTCTCAAAGGTTGAAAATATGAAACGTCAAACGGTACTTCTTAGTTTTGCTGGGCTGTAGTGGCGGATTTTATAGATAAAGATAAAAGATAAAAAACATTTTATTGACAGTACAATATTATACATAAAACAAATATTATTATTATTATCATAAAAAAAACAAATACACAATTGAATACAGAAATATAAACACTATTTTATTTTACTGGCAATTGGGATAGGCTCAGCTTTGTGCTGCACAGGGGGCCTGCGCAGAGCTGGTTTTCAGCCTATCCCATACTCGAACATATGTGTACATATTTGATAGGTGTACATTGTACATATAGATTTACATATTTGTCGCAAATTACTAGGCTATTAAAATTATGCCACCCATAACAACCAGGGTCGGATAAGATCTGGATCTATCCTTTCCTGGGAAAGGCCCTAGTATAAGGGCAGCCCTGTATCTACGATTTTATGAAACTTGATAGTGGCGCCCCTTTTGTCAGCATGATATGAATGGACGAGAAAGTTGCTGCAAGCACGGCAAACATTTTCGAATATTGAAATAAAGTGCGCTACTAATTTGCTGCAAGCGTGAAGCGCTGTGAAAATAATATTAGTAGGTATTTTTATAATAAAGGCGCGAGCAACTTGCTGCGAGCGCGGCGAATATTTTTAGGATTTCCGACAGTTAATGCCTGCATAATTACGGCACATTTTATCCGTAGGTATATAATTCACTTCAACAATATTGCAACGACTTGGTAACCTTGACCTGATGCTGCAGCAATGAGGAAAAGGTTTTTTTTATATTTATTTGTACAATAATCATCTCCAAACGAAACCGTGTGGACCTTTTTTTACATCATTATTTGCTTTATTTTGTAGGCGTTCTTGTTCTTAGTGGACTAACTTAGGCTCCGAAGGAGTTCTTCTCATGTCAAGATTACAAAGTCGTTCAGTCGCACACTGCGATTTTTCCGTTCTTTTCTGCCGCATACGTGCAAACCGTGCAATGATCTGCGGTCTTCCCGTCGAGCTACAACATGAGGCTCTTCATAAGGAGATTGAATAGTGTTAGTCGGGTCGGCAACATACGGGCAAAATACCTCTGGTGTTGCATACAATACATTAAAAAATAAATAAAAAAATTACATAAAAAAGATGGGCTTGTTGACAGATATTTCTTATTTAGGCTCGTTGGAATCGTCTCAATAAATATGTTAAGTACTCTAATTCGTGATTAAATATGTCTGATGATGGAGCAGAAAAAAGAGGAGAGGTTTTTATGTTTCTTAATTAACCTATCTGTATCTTAGTTTTAATTTTATATTGTAAGCTCAGAATATTAATGGGACACTCCTCATAATCATTTAAATATCGACTGTAGCTCCGACGTAATAAAGTGCAATTCAGGTTAGGGTCGCTTTATATTAACTACAAGCTGCCTCTCTTTCTATCGCGTATATCTCTATCTGTTCTCTCTATCTAGCACATAGAAATAGTTCCGTCCAGACGGACGCCCCGGCTACATGTAGCTTCACACCTTTAATGCGGAGTGTCCCAGGACTGGTAAGCAAATAAAAGACATTCGTTTCAAGAACTTTTTTATTTCATAAAAAAATCCTACACACATATATTTACAAAGAAAATACCAAACAGTACGTGCATTTTATCTCGACGAGTCTGAACATAGTCCCTGCGAACTTTAACGCGTGAAAACTCGTGAACAAAACTGTTATTTCCAGATAAACAATTATACGAACAAATATGTTTATTGTTAATGTAATGTTCAGTTTAGTTCAATCATAATAATAACAGTTTTGTTCACCAGTTTACACGCGCTAACGTTCGCAGAGCCTATGTTCAGACTCGTCAAGATAAAACGCACGAATTTTAAGTCTTTAAACATGTTTAAAATATTGTACTTATTAATATACTGCAAAAATTATTCGCACATCCGCAATGGTCCATAGTACAACGTGTTATTTGCAAATATTTTTTTAAAATTTGACAATTCTTGTCAAATTAGAAAAAAAAAACACAATTTTGCTGATCAGCTGATCTATTTTGTATTAGAAGTCGATCATTAAAAGGAAAAAAAGAACCCTTTGGAAAAAAAAGATCACTTTGTTGTCTGTCTATCAAGACACTTTAACGGGAACGCGTGGAGGTATCAAGTTGAAATTGATATCAACTACTCAGATCTGCGGTCCTTTGTGACTGAAAAAAAAACATACTTCTATGATAACGCAATCAAAAGTTATGGCCATTTTAATGCATATTTCCATACTTTGCGCAAGGAACTAATAGATGGCGCTGTATCTTCTGCAGACGGATTGATTTTTAAGGATTGGAAGCGCTTTGTTCGAGTGTAACTTTAAACTAAGCAAACATATGAATGCTTTAACAATTTATTTTTATAGCAATACTTTTTTTGATGGGTACGTTAATTTTGGGTACGTTAAGTTAAGTTTAATGAAAATTATATATTATCCGATTCAAAACTCACCTTAAAAAAATTTTTTATTACAATTCCAATAGGATTCACTTGTTCACGAACGCGCTACGAGTGGTCGCCATGATTGTGACGTCATTGTGTTATAGTTATGTATTATGGTACTTTATAACATTTTGACGTCACTACAGGTCACGAGCTCGTTCGGCGTCTATCGGCGTGTTTTCGGTACTGGATTAAAAATGATTTTTTAATTTGATATGGCTTTGTAATTAAAGCGAATAAAAGAAAACTACAGTGGCTTAGTTACGATCTCGGCGGGCGGACGTGTGTCGCGTGCTATCTACATTCTCTTATCAGTTCCAAGAAAAGCTTGTTTACGGCCTGGCCACTAGGGCCGGGCCGTGCTAGATAATCTAAACTCTAATCGCTATGGCGGAACATTTACTTTTGAATGAAGGTGTTTCGTATAAAGTAGTGAATATTGAAGACGGTATAATCTATGAAGGAGTAAGCGAACTACTCGAAATGGAAGCGGAAGTTATTGAAGAACAAAGTATAAGCTGCGAGACCAATCACACTAGGTTGAAAAGACCGAGAGAAGAAGACCCTGACGAGACGTGGACGGAAGTCGCAAGCCGCAAAGAAAGGTTGAAAGAAAGTAGAAAAACCACTGAAATAACAATAACAGCCGTTGAGAAGTTCCCTAAACAATTCGCACTGGCGAAATTGTTTAAGTCTCAAAATATTACGAATATTACAAGGGTAAGATATGTAAACCCCTATAAACTTATTGTTGAATTCACATCTGAAAATAGCGCTGAAGAGCTAATTCAGTGTAAACATTTATTGGAATTAGGGTGGCGGTTCCAGCGACCGTGGGAAGTAGGTTTATCATATGGAGTTATCGGAAACATTGAACTAAATATAACCGAACAAGACTTGCTCAAATCAATAACATCTCCCGAAGCAGAAGTTGTCGCGGTCAAAAGACTTAAACGACGTGAGAAATCTGAAACTGGTTGGACTGAGAGCGAGTCTGTACGGATTGGATTTAAGGGACCAACACTACCTACCTTTATATCCTTATTTGATATGAAAATCAGAGTCGCAACCTACCTATTTCCAGTCACGCAGTGCTCACGGTGTTGGAGATTTGGGCACAAAATCAAAATGTGTCCTACTACTAGAGTGTATTGTCCCAAATGTGGCGGAAAGCACGATAATTGTGAGACGAACACATACAAGTGTATCAACTGCGCCGGTCCCCATATATCGCTCAACCGAACTTGCCCGGTATACATTAGGGAAAAAAAGATACGTGAGCTAATGGCAGAACACAATATATCGTACAGGAAAGCGATGAGTGTGTACGTATCACCACCGGCCCCTACATATGAGCCCTCACCTACTCCAATATCTCGTCGCGCCTCAACACCTATTGTGACAGCCAGTAGATATTTTAATTCGTCGTTGCCCGTTGATGAAGACACGTCGAGGATTACCTACGCTCAGATCACTAAGACTGCGGGTACCAGCAAAAACCCTCCCCCATCTGCTGACACCTTTCCACAAAAACCACCGAAGAAAAAAGAAAATACCTCAAATAAAGTCCACAAGTCGACACTAGAGGAAGGCATTTTCACAAGACAAGATCAATCGACGGAATCTGAACATTTTAATGAAGGAGGAGAAGACACAGGCGAGAGAAGCAGAAGAAGAAAGAAAAGAGTCCGGGATGATAATAATATGACGTTTAGTAAATTACTGAGTAAGATTAAAGAGATCGTTTTTAAAAGTGGTGAATCGATAAAGAGTAAAATAGAGAATATTATACATATATGTGTTGAATGGGCTATCACTTGGTTCTTTAAAAATATGCCAAGTATGCCTTTCCCTCAAAACTTATTTGGTTAATTATGGGTAGATACAACCTTAATGTGTTACAGTGGAATTCACAAAGTATAAAACCTAAGTTATTAGCATTTGAGCATATCTTATGTCAGCAAAAAGTTCATTTAGTAGCATTGAGTGAAACATGGCTAAATTCAGATCTGTCACTTAACTTAAAAGATTATTCTGTATTCCGGCGAGATAGAGATGATAGCTACGGTGGTGTGGCTATTTTAGCACATAAATCATTACGGGCTCAAGTGTGTACGATACCTAATGTTAATAATTCGTCTATTGAGGTGTTGGCCGTCAAAGTGTTTAATTGTATATATGTAGAATATGTAGTTGCTGTTTATTGTCCCCCTCAGATACACACCAGTGCATCTGATTGGGACACCATATTTTCAATCTCGAATAGCAGAACGTTAATAATCGGGGACTTTAACGGTCACCACTCCAATTGGTCGAATAGGACAGATAGTAGGGGTACGCAAATATTCGATTCCATAATTGATCATAATTTTACTACATTAAATGACGGGCGGCCGACCCGCGTTAAATTAGTCAACGGAACGCTACAACAATCAACGCCTGACATTACCATGGTTTCATCGGACATTTCTCTGAGATTCACCTGGAATATTCTAAACGAAAATTTAGGCAGCGATCACTTAATGATAAAGTTTTCTGTTACTGATAACTTTCATATCCCGACTTTTATAACTAAACGTAACTACAAGAAAGCTAACTGGGTCAAATATAAAGAGGTAGTTGAAGAAAAATGCTCTAATTATTCTGTATCGGACAATCCCCAACAAGATTATGATTATTTTATTCAAATGATTAATGAAGCAGCAGATATTTCCATTCCGATAGTTAAAATTTGTCAAAATCCCACTAATAAGTTTGTTCCTAAGTCATATTGGACCCCTACGCTGTCCAAAGCAGTAGCCGAAAGAAGATTAGCCCTGGCTGATTTCAGACGAAACCCCACTCCAGATAATTTAAATAAATTAAAACGAAAAACGGGTGAATCTCAGAGAATTACCAGAAACGCTCGCAATAAAAATTGGTGGAACTTTTGCTCGTCATTAGACGAAACCTCGTCAGCGTGTGAGATATGGCGCCGTATGCGCTGGTTGAAAGGATACCGACAGAATAGATCATATGTTGATAAGGGCATGGCTGACGCATTATTGTGTAATCTTACACCTGATTTTGTACTACCTACTAAACCTAACTTCATGTCCAGCAATTCTAAATTAGAAATGTGTATTTCGCGTTCCGAATTAGATAAATGTTTAAAAACAAAAGACACATCACCGGGATGTGATGACATCACTTATTCTATGCTATATAATCTCCCTGATATCGGCAAAACAATCTTACTAAATACCTACAACAGATTTTTATCGCTAAGTTTTGTTCCAACTCAATGGCGTAATATACGTGTAGTACCTATACCTAAACCCGGGCGAGAAACGAACTCTGTCTCGTCATTGAGACCGATCTCACTTATGTCTTGCATTTGTAAAATTTTTCATACCATAATAAATAACAGATTAGATTGGTACTTGGAGAGTAATAAATTATTAGCAGACGAAACAAAAGGATTTAGAAAGGGACGATCGTGCTTAGATAATTTAACTGATTTAATTACCAAGATTCAAATAGGTTTTTCGAATAGCCAGTTTACGATAGGTTGTTTTTTAGATATAGATAATACCTATAATAACATAGACGTCACATGTCTTTTGTCTACATTAGATACTTTAGGCGTAGGATCGAAACTATGCAATTATTTATGGAATTTTTTAACAAGGAGACAACTTAAAATTGAACAACAAGATTATCAATTATCTAGAAGTACATGTTGTGGAATAGCGCAAGGTGATCCAATGTCACCCTTACTGTTTAATGCTGCGACTAAACAGATTTGTGAATATGTAACCTCTCATAGCAATGTTAACATTTCACAGTACGCCGATGATTATGTCTTGTATGTGACGTCTAATGACTGGTTAGAAGCCGAAGAAGAGATTCAACTTTGTTTAGATAATCTTTATCAAATGTTCCGTAACATCAACCTAGAAATTTCGCCTACAAAAAGTAAAGTCTGTGTTTTTACAAAGGGTTTTCAGAGACGTAATATTATGGTCGATCTCAATATTAATGGAATAAATATAGAAAACGTTGATACTGTAAAATACCTGGGTATGTGGTTGGATCGGTCTCTTAAATGGAAAAAACACATAAGTACAGCATCCGAAAAAGTCTTAAAATATATAAATATTTTTAAAGTGTTGGCCGGGTCGGGGTGGGGGGTACACCCTAAACACCTGCGTAGGTTATACATCGCTTTAATAAGAAGCAGGTTGGACTATGCTAGCTTTTTATTCGACAACTGTTGTAAAACTACTCTTAGTAAATTAGATAGGACCCAGAACCAAGCCATGAGAACTATAGGGGGCTTTATTAAAACCACTCCAATACATGTAATGGAGAGTGAGTTATGTTTGGTACCATTACATTTAAGAAGGCGATATTTAGGCGGTAAATTTTGGCTTAAGAACAAATCTATAAATAACAACTCTTCAATAAAATTAATAGCTGAATTACATAATCTCACAAACAGTAGATATTGGATCAATAAGAAAAAACCCCTTCTAACATTAATTCATCAAGTCTATTCCTCCTTACCACTAAAGACAAGTAATCAGTTAGGTATGTTTAGTTTGGATACTTGGGTGACGAATATTGACATCTCACGAAATTTAAATTTGCACATAGAAGGAATAGATAAGCCTAAGCGCAATCTTCATCCGGTTTCTATGAAAAATATGGTTGTAGAATGTCTAAATAAAAAGTATTTATCATTTCAATATATATTTACTGATGGGTCTAAAGACAAGAATGGGTCAGGGGCAGCTTTTCTAGATCTAGCCACAAATGATTTTTTAAAATTCAAAATTGACGCAAATATCTGTATAATGGAGACTGAACTCGTGGCAATCTCGGAAGCCTTATCCTACATACAATCAACAAACTATAATGATGTTGTCGTTTTAACAGACTCTAAAAGTTCTATTCAACACCTGGCACACTGCACCTCGACTTTTCGAGGACTACCTGTAGCCTATAATATAATTAAGATGCTTATGAATTTTCAGTCTGAACACAAGAACATCATTATACAGTGGATGCCATCACACATAGAGTTCGACGGTAACGACCGAGTAGATAGGCTGGCGAAGGAAGCTATCACGGACGGGATCCATACAGATATAATACCTTCCTTCTCAGACATCGTAACAATCCTTAAAAGGGATTGTTACGATCTCTGGAAGGAATATTTCGATGAGAGGGCACGCGAAAAGGGCATATGGTATAGAACGATTCAACCATACCCATTAAGATCACCATGGATCGACAACATGTTTAACAGAAATGAATTAGTGACAGCATTAAGGTTTAGATCCGGACACATCCCATGCAATAAGTTTGCATATTTAATGCGCAAAACAAGCTCACCTAACTGCGAGACTTGTGGAGTTGTGGACGATATACATCATGTGCTCATGGAATGTGTCCGGAATGATAACATAAGAAATTTGTGTAATTTATCCAGCATGGACGTGGGGACATGCAATGTTATTTTGGCGGAACCTCTTTCTGAGGCCGCAAGAAAGCTGTACAGATTAATTATTAGAATTTAGATAAGTGTTTATGTGTAGAGTTTAAGTACATTTAAAATCTGTGTCAACCAGGGCGGCATGTTCGCAATCAGCGACAAAGCCCTTTTTTTACATGATTAAAAAAAAAAAAAAAAAAAGAAAACTAAAAATAGTTTTGGTACGAATCTTATGATCTTTCTATTTATGCCAAAAGAAAATAAAATTCAAATACACAATTATGTTGAAAATTTTGTAATTGCTAATTAAACAAAATCTTTTTTAATACCTACATATATAAAAATTAAAATATAATATGTACCTAGTACGTTTTATTTTCCCTATATCCCGCATAATACGCTTTCTCGCTTAAGACGCGTTTTTGTTACGGTCCCTGAGAAATGTCTTAAGCGGGTTCTACTGTACTTTAAAATCAAGTTGAAATTGATAACACAGCAAAGTGATCCTATTGAAGGTTCATTTCTTCCTTTTGAGTTACGGATCCCTTAAAAATGAAGAGCACCTTACGCTTAGGTTCATTTACATTAACAATATATTTACAAGAAAATGTCTTTCATTGACTAGATTATATGGAATAAGCAGATGAGACACCTCTTAAAAATGAAAATTTAGATATTTATACACATTGCTATAACAGAGTGTAATACTTAAGGGGTGTTTCTACCCGTCGACCTAAATTAATTGTCAGAGAAAAAATTGCGGAATTCACATTAAAAAATTTCAGCTCCAAACAATTTAATTTAATTTCGTTTAATTTGATTATTTTTATGATAGTGAGTGAAGACGAGCAAATCAGGTGCCTGATGGTAAGCATCATGATTGGCCATATCAGACACAGTGCCACCCAGTGTTTTAATATTCAAAACGCTGCGCTGCACTGCACTGCGCCTATCACCCTGAGATATTAGTTGTTGAACCTCGTCATGTCCAGTAATTTCGCTGGTTACATTGCCCTTCATACCGGAACACAGTAATGTTTGCACACTACTTCTTGGCGGATGAATAACTGGCAAAGGTGTGGTACTTCCCCAGGCGGGCCCCAGCAAAAGAGGCCTACCACTACAAAACATATCAGTATATCAGTCTTCTGGTTACCATAGTACAGGCTCTACCTAGTTTGTGACCAGAAGACCGTGTGGAAGTTGTCCCATATTATTAAAATGATATTGTATTGATCTAAAACGCCTTCTTACTCCGCTGGGGTAGAATAGATTCTTTTGCAAAACTGAAGAATGACAGAAGACTGTACCGCTTCGACTTCCTCGATAGGTAATCTGTGAGAACATTGCTGTCACCTGAAATTATAGAATATTATGTTAAAAGTACATTAGTGACAGCCTCGTTGGCTCAGATGGTAGTAACTCTGCTTTCTGTGCCGTAAGCCTCGGGTTTGATCCCCGGCCAAGTCAAACATTTGTGTGCATGAGCATGTCTGTTTGATCTGTGTCTGTGTGTTATAAGCTAATATAAGTATGTATATCAGTCATCTGGTTACTATAGTACAGGCTTCTAGCCTAGTTTGGGACCAGATAACCGTGTGGAAGTTGAAAAAAAAACATTATAGTGGGCGCAACCTCAACTGCCAATCAGGAGGTCCCGGGTTCGATCCCCAGGTCAGGCAGTATTATGTTAATGGTCCCATGTAAGCGAAGGCGAGTCTATTGACATCTAATGGGCACGGTTAGATAACCCAGGCAGTTATTGAGATAATTCCAAATGGAAAATCCAATAACACTGCCTGATCTGGCGATCGAACCCGGATCTCATGATTTGCAGTAGCACTTGCGACCACTACGCCACCGAGGCCATGTAATAGGGGGCGAGCCTATTGCCATCTACCGAGCACAGCTTGGCTGTAGTAGTAGGCCTCTCTTGCAGGTGCCGGCCTGGGGAAGTACCACACCTTTGCCAGTTATTCATCCGCCAAGCAGTAATGTGCAATCATTACTGTGTTCCAGTCTGAAGGGGAATTTTACCAGCAAAATTACTGGGCATGATGAGATTCAAACAACTCATATCTCAGGGTGACAGGCGCAGTGCAGTTCCGCGCAGAATTTTGAATATTAAAACACTGGGTGTCACTGTGTCTGATATGTGCAATCATGATGCTTACCATCAGGCACCCAATTTGCTCGTCTTGTCACTATGATAAAAAAAACCATACATACTTATAATAAGCTTATAAGTACTTAATAAAACGATATGTGACTTAAATTTGAGAAGAGAAATGGAAGAAAGACAGCTATAGCGATAGGTAGTGGTTAAATATAAGAGATTTAAAGATTAAAGATATCTAGTGAGGTGGAGCGTCTGATTTCGATACATACCTATTAGAGGTTGTGTCTCCCCGGTAGTAGGCAGGACATAATCGTTAGCCGATAGCGAGATAAACAGTAAGAACGGCACCAACCATAGACACAATGTGAAATATGCTAATACCTGCAAAACAACAAACAAAAATGAATTTTTTTACTACGCCATACATTTAGATTAGGCGCCTGGGGCGCTTTGTATATTAACCCCCTATACTATAGGGGGTTAATATATAGGTTGTTTCGGAGTGCACGTTGAACTGTGGACCCCTGTGGTTTCCTATAAGATATGTAGGGGGTAGTCGTTAGCTCATGTCGGAGGCTGCGTAGGAATCTTGCCGACCTGAAACTGTGACAATATGGGTTGTCCACATAACACATATCAATTGACTCGAGCTGTGTAATTGGGGTAACCCGTTCTGTAAGTTTTTTTTTTTTATGATAGTGACAAGACGATCAAATCAGGTGCCTGATGGTAAGCATCATGATTGCCCATATCAGACACAGTGCCACCCAGTGTTTTAAAATTCAAAATTCTGCACGGCATTGCACTGCGCCTGTCACCCTGAGTTATTAGTTGTTGAAACTCGTCATGCCCAGTAACTTCGCTGGTAAAATTGCCCTTCAGACCGGAACACAGTAATGTTTGCACATTACTGCTTGGCAGATGAATAACTGGCAAAGGTGTGGCACTTCCCCAGGCAGCCCCCTGCAAAAGAGGCCTACCACTACAAGTCTGGGGACTGATGAAGAAAAAAAAAAAGAAACATACCTCATTATAATTATGGAACACAGCGCCAAAGAATAAGAACGCCATATAATGGTGCACTATCAACAAAACCACTCCCGTCCAGAATGCAACACTGGTCACTCGTACTACGGGAAACTCTCTCAATATAACATAGTGCATGAGCTGCTGGGCCAGGCCTAGAGCGTTCAGGTAGAAGGGCAGGTCTTCGAAGAGGATTAGACCTATGTGCAGGAGTGCTGTGACCTGGAATAGAATAGAATAGATTACTCTTTACTATGACTAAGGTACACAGAATACCTTACTATAATAAATATGTAGGGACTGGCAACACTGCCCTTAAAGTGTGATAATCGCTCTTCCAGTTTTCTAGTGTTCAAAAATAGTAAAAAGTGTCAAAAGTGCTTCTACAGTGTACCAATTCGTTTCTTACGCACCAATTTACGAAAATATTGTGTAATTACAGACTTTCGTAACAAATCTTGTGCAAAAAGTGTAAAAATACGAGTGAACTCAAACTGTCTATTAGTGTCAAAATTTCATATACTTTCTTCATCCTTGCTAACCTAAATACAAAAACTCAGTGTTTAACAGCTTATAATAGTGAACTATCGCGAAAATCTATAGATTTTGTTATCAAAATTACTTTTTAACAGTGCATAATTTAAAAAATATACCTACCCACATTAATTTTAATAAAACGGAAAACTTCATTATTTCAAATAAAGATCTCAAATATGAAGTACTATTAAAGTGTTGCCATATAGGACATGCTGAAAAATGGCAAATAATGAAAAAAATTATCAAGTTGATAAAAATAAAAACAAAAAACTAGTGCAGCAAATATTCCATCAAGGGTTATTTCTGTCAGACCAAAGTAGCTCTTCCTCCACCATGGATTCAAATGGCAATAATTGCAATAATAATTCGGAAACATATGGAACTCCTTTGAACTCTCCTAAAACCAAAGAATGGTCAGATACTTCGCGTAAAAGGATGCGTAACAGCCCCGGTGATAACGGCGAAAATAAACAACCTAAAACTAAATACTGGCTCCAGCCCACTGGAACTGAGATTCCGACCAAAAATAGTTTTGATCTTTTGGAAGACGAAATAGTTGAAATCAAAGACCAGGAAGAAAGAACGTCAAAGCCTCCTCCTATATTTGTGTCAAATGTGGGTAATGTTAACCCGCTAATAACACTCTTGAATGATGTGGCCAAAAATGATTATTACATAAAAGTCCTGAACAATGATCAAGTCAAAATCCAGCCAAGCTCTTCTGACGCATACAGAAACATTGTCAAGAATTTAGAAGAAAAGAACACTGAATTTCATACATACAAACCAAAACAAGAACGTAGCTTTAAAGTAGTACTGAAGAACCTCCACTACTCCACGGAAGCAATAGACATTGCAAGGGAATTAAAAGCCATCGGTCATGAAACAACAAATGTGTGGAATATAAAACAACGAGTAACCAAAAAACCGCTGCCTTTGTTCAGCATTGAACTTAAACCAGCATCCAATAATGCAGATATATACAAAATTGAGTATCTTCTCAACTGTCGCATTAAATTTGAGCCACCACGCCCTAAAAAGGAGATCCCACAATGCTCCAATTGTCAAAGGTACGGGCACACAAAAACCTTCTGCCACCATAAACCACGTTGTGTCAAATGTGCAGATTCTCACACTACTGATCAGTGCCCGCGAAAAGAACGCTCCAAGGACGTCAAATGTGTCTTATGTGAAGGAAATCATCCGGCAAATTATAAAGGCTGCTCAGTTTATAAAGAACTTCAAAAAAGCTCGTTCCCTACGCTGAGGAAGCCCAATATACCATCTACAATTAGTAATCAGACACAGCTAAGACCAGAAAAACAAGATACCGAAAAACATCAACAAAGTACCAGTCAGAGAGTAAATATCGAGCAGCAGCAAAAAATTGTAAAAACTCCTCAGGAGCCTAAGAGCGCAACTATATCTACATCTAGCGTCTCAGCATTTAAAACATACTCAAATGTCCTCAAAGGAAAAACCAGTTCTGCCATAGATCCTTCATCATACCAGCCAAATCGTACATTACCCATGCCAGAAGCAGCCCAACCAAACAATAATAGTGAAAATCCAAAACAAGCAAAAATAAATGATGATTTATACAATTACAAAGAACTAATGGAAATGTTCAAGCAAATGATGCAACAAATGAACACCATGACAAACTTACTGTTAAACCTTATAACAGAAATGCGAGCTCAAACTCCTCAAAGTATTAACCAGGATTTTGCCAAGGGGGGAGGCAGGCAGCCCACCCTTCCCCCCCGGGGCTATGCAAACCGCTGACACTTGCTATGTGGAACGCCAATGGGCTGTCAAAACACATTCTAGAAGTAAAAACATTCTTGTATACACACGACATAGACTTCATGTTAGTCTCTGAAACACATTTTACAACAAAAACCCATTTGGAAATACCGAGATACAAAATCTACTATACCAATCACCCCGATGGAACAGCTCATGGAGGATCAGCCTTAATTGTAAAGGAAAATATTAAACACCACGTCACAAATTCCCATTGCACAAATGAGGTGCAGGCTACCAGCATCATCATAGAAAGCCTAAAAGGCCCTTTACAGATTACAGCTCTCTACATACCCCCAAAACATAATCTTAAATGCGAAGCTTACTCATCTTTCTTCAAACTCTTGGGTAACAAGTTTATAGCTGGAGGTGACTATAACGCTAAACACACGGACTGGGGCTCCAGAACTACGACTACCAAAGGACGGGAACTAATCAAGTCAATCCAACAACTTAACCTCAAAGTCTATTCCACCGGTGAACCAACCTATTGGCCCAGCGACGTTAAAAAGAAACCCGACTTGGTAGATTTTTATGTTACTAAAGGACTGCCAAACTCCTCCCTGCACTGTCACTCTACCTACGATTTATCGTCTGACCACACTGCGATTATAGCAAATTTGCACAATGACCCTATTGAGGTGACAAGGCCTTGCAAAACCCATAACAAAAAAACTGATTGGACATACTTTCGGGAACTGATCGAAAGCAACATAAACCTACAAATTCCACTAAAATCTAATGATGATATAAATGAAGCTGTTGAAAAATTAACAACCTGTATCCAATCAGCGGCATGGCAGGCTACACCAGACCAAACAACGACCTACATCCCCACCTTCCCTCAAGTGGTTATTGATCTTATCCAGAAAAAGAGGCAAATCAGAAAACAGTGGCAAACTACTAGGAGTCCTAATGACAAGAAAGTCCTTAACAAATGGGTAAAAACAGTAAAAAATACACTTGAAGACATTCGAAATCAGAATCTGCAAAATAGACTAATCGCACTAGACGCTACTGCGGCTACAGAGTATTCACTATGGAAGACTGTTAAAAACATTAAAAATCCAACAAAATTCGAATCTCCTTTACGCAAAACGGATGGAACTTGGGCCCGTAGCAACTCCGAAAAAGCTGAACTTTTCGCAGAGCACTTATCCAACGTCTTCGTTCCTAACCCCGACACGGGATCAACGAAAACCAAAGAGATAATAGAAAGGCTGTCCAATCCACATCAACTTGCTCCACCACTTAGAAAATTCACCAAAAATGAAGTCCTCTCCGTGATAAAGAATCTCAAACTAAATAAAGCCCCTGGCTACGACTTGATAACAGGAAAAGTCTTGAAAGAACTTCCAAATTCAGGCATTTCACTACTAACTTCTATACTTAATGCAGTTTTGCGCCGTGAATTCGTTCCTCTGCAATGGAAAGTAGCGGAGATCATACTCGTCCTCAAACCAGGAAAAGACCCAGAAAACGTTTCATCCTACCGCCCGATCAGTCTTCTCCCGGTAGTATCGAAAGTCTTTGAAATCCTTTTCATGAAAAGACTAACACCCGAGCTTGTGAAATCTGAGCTGATCCCATCCCATCAATTTGGCTTCCGTGAAGCACACGGTACTATTGAACAGGTCCACCGATTGGTCACAGAGATAAATAACGCTTTTGAGCATAAACGCTACTGTTCGGCGGCATTCCTGGATATATCCCAAGCGTTCGACCGCGTCTGGCATGAGGGCTTACTATTTAAGATCCTGAACGCTTTGCCACATCACTATCTGATAATAAAATCCTACCTAAGCCAGCGACACTTCTATGTCAAACACGGTGAAGACAGGACCGGCCTACGCCCTATACAAGCAGGTGTCCCTCAAGGAAGTGTTATGGGCCCTGTACTGTACCTTATCTACACATACGACCTTCCGACGCTAAATGACATACTAGTGGGAACCTTCGCCGATGATACAGCACTGATAGCTTCTCACCCAAATGCTACAGTTGCATCTAGTATGCTTCAAAACAACCTAGATCTTATATCCAAATGGCTGAAAGACTGGCGCATAAAAGCAAATGAGAGCAAATCAGTCCAGGTTACTTTCACACTCAAACATGGCTCCTGTCCTCCTATCCAGCTCAATAATATTCAAATTCCTCAACAAGAAGATGTTCGTTACCTGGGCATATACCTAGATAGGCGTCTCACGTGGAGGAAACATATTTTCACGAAGAGGAAAGCTCTAAGCGCACAACTTCGCAAACTCCAATGGCTTCTAGCTCGCAAATCTAAATTATCTCTCAACAACAAACTTCTGTTATACAAATCTCTTTTAAAACCCATATGGTCGTATGGCTCTGAACTTTGGGGTACTGCGGCAAACTCAAACCTGGACATAATACAACGGTTTCAATCAAAAATGTTACGCATGATCACAAACGCACCATGGTATATCACCAACGACCAGTTACACCGAGACCTCTCTATACCAACTGTCAGAGAAGAAATAAAAGCCAAGCTTAAATCATATGCCAACCGCATGAACCGCCATCCAAACGAACTGACAAGTGATCTAATGAATTCCAGCACAGTTACATTCTCAAGAATTAGGAGAAGAGCTCCGCAAGATATAATAAAGGATTAAGAAATATTAGTTGGATGGGCCACTGGGCACATACCACTCACGACATGCTCCGCAGACACCCAAACTCTCGCTCAATGCCTATTAGGCAGATTGCAAGAAGCATACAGTATAAAAAAAAAAAAAAAAAAAAAAAAAATATGTAGAGTCTATTGAAAGAGTTCAAAGAAAGTTTCTACGCGCGATGCACTATAGATGTCATAGACGCTACTTGCCGTATCCGCAATTGCTCAGCAGACACAATATGCTCTCATTAGAATTAAGACGAAAGTATCTTGAAGTCACTACTCTATATAAGATCATCAGGAACGAATTCGATTGTATGGACCTTGTGAGAAGTATTTGCTATGTTGTACCAAGAACTGTCAATATGCGGAGTGTGCGTGTAGGCACTTTGTTTGCCCTTAATATGTGTCGCAGTAACGCTGGTAAATGGGTACCTATTTGGCGGATGGTAGACACATACAAAAAGTACTTTATAGATATCGACATTTTTAATTGTAGCAGAAGTCACTTTAAAATAGCAGTTTTCCGTAATGTAAGTAATATTAATAATATATAATTCACATAACTCTTACCTATTCACTAATGATATGTATAAATTTATTTTAAAGTATTGAAACCCATATTTATTTTTAAAATCTTATATATCTATAAAACGCTTGTAGCGGTAATTTACAATTAACTATATTATGTAATCTGTCAAAAGTGTTGTGGGCTACGTTATTACCTAAGTTTGTTTTAAGAATTGCTTTTCCATTAATGTTTATAATGTAGTTGTTTTCTTTTCCTAAATTAAATAAATAAAAAAATACAATCAACTTACAAATTAAATTATTCTTATTGAAATGCCCTACCACCTAAGTTCACCTAGCTAATAAATGTTGTCGTTTTGTTAGGAAACTGCATACAATTTCTCAACCCTTATTTCTGCCTTAGGGGTGGATTTTGAAGAACCGTCATGAATATTATGATAAATTTAAATAATTTTATAAACATATAAATTTATAATTTGTGCTAAGTCCAAGGTAAACTTCTCAATAACAAAACTTTCATCAAACAATTTTTTGGACCCTATATTTCATGCTTAGGGTTGTTTTTCAAGAAACCCCGAAATATGTATATGTATGTATTAACAGGAGGCATCATGTAGAATTTCAAGTAAATGGGCTTAAATTTTTTTTCTTCATACAACCTTTCAACCCAAAAGGGTGGAATTTTGAAAAATCCTTTATATAAAATATTTTTTGTATAAAAACTATAATATATATTATATATATATATATATATATATATTAATGCTTGGCGGATGAATAACTGGCAAAGGTGTGGTACTTCCCCAGGCGGCCCCCTGCTAAAGAGGCCTACCACTACACTCAATCTACATCGGATGTATAGCTTAGTATGTATTTTATCATTAACCAATCAAAATCTACTGTAATTAAAATTCTGGAAATTCTATAGATACCTACAGAATTCCTTACCTTGGTCATATATCTTAAATATATGCACATAACTTAGGCCTATTCATCAGGTACTAATATATAATTAGTTTTATAATATATAATTAGTTTATTTAAATTTCTTTGGCAAACTACGCATGTCGGTGTGTAGGTACATAACACAAAATTTGTAGGTGTCAAAAATTAATTAGAATGATAATTAGTATCAATTAATTACTTACCAACACCAACCAAGATATGATGTATTTAGCCATAACGCTGTATTCTTCCACTAACTCCGCTAAATAGTACATACAGGCCGCTGAAATAATGAATTTTATATTGTTATTTTAAGAAAAATTAGCCTGATTTTTAACTTAAATCAGACCAGTGCGGTAAATATACAACAAAGTTTATCACAAAGCGATGTTTTTGAAATGTTTTCTCAATTGATTATTACAGTAAAACTGAGATATCAGCTAAAATATAGCATATTATAAAATGTAAATAAAATGCAATAAAACTCACCAATAGCGCATATTCCAACAGCGACTAACACAACAGTAGATAATAAAGTCATTAAATAAAAAAATATCATCTTGATATAAATATCCCTTTTTTGCTAATGTTTTGATCAATAATTAAATCTTTGAGGTTATTAATCCCAAACCCCAAAATAAAAATTATTTTCAATTTTCTGCCGTTTCTACGTTGTCAAGTTCAATGACATCTGTCATTTTTGACAATGAAAGTGTGGATGCGTTCAAAATATTTTGGATTTAATTTTTTGTCTATCAAACAAAAAAAGCTTTATTTTTTTCGTGTGTAAAATAATAAAAATCTTCGTGTAAAATAAAATATTTCATTATGTTCAGTTTAATTCAAGGTCGCACTGAAATACATTTATTATATAAATTATTCAAATAAGCCTTAAAATTACACTTTTGCACGTTGTTAGATCTAATCTACCGTGCGTTCGTAATGGTACCTCTACAAGAAGAACGTACAAGAAATTTGTAGGGCTTAACTTTTTTTCAATATTAAGTTTTGTTATAATACATAATGGGTTTGTTTGAAAGTTTGGAAGGTACCTGTGGTACAAAGTTTCTAGGCAACTTTTTTCGCTATGCTTTAGTTAACTTTAGCTTCTTCGATATCTAAAAAGTATAGGTTTTATAGGTTTTAAATTAGAGAGAGATATATTAAAATCAGAAATATTCAAAGTAAAATAAAATCATAAATCCAATTTATTACCAATAATGTTCCGAATCTAACAACTTTTTTAATTAAATGTTAATATCTAGACAATATAGAGTAGGCTCTCAGCGTACTGGTCGCCGTGTTCGTTCACCGCCCTGCACCCATAATAACCGTTGTCAGTCTTGCGAACCTTCTTGATGGTGATTCCATCATCATTGGTGGTGATTCTCTCGTTGGTTTCAAGAGGTTTGCCGTTGTATGTATAGGTCACTATATGAGCGGGTTCTCCGATAAATTTGCACGTGATGTAGACATCTCCGCCTTCCTTGCGAGGCACGCGTAGTTCTGGCTTCAGGGCGAAGAATGGCGCACCTGGTGAAAATCTAATATTATCATTATCTCAGATCTCTGAATCGAATTTAGTTTAAGTAATAATTTAAAAATCAATCGTCGAATCCAACTAGGCTAAGCACCCACAAGGTGGACATACGATCTGATAAAGACAGCAGGATTACGCTGGATGCAGGTTGCTTACAACCGCAGTGGACATCCTATGGCTGAGATGATGATGATGATTTCAAAATCTTTTAAAAACCAACTTATTCGTATTTTTTCCGATAAACTCTTACCCATATTATTAATTATAATATTAATATTAATATAGGGCGGCGAGAATTGGCGAGAAATCTCGCCAATTCTCGGACTTGACAGGGCGCTATTCACCATACTCTGGGTCTGTATCGGTCCAGTAGTTTTGGTGTGAAAGAGTAAAAAACATCCATCCATCCATACATCCATATGATACATCCTTCCATAATCACTACAAATATTATAAAATCCTAAATGACTCACTGACTGAAATGCAACGCTGAGCCCAAACCACCGATCCTAGAGACATGAAACTTGGAATGTAGGGTCTTTTTGTTGTCTGGACGTGTGCTAAAAAAGGATTTTTAAAAATTCACATTCTAAGGGGTCCAAAAAGGGCTTCAAAGTTTTGGTATAAAACTCACATATTAAGAGAGCGGGCAAAGCTTTATCATATTAGTATGATGTGATATGATAGATGTACCTATACTTAAACTATTGGCGTCATTTTCCTTGACATGCTCTAGTAGTCAGCATGAGTTATAAATGTTCTAAAATCGTCCCATGGGAAATCTACCATTTCATCAGCTAGAAGACGTCCACTGCTGAACATTGGCTTCCACTATAGAGCGTTACCATGTAGCGTCCGTGGTCCAGCGGGAATATTATATTCAGCTTTAAATCCGGAGCCCCGGAATCCCACCATGTGGACTTTTCGCCTGCAAGCTACCGAGTTTCGGAGTGCACGTTAAACTGTGGATCACTGTGGTTTCCTATAAGATATTATGTAGGGGGCAGTCGTTAGCTCATATCGGAGCAGCGTAGGAATCTTATCGACCTGAAACTCTGACAATATGGGTTGTCCACATATGAATTGACTCGAGCAGTGTACTTGGGGTAACTCGTTCTGTTAGAGTATAAATTCAAATTATTATTTATAGAACGTCATAAACTATTCATATCGGGGGGATTTTGTTATAATCACCACGCTTGTTGTGCGGCTTGTTGATCGCAGCAGTTGGAATATGTTCTTGGTGCCGGAGAGCGCGCTAAGAGCGCTGCGGAGAGATCTCACGGTTCTTACGGGATAAGAAAGTGGCCCTATTATATAGCTGGGAACCACACGTCCACTATCTACCATCTACCATTTAAAATATACTAATTTATTACCATTAGTTAGGTTTGTGCTGTCTAGTCTAGCTGGCTCCTTCGTCGTTTCGTCCCACAACAGGTTCGTCCCATTGGGACGAATCGATGAAACTAGCTCTCTACATAAATATTCAACGAAGCACATGCTTTTCATTTTCACTTTAAATTAAAAGTCTCTAATCACTCTAATTTTTTTTCTATTTTAGCTGCGCGCAGAGTTATGTGCATAAACTAGCAAACAAGATCATTAGTATGACATTAGTAGCTTCTTCTTCTCTTCTTCTTCTTCGTTCTTTTTGTAGCTTTCGCGTGCTAACTTACAATAAAAGCCATCTTAATCTAGCGCAGATTGCCGCTGGACTCTATGGCCCAATTTTAATAAAAAATTTAGTAATTAGTCTTAGATTTGCTAGGCTGGGGAGGCTCCCCCCTATAGAGCCCCATATAGTGCTATGTGCGGGCAGCAGTCTCTCCGGGCCCAAGTATTACAACTGCTGCGTGAGACAAGACAAGCAACAAGCGGCTCCATCTAGGATACATGTACATCTATAGTTTATGGTTGTAATAAGTCACACTACCGTCCAAATGTGATTTACTATTCTCTCCTCTCCCTGCGCGGTTGTCTGGAAGAGATCGCTCTTAGCGATAAGACCGCCAATTGTTGCATTATTTGATATAATTGTATTTTAAATTTAAGGTTTCTTGTTTGTAGTGTAATAATAAAGAGTAATAAATAATCTATCTATTAAGTAGATTTTTTGTAGGAAGAGATAGATTATGGGAATAAGGAATTTTTTATCTCATTATTCCCACGGGAACGATGCCTACACGTGTGAAACCGCGGGACACAGATTGTTACATTGATTGGCAAATAAAAAAAACTTATTTTAGTAATATTGAATTTATTTAACCTTAAAATTCAAGATGGGAATCCCTATAATAATAAATACAAAGAATACTCAATGAATATATTGTTCCTAATCAACCACTAATTACATAATTAGTGTACAAACTTTAAATTAATTTAATCGTCCAATTGTATCACAACGATGAAACTTAAAAAACCTGCTTTTTTGTTTACAATCAAATGACAATGTTATTGTTAATGAATAGTTGTTTAATTCAAATTCAATATATTGATATTGTCTTTCATTATATACGCAATGGCAGTATTATTGCTTAATATAACATTTTTTTTAGAAAGATTTACTAAGCGTGCTTTCAGACGAGCGACGCGTCGACGCGACTCGACGTGACGTTCGCGTTCGCAGTATGGCATAATATGTCAAGAAACGCTGACGCCAAAATGCGATCCGTGTGTATTCTATATCATTTATCATACAAATTTCGCCGCAGTGTTAACGTTGACGCCGCGCCGACGTTCGCCTGAAAGGACGCTTAGACCTTCTTTAAAACGATAGAAAAGACCAGATTAATTTTGGTAAATAAACTTTAATACTTTAAGTTAATAAACACAAATGAAAATTAAATTGGAAGAATATCCCTACTTTAAAGAAGTTAAGCGACGTAAACCAAACTTTCAGCGTATTGGTTGCCGTAGTCATTGACAGCTCTGCATCCGTAATATCCTACATCAGTCTTCTGAACATTCTTGATGGTGATTCCATCGTCGCTGGTGGTGATTCTCTCGTTGGTTTCAAGAGGTTTTCCGTTGTATGTATAGGTCACTTTAGGTGCGGGTTCTCCGATGAATTTGCACGCGATGTAGACATCTTCGCCTTCCTTGCGAGGCACGCGTAGTTCTGGCTTCAGGGCGAAGAATGGCGCACCTGGGAAAACACGTAATCTGACGTTACACGAGGAATATCTTTATGAAAACCAGCGCGTAAGGACACCTCGCGCAGCACATAGCTGATCATATCCCAATTGATAGTAATGTTTTTTTGTTTGTCTGTTTTTTATGTAGGTAATGTGTATTTTCTGTATGTAGTATCTTGTATATTTAGTTTTTTTGTATGTAATGCCAATAAATATTTCTTTGTCTTTCTTTCTTTGTGTTTTTTTTGTATAGTTGTTTTATTTATATATAGGTATGAGTTAATGATGAAGTTAGGTTCTTTTAAAGGATGGAGCAAGGAGGAAGAAACAACTTTCACTTCAAAACATTCTCAGAATTCGTGAATAACAGTTGTTTCGTAGAAAAAGACTCGTTGACATTGAACGAAATGTATGGAAATTTCAGCCCAATCGGTTCAGTAGTTATGATAAAAACACACTCGCACTCTTTCGAATTTTATTAAAATTAGTAGGATTCTGAAAAGCTACAAAATGTATGTTACAACCTTGTTTGTTGCGGATGTCGATATTATTTTAGCGTAAGTAGAGGTCATTTCGATAATTTGTAAACCCTCAATAAGTTAGTGCTTAAAATGCATAAGTAGTATGTCTTTAGAATACCCCAACTTATGTCATGATCGCGGTTTCTAAATGTTCTGGGTAAAGTAACAATTATTTTTCCTAGTGGAATCTGAGAACGTTATCAGTGGATACAGACCGCCGTTGTCCGTGATACGATCTCAACTCGATATCCGTGAATAAAAACCCTTAAATCGTCTACCAAAGATTCTAAGGCCAATATAAAGGTATACCTAATTGAGTATTTGAATATTATTTTCTTTTGGCATAAATGGAAAGATCATATATAACATTCGTACCTATGGATCCTCGCACATCTATCCGCATAGATAATAATACATATTTTATGCTGGTATCAGATTCGGTTGATTCGACGCGGACAGAATAAGTGTAAGGTTTCATAGAATTTCATGTAAAAAAACAATCGTTTAGTTCGATGCGTACGGCTCCAACAAATTATAGTTACATAAATATTATGTGCGACTCGTAAGAATTTTTAACATGCCTTAACACTTTTGTCAGTTATTGTATTTTTTTTTCTTTTATAAACCAGGCGTCGCACTGCCGGTGCAGCAAGAGCCACCTGTATTAAAAGAGCAACCGTTAGAGGTTCTCTTCAAAGATGCTGCGCCCGGAGTGCTGGAGTGCGTGCTTGACGGTGGCGCTAGGAATGTTAAGTGAGTGCTTCTTTTTATTTTCATGGGTAAAAAAAAATTCTACGAGTATTTACAAGGTACACATTATCCAAATCCATACTAATATTATTAATGCGAAAGTGTGTCTGTCTGTCTGTTATCTCTTCACGCTGAAACCGCTGAACTGATTTAGATGAATACATGACAGATATTTTGATTTATGTGCCGGGAAGGACAAAGGATAGTAATCCTCTCCATCCATCGGTTGTCTGGAAGAAATCGCTTATTAGCGATAAGACCGCCGCTTGTACATTTAAGTTTAGTTTCTGTGTCCTGTAATGTTATTTTCTTTGTGTGTGGTGTACAATAAAGTATTATCTATATATCTATCTTTATAGGTATATTTATTGGTTGGTGCGGTTTTATCCTTGAAACGGTGTGGACGTATTTGCGTGTTCTCCAAAAATCAGCTCCGAGTTCATAGAAATTCAGTGCATAATACCCCAAAAATTAGTACGATAGTAGAGTGCATTAATTTCGAAAGTAAATTAACGAAAGTATCTGCATACTACTATATCGGTAACGTGCAGCGCTGAGGTAGGCTCCTCCTCACTTCGGCAAAACGGGACGGGCTGCGAACTCAAAAATAATACGTCTCCGTCGCACGACAGCTACGCGTACACTCCCGCCACCGTAGCAGTGCGAGGACTCGCGAATCTGCCCGACCGCCCCCGATCAACGAGCAGTGCTACGTCACCGCGAGACTAGTGAGTGCTACAACCGGTTAGCTAAGCTACGATCTACCTACTCGCTACGATAATAACTTGAAAATAAAATGGTCAATACCTGCGCCGCTTGCACTAAAACCATTAGATCTTCTATGCCGCAAATAAAATGCGCAAAATGCTCCAGTTATTTTCACTCTATGTGTGTGAATATTTCCGATAGCCGCAAATTAGCTGACGAATTAAAAAACAACTGGTCATGTCCAATGTGCCAAAGCCAGGAACCTAAAAAAGATAATTCGAACACGCCCGTGCGGCCCACAGCTCTGAGCGTTTGTAATGACGAGACCGCAGCATCATCGCTACGCGACGGCCCTCGTAAACTGCTTACACCTACATTATCTAGCCCGGTCATACCTGTAATTATCGATCAACCAAATAATAACATACGAGAAGATCCGCTCACCAACGAAATAAAACTACTCAGAGGGGATGTCGGTGACATAAAATCAAATATTGAATCACTGACGGACCTACTTAAGAAGTGTGTCTCGAGAATAGATGAACAGGAATCTCGCCTACAACTGCTAGAATTAAGAGAAAATAAAATAACACAGTGCGAGTATACCATAGCCCAACTCCGATCAGAATTAAACCTACGAGCACAGGCCGATCTTCGGTACGAGGTCGAAATAGCTGGAGCAAATGAGCACCCCGACGAGGACCCGATCCAACTGGTTGGCGTAATCGCAGATAAAATCGGAGTTCCTCTCACTAGTGGCGATATAGATTATGTTTCTCGCGTCGGCCCCCGCAATACCCAGCGAGCCTCGAACACTAGTACCAAGCCCACTGCTAGCCCCGGCATCCAGTCACCTCGCCCACTGGTCGTAAGGTTTGTACGGAGACGGACCCGAGATGAGTTTATGACCGTTGGGAAAAAGTGTAAGAAACACCTCTCTACCCCGGAAATCGGACTTACAGGTCCCAACAGGAAGGTATATATAAATGAACGCCTAACTCAAGAGAATCGCCGGTTATTTCGAGCAGCACGTTTGGATTCCAGAGCAGCTAGCTTCAAGTTCTGTTGGGTCAAACATGGTACAATCTACATCCGTAAACAAGAGGGAAACCCCGCCATTCCTGTTAGGACCGAGAACGAGCTCCAGATGGCACTCGGCCTCCCTTCGCAAACTTAAGAGTCGGTCCCACGCTATCGATATTGCCACTCGCAATTCAAATAATAATAACGACAACACTCTAGCTCTCGCAGTTGTTTCTCGGGCCTTTTCATTCATAAAATTATGTATCTTTGTTATGATTACTTACATCACCACTGCTAAAACTAATGTTAACCAAACATTTGTCTCACACAAACACAAACAAATCACACTTTTGTTACACACACACAATACAAACACAAGATACAACATACGTGCGTTACTAACATATCTTAATATAATAGTGCTCCGGAGCACGAGATGGTTTCAGTCTATTTACATAATCTTTGAATATAGTTTTTTATACTATAAGTATGGTTTTACTTAACGTATCAGATGACTTAGACGAAACCATCTCAATAAAATGTCATAAGTTTGAGTCTATAGAATCATGTAAGTATTTCTTTGACACCAACAAAGAATTTAATTTTAAAATTATCTCACTTAATATAAGAAGTTTTCAGCGCAACTTCGACGATTTCACGGTTACTCTAAAACGATTTGGCATAGAATTTGAAGCGATTGTCCTTACTGAATGTTGGCTGTCTGATGGCTGCATTGTAGACAGATTACCGGGTTACAATGTGTTCCACACTCTCTCGCAACAAAACAAGAACGGAGGGATAGTAATATATATTAAATCAACTTTCAACTGCTGCATAGCTCTAGAACCAAACATTAAAGACTGCGACTCTCTTCTGGTACATGTTGATGAGAAAATAGCAATTCTGGGCGTTTATAGATCTCCATCCTTTGCTAATATAGATAATTTCGTCAATTCCCTAGACGGTACCTTAACTGATTTAAAAAAGAAACCGGTTCTTTACGTCGCCGGGGACTTGAACATAGACCTTTGTAACAGCTCAAATTCTCAAGTCGCGACATATCTCTGCCTCATGGCTTCCCATGGTATGCTCCCCGCCATCACCAAACCCACCAGAGGTGCGGCATGTCTAGACCATATATTTGTAAAGTCTGCAACAAATAAATCAATAGGTTTAATAAGTGTCTCTACAATTACCGACCATGATATTACAATCGTGGGCACTTCTCTACAAACGCGAAAAAACAGAAAGTCACGCTTTAAAATGAAAACTGATTTCGGTGCCGTAGCCTTAGAAATAAATGAAATAGATTGGTCTTTTGTCGTCGCCAACCCTCACGTTGAATCTGCGTTCTCTTCTTTTCAAGAAACAATAACTAATACTATCAATAAGCATACTCAAAAAGTCCGGATTGGCCGCAAAATGGTTTGCATGAAACCCTGGATAACTCCCGGACTTCTGAGGTGCATGCGCCATAGAGACAAACTACACCTAGACTCTCGCGCCCATCTTGATGATATGCTCAAACATAAAGTTTACGTTAGGTACAGAAATTTTTGTAACAAACTTCTCCGTAAACTCAAAAACGACTATCACAGAGCTCAAATTGAGATGAATAAAGATAATCCGAAGAAGCTGTGGCAAATCATTAAGGGCATTTGCTATACAAACAGTGGTGGCAGCACGGCCAGCGAGCTCCTTAGTTCGTCTGCCGATGTTAACAATTCACTCCTCAAATGTAACCTACACTTTGTATCTGCTGGCGCCAAACTAGCTGAGAATATTCTCAATAACATCGGCGAAACGGAACAATCACTAGCAGACTCATACAGGTCCCCTACTTCAGTCGCACACTCACTGTTCCTTTACCCGACTGATCCAATTGAAGTAACAAAGTTTATTGCTAAGCTTCGAACAGATAGCGCCTCAGGGCCAGACTCAGTCACCGTAGCACTAATTAAAAGAACGCTTCCATCTATTGTTACTCCCTTGACGTACTTATTCAACCTGAGCATGGAGAAGGGAGTTTTTCCTGAATGCTGGAAAGTAGCCGCCGTCTCACCCATCTACAAAAATGGCCCAAAAGACTCTCCTGAAAATTATAGACCTATAGCTCTACTCTGTGTCGTATCTAAAATCCTTGAAAAAATAGTTAATCATAGACTAACAAACTACTTAGAGAAACATGACCTTTTATCAAACAGACAATTTGGTTTTCGACGCGGACGGTCAACGGAAGATGCAGTCACGCTCTTCACAGACTTAGTCGGAAAACACACCGGGTACGGGGATAAATGCCTAGGGCTGTTCCTAGACCTGGCTAAGGCATTTGATACGGTGTCCACTAAGCTCTTAATTCGTAAGCTAGAGTCGTTCGGAGTAAGAGGAGTATCTCTAGACTGGTTTAAAAGCTATCTAACTAACCGTAACCAATATGTTAGTATCAGCAGCCAGTGTAGTAGTCCACTACCTACAAAATTTGGAGTCCCACAAGGTAGCATACTCGGTCCTACGCTGTTCGTGCTCTACTTAGACGATATTCTGAAATCCATCGCCCATCTAGAATATGCTGAAGTAGTAGCCTACGCTGATGACACAGCCGTGATATTATATCATAAAACGTGGGATCTAGCATTCAGAGCTGCTGAAGAAGGGATGAGTTTTATTTCGAAAATTATGGATAGGAACCTACTAACTTTAAACATTAAAAAAACAAAATACATCACTTTCTCGAAAACAATTGTCAGTCAACCGTCTGCTGATGCTTCTTTAAAAATCCACTCATGTCGTAGTTTGGATGGCACTCTATCGGAAAATTGCAGTTGCACAGCTGTCGGGCAAACAGACACCATAAAATACCTCGGAGTCACAATAGATGTAAACCTCAATTATAAAACTCACATCGCTGAACTCAGCGCTAGAGTGAGGAGGCTCATTCATGTTATGAAGAAGCTGCGAGACTGTACCCCGACACCCATCCTTATACAGGTCTATCTGGCTCTTTGCCAATCTATCATAAAATACTGCATACCTGTTTGGGGCAGCGCAGGATCCAGCACTTTTATTAATATAGAGAGAGCCCAACGAGCACTCCTAAAAGTCATGCTACGTAAACCTTTCCGCTTCTCTACTGACCTTCTCTATGCCGAATGCCAGGTGCTGAGGGTGCGCCAACTATTTGTACACGAAGCTGTTTTTCTTACCCATAAAAACTTAAAAAAGCGTAGCGATTATAACATAATCATGGGTAGGCGTGCATATAGGATTCCAGTTCCAAGGACAAAGTCTCTGCTGGCCAAACGCTGTCCAGCATACTCTCACCCAAACACATACAATAAAGTCAGCAAGATCTGCGCAGTAAAAGGCTTGTCAATATCACAGTGCAAACGAACAGTGAGGAATTGGCTGCTGAAGCTCAGTTACGATGAAACTGAAAGACTCATCTAGTCCCAATAAAAAAAAAAAAAAAAAAAAAAAAAAATATCTTGTTAGTTTTGAATTCTGCACGCACGCACATACATACATATACTCACACACTCTCACACAATAATCACACCCCCAAACTCACCCCCCCACCCTCACACAACACAAATACACAAACACAATATTCCTTCATCATTAAAAATTACAATTATTTGGGTGTATAATTAAAATAAATAAATTTAAATATAATATAATTAATTTAATCATTTATTGTAAATATTAATATCTAAAGTTAAAGGTAAATTTATTTAATTAATCCAATACTATATATTTTTCCCCTAAATTGTATTTAATAATTTTGCATGATAATTCGGGTTATTATTATTATATCATTAATAATAATTATATTTATATCATAAATCAATAAGTAAAATGTTATGTTACTCAATTAATTTCTGTCACACACCGTTTCGAGTTACTTGTGTACATAAATTGTTAATCGCATCTCTGGGCCCTAAGATACAGGCTCTCGCCTAGTTTAGGGTTCCGCCGAAAATAAAACAGATTATAATAATAATGTAATATTTATGCATTTGTACCTACTATTATTGTTTAATAATATTTGTGTAACTACCATAAGTATTTTGATGAATAAATTTGTATTTGTATTTGTATTTGTATCTATCCATAGTTTTTCCAGTGTTATTCCAGGGCTTAAGCTACCTACATACCAAACCATACCATGTCTGCGTTGGTTACGGTTGCAATTATTATCCAAGAAATTACATCCGTTTATATCAAGTGATTACGCAAGTTTTATTAAACCAAAATGCGTAGTAAATATCTACAAAATGAAAGAAAAAACCTATGTACAATCAAAAACAAAACCAATTACAATTTTAAATACTCACGTTCCTCCATAGATACACCAAATCATGGTCACATCGGTCGCCTTAGCAATCATATCGTTGCTCAGATACTGCGGCACCAATTCTCCATTGTACGGTGTTGCTGGTTCTGCCACGCCTTTAATATAATGCTCAGCTAATACCACTTCTTGGTCAAACGCTGGCGACTTCGCCACACATACATACTTCATGTTAGGATCTGCATCTTCAGCCGTAACGTTCGAAAACCATAAAGTGCCATCGGGGGATGGAGTGATTCGTCTGTTTAAGTAGGGCTTTTTTTCCTCTGAGCCATCGATTTGCGTCTTCCAAGAGACGACTGGTTTGGGGTAGCCTTCTGGGGCTGAACAGTCTAGTTTGAAAGGCATGCCTTTCTCTGCTATGTGGGTTTTCACTTCAACTTTTGGTACAGTTTTCAAGTACGCTCGTCTGAAAGATATGACTCTAGAAGTAGCTACGCCGAATTCTGTTTCGGCTGAGCATTGGTAGATGCCTTCGTCAGTGACTTTTGGTTTACGGAACTCGAGAGTGCCTTCGTTATTGCGTTGGGTCACTTCTGATGTCAGACTGAACGGTTTGCCGTCTTTTTGCCATGAATATCTGCAAGAATTATTTAGCTGTTATAAGTATAGATATATGTACAGGAACACGCTGGAGGCGGGCCGCTTACAACCGGACTGGATGGAAATCTATGGGGGAGGCCTATGTTCAGCAGTGGACGTCCTGTGGCTGAGATGATGATGATGATGAAGTACAGATAGTCTTACACATCACATCACCATCAGCCGGAAGACGTCCACTCTGAACACAGGCCTCCCCCACGCAGTCATAAACTATTGATATGGGATGATTTTGCTGTAGTCACCACGCTCGGCAGGCGGCTTGGTGATCGTCTTACACTTACTAACAAAAAATAATATAAAATCACTTCTGTTGCTGATGATACAAGTCAATGAAAATTATTAAAAATCTGTATAAACGCTATACAGGCAAATGAAACCGTGTCTGAATGCTACCTATCAGATGGACCTATAATAAGATTTAAAAAATAAATGCAGCCGATCAGCCATCAGCCGATGTGACTGACGATCGGATTTAAGGTGCCTAAGTAATCGATTAAGCGCGCTTTGTAAGATATAGCTTGATCAATAACAACGGAACAAAAATCTATTTTTTGGCCATATTTCTGTAAATTAAGTTCTAAGTTCTTCATTTATCAATTAAATATTAAATTACCCAATATGATAACATTTATGTACCTTTAAGGAAATATGACCAAAAATATTTTTTGAACAGCTGTCATTGATCAAGATAAATTAGACAAGGTTAAAACCCCTCACATAATAGGTAATGATAAATAAAAAAAATATTTTGTTTAATAGATTCGATGAGCCTTTTTTGCAATAATATTATAATATTATTTTTTTGTAATGGTAGGCCTCTTTAGCAGGGGGCCGCCTGGGGAAGTACCACACCTTTACCAGTTACTCATCCACCAAGCATTAATGTGCAAACATCACTGTATTCCGGTCTGAAGGGCAATGTTACCAGCGAAATTACTGGGCATGATGAGATTCAACAACTAATATCTCAGGGTGACAGGCGCAGTGCAGTGCCGCGTAGAATTTTGAATTTTAAAACACTGGGTGGCACTGTGTCTGATATGGGCAATCATGATGCTTACCATCAGGCACCTGATTAGCTCGTCTTGTCATTCATTATCATAAAAAAAAAATTACTGAACTGCCATAAAATTGATTAAGATATTTATTTTTACGGATTAATATCTTATTTACGTAAGTGTGCATAATGCTGAAACTAATATATTATTAATATGGAGAAAAAGAGAATAATTATCCACTCACTTGTTTGTGATTGTAAAAATTTAAATACCTAACCTTATAAATATTATTTTTACATTTAATTACGATGTAGTATTACACCTTTATTTACACCTAGTACAGTACGTGCGTTTTATCTTGACGAGTCTGAACATAGTCTCTGCGAACTTTATTTTGCGGATTTTTTCATTAGGAATTATCTCAATAACTGCCTGGAGTCTGGAACTGTGCCCGGTAGATGGCAATAGGCTCGCCTCCTATTACATGGGACCAATAACATATTGGCGAAATGTTGGGTGTGGATGGATTGATGAATGGATGTTTGTTACTCTTTAACGCCAAAACTATGAAACCGATTGAGTTGAAATTTGGTATGTAGGTAGCTTAAGCCCTGGAATAACACTGGAAAAACTATGGATAGATACAAATACAAATACAAATACAAATTTATTCATCAAAATACTTATGGTAGTTACACAAATATTATTAAACAATAATAGTAGGTACAAATGCATAAATATTACATTATTATTATAATCTGTTTTATTTTCGGCGGAACCCTAAACTAGGCGAGAGCCTGTATCTTAGGGCCCAGAGATGCGATTAACAATTTATGTACACAAGTAACTCGAAACGGTGTGTGACAGAAATTAATTGAGTAACATAACATTTTACTTATTGATTTATGATATAAATATAATTATTATTAATGATATAATAATAATAACCCGAATTATCATGCAAAATTATTAAATACAATTTAGGGGAAAAATATATAGTATTGGATTAATTAAATAAATTTACCTTTAACTTTAGATATTAATATTTACAATAAATGATTAAATTAATTATATTATATTTAAATTTATTTATTTTAATTATACACCCAAATAATTGTAATTTTTAATGATGAAGGAATATTGTGTTTGTGTATTTGTGTTGTGTGAGGGTGGGGGGGTGAGTTTGGGGGTGTGATTATTGTGTGAGAGTGTGTGAGTATATGTATGTATGTGCGTGCGTGCAGAATTCAAAACTAACAAGATATTTTTTTTTTTTTTTTTTTTTTTTTTATTGGGACTAGATGAGTCTTTCAGTTTCATCGTAACTGAGCTTCAGCAGCCAATTCCTCACTGTTCGTTTGCACTGTGATATTGACAAGCCTTTTACTGCGCAGATCTTGCTGACTTTATTGTATGTGTTTGGGTGAGAGTATGCTGGACAGCGTTTGGCCAGCAGAGACTTTGTCCTTGGAACTGGAATCCTATATGCACGCCTACCCATGATTATGTTATAATCGCTACGCTTTTTTAAGTTTTTATGGGTAAGAAAAACAGCTTCGTGTACAAATAGTTGGCGCACCCTCAGCACCTGGCATTCGGCATAGAGAAGGTCAGTAGAGAAGCGGAAAGGTTTACGTAGCATGACTTTTAGGAGTGCTCGTTGGGCTCTCTCTATATTAATAAAAGTGCTGGATCCTGCGCTGCCCCAAACAGGTATGCAGTATTTTATGATAGATTGGCAAAGAGCCAGATAGACCTGTATAAGGATGGGTGTCGGGGTACAGTCTCGCAGCTTCTTCATAACATGAATGAGCCTCCTCACTCTAGCGCTGAGTTCAGCGATGTGAGTTTTATAATTGAGGTTTACATCTATTGTGACTCCGAGGTATTTTATGGTGTCTGTTTGCCCGACAGCTGTGCAACTGCAATTTTCCGATAGAGTGCCATCCAAACTACGACATGAGTGGATTTTTAAAGAAGCATCAGCAGACGGTTGACTGACAATTGTTTTCGAGAAAGTGATGTATTTTGTTTTTTTAATGTTTAAAGTTAGTAGGTTCCTATCCATAATTTTCGAAATAAAACTCATCCCTTCTTCAGCAGCTCTGAATGCTAGATCCCACGTTTTATGATATAATATCACGGCTGTGTCATCAGCGTAGGCTACTACTTCAGCATATTCTAGATGGGCGATGGATTTCAGAATATCGTCTAAGTAGAGCACGAACAGCGTAGGACCGAGTATGCTACCTTGTGGGACTCCAAATTTTGTAGGTAGTGGACTACTACACTGGCTGCTGATACTAACATATTGGTTACGGTTAGTTAGATAGCTTTTAAACCAGTCTAGAGATACTCCTCTTACTCCGAACGACTCTAGCTTACGAATTAAGAGCTTAGTGGACACCGTATCAAATGCCTTAGCCAGGTCTAGGAACAGCCCTAGGCATTTATCCCCGTACCCGGTGTGTTTTCCGACTAAGTCTGTGAAGAGCGTGACTGCATCTTCCGTTGACCGTCCGCGTCGAAAACCAAATTGTCTGTTTGATAAAAGGTCATGTTTCTCTAAGTAGTTTGTTAGTCTATGATTAACTATTTTTTCAAGGATTTTAGATACGACACAGAGTAGAGCTATAGGTCTATAATTTTCAGGAGAGTCTTTTGGGCCATTTTTGTAGATGGGTGAGACGGCGGCTACTTTCCAGCATTCAGGAAAAACTCCCTTCTCCATGCTCAGGTTGAATAAGTACGTCAAGGGAGTAACAATAGATGGAAGCGTTCTTTTAATTAGTGCTACGGTGACTGAGTCTGGCCCTGAGGCGCTATCTGTTCGAAGCTTAGCAATAAACTTTGTTACTTCAATTGGATCAGTCGGGTAAAGGAACAGTGAGTGTGCGACTGAAGTAGGGGACCTGTATGAGTCTGCTAGTGATTGTTCCGTTTCGCCGATGTTATTGAGAATATTCTCAGCTAGTTTGGCGCCAGCAGATACAAAGTGTAGGTTACATTTGAGGAGTGAATTGTTAACATCGGCAGACGAACTAAGGAGCTCGCTGGCCGTGCTGCCACCACTGTTTGTATAGCAAATGCCCTTAATGATTTGCCACAGCTTCTTCGGATTATCTTTATTCATCTCAATTTGAGCTCTGTGATAGTCGTTTTTGAGTTTACGGAGAAGTTTGTTACAAAAATTTCTGTACCTAACGTAAACTTTATGTTTGAGCATATCATCAAGATGGGCGCGAGAGTCTAGGTGTAGTTTGTCTCTATGGCGCATGCACCTCAGAAGTCCGGGAGTTATCCAGGGTTTCATGCAAACCATTTTGCGGCCAATCCGGACTTTTTGAGTATGCTTATTGATAGTATTAGTTATTGTTTCTTGAAAAGAAGAGAACGCAGATTCAACGTGAGGGTTGGCGACGACAAAAGACCAATCTATTTCATTTATTTCTAAGGCTACGGCACCGAAATCAGTTTTCATTTTAAAGCGTGACTTTCTGTTTTTTCGCGTTTGTAGAGAAGTGCCCACGATTGTAATATCATGGTCGGTAATTGTAGAGACACTTATTAAACCTATTGATTTATTTGTTGCAGACTTTACAAATATATGGTCTAGACATGCCGCACCTCTGGTGGGTTTGGTGATGGCGGGGAGCATACCATGGGAAGCCATGAGGCAGAGATATGTCGCGACTTGAGAATTTGAGCTGTTACAAAGGTCTATGTTCAAGTCCCCGGCGACGTAAAGAACCGGTTTCTTTTTTAAATCAGTTAAGGTACCGTCTAGGGAATTGACGAAATTATCTATATTAGCAAAGGATGGAGATCTATAAACGCCCAGAATTGCTATTTTCTCATCAACATGTACCAGAAGAGAGTCGCAGTCTTTAATGTTTGGTTCTAGAGCTATGCAGCAGTTGAAAGTTGATTTAATATATATTACTATCCCTCCGTTCTTGTTTTGTTGCGAGAGAGTGTGGAACACATTGTAACCCGGTAATCTGTCTACAATGCAGCCATCAGACAGCCAACATTCAGTAAGGACAATCGCTTCAAATTCTATGCCAAATCGTTTTAGAGTAACCGTGAAATCGTCGAAGTTGCGCTGAAAACTTCTTATATTAAGTGAGATAATTTTAAAATTAAATTCTTTGTTGGTGTCAAAGAAATACTTACATGATTCTATAGACTCAAACTTATGACATTTTATTGAGATGGTTTCGTCTAAGTCATCTGATACGTTAAGTAAAACCATACTTATAGTATAAAAAACTATATTCAAAGATTATGTAAATAGACTGAAACCATCTCGTGCTCCGGAGCACTATTATATTAAGATATGTTAGTAACGCACGTATGTTGTATCTTGTGTTTGTATTGTGTGTGTGTAACAAAAGTGTGATTTGTTTGTGTTTGTGTGAGACAAATGTTTGGTTAACATTAGTTTTAGCAGTGGTGATGTAAGTAATCATAACAAAGATACATAATTTTATGAATGAAAAGGCCCGAGAAACAACTGCGAGAGCTAGAGTGTTCCCGTTATTATTATTTGAATTGCGAGTGGCAATATCGATAGCGTGGGACCGACTCTTAAGTTTGCGAAGGGAGGCCGAGTGCCATCTGGAGCTCGTTCTCGGTCCTAACAGGAATGGCGGGGTTTCCCTCTTGTTTACGGATGTAGATTGTACCATGTTTGACCCAACAGAACTTGAAGCTAGCTGCTCTGGAATCCAAACGTGCTGCTCGAAATAACCGGCGATTCTCTTGAGTTAGGCGTTCATTTATATATACCTTCCTGTTGGGACCTGTAAGTCCGATTTCCGGGGTAGAGAGGTGTTTCTTACACTTTTTCCCAACGGTCATAAACTCATCTCGGGTCCGTCTCCGTACAAACCTTACGACCAGTGGGCGAGGTGACTGGATGCCGGGGCTAGCAGTGGGCTTGGTACTAGTGTTCGAGGCTCGCTGGGTATTGCGGGGGCCGACGCGAGAAACATAATCTATATCGCCACTAGTGAGAGGAACTCCGATTTTATCTGCGATTACGCCAACCAGTTGGATCGGGTCCTCGTCGGGGTGCTCATTTGCTCCAGCTATTTCGACCTCGTACCGAAGATCGGCCTGTGCTCGTAGGTTTAATTCTGATCGGAGTTGGGCTATGGTATACTCGCACTGTGTTATTTTATTTTCTCTTAATTCTAGCAGTTGTAGGCGAGATTCCTGTTCATCTATTCTCGAGACACACTTCTTAAGTAGGTCCGTCAGTGATTCAATATTTGATTTTATGTCACCGACATCCCCTCTGAGTAGTTTTATTTCGTTGGTGAGCGGATCTTCTCGTATGTTATTATTTGGTTGATCGATAATTACAGGTATGACCGGGCTAGATAATGTAGGTGTAAGCAGTTTACGAGGGCCGTCGCGTAGCGATGATGCTGCGGTCTCGTCATTACAAACGCTCAGAGCTGTGGGCCGCACGGGCGTGTTCGAATTATCTTTTTTAGGTTCCTGGCTTTGGCACATTGGACATGACCAGTTGTTTTTTAATTCGTCAGCTAATTTGCGGCTATCGGAAATATTCACACACATAGAGTGAAAATAACTGGAGCATTTTGCGCATTTTATTTGCGGCATAGAAGATCTAATGGTTTTAGTGCAAGCGGCGCAGGTATTGACCATTTTATTTTCAAGTTATTATCGTAGCGAGTAGGTAGATCGTAGCTTAGCTAACCGGTTGTAGCACTCACTAGTCTCGCGGTGACGTAGCACTGCTCGTTGATCGGGGGCGGTCGGGCAGATTCGCGAGTCCTCGCACTGCTACGGTGGCGGGAGTGTACGCGTAGCTGTCGTGCGACGGAGACGTATTATTTTTGAGTTCGCAGCCCGTCCCGTTTTGCCGAAGTGAGGAGGAGCCTACCTCAGCGCTGCACGTTACCGATATAGTAGTATGCAGATACTTTCGTTAATTTACTTTCGAAATTAATGCACTCTACTATCGTACTAATTTTTGGGGTATTATGCACTGAATTTCTATGAACTCGGAGCTGATTTTTGGAGAACACGCAAATACGTCCACACCGTTTCAAGGATAAAACCGCACCAACCAATAAATATACCTATAAAGATAGATATATAGATAATACTTTATTGTACACCACACACAAAGAAAATAACATTACAGGACACAGAAACTAAACTTAAATGTACAAGCGGCGGTCTTATCGCTAATAAGCGATTTCTTCCAGACAACCGATGGATGGAGAGGATTACTATCCTTTGTCCTTCCCGGCACATAAATCAAAATATCTGTCATGTATTCATCTAAATCAGTTCAGCGGTTTCAGCGTGAAGAGATAACAGACAGACAGACACACTTTCGCATTAATAATATTAGTATGGATTTGGATAATGTGTACCTTGTAAATACTCGTAGAATTTTTTTTTACCCATGAAAATAAAAAGAAGCACTCACTTAACATTCCTAGCGCCACCGTCAAGCACGCACTCCAGCACTCCGGGCGCAGCATCTTTGAAGAGAACCTCTAACGGTTGCTCTTTTAATACAGGTGGCTCTTGCTGCACCGGCAGTGCGACGCCTGGTTTATAAAAGAAAAAAAAATACAATAACTGACAAAAGTGTTAAGGCATGTTAAAAATTCTTACGAGTCGCACATAATATTTATGTAACTATAATTTGTTGGAGCCGTACGCATCGAACTAAACGATTGTTTTTTTACATGAAATTCTATGAAACCTTACACTTATTCTGTCCGCGTCGAATCAACCGAATCTGATACCAGCATAAAATATGTATTATTATCTATGCGGATAGATGTGCGAGGATCCATAGGATTTCAAAAAAAAACGCGCCAAAGCGTTCGGCGCATTTCGCTCGGATTGATATGTGTTATAAGTATTTTTGGCAAATGTAAGGATTTGTGGATTTAGTCTGTGGCTTTGTCGCTGTCAACAAGAATATTGACAATGACAAGGTTAAGGTTTGATATTAGAAGGACTGAGAGGTGATATAATACTCTATGGAATAGGCAGATAAGCAGGAAATATGGCGGCAAAGTAGTGATACTGGAATATGGAGTGAATTATGAGAAAAATATAGTAAAAGGAGGTGTACGAGGCTTATTATAAGATTTAATAATTTCCATTCGTCACATTTCAGAAGTGGGATGTTGCCCACTAATTGGCCAAAACCTAAAAAATAGGTAATGTATGTACGAATCACGTCACTACCATTCTACCAAAAATTAGTTGCTGATAGACTATTGAACACAAACGGCTCTTGCATACACTGCTGATTGTCGTTATTAAATAGTAAATATAGGTAAATTACCCCCACATATTATGAGCAAATATATTATTAGGTAGTTGGGTAAAAGATCTAAGTCCATTATGTACCTAATTACTGAAAACTGCTGGCTTACAAAGCATTCAGAATAAGGTCTACCTAACTGTGTCTAAACATAGTGAATAAGTGTGTAGTGATTAATTGCTCTGTGAATAAGTGCATGATGTCTCATCGTATACCTAAATAATATTGTAACTGTAGATAATATTAGTTTCTCATGCACATGATCAATGAATAAGATGGGTTACTTATGGATATAATATCTTTGCAATTGAAATAAGTTATTGTATTAGTACAGGCCTATAGGTACCGTCAGGACACCAGCTTTTGTAAGTTACCAGTAGTTACCTATGATATAGGCATTTAATGTTATTGTAGCCAAGCGACTATGATAATTTGTTTAGCATAATATGATATGTCAGTATCACCAATGCTATCTACTATAAATATTTTTGGTAGGTACTTTAATTAAGTATTATTTATTCTTTGCCAGACATTATGTTTCAGCTGCTATTGATATTCCATCGACTAAGTATTAAAATAGACCTGAAATAATTAATAATTATTATCACTGCAGAATAATGTCATGTTTCTATTTAATAGTATTACTCAGAACAGAAACAGATTGTGTGCTTGGCAAAAGGTATCTTTGTATTATGTAGATCTGATATTGATCTCATGAGAAAGTTCTTGAATATTACTGCCTACCACCACTTTAAAATGATATAAATTCAGTCACCTTAATGTATTCATAATGTTTACTTAATTTTCAGATTATAAAGGAAAGTATAAAAGTACTAAGTGAGCAACTAACAATCAGATCTATTGGAACAGTCTTCGAGGACCTATTACTACTTATATCTAACTGATTGCTCCTGAAATATGCTTTCAATAACTTCATATTATTATATTTATTATAAAAAGTTAATTTTAATTTTCAGATTATATATAAAGTGTAGTACCTACTTATATTTAATGTACTTATATATGTGAAACAGATCTCCCAGGTGATCTTAAAATATTCGCAAGTTGCAGACTAATGAATAATGGTGGAACAGCCTTTTGGACCTATTATTTAACTTAATAAAGATGCTAACCTGTGTATTTAATTTTCAGATATGACAAATAGCAAAATTTTGTAATTAAAGAAAGTTGGTATACATGAAAATAGGTACTTTTGTACCTACCTAAAATGGGTACGTATATATGTATTTACACATGTGTTAAAAATAAAATTTGAATAATGTGTTAACTAAAAATACTTAGGTAACCTGAAATGAAAATAGAATTTTATATTAGTTGAGTTGAACAAATTACTGTGCTGTATTTCATTTCCAGGTCTTGCTTGCCAGACAATGTGACCTAAATGAAGCAAGGATTAGAATGGAGTCTTCAACATAATAATGGGAGTAATGCTTATAGAAGATGATGCTACAGACAGAGTGGTTGTCCGATGTAATACTGATGGAATCTCGGAATGATGATTGGTATTGAAAATATTTGAAGATACATAAGTCCAATCTAATGGAAACCTGAAAAATCATTATATCAGCTAAGAGTCATAACAGCATAAGACTTGACAACTAAAATTGAGAGTTCCAGAAAACAACTGTGTGGCCCTGTGCTGTGTGATCTCAGGGAGAAAAAAATAACTGTGTGGCCCTGTTGCTGTGTGATCTCAGGGAAATAACTGTGTGAGTTCCAGACTGTGTGGCCCTGTTGCTGTGTGATCTCAGGGAAATAACTGTGTGAGTTCCAGAATATAACTAAGTGACCCTGTTGCTATGTGATCTCAGGGAAATAACTATGTGAGTTCCAGAATATAACTTTGTGGCCCTGTTGCTATGTGATCTCAGGGAAATAACTATGTGAGTTCCAGAATATAACTTTGTGGCCCTGTTGCTATGTGATCTCAGGGAAATAACTATGTGAGTTCCAGAATATAACTTTGTGGCCCTGTTGCTATGTGATCTCAGGGAAATAACTATGTGAGTTCCAGAATATAACTTTGTGGCCCTGTTGCTATGTGATCTCAGGGAAATAACTATGTGAGTTCCAGAATATAACTTTGTGGCCCTGTTGCTATGTGATCTCAGGGAAATAACTATGTGAGTTCCAGAATATAACTTTGTGGCCCTGTTGCTATGTGATCTCAGGGAAATAACTATGTGAGTTCCAGAATATAACTTTGTGGCCCTGTTGCTATGTGATCTCAGGGAAATAACTATGTGAGTTCCAGAATATAACTTTGTGGCCCTGTTGCTATGTGATCTCAGGGAAATAACTATGTGAGTTCCAGAATATAACTTTGTGGCCCTGTGCTGTGTGAACGCAGGGAAACAACTGAGTGACTAGAGGAATCACTTATTGAGACTTCAGAGGAATCACTGTGTGACCTTAGAGAAATCACTCTGAGACTTCAGAGGAATCACTGTGACTTTAGAGTAACCACTTTGAGACTTCAGAGGAATCGCTGTGTGATCTAGAGTATCGCTTTGAGAATTCAGATGAATCACTGTGTGGCTTTGGAGAAATCACTTTGAGACTTCAGAGGAATCATTGTGTGATTTTAGCATATTATCCACTTTGAGACTTCAGAAGAATCGCTGTGAGACCTAGAGTATCACTTTGAGAAGTCAGATGAATCACTGTGACTTTAGAGGAATCACTTTGAGACTTCAGAGGAATCTCTGTGTAACTTTAGAGGAATCGCTGTGAGACTTCAGAGGAATCGATGTGAGACTTTAGAGCAATCACTGTGTGACCTAGAGTATCATTGAGTATTCAGATCAATCACTACAATTAACTTAGACTTCGATGATAATTTTCATTTCAAGATACTTAATTTATATAAAACTGCCGGCCTCACTGGCCGGTTGGCTCGGCTGGTGGTGTCCCTGCCTTCTGAGCTGCGGGTCCCGGGTTCGATCCCTGGCCGGGTCAGGCATTTGTGCGCGTGAGCATGTCTGTTTGATCTGTGTCTGGGTGTTGTGGGAGTGTATAGGTGTGTATATCGGTCTTCTGGTTGCCATGGTACAGGTGTTGCCTGGTTTGGGACTGGCGGATGACCGTGTCGAGGTTGTGCGTGTTTGTTATTAAGTGCATACTTATGTGAATATGTAATAATTGGTCTCAATAGGGGTGTTCTATTCTGCACTGTCTGAATGGGCATCGGTGGGAGAGGTGCTGGTGATCATCGCGCTCGGGCGTATCGTCGCGGGACGCGACGTATTTGCAGGATGGCCGAATGTTATAAGTATTTTTGGCAAATGTAAGGATTTGTGGATTTAGTCTGTGGCTTTGTCGCTGTCAACAAGAATATTGACAATGACAAGGTTAAGGTTTGATATTAGAAGGACTGAGAGGTGATATAATACTCTATGGAATAGGCAGATAAGCAGGAAATATGGCGGCAAAGTAGTGATACTGGAATATGGAGTGAATTATGAGAAAAATATAGTAAAAGGAGGTGTACGAGGCTTATTATAAGATTTAATAATTTCCATTCGTCACATATGCTTTCACCTTAAAGTCATTCAAAGCTAGTATAATATTAAATATAAAGACCGCTAATACTTAAATGTTTATATCTAATACTTTAATTTTTTTTAATTAAATATTTATTATGTTTTTAATTTTGTATTAATTTAAAAGTCGTTTTTCATAATTTTCATTAAAAGATTATTTTAATCTCTTATGATTTAGAGAAATACAAGTGAATTCTACCATAATATCTATAATGTGTATGAAAAACGCTTAGTTAACATTAAAATCTTTAAAAATGATGCACTTATATGAAAAACACTTCACCTTACATTTATTGTAGAGGCTATAGCGATAAGTAAATCTTTTATTTATAGAAAAAAGGTAATAATACTTACATAACACAAGGCAACTAGCCAATGCAAGATATTTCGCTGAACCCATATTTCTGAAATTAATCAGAAAAAAAATTAAGTCAGATATTTATAAAATTAAATATATTATATATTTATTTATTTAAAAACAGTAGGATTTTGAACACAGTATTTATATGTAACTTAGTTTTTCTTTGTGACTTTAACACAAATCGTTTCAATTATAATTTTCAAAACTGAATTCAGTAAAAAAAAGATGTCAATATTTAAAAAATAACAAATGTATATTTTATGAACGCACCCGTAACAGCTTAGCGCGTTGGCGGGAATACACTGTGAAGAAGCGCGGGAAGCGTAGCTTTTTATACGATAGCCGTTTATCACGTTTTGATTATTCATCCGAGTTGTATGTATGAATAGCTTTATGTATTTGTCATGTAAAGTACCGGAGCGAAATTGCTGAGATAGACTGCATTTTATAAGGGATATTTTCCGCTTGAAAATGCTGGCGGTCGATAAGGAAAATCGATGGTAAAAGTCGATGAATAGAATTAACATGAAAATAAAACAATCAGTTTTTTACTCGTCTGCGAAGAACGAGGGTTTTAATATTATATAGGTCATTTCCTGGTTTATTGTGTTTCTTTTACTTCCTATCACAGTAGTGTACCTAATTACTTTACAAAAGTTATAATAAATAGAGGACCTAGATCATTGACCCGCATGCATAAGAATAAAAAAAAAAACTGTACACATTTTTGTTTTTTTCCAAATCTGTTTATTTATGGTTCTTCTTATTTTTAATAAAATAAATTGATATAAATGAGGGCGCTAGTGTATATTCTAATGTATTAGAACGTTTTGATGAGGACTTAATAGTTATTCCGACATCTACTTAGTTCCATTTTTAACTTCTTACATTAATTAAGCCGTAGAAATCAGACATGAGGAGATCCGTAGACGAACGAAAGTTACCGACATAGCGCAGAGGATTAGCAATTATGTGGCAATGGGCGGCACATAGCACGTAGAACTGGCCGATGGGGCTCTAAGGTTCTCTAATGAAGACCACGGACCGGCAAGCAATGTGTTGGACGTCTACCCACAAGGTGGACAGACGATCTAATAAGGACATGAGGAACACGCTGGACGCATGCCACTTACAACCACTTATTGTAGTGGTAGGCCTTTATTGCAGGGGGCCGCCTCGGGAAGTACCACACCTTTGCCAGTTATTCATCCACCAAGCAGTAATGTGCAAACATTACTGTGTTCCGGTCTGAAGGGCAATGTTACCAGCGAAATTACTGGGCATGATGAGATTAAATAACTCATATCTCAGGGTGACAAGCGCAGTGCAGTGCCGCGCAGAATTTTGAACTTTAAATCACTGGGTGGCACTGTGTCTGATATGGGCAATCATGATGCTTACCATCAAGCACCTGATTAGCTCGTCTTGTCACTCACTTTCATTAAAAAAAAAAAATGGAAAATCGGCTAAATTAGAGGGGAAGTTGATTTTTTTACGAATTTCGCATCTTTCTTTCGAAAGTTGCTCATTTTAATGGGTAGATTGAACCCCCTTTAAGTATTACCTTACCACACCTATATCTAACACGTACTTATATACTTATAATAACAAGCGATTTGATTATATAAAGTACTTGCATTCAAATGTTCTAGATCGATCGGCCATTAGCCCGAACACCTGGGTTTTATAGACTGACAAAAACAAGGAAAAATTAACAATTATCTTTATGTATGTTTTCCTTTATATTTTTTACAATGTTAATATTGATTTTAGGATTTGTCATTTTGAATCAGGTTTTCAATAATAATGGCACCAAAGTTGTTTGCATTTTGTTTGAGCCCTGAGGCGAAGTATCGCAGCATAGATAAATGGCATGTCTCCGCGCGCCCTCCGGCTAGAACCGCCTCCGTGCTAGACTTATTTATTTATTTAATAACATAATGATAGAAAGCTTACAGTATTGATACCAACGCGCTAACTATCTTAGTAACAAATGACTTAAATACTAAATAGGTAAACTCTAATATTAACTTATTATATAGACCGCATGGAGGGCATGGCGAGGCGGGCCGCTTACAACCGGACTGAATGGAAATCTATGGGGGAGGCCTATGTTCAGCAGTGGACGTTCTGTGGCTGAGATGATGATGATGATGATGATGATAGACCGCATACTATCATCAAAAATATCGACATGTTCTCGCTCGCTTGTGTCCGCGTTCAAGACGGATTAATGCTCGCGAAGTAGGCGCGTTGTTAGCGTGGCGAGTGCGAAGTACTTGTCAAATGCGGAAACTTAAGGCGCGTCCCCGTGCAATACTGCAGAGTAGCCGTTTTTTGTGCAGTTTTTTGGAGCTTTGGACTGCCGCGGTGGCGTAGTGGACGCAAGCTCTCATGCCGTTGATGAGGTTCCGGGTTCGATCCCCAGGTTGGGCAAAGTGTTAAAATATGTGATTTTTCCATTAGGAATTATCTCAATAACTGCCTGGAGTCTGGAACCTGGAGTATGTTTTTGGAGCTATCTAATCTTTATCCAAAATAAATACAAACTAATAAAAAATACATTAAATTTCTACATAATTTGAGCAGAGAAACGAATGCTCAAGGTTATTTGGTCAGGGTACGACCTTAAACTACGCCGAAATCGACGTACCCCAGCCTGTAACACAATTTTTCACGCACTCTACTTTTTATTGTAGTGGTATGACGACTTTTGCAGGGAGCCGCCTGGGAAAGTACTACACCATTGCCAATTTTATTCATCCACCAAGCAGTAATATGCAAACATTACTGTGTTCCAGTCTGAAGGGCAATGTTACCAGCGAAATTACTGGACATGAGTTTCAACAACTAATATCTCAGGTTGACAGGCGCATGAGGCACTTGATTTGGGATTGTTCCACCCTGCCCCACCAAGCCGCCCCACTGGTGGGGCATAGTGGAACGCAACAAATTATTTCGCGGAATATGCCCCACTAAATTGACTTGGTGGGGCGGATTCCGCGACTTGAAATGCCTAGTGGAGTCTTGTCACTTGTCACTATCATAAAAAAAAATCCTTGCAAACTGTTTTTACACATAATAATGATTATGTTATATATGCACACTACAATTTGAAATCTGCCTCATTTTTGGAGGTGTTGTTTTTAGGTAGTACGGTATCGGGACAGAACGCGAGCGAAGACTTATAAATTATCTAAGTATCGCCGGCAGTTTATTAATAGGTATGTACTTATAAAGAAAAACGAGTTATCTACCTACCTATTATTGCTTTTGTTTTGCTGCACTGGTGATTAGTAAAAGAAAGAAAGAAAGAAATATTTCGCGACATGACCAAAGCACAAATAATAATACTACATATAGAATGCACACTGTCATCCGCCCACCAATTGGGCCTTCCACACCCCGCGAGCGAGATTGAGCTCCGATGAGAGACGACGGAGCTCGGAACGCACCTCACGCACGCTTGCGCGTGTACAAAACTGCATGTGTGCAGTGTCTGTGTAGTAGGTAGTTATATCGCGGCTTTTGAATAGGAATTGAGTCGAGTGTCCGTGACGACATGATACGGGATAAACCTATATGAGCTTCTTGTAAAGAAAGACACGTATTACGAAAAAGGTGTACCTATTAATACATAATATTATTTTCCAGCCATAAAACTGCACGCACCGGTTTTTGTCCCTTGAAATTTTTTCAAGTTTACTTTTTTATATATTGTCAAACTTCATCGTTGACATTTTTTTTATTGTGATTGTGGGTATTATTAAAATACTTGGTCATTTTTCATTTTAGACCTAAGTCGTCAAACTCAAGAGTTTCTTGCAAAATAAAGTCAAAAATAAGTTTTGTATGGGTAGTAGAATTTTTATGCGAATACTTTCAGTTGAAAGTTATTTAGCTTGACGGGGAGATGCACAAGAGAGTGAGAGTAGGTATGATACCAGTTCTTTACGAAGAAACTGGCTCTGATGCATGTGTGCGTGACTACACGCATGGCCTACCTGATTTGACATATAATTTAAAAACAATATGGCGGATCTTATATTATTATAAAGTATGTATATTATGATTTTTTTATTAAAATACCTAGTTATCGAAAAAATGGGTCGGTAGAAACGGACAAACCAGTTGTTTTAAGGTTTTTGTACACTAGAAGCTTACACGGGCGACGAGTATTTTAAAATTTAATCTATCGCTATCGCGCTACTTCTGATAGTTTGAGTTATCAGTGTGTGTAAGTGAGTAAACACACACTAAGATAACTGTGAACTAATTAATTACTTACAGAAATGACCTGGCCGGGATCGAACCCGGGTCTTGCGGCTCAGAAGGCAAGGGCACTACCCTAATAAATTTAATAATAATAAAATAAATGTCTTTGAGCTTATCTTTTGTAGATGGTTTCAGAGATGAATCCCGTAACAACTAATTATAAAATGGCATTTATCCAGTTATACTACAAAAACACTTTTTATATAACTGCAAATACTACTAATTGTCACGGGGTCCATCTCTAAAACCACCCCGTAACAACTAATTATAAAGTGGCATTTATTCAGTTATACTACAAAAACACTTTTTATATAACTGCAAATACTACTAATTGTTACGGGGTCCATCTCTAAAACCACCCCGTAACAACTAATTATAAAGTGGCATTTATTCAGTTATACTACAAAAAACACTTTTTATATAACTGCAAATACTACTTTTAGAGACTACATATTGGATGAGGATTATTTTCAACATATAATCCTCAACCTTTCAACTACTGTGGGCGTCAACGGGTAATGTTGAATGCAGAAATGAAAGTACTCTTAGACTCTAAACCCTTTTTTTATGTACCGTGCGTTCGGAAATCACCTCTACAAGAAGAACGCACAAGAAACTTGTAGGGCCTTATTCTTTTCATTGATAACAATAGTTCTAGCTAGAACGCTAGGTCTATTACTACTTGTGACTGTCACTAATCACTGCTGTCACTTGTCAAATGATCTTTGACAGTTGTAACTCCGCCAAACGCAGATAGATGGCACCACACGTCGACTGGGATACCCGTTGTGCTCCAATACGCGGATAGATGGCGCCACTCGTCGACATCGGATGCATGTTGCGCTCCAACATTTTTCAAACTCAAACTCAAACAGATTTATTCAAATAGGTCATAATCTGACACTTTTGTACGTCAATGAAGATACAGTACTGAGTCTACCGTGCGTTCGGAAAGATACCTCTACAAGAAGAACGCACAAGAAACTTGTAGGGCTTAATTTTTTCAACAGATAGTTTCACAATATTTGGTTTGCTTACATTCATTTTCTTTGAAGGTGCCGCGAGGCGGCTATGCAGAAGTTTCCAGGCATCTTTGTCCTCTATGTACTGGTTGACTTTATAGTATGCCTTCTTTAGTAAAGTAGATTTTATATAGGTTTTGAATTTACCCTCTGAGAGCCCAGTTATCTCTTTTGGGATTTTATTATAGAAACGTACACTATTTCCTAAGAATGTCTTTTTATTTGTTTTAGATAATCTAAAGCTAGGTACAGCTATTTTGTCTTTATTCCTAGTATTAAAATTATGAAGGTCACTATTTAATTTTAATTTATGTAAATTTTTACGCACATACATGATGTTCTCATAAATGTATAAGGATGGTAGGGTCAGTATGTTTATTTCTTTAAATAATTCCCTCAGGGATTCGCGTGGACGCATCTCATAGATGGCACGAATCGCACGTTTTTGTAGTATAAAGATAGTTTCTATATCTGCAGCTGACCCCCACAACAGAATCCCATAAGACATCAAGCTATGGAAATATGCAAAGTACACTAATCTCGCCGTGGCTACATCTGTTAGTTGCCTAATTTTATAAACCGCGTAAGCTGCAGAGCTTAGTTTCCCTGAGAGCTCGGTGATATGAGTGCTCCATTGCAGTTTAGAGTCTATATTTATGCCAAGGAACAAAGTTGCATTGTCAATATTGAGTCTTTCACCGTCAAGAACTATGATTGGTTCTATACTTCTGACGTTAGGCAACGAAAATTTCAAACATTTAGTCTTTTTCGCATTCAATAACAGATTGTTTGCTGTGAACCATCTGGATATACTTGCTAAAGTATTATTAACATGTACTAGTGAAGTATCCTTCCTATCAACTTTAAAAATCAATGACGTATCATCGGCAAATAGAACTATATCTGCTAGACCGTGGACCATGTAAGGCAAATCGTTAATATATGCCAAAAACAGGAAAGGACCCAAAATTGATCCCTGTGGGACTCCCATCTTGACAGGAGAACTAGCAGATGTGATACCATTGACGCTAACCTTCTGCTGCCTACTAGACAAGTATGATTCCACCAGGTTCAGGGCATTCCCATGAATTCCATATACTTCTAACTTGCGCAGTAACGTGCAGTGTTCTACACAGTCGAATGCTTTGGAAAGGTCACAAAACACTCCAATGGCATCCTGTGAACTCTCCCAAGCCTCCAAGACAAGAGTCATGAGATGACAGCCTGCATCGGTTGTTGATCTGCATTTGGTGAAACCATACTGGTTTGAATGCAATATTCTATTTCTATTGAAATGTGACAGCAGTTGGTTTAGCATCAATTTCTCAAAGATTTTACTTAATACTGGCAAAACAGAGATTGGCCTATAGTTTGAGGGATCTGTCTTACTTCCCGATTTAAAGATAGGAGTGATTTTACTTATTTTCATTAGTTCTGGAAACGTGCCTTTATCTATGCATAGGTTAAATAAGTCTGCACGGGGTCCATCTCTGAAACCACCCCGTAACAATTAATTGTAAAGTGGCATTTATCCAGTTATACTACAAAAACACTTTTTATATAACTGCAAATACCTACTACTAATTGTTACGGGTCCATCTCTGAAACCACCCCGTAACAACTAATTATAAAGTGGCATTTATCCAGTTATACTACAAAAAACACGTTTTATAACTGCAAATACCCGTAACAACCCCGTAACAATTAGTTGTTCGCTAGAGAGATATAACAATTAGTTGTTACGGGGTATATCTCCGAAACCATTTAAACAACAATAAATAAATTAAATAACAAATTACATATATCTCTTCCATCATCGTCATTCGTTCCTCAAAGTTTGTCTATGACATAATCTATGGACTCTCTTCAAGCTCTAATTAATCAGCTTATCGGTTAACAGGAAAGAGGACCTATTAGCAGTTTGACACGATCCTATGGAAAATTTACTAAATCGATGTTTTGTATTCCCCTGTTTCCTCCGAATACAGTAAACATATTTAATATATTTATATCCTTATATTTTAAAGATGAAGTAAAGTATGTCCCTATAATTTAATTTTTGTTTATAAACTTTTTTGTAGTGAACTCCATCACACGAGTAAAACCGGGATTTTTGGAAGTACACTATGAAAAAACGAAGGGTTTATAAGAAAAATTAAAATAACAGGGACATAGGTTTCTTCACTATAACAATATCAGGATATAAATTTATAGAATGGGTTTATTATATTCGGAGGAAACAGGGGAATACAAAACATCGATTTGGTAAATTTTTCATAGGATTGTGTCAAATTCCTAAAAGGCCGCGTACGCTCTTATAAGTATGGAAAGCCGGTTTCTTTTGCATATTCTATTCTTACTACACTATTTTGTAAATCTTGTATCTATATTTTAAGGACGACACACGACTAAGTAACTAGTCTAGCCAATCGAGAACGTAGCCCGAAGCATATCAGAAAATATAAGAAAGGATGCAATGTATCACTTCAATAAATGTGAAATTAAACCCTACGGCGCGGCTGTTGATTAAGGGCCGGTTTTTTGATCGTTAGTTACGGTTAAGTTAACCATTTGTCAAACTAACTATAGTTAAATTTCTAACCAATGGTTAAATCGTGTGGAAATAAATAGTTAACCAGGGATGAAAAAACGAATTATGTCGAATTTTAACTATTTGTCAAAAAATTTAACTATTGGTCGACTTAACCAGTGATCAAAAAACCCAGCCTAAGGCGGTTGGGCCGACATCATTTCCCGTAAAAACTATAAGGAACCAATGACGATAATAGAACAGATATAATTCTTCATTAGTGTTTTATTTTAAGTAACAACTAATTATAAAGTGACGTTAATGCAGTCATACTACAAAAATATGGTTTAAAAATTTCAAATAGGTGTTTAGTCTTTTCTTAGGAATTCCATAATTCTGATTAATACCTACTTATTTGCCGTTTTAAAACTTATCTTTTGCAGTATTACTGGATAAATACTACCGAACACTCACTTTGCTTGACTAAAGTACACTTCAATCCGTGCACCTTACTTTAGTGTAGCTTCGACATCCATGTAGTGTGAACGCGTACGGAGCTGTGCTAATATTACGGGAAAACAAATAGAGTATTTATTTTTTGTTTGATTTGATTACAAACTATTGTTAACGTATTTGACCTTAATAAATAAACCCAACTGTAATGAACTAAGTAACAGAATTTGAGCAAATATTTTTTAAGAATGTTCTTGTCTATCTTAGAATATATAGTCAATGGCTATACCCGGGGTGGTATTACGAACATGCAATGGCGTAACAACAGCAGTAAATTTTGCTGAAACGTAATTTTTGTATGCCGTTTGACATCAGACATTTAGCTATTTAAACGCTCTCCACACTTCTGTTGCGTCCGTAATAAGGGGGCCGGTCTTTTGATAAGCGTATACGAAGATCATTGTTTTTAGTCCAACGTGCAGAGTGCAGAGACCCCTTTGAGCTTCAGATCTAAAAGCTTAGATAAAGTAGGTTGTATAGGCCTATTATAGGTCTCGTATATTCCTTTAATCTCCTCTGTGCTTTCTAAGTCTAAAGGTAATGGATAACACATATAGGGGTCCATCTCTGAAAAAATATACTTCAGAAGATAAACTCAGACAACCCCTGGTGCAAGGACTATTGAGAACGGATGGAAACTACTTGATTGGGCTATAGATGTTATTTCTCTAGATAGATGGAGAACTGGCTATTGCTAGACTCCGGCACCTGCCACTTCCGTCTCATGTTGAAATTAATATATATTAATACGAAATATTGTCACTTTTTATCCTTATTGCATAATAAATGTCTATTAGTTATATATTCTGTAACACTGTTTCATAAAGGTTTCATGTCTCAAGTAAATAAACAAACAATGTTCTTAGTGACTCACGCTAAGGAGAATTCCTTGCAAATCGCAGGACTTTACCTGTTGCACGGTATAATATTATATTAACAGTATTGTGACTCGGCCCTGTCCTTGAAATAGATACCTACAGTCTACAGCTTCGCGGCACAGATGAACTAATAGTTCCTTACTCTCGCGGTGCGTGTAAACTATTTGACAGGGCTGCTTAGGCGATGATGCGACGACTCAGCCAGAGCGAGGCGGCTATATTTAGGCTGTTATTTTTTTGGACGCAGGTTTTGGATTCGATCCCTGGCCAGGTCAAGCATTTGTGCGCATGTACATGTCTGTTTGATCTGTGTCTGGGTGTTATAAGCGTATTGTAAAAGTATGTATTATATCAGTGTTCTGGTTACCATAGTGCTGCCTAGTTTGGGACCAGGGGGGCTATTGGCGTTCTCGGTGACTATCACTTTAGTGACTAATAACTTGGTTTGACATTATCTACAAATGTCAAAGTCCGGTTACTAACCAAAGACATTAGGATAAACTTACTAAGTAGACTATGCACTGTGTCGGTCCCGAGTGAGAACCACTCGCAGTGTCTATCCTTTTCCTTTTCTCTCTTCCAAATTTGGTAGTGCACAGACTTGTTAGAAGGGTAAAACGTCTTTGTAACTAACTCAAGCCACAGAAAATAAAGACTCAAGCCTGATAGCGACTGGTGACTATAAAGAACGCCAATAGCCCCCCAGATGACCGTGTGTGCAAGTTGTTCCATATTATAATATTACTAGCTGTGCCCCGCGGTTCCACCCGCGTAATCTTCGTTCCCGTGGGAATATTGGGATAAAAAGTAATTTAGATATTATTCCAGGGTCTAAACTATCTGTATACAGATGTCTGTATATTTCAGCCCAATCGATCCAGGAATTTAAGCGTGAAGGAGTAACAAACATCCATCCATCTTCACAAACTTTCGCATTTATAATATTTACTAATATTATACACTATATACTATATACTGCCTCGGTGGCGTAGAGGGCGTATGCACGACTGCCAATCAAGAGGTCCCGGGTTCGATCCCCAGGTCAGGCAGTGTTTAAATATTGGATTTTTCCATTAGGAATAATCTCAATAACTGCCTGGAGTCTGGAACTGTGCCCGGTAGATGGCAATAGGCTCGCCCCCTATTACATGGGACCAATAACATACTGGCGAAATGTGGGTGTATCTACTATAGGACTGAGTCCTGGGTACACCTCTGCCTACCCCTTCGGGAAAAAGGCGTGAATGTATGTTATGTTATGTATACTATATACGGATATCATACATTTTCGCTAACACTCCGTCGTTCGTTCGCCACTGCGTTGCGACACATACAAAACATATACCTATATGGAAAAAGAGAGAATCCTATTCCACTGAATTGTTTGTTGTTGGGACATTAAGTGTAAAAAGAAAATTATTCTCACTTTTTCCATACCTATTTGGGAAATTTTATTTAGTATGAAAGAGGAACTTCCGACCGTTTCTATGAAGTTATAATACTGTAGATATCTTTACCGTGTCTGTTGCCTGTAGTGATGACATACCTAGGTACTTAATCGTACTGACAAAGGTGTCATATAAGGAAAATATGATTTATCTAGGTACCTACATAAGTAAATAATATTGGTTTCTCCTCTTTCAACATAACACTTCGGCTTGTTAGATTATATTAGACTAGCTTTGCCCAGCGGTTTCATCCGCGTAGTTTTCATTCTCATGGGAATATTGGAATAAAAACTCCTATGTCCTTTCCCGGGACTCAAACTATCTCTTTGCCAAATTTTACCTAAATCGGTTTAGCAGTCAGGGCCGGATTTAAATATGTGCCTCCCTGGGGCACTGAACAAAATGCCGCCCTATGACTCAAATTTTATTTTATAATATTTAATAATAATCCGTGATTATTTTCTGTTTTTAAGTAATGGGTCAGCAACCTTATTCCTCCAAATGGTTTTGAAATTACAAAAAACAAAAATAAATAGACATTCCCCATTCTCCAATTTTAGATAAATTCATTAATCCATGAAAGTTTCTGTTATCAAAAAGACATACATAATTTGAAAATATTTTTAATTCTTCAAAAAAACTACATAAATTTATCAATTCCAGAAAATAAAAATATCAACTTTAATTTTTTCAAACCTTTATGGAAATAAATAAATTAAACTATTTGAATAGTTTTTTACTTAAATTTCCTATATTATAATATACAAAATTTTAATGTGATACATAATGCATAAATAATATTTCTTGAAAGATAAAATGTTTATTTAAAAGAATTAGTTAATTATATATTGTATTTTTTTTTTGTTGGCTATTCCCGGTCGTAGCCCCGTGCACCCCCACGTCCGAAGGTACCCATCAGGCTGGCAGCGTTCCCCCGCTGTATGGCCAAAGAGATCTGCTGGACTAGGTACTGTCGGGACCGGCGATATTGTATAGAAAATCTTTTCTCACTTTCCAAATTTTGCCGCCCTAGAAAATTTGCCGCCCTGGGCACTAGCCCCGACTGCCCCTAGTGTAAATCCACCACTGTTAGCAGTTAAAGCGTGAGGAAGTAACAGACATAGTATAGATTACTAGCCTGTTCCCCGCGGTTTCCGCCGCGTAATTTTCTTTCCCGTGGTAAGATCGGGATAAAAGCACCCTATGTGTTATTCCAAAGTCTGAGCTAGCTACATATCGAATTTCAGCCCAATCTGTTCAGTAGTTTTGGCGTTCAGAGTAACAAACATCCATCCATCTTTACAATTAGTATAAGGATTATTATTGTACATTCTTATTCTTCGTTACGCAAGAGAACCTTCGGCTAGAAGTAAATAGGTTAGGTAGTTGTTTTACACAGCTAGGTATTTCGGGGGGGAGGGGTGTTGATCGCTCTAAAACCACCCCCTCCCTACAACCATGATTTAATATTATTATATGGTTAATCGTCACCTACACAAAATGAAAACACAGTTATAAGAAATAGGGAATAATTTTCCACTCCATTGTTTGTTGTTGGCTCTGGATCTGGCCTTTATTTGCGTGAAAACATATTTCGTAAAGAAAACCTTACAGTTTCTTTGTATTTATGAATATTGTAAAAAGTATTTTTTAGATTATGTTAATGTTTTTTATATAGCAAAAAACCATACGGTTTTCGTCAACAAAATATGTTTTCGCGCAAATAAAGGCCAGATCCTGAGCCAACCTAGTACAATTGAATGGAAAACTATTCCCTTTGTCTTCATTTCTGTGTATTTTCATTTTGTATGGGTGACGCTTAACCAATAGGATTTGTAGATTAAGTATGAAATATTTAAAACTCTAGAGTATATTATGTACACAATGAATCACTGGTTCATTGTGTGTACTCCTTCAAAGTTATTCATTCCGGGCCACCCACCACTAACAGATTTAAAGATTATATTCATTTTAAATTGCAAATAGAACACAATATAATAAAATAAACCACAAACTTTCAACAAAATATTTAATTTAAAATTATTAGAATTTTTCAGTTCGACGCTTATTCAGCTTATTTTAAAGTCGTAATTGTACAATTTATCACCGATATGTATAATAATGACTTATGTAATTTATTTAGGAGTAATGATTATTTCATACGGGTTTAAGATATATAAGTTTCCCAGTCAAATATTGAAGGAAATTCAAGGTTTTGTGAAATTACCGCCAGCGCGGCCGCGCCGGCGCAGGGCGTGGATTTTTGCCGCCATCTTGCCGAGTCCCGATTTAGCTAGGTATTATAACAGTTGCCTTCGGAAGAATTATCGTACGTGGTGTGTACGTCGTATGCACGTGGTGCTTTTGAAAACTATCTCAATAAAAGCGAAAAAGTTTCATCTGCCCCCTATCAGTGTGTAAGAATTAAAAACCATTTAAGACATTAGCTAAAACTTTAATCAAAAACAAAGTACTTTTATATTTGCATATGAAAAAATATTAGAAAAAACAAAAAATCGGTGATAAAAATCGACAATCTACTCAAACACTTACTGAAAAGACATATTTATTCTCTTCCACCTCCTTGGATTCCTTTTTCTTCTTGTCTTTATAATTAACACTAAACGAGAGTAAGAGATATTTCTCGTCTTCTGTTTTTGGATGGCTCTTTTCTAAGTTGTCGGGAATACGTGCCCTTGGCCGCCAAAAGACTTCTTTCTTCCCTCCCTCAGAATAGGACCGCATGATGGTGTAAGAGACAGCCGCTATTGGTGGAATAAGTAAGCGATTCAAATTAAGAGCTTCATTCTTAATCGCTGATTGGCTGATCATTGGCGGGAAGTTTACATAGTGATGTGCTTCACATAATTTAGTGTTGTCCTCTGTCGAGTTTTTCGAATCGATCGATCTTCCATCGGAAGAGTTGTCCTGATTGACATGATTTTCTTTTTGGGGTACTTTTAAGTTTTTTTTTAACTTGATAGTCTTGACACGAGCTCCAAGATTGATGGGCGGCGCGCTCTGTTGAGATTTGCAATGGTTTTTTGCGAGTATAGGCGAGTTATGCACTGATTTGTAGTTGCTCCTTGAAAGGACAGGCGAGTATTCGTTTTCAACTGAAAAAGTTGATAAATAAAGATTATTAACAAAAGAGAGTAAGTATCGTCCTTTCAGTGAGTTCCTTGCGAAAAAATAGCTCTAGTTAAGCTAAGCCATGTCTGTGTGCGTGACGACTACACGCATGTCTAACCTGATTTAAAACATTTGCTTATCAAAGGGATGTATTTAATAGCACATTAATTTTGATGCAAACAGCTATATAACTAATAAAAATACATCTTCAATTTAATATATTAAGGTTAAATGTCACCCATACAAAATGAAAATACACAGATGGTAGGCAGAGGTAATTAATTATTTATTATTTAGGTAATTAATGGCGATGATCATCATTATCTCAACCGTTGGTAATCCACTACTGAACATAAGCCTCCCCAATATAGGGGGGTTTTGCCTTTTGCCAATACTCGACATGCTTGGCAGGCGGGTTGTCGAGCGCAGTTCGATGGTTTTTTGAAGAGGATGCTGTTGCCCGTTCTCTGGATCCCTTAGCCGTGTGTTAACTTTTACGGCAACCACGGGTAGAGAGTGAGGGTGAAGCACTATTCTAAAGCCGGTAACTCCACGGCATTAGCGATACTGAAATATATTACTTATGCACATTTGAAAATTGTATTAATAGGCCCATCTAATAAAATCAAAATTATAATATATGGTATTAACTAAAGTTCCTCTGAGGGGTTCACTGCGAACGAATCTAGGTAGGTAACTACATAAAGTTAAAAATGAATTATCGCAATACTGATAATATAAAAGATTAATGAATATAACAACGTAATCTATTCACCTAGTTTTCCCAGCACGATTTTCCTGTTTTGCTTAACATATTATCAGTCATCTATGTGTATCTAGGTATAATAAAATAAATAATCGCGGAATAGGTAGGGTGAATGTGCCGGTTGATCGACCACCTTCAGTACACGGAGACTGAAGAAAATCATCAAAAATAAGAGTACCTACCTTATAAGTACTACAATATTTTTGCGTTGCTCAATCAAACTTTATATTTGTCCTTTATGGACTGTACTAATTTTTATATAAGTTAGTACCTTATTGAAATTGTTTTCGCATAATAAATTAAAGATTACAAGGCCGAGTGCACACATCGAAATCGTGGAAAAATTAGTAAAGGAATAGTGAGGAAAAAGATAAATTATCAATATAAATTAATTTAGTACAGCTAATACACAGGTTTATTTTGATAGTCTCAAATAATATTTTATAAATTTTATCTCTGTGTGTTGATTTTTAAGTTTCTCTGCAAGTTATTTTAGTTTTTATAAAATTGTCTTCGAACATTTTCCCTTGTCTTTACCCCATCCGATTTATGTTCTCTATTTTCCAGAATAAATGGCAAAAAATGCTATTTTAGCATTAAATTAATCCTAGCATTGTGCTGAATTATAAATAAATACATATATTTTGTGCTTGGAGTGGATATATGTAGTTGGATTTTTGTAGTGGTAGGCCTCTTTTGCAGGAGGCCGCCTGGGGAAGTACCACACCTTTGCCAGTTATTCATCCGCCAAGCAGTAATGTCCAAACATTACTGTGTTCCGGTATGAAGGGCAATGTTACCAGCGAAATTACTGGGCATGATGAGATTAAACAACTCATATCTCAGGGTGATAGGCGCAGTGCAGTGCCGCGAAGAATTTTGAATTTTAAAATACTGGGTGGCACTGTGTCTGATATGGGCAATCATGATGCTTACCATCAGGCATCTGATGAGCTCGTCTTGTCACTCACTATCATAAAAAAAAAAACTAAATTAATATGATGTAATAAATACTTAAGTTTTTGTTATTATTATTGGTGGTTGCCAAAGGACAAAGCGAATAAGCCTCAGTATACTGGCCATTTTTGAATTATTTAACTAATTGCAAAGACTTTGCAGGAATGTTTTTATTTCTTTTGAACCGTTTACACGTGTTTTATAAGGCGTTAGTAGATATACAGATAGGAAAATATAACAAATCAACAGAAATATATAAACGTCTTTAAGGTGGTCGTTGGTCGAATACTGACTAGTTGCTCGACTACTCTACTAAGTTCAACTAAAATGAATTGAACTAAGTGGATTTCTTCCCTTATTATCTCAACTTTTTGTCAACATTGTGAAAGTTGAAAAAAAGAGGAATATTTTTATCCAGTATTTATTTTTATTTTTAGTTTTACAATTACTCTATCACTTGATCACTTTTTCCATACAAATTATAATTATTTTAAAAATAAAAATCAATTACTTTCAACCATTACCACCATTACTCAATTGAATACAAATATTTTATGCTAATAAGTATACACATTTATGGCGACTTTACATGAAATTAATTTTATTTACTTTTTGTCTATAAAATTTATTTTATTATTTGTAATATATATAGTAATAAATAAACAATTACAGATTTCATTAAAACAATAATAAATGTTTTACAAAACAAAAATTAATTAATAAAACTCATTATTTTGTAGTGGTAGGCCTCTTTTGCAGGGGGCCGCCTGGGGAAGTACCACACCTTTGCCAGTTATTCATCCGCCAAGCAGTAATGTGCAAACATTACTGTGTTCCGGTATGCAGGGCAATGTTTCCAGCGAAATTACTGGGCATGATGAGATTCACCGACTCATATCTCAGGGTGATAGGCGCAGTGCAGTGCCGCGAAGAATTTTGAATTTTAAAATACTGGGTGGCACTGTGTCTGATATGGGCAATCATGATGCTTACCATCAGGCATCTGATGAGCTCGTCTTGTCACTCACTATCATAAAAAAAAAACTAAATTAATATGATGTAATAAATACTTAAGTTTTTGTTATTATTATTGGTGGTTGCCAAAGGACAAAGCGAATAAGCCTCAGTATACTGGCCATTTTTGAATTATTTAACTAATTGCAAAGACTTTGCAGGAATGTTTTTATTTCTTTTGAACCGTTTACACGTGTTTTATAAGGCGTTAGTAGATATACAGATAGGAAAATATAACAAATCAACAGAAATATATAAACGTCTTTAAGGTGGTCGTTGGTCGAATACTGACTAGTTGCTCGACTACTCTACTAAGTTCAACTAAAATGAATTGAACTAAGTGGATTTCTTCCCTTATTATCTCAACTTTTTGTCAACATTGTGAAAGTTGAAAAAAAGAGGAATATTTTTATCCAGTATTTATTTTTATTTTTAGTTTTACAATTACTCTATCACTTGATCACTTTTTCCATACAAATTATAATTATTTTAAAAATAAAAATCAATTACTTTCAACCATTACCACCATTACTCAATTGAATACAAATATTTTATGCTAATAAGTATACACATTTATGGCGACTTTACATGAAATTAATTTTATTTACTTTTTGTCTATAAAATTTATTTTATTATTTGTAATATATATAGTAATAAATAAACAATTACAGATTTCATTAAAACAATAATAAATGTTTTACAAAACAAAAATTAATTAATAAAACTCATTATTTTGTAGTGGTAGGCCTCTTTTGCAGGGGGCCGCCTGGGGAAGTACCACACCTTTGCCAGTTATTCATCCGCCAAGCAGTAATGTGCAAACATTACTGTGTTCCGGTATGCAGGGCAATGTTTCCAGCGAAATTACTGGGCATGATGAGATTCACCGACTCATATCTCAGGGTGACAGGCGCAGTGCAGTGCCGCACAGAATTTTGAATTTTAAAACACTGGGTAGCACTATGTCTGACATGGGCAATCCATCAGGCACTTGCTTTGCTAGTTTAGTCTGAGATATTAGTTGTTGAAACTCGTCATGCCCAGTTTTACGCTAGTAAGTGCTTGGCGGATGAATAACTGACAAAGGTGTGGTACTTCCCCAGGCGGCCCCCTGCAAAAGAGGCCTACCACCACTACACAGAAACCTACTAACTAGTACCAACCTACCAAATCAACGATGAAAATATAAACTCAATATATTATGATAAATAGTATTTATTTTCGCTGGTCACCATTACTGCTCGGTACATCATCAGATCGAAATTAAAGAAGTTTTCAGAAAGATGGCTTAGTAGTTAGAGGTTTATTTTTGTCCCCGAATAAACACCACGATGTCGTCGGCATCCAAGGAATAAAATCCCGCTTGAGCCCATACTGCTTCATAAAATTATCATTCGTCTCCAAATTGATTTCCTCTGAAGTAAAAACCATGCCCAAATCCTTCAGTTGTATCTTCAACTCGTCGCTAATTGGCTCTTGTGTTAACATTATTGGGAGAGAAGCTACTTTGTTCGGCATTTTGGGATCAAAATCTAGTGGTATAATGCAGAAATCGGGTTCTTGGAAGATTTCTGATGTTGCCCTTTGGCATTTTTCACAGGGATTCGGTGGGCACGGGCACGGTTTGGGTGAAGAGCACGGTGATTTTCGTGGGGGGCACATAGGCTTGAGTGGAGGGCATTTAGGTTTCGGAGGTGGGCATGATGGTCTGGGTGGTGGGCATGCTGGTTTGGGTGGTGGACACACTGGTTTAGGTGGTGGACATGCTGGTTTAGGTGGAGGACACGGTGGTTTCCGTGGAGGGCAAGGACATTTGGTTTTGGTAGGGCATTTGGATTTACAAGGTGTCGGAGATGGACATTTTGGTGGTGGTGGCGGACATCTAGGTGGAGGTGGCGGACATTTCGGCGCAGGTGGTGGACATTTAGGTGGAGAAGGGCAAGGGCAAGGAGGTGGGCATGGTTTGGGACATGGCGGCGGGCCAGATGGTGGTGGGCATGTAGGATTGTCCTTATTAAAATAACCCATACAGTATTCTATACGACTCCTTTGCCTAACCCTCTTTAGCATGTGAGATAAGGAAAGTTCTTCAGTTTTATTACACGGTAATGAGCCGAGGGTTGTCGATACTTTCTTGTCAATGTCTATGTCTTTATCATAGGGTTTTGGTGCAGCTTCCGTTTTTCCTATCAGTAAATCACATAACAACACCGTGTTAGCGTCTTCTTTATCAGTTGATTCATCTTTTTTATGAAGAGCATAGATAACGTGAGAGTGTTGTAGAGGACTTGTTTTAGATGATGCGCCTTCAGCAGGAGTCTTAGAGGCAGAAGTTTCTTCTTTCTTGTGATTCTCAGGTGGAGCAGTTGCTGTGGATTCAACTACATTGGCAGATTTTCCAGTTGAACCTTTCGTTGTTTCAGTTTTTGAGTTGTCCGTGCAGGTTGCTTTAACTTGGTCAGTTGTTTTTGTTTCATTTTCTGCGTCCTCCACACTAGAAAACCTGAACAACGTTTTTTGAATGTGCTCCAAAAATCCAAGCTTTTTAGGAATGGGTATCGATTTATTTTCGGTGAGATAATCGTTCACAGGTGTGTTGTCTTGCGTATTAGCCTTTTCTATTATAGATGCGTTAAATATTATAGATTCTTCTTTGAAATCATCTTTCATTGAATTTTCCTTCTTAGCTCTAACAGCTTGGACTATAGCGTCGGCGGATGCAGTTGCTGTTTTTTTATTGATGTTTTCTTTTTTTTTGGTTGCTCTTAGTGATTGCACTACGTTGTTAGCGGCCTGAGATGTTTCTTCTTTTCGTAATTCATCATTTTTATTTATTGATTCTGCAACTGCGCTTTGGGATTGAACTATGGCCTCTGCGGGTGAAGTTGAAGTTAAAGGTGTGTTCTTTAATTCTTCTTTTTCGTTGGTATCGCCTTGAGACCGTACTACAGTTTTTGTCGCTGAAGCTGTTTCAACTTTTTTTAATTCTACTTCTTTACTTTGCTTTGCAACTGCACTTTGTGCTTGAACGATGGTATCACCGGTTGTAGAAATTTTCGATTGATCAGATTTCCCATCAGTAGACCATACTTTAAACTTTTCATCAATTCCCGAAACATTTTTGCTCGAAGAATTTACATCTTCTTTAGCATCCGTCGATCCTGTAAATAATTTGATAGTTTGTTGAATGTGTTCTAAAATGCTTGGTACTGGTTTTTCATTAGTGATTGGTTTTTGGGTGGAACTTTGTTGTTCTTTGCTCGTTCTTGAAGCAATTTGTACTATGGGAGCTGCCACTAAATTAGCAGCTTGCAGTTGGGTGGCTTCCTGGATTGCTTTCAATTCTGCCGCAGTTTCAAATTCTTTGGCTTTTAAATTATCTTCTGCAGCTTTTAATTCTTTGGCTTTCAATTCTTTAATGACTTTCAATTCTCGAGCAATTTTAGATTCTTTGGCAGCTAAATTATCTTCTGCAGCTTTTAATTCTTTGGCTTTCAATTCTTTAATAGCTTTCAATTCTAGAGCAATTTTAGATTCTTTGGTAGCTTCAGCATCTCTTAATTCATCGGCATCTCTCAATTCTTTTGCAATTTTCAGTTTTTTAGCAGCTTTCAATTCTTTAACAGCTTTTAAAAATTTTACGTCTTCCAATTCATTGATTGATTCTGACTTAAGCTTTGTCTGAGATAAATTAACGAATTGATTTGACATGTGTGTTGTTGTGTACGACTGATTTAATGGCATCTGTGCTAGCTCAGTTTTAGTTCGTTCTACAGTTTCCCTTATTACAAGTGGTTGTGCTTGGACTGCTCTTTCCATTTCTACTTTCTGTGCCGCTTTTTCCTTAGCAATTATCATAAGTCGTCTTTGATCCCTAGGACTCATTTTAATAGGTTCTCGTTCTTCTTTTAGAGTAGAAAATTTAATTTGGTTTTCCATTGATTTTCTGATCTCTCTTTGTTTTGCTAGCAAACGTTGAACTTCATCAGGTCCAGAATGTCCCTCTACATTTATTACTTTTTGACTGACAATATCTCTGCTATGGTATGATGTACTCTGCGGTTCAGATCTATCTACCGCTATTGACTTTGAATTGTTGTGTTTCAGGCTATGACTCAAGCTTTTAATGAAGAGTTGTTTTCTTTTATCCAAGTGTGGGGATTTTTTCTTTGTATAATACGAGTAAGTTATTCTCGTTGATGGTCGTTTTAAAGGTTTTCTTAAACCGTCCGAGTAAAAAGTTTCTTGAGCATGTGCTATAGGTGTCGGCGTTATGGTAACATTAGATTTTGGCTTTTTATCAGCAAGAAGTTTCTTTGACGTACTAGAGAAAGGTTCCGGTTCTTCTGGGTGTGGTACATTGTATAAAATCATTTGAGGTTGAACGTTTGAGATTTGTTTTGTTTGAGATGACTTTAATGATTTATCGTAATTTGAAAGATCAGGAGTTGAACAGAACCAGGACGCAGTTGGTTTTATCGGTATGTTGTGTACACTTTTCTTTTTACTATCTGTAACATCCATTTTGGTTTCTGTTGGTTTTATTGTCTCTAACTTCTGATTAACACTAGAGTCAGTATTTTCTAAAGCCACTGGTTTGGATGATATACCAGGATCTAATGGCTTACTAGCTTGTATTACGTCTTTACTAGATGATATATTTTTGTTTTTTGCATTCTTTACAGCTTCTTCTGGTGTTATTGTTTCTAACTTCTGATTAATAGAGTCATTTTTTTCAATGGGTTGTAGGTTTGTTGCGATAACAGGTTCTATTGGTTTTGTAGTTAGTAATATTTCTTCACTAGTTGCTGTATTTTTGACACCTTCTTGTACTACTTTGGTTGGTTGAATTATTTCTAATTTCTTATTAAAAATTCTAGAAGGTACGCATTTTTTAGTTGTTTTTTTATATAATGCGTCTACTTCAGCTTTTTGTTTTATTTTTGCCTGTTCTAATATTTGATCTTTATATGCGAGTTTTTCTTTAGGAATTAAAGTCAGTCTTGATTTATCAATATGTCGGATTTCATTTACAGCCGCTATTTTTGGTGACCAACCTCTGCTTTGGGCCATGAGCTTTCTTTTATTTGGCCTAGCTGTGACTTTCAGCTGTTCCTTTTTCACATGTTTTGGCAGTTCAGTGCTGAATATTTTACTCGACTTTGTTGGTTGGTTTGGGGTTCCCGCAAACATTGCTATATGTGTTTCTCTAGGTTTCTCTATTTTTTGTTTAGGAGGAACAATGTGTCTTGGAGGGGTGGGATCAGAATATGCTTTGTTAGCTGAAATATTGTTCCATGATTGCTCATGACTCGCCATTATTTGATCAGTTTTATTAGGAATATTACTGTTTTGTTTTCCGTCTTCTGAGTTCGACGGCACAATAAAGCTTGGAATACTTGTAGAAATTTCTGTACCAGAGGACGTTATATTGTCTGGTTCTGTTCTTCTTTCATCAGATTTATCTAAATCTGCAGAACCATGAAAAAATTCTTTACTACGACGTGTATTGTTGTCAGGTTGATGACTAATTATTCCTAAGTTAGTTTGTTTTGGAGTTTTATCAGATATAGACTGTGCAGCAGCCATTATTTTTACTGATGTATAAAATTTATCTTTCTCTGTAGTTATTTCTTCTGTAGGTGTTTCATCCCCTATATATTCATCTGATTTTGGTTTCAAATGTAAAAAGCAATCTCTTTCTTTTGTAAATGATTTAGAAGGTATATTTGGCTTGGGCTCTTCATCGAGACTTCTCGAATTATCTGATTTCTTGGGAGACATTCCCTCTAATACAGCAGCCGAGTAGGATATCATCCCATTTTGCTCCAATAATTCAGGTTGTGTACTTATTTGAGTTTTTGGTTTAGTGCGTTGTCGATATCGAAGTCTTCTGGGTGATTTTCTAACTATGGTTCCACTCTTTATTATAGCTTGGCAGAACTCTTTTAAGATCTCGGCGTCTGTTTGATGACGCTGAAGTTCAGTTTGTTCATTCGTTTTGGTTGGGCCTTTAAAATACGGATTAACACCCCATAAAGACTCATCCTCATAATTTCTAGCAGAATAGTATGTGAGCGTCCTCTTATCGTACGGATCGATTATGGGTTGATCGGGATCGTATAGTGGCCGGGGTTCATCTAAAGGTTCCGCATATTTCTGCGCGAACTCGTTATCAAGTTCATATGGCAGTGGTTCTTCTGGATTACCTTCGCGTTTACCGTAAACATTTTCGACAAAAATGGGTCTACGTGGTTGGAAATCGGGGTGTAACGTTTGGAAGAACTGTCTAGCGTGGCGCTGTTCGAGTTTTCTTATTGCCTTAGCCACTGATGCTTTATTTATAGGCTTCACTTGTGATCTATTCAGTGATCTAGAGCCTGAAGAAATTCGTAGCAAACCGTGCCTCTCCATTTCTTTAAGCAAGTTCTTGTCAATCTGATCATTTCGGGCATTGAGACAGCGTTTTGCTATAGCATCAAGTTGTCTGTCAATCCCCGCTTCTGTGGTGGCTCCAGTTTTGCGACGAAATGACGCATCTGCAGCAAAATTAACTGTGTATATATCGTGAATGTATTAGATTCAAACTTCCTCTATAGTCTCTATCTTGTATTTATAGTTCCAGCCCTGGTACCAGTGACGAAGGGAAACTTATTTTGCTACTTTTTTTGCATTTATCGGCTGTTAAAGAGATAAAAATGGGGAATCCGTGTCATGCTAGGCCTGCTGTGACAATGGCCTCAAACTGAGATGACAATAATGTTATAATAGGTATTTAGATTAATTATTTATTCGTCTAAAAACATAACAAAGGCGAAATTTTAGTTCGTTTTTTCTATCCCTTGCCATTTCCAGAGAACAGATATACAGATAATAATACTACGCCATTTCTCCACTCTCCACCTTTCAAAATCGGGAAATGTCGGTAGATCGTCATAAAATAGATTACTATGCTTAGTGCCATCTTTAACCTACTTGGGGCCCTGGGCCCATTAGTATGAGGACAAAAATATATATTCTGCTAATATTATAAATGCGAAAGTTTTTGAGGATGGATGGATGGATGTACTGTACTCTTTCACGCCAAAACTACTGAACCGATTGGGCTGAAATTCGGTATATAGATAGTTTAGACCCAGGAATAACATAAAAAGTATTTGTTATCCCGATATTTCCACGGGAACGAAGACTACGCGGGGAACAGCTAGTATGTATATAAAGATTTTTTTTTTTTCAGGGCGTGTTTTATACCAAATTTTGGTAAAAGCAGGCAAAAAGTATTTAGGTTTTACTTGAGTTTCTAAATTTTGCTAATTAGCGTGGCAAAAGCTATTTTAAACATTATTAATAAACGCGCAAGTATAGCTTACTGCGAGCGCGAGGAATAATTGACAGCCTCGTTGGCTCAGATGGTAGTAACTCTGCTTTCTGTGCCGCAGGCCCCGGGTTCGATCCCCGGCCTGGTCAAACATTTGTGTGCATGAACATGTCTGTTTGATCTGTGTCTGGGTGTTATAAGCGTATATAAGTATGTATATCCGTCATCTGGATACCATAGTACAGGCTTCTAGCCTAGTTTGGGACCGGATGACCCTGTGTGGAAGTTGACCCATATTATATATATTATATTATAAAATGGATTTACCAATGGATGGAGTGAATCATAAGGAGTTTGGGTGCTATTAATTATTTGGTAGTTACTTGGAAAGGGCCCTTCTACTGCAGGGTTTTGGGCACGTGCCCAGAGTCCAGAGTGCCCAGTGGGAAAGAGGGGCTTGCCTCTTTATTATTATAAAATGAAGTAAAGCAGCCGGCAGCTAACCTAACGAAAGCCTATTATTAAAAACCGATACCTTTTTCTACTGGAAGTCATTGGATTTTACTGCTGTATGGACGTTAGGAGATTTGTTTGAAATGAAGCGTATAATATTTGCAGATAACATATAAAATTTAACGGAAAGATTTTTAGTCAACTCTTATGGTCTAATATATAATGCAGGGTTCAAATTATGCGCGGCAAACCTACGAATATTGGCGATGCGGCGGCCGCGCGCAATGTGGACGGCGGACGGTGTCTCCGCGCGTGCCATTCGAACATTGCCACGCTCGAACTCTCGAACGTGCCGCGCGGCGAACCGGAGTCACCGTAAACGAGTCAAACTGTATCACGTTGGGAGTTTTTGTTTCCCATCGAGTAACACTGTTACCCGTTAGTTACACTTTTACACCGCATCAAAGGAGCAGGCGAGCGCTGCGTCCACGCGCGTCAAAATTTCGAACATTCTGTGCCTGTGCTCTGTGTGACTGTGCCAGTTTTCTACATAAAGTGATAATAAATACTAGGTACTAAGAAAGTGTTTTAATTTTCGCTGCTTATCTATTGAAGTGCTATTATTAAGTATTTACGCTACATACCTACAAAGCAGAAATTAGATTAGCGTAAATTAATATATCGGTCAGAGAAAAGTTCCTTCGTTTTGGAAAACTCAGGCATGGGTTCTCATTTTTGTCGCAAGGATGTAATTTAGGGGGCGGGACAGTCTTGCATCCCTCTTTCGGGCAGACGAACGGTCTCTTTTCCTCCTTCTTCTGGATAGGCCAGCAGGGAATCGGCACCCAAGGTTCGAAGTCCCTCGCCAATGCGATATTGTCCAAACTCTTGCACCGTCTCCTAATCGGGCCTAATTTATAACTTCTCGATAGTAAGTCTCCTGCTACAGTTTCCTGTAGTTTGCTGACCGCGTCTTCTGTCTGAACATCTTTATTCGAAGCCACGTAATAGTCAATACTGGGAACGTATTGCCTGAAAGGTCTCGGATTTGCGTTCAAAAACAGCGTGAGTACGTTAATGTTTCTGATGGCTATTATAATGAACGTTGGTATGAATTTGTGGCAAGGTTTCGGGCACGTTGGTGCCGGTGGTGGGCACGTGGGGCTTGGGCATGGGCAGGCAGGCTTACAAGGCCTTGGACAGGGAGGGCGCTGTGGTTTTGGACAAGGCGGTGGACAAGGGATACATTGAGGCGCGGGCGGCGGACATGGTGGCTTCCCCTTACCACACTTTCCTTCTATAGGATCTATTTTTTCTTTCGCTCGACAAAGCTCAATACGATTGCGCATTCTCACTCGCTTTAGCATTTCAGAAAGGGGGATCATTTCGCCTTCCGGATTCAGTTTCGGCAACTCTTCAACTTCAGGCATTTTTGGTGGTATTTCTATGACTGGATCGGCGACGTGTTCTTTGATTACGGGTTCTGCTAGCTCGAAGCTTTCGGTATAATGTTTAGAAACTTCTATTTCTTCCATATGATGATCTGATGTATCCTTAAGTTTCGGCAGAGAGCAAATTGTTGCTGTACTCGGACCTACAGATATTGGTTGTTGTTTTTTCTCTGCATGAGTTTGCAATGGTTTTATTACTGTAAGCCCTGGTCCTTCAGTAGCGGGGGTTGTGGTAGGAGCTGATCTAGACGTTGCAATAGAAGGCAAAATCTGATTAATAGCGGCTGTAGGAGATTCCTTAAATGCTGCTTTATTATCTATAGAGGCGGAAGGAGCTGCTTTGAGGTTTGCTTTAGGGTCTATAGCAGTGGTAGTATTCTCAACGTTTAAGACGAGATCAGAAGTAGCTGTGTCAGAACACCTTTTAAAAGTATCATCTGCATTTTTATATAGGTGTTGAGCCGCAACGGCTTTATCTTTAGCTTTTCTTGGATACGAATCAGGGTTGATAAATTTATGTGTTTCATAATATTGCTTGTTTTGTGCTTTGCTTTTTTTTTGAGACCAGTATCTATGATTGGTGTCTCTTTGAACACTGCTGTGTTGCCAGTTAGGCTTGTTATAGTAATTCTGTTGAGGTTGTCGAAGATCTGTATTCTTTTCTGCAGCGTTCTGATCTAGCAATCCCTTTTTCGTAATGTTTCGTTTTACCCTATTAGGTTTGTAATCCCAGCGCCGTTGGAATTGGTTATTTTGATAATGGTAGCTAATGTCTTGGTATCCCAAACCCATGCCATACCCTGGGTAGTATAATGGATGTGGTATTTGAAACGGCTGCTGAGGTTCCGCTTCCTGCGCTGCTTTTTCTCTAGCAACATTTTCTTGATTTGATTCGACGTTTGTTAATGTACAATATCCAAAGGTATCTTTTTCATAAATCAAAGACTTTTTATCGTAAGGATCGATGATGGGGACGGAAGGATCAAATTTTGGTCTCGGATCGCGATCGACGGTATCTTCTTTCTGTATAAAGGCTTTACCATCTTGAAAAAACTGTCGTTCCGATTTGAGTGTAGTATTATGCTCTGATAAATTTTGGGGGTAAATTTTTGCGAATGTCGGTTGAGGTTGATTATCAATTTTTCTAGAATCAAATTCGAATTCGGTTTTCTCTACCGGCTTTCGCTTTTTGATTACACCGATCTGTATCACTGATGTATTTGATGATCCTTGGGGCACACCATACTTTTTCATTTCTTTAAGTAGGTGTTCGTCTAAACGGCCAGATGGAGTATCGAGACATCGTTTCGCTATCGCATCAAACGATCTCTGTTCATTCTCTTCCTGGGAGCCTCCAGCTTTTTGGTTTTTAGTAAACTTCAATTTAGTATCTTGATTATTTTCTGGAGTATCCACTGCAATACCGAGTTTCCTCAATTGCGCTGCTTCTATTCTTCGAACCAGTACATTTATCTTCTCCCTCGTGTCAATGTTAATTTCCTTATCCTCTTCCTTGAAGGGTTTGCCGTGAACATCTTCATATACCAATCGGTTGTTTTCATCGATGATGGAAATTTCGCCAACGTGGCTTAAGATCCTCGTAGACCGGCTGATGTCTTCGATTTTCTTTCCCTCTGCTTCGACTAGCGGTGTTTCATCGATGTCTTCCACTTTTTGCTCAAGTTTTTCTTGTTTTTGTACTGAAGTCGTCGCTTTAACAAGGCATTCTTCTTTTTCGTTGGTTAATGTATTCGTATGGACGTAATTCGGTATGGTCCCTCCGGATTTAGATTTTTGTATGATCGGTGTGTCCGGACCGAATATGTAGTTTATGATCTGTTGACATCTGTGGCATTGTTCCTTATCCTCCTCAGAATTAGGAGGAATCTCTGTCTTCAACACCGCTATTGATACTGAAAAATAGCGAAGAAGCCATGAGTAGGTACTTATTGCGAATATGCAGATTTTTTGAATGACTGATAAATTGAGTGTTTGAAATTTTGATATCCATGGCTGTGTTCGCCATTTTTCGTTTAGCCCTGAAAATACTACGCAAGGAATTATAGGGCAAGTGCTGTTTTATTTTATGAGCTATCTACTTAAAATACCTACTAGGTATTGATATAAAGAAATGGGGAGATAGGGTAAGTTCTCCCAGCGCTTACTCAAGAAATAGCCCGTGCAATTTGCTCAGTGTGAAGTTTGCACAATGACATAATATAATGAACAACAAAGATAGAATGACGTACCTCTAAGACCGAGGTGTGACCGAGACAACAATATTATTCGCTCGTACGACCTTACTTTACTGACATATGTGAACCTAATATTACCTAATTTAAGCTTTCCATTTTCGAGAAGCCAGTATACCCTTATCTCCCCTTTTCTTTGTAAATCAATCCTTGTAAATGTAGGAAGTTAGGAAGTACTCACGTTTGTGGAACTTGCTTGGAAACGTACGAATATCGCCTCCTCGACCCCGCGCAGCCAATGCGAGCGCCCAGGCCTTCCTAATTTTGGACAGTGTTGTCCTTAGCATTTTGTTTCATAACATGCAACAATTTTGAGTTTTTTCCAACGATAATCAGCGAAAATAAAACACCATTTTTTTCAAATGTCGATACAATATCACCGGAATTTTGAAATTATTGTTTTACTAGGTATGACATTTCTGAAACATTCTTTTTTTGGTTTCATTGTCAATAGATCTTCTGCCAGATTTTCTACCAGTGATTCTATCACTGGCACTATTAATACTTTTTGAATGAACAAAAATATAACCTACTTTGTAGATTGTTATAGGTCGACCTTGAATAGTGTAAAAATGGGTTTTTTAAGGCTCCTTACCCTACACTAAATCAGGGCCCCTAATTATGAGCGCCCTAACTAACGGCTATAGGGTTTTTCTACCTCACTGTTATAACTTATAACATAACATACATAACACCACTCTTATAAAGGGACTGCCTCGGTGGTGTAGAGGGCGCAAGCTCGACTGCCAATCAAGAGGTCCCGGGTTCGATACCCAGGTCAGGCAAAGTATTAATTATTGGTATTTTAAATTAGGAATTATTGCATTAACTGCCTGGGGTCTGGAACTGTGCACGGTAGATGGCAATAGGCTCGCCCCCTATTACATGGGACCAATAACATACTGGCGAAATGTGGGTGTATCTACTATGGGACTGAGACCTGGGTACACCTCTGCCTACCCCTTCGGGAAAAAAGGCGTGAATGTATGTATAAAGGGATCTTCTAAATCAAAAATTTAAGGTCCATAATAGGTATGTCAGCTAAAGGTAAGTTCTTAAAATTATTGTAAATACCTGCATAAAATATGTTTCCAAGCACATAGAGTCTGGCTCATGGAAGTAGAGACTAAAAAAGCGCGGCAATTAAAAAATGTAAGTTTAGCAACATCAAAATCAAATATCAAACCTTTGATACAATAATAATTGGAAGAACTTATTTTGATACTTCAAAAAAAATATTTTCTCATAATATATTTTAGCTTAAATTGTCCGAAGTTTTAACCGAGGCCCAAGTTTTAAACCGTATGGGGAACATAGTTGTGGTGATTGCATGCCTATTTGTGTGACAGAGCCACGGAATTTTGATATTTGGAAATTTACCAATTATTGGATTTGAAGACTGGATTAATTAATCCACTTAAATCATAAATAGAAGTTTGTTTGTTCGTTTTTAAATTTGCCGCGCTTTTTAGTCCTCTCAGGCGTCAACCGTAATCTTGGTAATTGCTACGAGACCGTTAAAGTACGTACATAGTAATAGTTATTATTCTTTGATATTAGTTTACGGTAATAGAGCGGACGCGGCTGATTATATTATAATTTTATTGCAGCTAGAAAAATAATATTTATGAACGCACTGATATTATTTTCATTTCATTTCACGCACTACAATAAACTATAACGGCAATAGAATAACAACACGTCATATGAAATGACAGGTAGGTATAGCTAAACCAAAACTCAATGGCTAAACCACTATTTAATGAGAAATACTAAAATAAATAAAAAAATTTTTTATTAGCAATTGATTTAATAATGTCATAATTCTATTGCCTATAGTTATTAGTTTTCGTTTACATTTACATGATTAAATGTTTGAATGAAAACTTCGTGTATTTTCCGAGAAATTGCTCATAAAGGTCATACAATAAAGTTTAATTTACAAGTTTTATCTCACAATATATGTAGAGGTGTGTTGCAGAAGGACAATATTCAATTTAAAAACTCTTATGTTTACATGATACTATGAAAAAATAAATCACTATTATCCAGCCCGCCTAGCATGGTACGGGGATAACTAGTTTTCCCCATATATTCTCTCTTTCGCGCCCGAACAATTCTTATCTGCTCTCGTTCTAACTCCCTGGGAGTTCGTTTTCCCTGTTCACTATGCTACCGGGGTAGGTTTTCCATATAAGATTTTTAAAAGGATGAGGAACATTAGCATATTATGATTATATAAAGTATAAAAAGTTCATCATAAGCACACCCCGGACACTTGACTCGATCTCATGTAAATGGATGGAAAAGGAAATAAAAAGGATATATAATTTTTATTAAACTTTTAAAATAAATTTAAAAAACGACAATAGACCTTATCTACTAGTTACGGCTGTAATATCTCTGTACAGAGTAGATGTGTACCACATTTATGTGTTATATATAAATTGTATAAAAATATTTAAATTTCCAAGTTATCATGTTTAAATTAGTCTAGGATTTAATATTTATATTATTAATTATTAGTACCTAACTCCAAGAGTCTTTTGTTATATAATTAGGTATATATGTAGGAATTTACCATTTTTGGGACATGTCAACTTAGCATGTCAACCCGGAAACATTTCTGAAATTCTTGTCTTTTTTGTTTTACCATGGAAGGATAAAAAGCACAAAGTATCAAAACTGCGTATTCCATTATTCCGAGTGTTCCCTTTTACAAATTCAAAACTTCTTATTTTCTTCATTTGATTTGATTATGTGACAACTGACAAGAGATAAAGTGTCAAGTGTCACAGAGAGTAACCGAAAACATTTCACATACCGAAACGTAATTTCAAATGCGAGAAAATAACAAAGATGGCTGAAGAACAGGTGAGCACCAAAATATTGTGTTTTTTGGGTGTTTTTAACTGAATTTATTCATTCTTATTTGTGAAATCTATTCGCTAAACGTAATACTCCAAAATATTAACATTTGCATGCAAATCGCAACCGTTTTAAATAACAAAAAAATTACTTATTGTATTGTAGTCGGGATTCGAGACCTCACAGAGAGTTAATAATGTACAATTTGTACAATAAATAATACTTGGTTTAAATTACTATTTATAGTGCTGACAGAAGTAATCATTAATATAAATTAACAATGTTAATTTTCACCGGCATCTTGGTTATACTTCATATTATTGTTGTCATGAACCTTGAAATGTAATCAAAAAGATCTATGTACGCCTTGAGGCTTTATGTATTTATTGTTAATAATTCTATCAAATTCACGTCAATAAGTAATAATCTATAGCAACGACATAACAAAAATATTGGCTTGTACAATGAAAACTTTTATAAAGTTTGGGCAGAGAAATAACCCCAAATGTTTTGATAAATAGGTAAATAACATTAAAGTACTTTATGGAACTATGAAAACCGCTTGATACAAGTCCTCTATAACAATACCAGTGCCCAGTAGATGGCAATAGGCTCACTCCATGTTACAAGGCTTAAAAAACAACTAGCGATCTATATATATCTGTGCCTACTATGCGACTAAGTCCTGGGTACACCTCTGCCTACTCCTTTAGCAAAAAGGGTATTTTTTATGATAATGAGTAACAAGACGAGCAAATCAGGTGCCTGCTGGTAAGCATCATGATTGCCCATATCAGACACAGTGCCACCCAGTGTTTTGAAATTCAAAATTCTGCACGGCACTGCACTGCGCCTATCACCCTGAGATATTAGTTGTTGAAACACGTCATGCCCAGTAATTTCGCTGGTAACATTGCCCTTCAGACCGGAACACAGTAATGTTTTTACATTACTGCTTGGTGGATGAATAACTGGCAAAGGTGTGGTCCTTCCCCAGGCGGCCCCCGGCAAAAGAGGCCTACCACCACAAGGGTGATGTAATGTCGCCGGGTATATTTCTGCTACATATGTAGGGGGCTATCGTATGCTCATGTTGGAGGCACATAAGAATCTTGGTGACCTGACAATATGGGTTGTCCACACTAACCATATGAATTGACTCTAGCAGTGTCTGTTCTGTTAGCCCAAACATTGTTCTGCCATGGCCTGGTAATTTTCACACTGCGCCTTTGTGAGTGATTGTTTTGTACTTTGAAACCCAAGCTGGGTTCCAATAGACAAAGTAATACACATTTATTAATAGTATAAATGTTCTATTAATACTACATAATATTTTGGTAACAACTATTTAGTCACTAAATTTTAGTGTGAAGTATACTTCACACTAAAATTTCAATTAGCAGCAGCTCTATCTTTGAACCAAAGAATCCAAGTTCGTTGAAAATGATGAAAGTTTTATCCTAAGGTCTGGTTCCACTTCAAGTCGGTTTCTATGTTTATACTAGTTGACCCCTTCGGGAAAAAGGCGTGAATGTATGTTTATGTTATGTCATTGATGAAGCTAAAGCCGGGTCTACAGCGGCATGTTTTTGTGTTAGCTAACACAATAACATGTATATAACACAAGAAACAGTTTGCACGTCTATCAAAAGACCGGATATAGCCCCTGTTTTCGAGTGACATAATTATAATATGGGACAACTTCCACACACGGTCATCTGGTCCCAAACTAGGCTAGAAGCCTGTATGATAACCAGATGACTGATATACATACTTATATAATTGATTGAATTTCGCGTTACTTTTCGGAACTGTAGACTTCTGGAACAAGAATCTTTAGTTTTTATTTCAGATTTTTTGTGTCATAAACAACATGCACAGTTCACTGCCCTCCCGCTCTTTGCATGCAAGGAGGATATGCTATTAGGTATTATTTTTGTTAGTCACGACGCATCATCAGGAAATGGCGTCGTACTAACATTTGTCGCCCTTACAGCAGGGTCAGAGTCTACAGATGAAACAGACATGTTCATGCACACAAATGTTCAACCTGGCAGGTTATCAAACTCAATAAAGCAATTATGTTTATTTTCGTTGTTTGCAGGAGGTGATACAAATAGAAATTCTGTGTAAACAGCTGTACGAGTCGCAGGACCCTGTGGCTCGGGAGCAAGCGGAGAAGGCTGTTGTAGCCTTTCAGGTAATCACTATCACTATACCTAGTCTTGCCATAAATACTGAATCAAAAATTATAAAAAAATTCGATTGCAAATAACATTTATTACTTTTACAGTGTGTTAGTTTAATACACCTCGGTGCGTACTGCCTCGGTGGCGTAGAGGACGCATGCTCGACTGCCAATCAAGAGGTCCCGGGTTCGATCCCCAGGTCAGGCAGTGTTAAATATTGGATTTTTCCATTAGGAATTATCTCAATAACTGCCTGGAGTCTGGAACTGTGCCTGGTAGATGGCAATAGTCTCGCCCCCTATTACATGGGACCAATAACATACTGGCGAAACGTGGATGTATCTACTATGGGACTGAGTCCTGGGTACACCTCTGCTTACCCCTTCGGGAAAAAGGCGTGAATGTATGTTTTATGTATGTTTTTTAGTTTAATACAAAGTTGCCGTTGTATTTAGGTAGTGCGGTGTCTGGCCGCGCGCGGTTATTTAAATTCTAAGCACAGGAATTAATTATTTAACAGGAAAGGGACCTCTTAGCAGTTTGACACAATCCTATGGAAAATTTACCAAATCGATGTTTTGTATTCCCCTGTTTCCTCCGAATATAGTAAACATATTTGATATATTTATATCCTGATAATTTGAAGATGTGATATGATGAAGTAAACTATTTCCATAATATTTAATTTTTTTTTGTCTATAAACTCCATTTTTTGGTAGTCAACGTCTAATCAAGCGAGTAAAACTGGAATTTATAGAAGTTCACAACAAAAATTTTTTTTTTTTTTTTTTCTCCACTTTTTATCTGCCATCGGCTCCACAGCCTTTATCAGATCTGTTCTCAGAGTTGTTGGAGTTACTTGGAGCTTATACAATTATAAGCACCAATTATGTACTGTTTTGTTAATTTCTCTGGTCAAGTGCCAGTATGTGCCACCTCTTCAGGCGCTTTACGCTATCTCTCTCGTCCAGTAGGTTTTTAGCTAATGTATTGCTGTGTTGTTGAAGCCTGTTTTTGTACTTTCTCATATAGTCAGCGACCACTTCCTTGACAGTTGGCATTTCTAGGTATTCATGTATTTCGATGTTTCTCACGAACCAGTGTGCGCTAGATATTGTTCTGAGGGCTATATTCTGGAATCTTTGCAGTATTTCTAGGTTGGAGTTACTGGCAGATCCCCATAGTTCTATTCCATATGTCCAGATCGGTTTTATGATTGCCTTATACACAAGAAGTTTATTACTAAGTGGCAATCGAGATTGTCGGCCTACTAGCCAGGAAAAGCTTTTAAGTTGTAAATTTGCTTCTATTCTCTTAGCTTTTATATGGTTTGCCCAGGTTAATCTCCTATCCAGATGCAGGCCCAGGTATTTCACAGTATTATTGGTCGGTAGCATTTTGCCCTCCATACAGACAGGTGCACAGTCTCCCTTTCGGAGTGTGAATGTCACTTGCGTTGACTTGGTCACACTGGGCTTGATCCTCCATCTTTGTAGCCATGCATCTATTTTGTTCAGCTGGGTCTGTAGCTTGTCAGATGCTTTGTTCGGGTCAGTGTCGCTTGCTAGGCAGGCAGTGTCATCTGCGTATGTTGCTGTTACTACTCCAGGTGTCTCAGGCAGATCTGCCGTATATATCGAATATAACACCGGGCCTAGGACTGATCCCTGTGGTACTGAGGCCTTCATGAGGTACAGTTCAGAGTAGTCTTCTCTTGAAAACTTCTTTGTTCCAGGTAAGATTTTAAAATCATATAGTAAGAGTTTGGTAGAAGTGTTTTTAGTTTATAGAGTAGTCCCTTGTGCCATACTTTGTCAAATGCCTGTTGTATGTCAATGAACACAGCAGAACAATACTCTTTCGAGTGACTGTCTGATTGTATGCACCACTCGGTGTACCTGCTCTACAGTAGCATGCTTTGCTACTGTAGAGCTAATATATAAATATTATAATATAAAAAAAAAACTGATAAGAGAAAATTAAATAACAGAGACATTGTTTACTTCACTATAAAATATCAGGATATTTTATAGACTGAAATATCAGAATTCGGAGGAAACAAGGAAATGCAAAACATCATTGATACATTTTTCATAGGATTGTGTCAAATTTCTCGTGGCTAGCATACGGTCTTAACACAGTTGTAATTTGTCAGGAATCCCCGGACACGCTAACAAAATGCCAAGCATTACTGGAGCGCGCCGACTCGAGCTACTCACAGCTCCTCGCCGCCACCACCCTGGGGAAACTAATCAGCAGGTAACAATATGCAACATATTAAAAGACAGAGAAAAGATTGCTTAGGTGGTTCGAACATGTGGAGAGGATGGACGAAAGGAGATAGACAAAGGAGATTTATAAGGCTAGTGTGCATGGTCACGTCGGTAGGAGTCGACCTAGGCGTACCTTTCATGAACAAGTTGATGTTATCTTAAGGAAAGGCCAGGTCAAAAGTACCTACAAACGACGAGCATGCATGAAGAATGTGATGAAAGTGGAAGAAGCGAAAGTTGTATGTCAGGATCGTAGCAAGTGGTAAGAAATAGTCTCTGCCTACCCCAACGGGAGCAAGGCGTGACTGTATGTATGTAACATATTAAAGTGGGCACTTAACTATGATAGATACAATGATTAATGGTGGATGACTATCATCAGCCGGAAGACGTCCACTGCTGATGGGCGTCCTCCCCCATATCCAGCCATAAACTACGCCCAAACAGCACAAGCTATCGAACTGCTCAACACATTAATTGCTCGAGAGCCAGAAGTGTATATATTCCACATGCCTCTTAATACATTCTTATATTACTGTAGTCGATTTATAAGTTATTGTTAGGTAAGTAGTATTGTTAACTTATTCAGTATTTAGTTATGTTATAATTGAATATTAAACTAGTTTGTTGTGCGCTTTGGCATTGCTGTAAGCACTTCATGGAATTTAAAATAAATAAAATAAAATAAACTTTACATCTCTCATATTCGGTAAGTAGGTCCTTATTACCCCCAAATGGGGCTTGTAAGTGACCAATTAGCGCTCTAGGGTAATAATGTACACGGAAAAAAATGAATTGTTAAATTAAAGCAAGTTGCTTTAGTTCAAAGCAAATCCTGTCTTCCTATAGAGGAAGACTATATTTACTTAAATATACAATGTGATATTGATAAGAATATTGTATTCACACAATACAACCGTTTTATTAGTCCAAAAACATTTGGTTTTGTTATTATAACAATATAGTTTATTTATCCCAAGCAACCTTTTTGATTTGAGGTAATACTTTGGTTTATTTGGATAAACAAATCAAATTTTTTGTTTTAACACAACATAATCCCTGTTTCAACAATACGTATATCGTTTTTGCAAGAATATACATCAGATTGTTTAGACAATATGTTTTTTTTGTAGCAACAACACATTGTTTTGATATGATACTAGTAGTTTACTTATTTTAACAATATAATATTGTTTTTATAACAATACGAATTAAATTAGTTTGAAAATTATGTTTTAGTTAGTTTGAGAGTAAACAGATTCTTCGTTTAACAATAAATATCATTGTAGTTATGAGAATACCAGATTGTTGTTACAAAACTAAGATTTACTTGGTTCAACAAAGATTTTTGTCCTTAATACGCATGGTTTACTAGTTTCAAGAAAACTTATTCTCTTTAGGAGAATACACACTAGCTTGGTTTAAAACTATGATTTATTTGAACCAACAAAACATAGATTTTCGTTCAATACTTTTGGTTTTACTTGTTTCAGTAATTTTTATTGTCTGAATGAAAATACAGGAAATGTTGTTTGAACAATATATTTTACTTAGACCTTCAGTAATATATTGTTGTTCGAACAATATTTTTACTTCGACCTACGGTAATATATTGTTTTTTGAACAATATATTTTACTTCGATCTACAGTAATATATTGTTTTTTTAACAATATATTTTACTTCGACCTACAGTAATATATTGTTGTATCAAAAATATAGTTCACTTAGACCTACAATAATATGTTTTGTAATAAAACTACTATTGTTTCATTTTAAGATTTTTATTTATTCCTTCAAAAAATATATATTACTTCTAAACAATATGTATATTGTCCAGTAAATGACAGATAGCTTGAAATAACAATAATCAGTAATTTTATGAAAGATATCATGTGTTTGGCTTAATAAATAATATGCTAATTTGGCAAAAAAAAATTGCCCACGTCTCGCTTGCTGTGGGCAACATTTTTGTACAGTAAGCTTTTTCCATATATTCCCAGTAGTCATGAATTGCCCTTAGGTGGAAATCTCGAATAAAATTCCCATTTCCCCCGGTTGACGATTGAAGTTATTGCCCCCACTTCAAATCGCTGTACACTGCTGCGTGGATCAACCCACTAGACTCTAGGGGTTGGCGGTCAGATATTCCCAATGTGGTTTTTTATGTAGATAAGTGAGATTATTAGGGACAAACTTACAATCAAAATGTTCTTCATTATCTGTCGAATGTACACCAGGTTTTTATGATCAACAACAATAAGTGATTATTAAAAGCAACTACGATAAGGAAAATGTTGTTTTTTTGTCTCTAATAATATCACTTATCTACAAATAAAACCATATTGGAAATATCTGACCGTCAATTCCTTCATCCGCCGTAAGACAGACAGCGATGAGGTAGTGATGCACGCAGCAGTGTACAGCGATTTAAGCTGGGAGCAATAACTTCCCATTCGCCACCCAGAGATATTTTATTCCCGATTGCCACCTGGGGGCAATCCATGAGGGGACGACTGGGAATATACGGCTTTTTTATCTTTAAAGGAAAAAAATCTTTAAAGCTACGAATAACGGGAAATACAAGTTTTTAAAAATTTTTTCGTTATTTTGGCCAAACAAGGTAACTATTGTAATAGTTTGCAATAAGTTCTTCATAATGTGAAGAATAATCACAGACACCCACCGTTATTGCGATCAATTACAATTATCTGGCTCATCTATACAATAACGAAAAAAAAGGTTTAAAAACAGCCCTTTGTAGGCCTTTTTTGCGTAATATATTTTCTGTTCAAATGAAACTATTTTTAATTAGATACTGACAATTCAATACTGTTATATCCAGCTATCTTTCATTTACTGAATAGTTTAGTAGGTAAGATAACTTATAACAATTATTATGCCATCCGCTTTAGCAAAAACAATATTTAAAATGTAATCATGTACATTGAAATATATCCATTACACAAAAAACTAGTGGAATATTGAGAATAATATGGGTTAGGTCCTGAACGCACTTCCTGATTGGTACACTTACCAAAACAGGCATTTTTCAAAATTAGCACTTCCTAAAATGTAAATAATTTTTTAAAACAACGTAAATACTATCAGAATGGTGTTATTATGTTATTTTTTATCTAAACATGATGACTAAATTAACATGTTTTACTAAAATCAAAATAATTTACTACCGTAAGATTCATGTTTCTAAAAACAATTATAATATATTAGGATGCGCTCTTTGTGAGAAATGCACTTTTGGGAAGTACACGTTCTGAACCTAACCAGTTTGGATTAGATTAATTTAAATTCGTAAGTAGTTTTAGTCGAAGGTATCACATTTTCACTTAATAACATATTCAAAACTTTAAACAAAAGATTATAAATTATGTTAAGTTTATTCCCAGTTGCCATCATTTCCACCACTGGTGGCAGAAGAAAAAACTAAAGTCTAAGGGCATGCAAAATTAACTAGAAACAGGTCAATAAATACAGCAATATCAAGAAATAAACGACCCAGCTGCCACCGGTGTTGATATTGAGGCAATCACATTGATAAAAAAAATAAAGTTACCCATACCAGACACTTCACTTCACTTCATTTCTGTCAGGTTGTCTTGCACACAAAGTATTCTTTCATCATAATATAATTATGTGTTCATACATTTCTGCATTACAATATCATAAGGTTCATGGTTATTTTTCAGTCAAACAATGTCAGCATTAATACCTGGAATTTACATACTTTATTATACACATATTATTATACATATACCTATACATCATCATCATCATATCAGCCATAGGAAGTCCTCTGCTGAATATAGGCCTTCCTCATAGATTTCCATCCAGTCCGGTTGTAAGCGGACCGCCTCCAGCGTGTCCCTGCAATCCTTATCACCCACAAGGTGGACGATCTGATCGCTGCGCTTGCCAGTCCGTGGTCTCCATTCGAGAACTTTACAGCCCTATCGGCCATCAGTTCTACGTGCTATGTGCCCTGCCCAGTGCCACATCAATTTGCTATAATTAATTAATACACTGGACAATGTCTGTAACTTTCGTTCGTCTATACGGATCTCCTTATTTCTGATTCGATCTCACAGAGAAATCCCGAGCATAGCCCTCTCCATAGCTTTTTGCGCTATTTTGAACCAGCTGATAAGGCCCACAGTCAGAGACCACGTTTCAGATCCATAAGTAATCACTGGTAACACACACTGGTCAAAGACATTCAACTTGAGGCACTGGGGTATTTTGGACACATACGAGTACCTAGACTAATTAACTAATTAGCTGTTGCCTGTGGCCTGTACCACTTGCATTACGTTGTGTAACTGCTTCTTGTCCCCATAGAACAAAAATTACATTATAAAATAAACGAGTTATATGTTAATATAATTATTAACAAATAAATACCTCGTGATTCGTGAAGCAATTAACCTGCTACTGCTGCTATCTAACTACTTATGTTTAAAACAAAACATTAAAAAAGCAGATACTTATCCAGATAACAACTACGAGTATATAAAAGCTTCGTATTTAAATAAGTATGAGTTATTCCTACAGTGTGCTCAATGGCTACACTCTTAACCTCAAAATTTTTGGATGCCTACCTTCCTTCTAAAGCCTTCTAAAGGGGTTAGTAGTAATTTTACTTACTTCTGAAACTTCCGAGCATCCGATGGCATTAACCACTTAGACAGCAAATCAAGAGTGGCTTTCTGACCAATATAATATTCTTCTTGAAATGAACATTCAACGGCGCCGGCGTCCATATTTATGCCCGATCTAATCGGAAAAAAGAAGTAGGTAATTAGGCACCTTATAAATAATCCGTATAATGCTGGATGCATTCAAATTTTACAACAATGTATTCATGAATAAAAACTGACCTGCTTTTAGTTTTTAGAGGCTAGCCAACATTACTTAGTTATTAAATCAAAAACTCACCAGTACGATTCTCGATTCTCGACTTCTCAATGATGCAGGCTGCCGCAGCACACACTGAAGCAAACTAATAACTCGCATTCTCGTATTGAAAATGTGTATTCTTCGTCATATAATTTGCTGCTTTATGCAAATGATATTCTTGTTTTGAATCAACTTTATCTGACAACTTATTTGAAAATAAAAAGCACTTGGCTCAACAATCGACATTGTTGTTCTAAGAAATAATTAACCTTCTATCAAGACGACTAGTAATTTCCAAGTAACTATTTAACATATTCTCGCATCGAAAATGTTTAATTTTCGTCATACAATTTGCCGCGTTATTATAATAATATTTATGTTAAGAAACAACTATATATGATAACTTATTTAAACATTTAAGGAATTTTAACTGAACAATTGATAATGTTATTCTTAGAAATAACCAATCTTCTATCAAGACGACTGGATATTCCAAGTAACTATTTAACATATTTTCGCATCGAAAATGTTTTAATCTTCGTCTTACAATTTGCCGCGTTATTAAAATAATATTCATGTTTTGAAACAACTTTAGGTGGCAACTTATTTAAAAATTTAAGGAATTTTACCTGAACAGTTGATAGTGTTATCCTAAGGTATAATCAATCTTCTATCAAGACGACTAGTAATTCCAAGTAACCGTTTAACATATTATTCTCACATTGAAAATGTTTAATCTTCGTCTTACATTTTGCCGCGTTATTATAATAATATTCATGTTAAGAAACAACTATATATGACAACTTATTTAAACATTTAAGGAATTTTAACTGAACAATTGATAATGTTATTCTTAGAAATAACCAATCTTCTATCAAGACGACTGGATATTCCAAGTAACTATTTAACATTTTCTCGCATCGAAAGTGTTTTATCTTCGTCATACATTTTGCCACGTTATTATAATAATATTCATGTTTTGAAATAACTATTTATGACAAATTATTCAAAAATTTAAGAAATTTTAGCTGAACAATTGATAAAGTTATTCTAAGATATAACCAATCTTCTATCAAGACGACTGGATATTCCAAGTAACTATTTAACATAATATTCTCACATCGAAAATGTTTTAATCTTCGTCTTACAATTTGCCGCGTTATTAAAATAATATTCATGTTTTGAAACAACTTTAGGTGACAACTTATTTAAAAATTTGAGGAATTTTAGCTAAAAAATTGATATTGTTATTCTAAAAAATAACCAATCTTCTATCAAGACGACTAGTAATTCCAAATACCCATTTAACATATTCTCGCATCGAAAATGTTTAATCTTCGTCTTACAATTTGCCGAGTTATTCAAATAATATTCTTGTTTTGAAACAACAAAATGTAACAACTTGTTTAAAAATTTAAGGAATGTTACCCTAACAATTGATATTGTTATTCTTAAAATTAACCAATCTTCTATCAAGACGACTAGTAATTCCAAATAACCATTAAACATATTCTCGCATCGAAAATATTTAATCTTCATTTTACAATTTACCGAGTTATTCAAATAATATTCTTGTTTCGAAACAATAAAATGTAACAAATTGTTTAAAAATATAAGGAATTTTACCTGAACAATTGATATTGTTATTCTTAAAATTAACCAATCTTCTATGAAGACGAGTAGTAATTTCGAGTAACTATTTAACATATTTTCGCATCGAAAATGTTCAATCTTCGTCTTACAATTTGCCGCGTTATACAAATAATATTCAAGTTTCGAAACAACTATATGTTAAAACTTATTTAAAAATTAAAGGATTTCTGCAGAACAATTGATATTGTTGTTTTAAGAAATAATCAATCTTCTATCAAGACGATTAGTAATTCCAAATAACCATTTCACATATTCTCGCATCGAAAATGTTTAATCTTCGTCTTACAATTTGCCGCGTTATTCAAATAATATTCTTGTTTTGAAACAACAATATGTGACAACTTGTTTAAAAATTAAAGAATTTTAGCTCAACAATTTAAATTGTTATTCTAAAAAATAATAATCTTCTATCAAGAATACTTATCATTTCAAGTAAAAATTTAACGTTTTCTCGCCTTGATAATGTTTAATCTTCGTCGAATAATTTGCCGTGTTATTATTATAATATTGTTTATTTTAAAATAAGTAGTTGCAAAATTTTAATTGAATAATTTAGCGTTTCAAAAGAACAACGAAATTGTTAGTCTAATAATGAATTTATCCTAATGTAACAATGTTTATTATTATTACGACATTAATCCTTGTCTTAAAACTAAACTATCAAAATGTTTACGTGACAATATTTACTTGTTTTAAGACAATAAAGCAACAATATTTTTTTGTATTTTGAAGGAAATGGAAGTTATTAAAATGACAATATATTGGTAAGTTAAGTAAATATTGTCTTGGAATTGGTAACAATATTTTTTTTGTTGATGGGACAATTCCTTTTTTTCCGTGTAGCTAGAAAAGCCCTAGGGCGGTAAGTAATTAAAAAAAAACTTCACTCTTTCAAAAAGTTTGCGTACATCTAATCATCATACTGGCAATAGACATCATGCATTCAGGCCAATGACAAAAGAGGTCGCTTCGCTATTCCTTGTCTTCGTATGAGTATAATAGTCATCAATTTTAAATATCGAACTACGAAGCTCAATTTCGTTCTTGAAAAAAATAATTTAAAAAAGAGATGAAAAAAGGCGGGAATAGAAAAATGTTTTATTCTTGTAATGCCGGTGTTTTTCTACTTACCTCACAATCGAGATGTAAAGCAGAGTAGTTAGCTCGGGTGTAAGCATCAATTGCACCCTCGAAGTATAGGCGCCCTCGCTGCGCTCGTGCGCCTAAATATCTCGGGCTGCAATTGATGCCTTACAGCCCTTGGCTACTAATCTACTATTACATCTCTCATATTCGGTAAGTAGGTCCTTATTACCCCCAAATGGGGCTTGTAAGTGACCAATTAGCGCTCTAGGGTAATAATGTAGCTAGAAAAGCCCTAGGGCGGTAAGTAATTAAAAAAAAACTTCACTCTTTCAAAAAGTTTGCGTACATCTAATCATCATACTGGCAATAGACATCATGCATTCAGGCCAATGACAAAAGAGGTCGCTTCGCTATTCCTTGTCTTCGTATGAGTATAATAGTCATCAATTTTAAATATCGAACTACGAAGCTCTGAAAAAAATAATTTAAAAAAGAGATGAAAAAAAGCGGGAATAGAAAACTTTTACTTTAAAATGTTTTATTCTTGTAATGCCGGTGTTTTTCTACTTACCTCACAATCGAGATGTAAAGCAGAGTAGTTAGCTCGGGTGTAAGCATCAATTGCACCCTCGAAGTATAGGCGCCCTCGCTGCGCTCGTGCGCCTAAATATCTCGGGCTGCAATTGATGCCTTACAGCCCTTGGCTACTAATCTACTAATAGCTATGTGTACATGTATCCTAGATGGCGCCGCTTGTTGGTTGTCTACGAATAATAAATAATAATAAGTCTTATTCGTAGTTGCTTGTCTTGTCTCACGCAGCAGTTGTAATACTTGGGCCCGGAGAGACTGCTGCCCGAACATAGCAATATATAGGGCTCTATAAAGGGGAGCCTCCCACCAGGAGGGAGGGATATAAAACCGGGAACCACACGGCAAATAGAGGATTAATTATTATCATTAATGATTACAGATCAACAGGCAGTTTATCGACGCAGCAACGATTGGACATAAGGAACTATGTGCTCAATTATCTCGCCACTCGCCCCAAATTGGCCAACTTTGTCGTACAGGTACCTATACTGTTACTAATAACCAGTTAAGTTTTGTAGTGGTACGCCTCTTTAGCAGGGGCCCGCCTGGGGAAGTACCACACCTTTGCCAGTTATTCATCCGCCAAGCGGTAATGTGCAAGCATTATTGTGTTCCGGTATGAAGGGTAATGTTACCAGCGAAATTACTGGGCTTGATGAGATTCGACAACTCATATCTCGGGGTGACAGGCGCAGTGCAGTGCCGCGCAGAATTTTGAATTTTAAAACACTGGGTGGCACTGTGTCTGATATGGGCAATCATGATGCTTATCATCAGGCACCTGATTAGCTCGTCTTGTCACTCACTATCATTTAAAAAAAAAAGTTAACATCCCCATCAGCTGAAAAAAAATGAAAATGCACAGATATGAAGTAATATGGAATAATTTTCCACTCTATTGTCTGTGGTTGGCTCTGGATCTGACCTTTGTTTTCGCGAAGGCATGTTTTGTGAAGGAAAACCGTGTGGTTTTTTTGATATTTAAAAAAATTTATTAATATAACCTAAAATCCAAAATCTTACAATTTTCATAATACGAAGAAACTGTAAGGTTTTCTTTAACAAAATATGTTTACGCGCAAATAAAGGCCAGATCCAGAGCCAACGACAAACAATTGAGTGGAAAATTGTTCCCTATTTCTTCATATCTCTGTATTTTCATTTTGTAAGGGTGACATTAAACCTTAACAGCGTACATGACCTTCTAGGAATTTGACACAATCCTATGAAAAATCTACCAAATCGATGTTTTGTATTCCCCTGTTTCCTCCAAATATAATACACCCATTCTATAAATTTATATCCTGATATTTTTTAGTGAAGTAAACTATGTCCCTGTCATTTAAATTTTTGTTATAAACCCTTGGTTTTTTCATAGTGAACTTCAAAAAATCCCAGTTTTACTCGCGTGATTGGACGTTCACTACAAAAAAATGTAGAGTTTATTAACAAAAATAAAATTATAGGGACATACTTTTCTTTCTCTTTAAAATATCAGGATATAAATATATCAAATAGGTTTACTGTGTCCGGAGGAAACAGGGGAATACAAAACATCGATTTAGTAAATTTTCCACAGGATTGTGTCAAACTGCTAAGAGGTCCTCATTCCTGTTATGTGAAGTAGATTTTATATAGGTTTTGACGTCTGACAGTGAATGTCTTGGTATCTTGTTCAGGCGTTGGTGGCTCTCTTCGCTCGCATCACAAAGCTGAGTTGGTTCGACATGGTCAAAGAGGAGTTTGTCTTTCAAAACGTCATCAGTGACGTCACCAACTTCTTAAGGGTATGTTTCATCTCTATATACATATAATATTCGATCCCACACTAGGCCAAGGCCTTCAGGTTCGGTAGTTTTGGCGTGAAGGAGTAACAAACATCCATCCACCCATGCTCACAAACTTTCACATTTGGTTGGTGTGACAAATAATAAATAACATAACATACAATCACTCCTTTTTCCCAGAGGTGTACCCATGACTCAGTCCCATAGTAGGTACACCCACATTTCGCCAGTATGTTATTGATCCCATGTAATAGAGGGCGAGCTTATTGCCATATACCGGGCACAGTGCCAGACTCCAGGCAGTTATTGAGAGATAATTGACAGAAAAATCCAATATTTAAGACTTTGCTTGACCTGGGGATCGAACCCGGCACCTCATGAACCGCAGTTAGCTTGCGCTCACTACGCCACCGGGGCAGTCTATCGTTTATATAATATTTTCCTTAAATATTGTTTTTTCAGAGTCAAGAATTATGCACAGAGGGCGTACAGCTTCTATCTCAGCTTGTTGTGGAAATGAACCAGGTCTCGGAGGCCGATGCCAACCGCTCACTCGCTAAACATAGGAAGATCGCTTCATCATTCAGGTATTTAAAGCGCGGTGCAAAGGTAATTCGCTCTCTCGCTCAAATGTACCCACATTTTTGAAGATATAAAAAATACTACATGTAATTACATAAAATAAAGTTTGTATTGTTATTAAATTGTTATTTTCTAGTTCCTGGATCCATGGCTGTTTGTTACTTTTTCACGCAAAAAACTACTGAACCGATTGGGCTGAAATTCAGTATGTAGATAGTTTAGGCACTAGAATTTTTGTAGTGGTAGGTCTCTTTAGCAGGGGGCCGCCTGGGGAAGTACCACACCTTTGCCAGTTATTCATCCGCCAAGCAGTAATGTGCAAACATTACTGTGTTCCGGTCTGAAGGGCAATGTTACCAGCGAAATTACTGGGCCTGACGAGATTCAACAACTAATATCTCAGGGTGACAGGCGCAGTGCAGTGCCGCGTAGAATTTTGAATTTTAAAACACTGGGTGGCACTGTGTCTGATATGGGCAATCATGATGCTTACCATCAGGCACCTGATTTGCTCGTCTTGTCATTCATTATCATAAAAAAAAATACCACAGAGTACTTTTCATTCCACGGGAACGATGACTACGCGGGTGAAACCGCGGGGCACAGCTAACTTTTATATATTCATAGACTCAGCGGTCTATTCGGTTGAAATACTATATGAATACACGCCCCTATAGGCGTTAGATAGGTGTATATAAAAATTTGGCCGATACTTAGTATCTCCACGGTAGCTCAAAGCTTCTTCACATATTAGAGGTACATATTGTTAGCATTTCGATAACATTGAATTAAAAAAAAATAACAATTATCAACAAAATCTTATAATCAAATTAACATAAATTTGACAGTAATTCGCAAGCAGAGATTCGACAGCAAAAGTGTTATGGAAAGGTTGTAAAGATATCGAATGATGTTTCCTCGACAACGGCTGAAGGCAAAGTGAGCTCGAGTTCTTTTTTTTTATTTTAATGACCTATGCTGTTGGCCTCAGGTGGCCTCTACAGCTTTACCGGGCAGTGGTGAGCGCAGGAGGCGCTCGACCCAAAGTTAAAGGGCGACTAGCACAAGGGCACCTACACGGTACGAACCTCGGCTTGGGCCCGAGCCAGAATACGTGGGGTCAGACTTGCCCTGGCCTCGCCGGCGAGGTCGGTGTTGTGATTGTGTGAGTTGGTGGATCTGGTATCCGGCACCAGTACCGAAAACGGAGCGTCTGTTGCGTATATTGGAAGGATTGGGCGAGCCTAGCGCCGCCGATGTGACGGCGGCGATAGAGTCGTCCATAACGTTGCGAGGGCTTCCTAGGAGGGGTAGAATTCCAGCTTGAACTATCGAGTAGTTCGAGGCTTGGACTACGACGGGGTTGTGAGCTTGAGTTCTAGCAAGCACCCTCTTATATACTGTTCGGCCGTCCTTGCCATCTAAATATTGCCAGCTAACAATATAATATCATTAATTTTGTCCTCCGTTTCAGAGACACAATGCTATTCGAAGTGTTCCGTCTATCCTGTTCGTTGCTGGGCACAGTGCGAGCGAAGGCTATGGAGATGAACGACGACAGGCAGCACGCACTCATAGCCGCCTTGTTGAAGTTGGCCCACAATTGTTTGACATTCGACTTCATTGGGACCACCAACGATGAGTCCTCCGATGATCTCTGTACTGTGCAAGTGAGTATATATACCTAGAGTTATACATATTATATTAATTAAGATTATGTAGTGCGAATAAGATTGTCAGTGGAAAGTATAGTGGAAGTAGTTTGCATCGTCGGAGGAGGAGTTGCAAGCGATGGTTGATATTACGAATGCTGCTTTAACAGGCAAAGGAATGAAAGTGAATGTAAGCAAGACGAAAGTTATGGTCTTTGAAAGAGAGGAAAGTATGACAGTTTGCAATATTCTGATTGGTGGAGATAAAGTGGAACAAGTGAAAGAGTTTGTATATCTGGGTTCTAAGTTTACAAGGGATGGAAAGTATGACTGTGATATTGAACAAAGAGTTTTGGCAGGAAATCAAGTGAATGGGGCGTTGCATACCTTTATGAACAGTCAGAAAGTGTCTAAAAAGGCACGACTGGCTGTGCATAGAGGGGTGCTTATCCCCACACTTACGTATGGTAGTGAATGTTGGGTCTGGCAGAAGAAGCATGAAAGTAAGATTAATGCTATGGAGATGAGAAGTTTGAGAAGTATGAGTGGAGTGACCTTGATGGACAAAATGAGGAATCCCATAATCTCTTTGTAATCCCATATGAATGATATGGGAATGCAAAGTAAAAAAAAAAATTTATGCAGTTGTATCTAGAAAACAGGACCGAAATTACAATATATTTTAGTTTTTCCTTGATTTATATACTAAACACGAATTGTATTTTAAATTTGAAGCATCTATGTCTGCTGGAAACCATAGAGTTTTGATGATCGGGAATGGACGGCACATAGCGCGTATTAATGATAGACGATTTTTTTTTTGTTATTTTATGATAGTGAGTAACAAGACGAGCAAATCAAGTGCCTGATGGTAAGCATCATGATTGCCCATATCAGACACATTGCCACCCAGTGTTTTAAAATACAAAATTCTGCGTGGCACTGCACTGCGCCTGTCACCCTGAGATATCAGTTGTTGAAACTCGTCATGCCCAGTAATTTCGCTGGTAACATTGCCCGGGGATGGGACGGGGATGGGGATGGGACTGTAAAGCTCTCAAATGGAGACCACGCACCGGCAAGCGCAGCGTAAGACGTCCACCCATAAGGTGGAAAGACGATCCGATAAAGACAGCAGGAACACACTGGATACGGGCCGATTACAAATGTTTTTGCAAGGGACAGTGACCCGTTATAGTCCCTATCATAATTTTAAGGTTCCCCTGTCTTCAGATACCAACATCCTGGCGGCCAACGTTCCTCGAAGCGGCGACTCTAGACCTATTCTTCGAGCTGTACCACGCGCTGGGCGGGGGTCTCGCGAGCCTGTCCCTGTCCTGTTTGGTTCAGCTGGCGTCCGTCAGGAGGTCCTTGTTCTCTAACACGGAGAGGGCCAAGTTTCTCAACAGGTTGGCGCAGGGGGTCCAGCGGATATTGTTGCATACTGAGGTGAGTTTCATCCGCTTACACATCGTTCCCGCAGGAATATCGGGATAATATAAAAAACTGAGTTAAGAGAATTGCACGGAAATGAATTTAACAATAAAATTTATAGATGGTTATGTGACAGATGTTTTTATTCCATAGATGATTATTTTAAATTTAAATTCTAATTTTTTCTTATTTTTTATATTATATAAATTGACATCCTGAATTTTTAACTAATCATAAATTACTATGTATATTGGTAAATATTTGCACGACAATTTGGTCGAGTACAGTGGTCTATACACAATAAGCAAGAACATTCTATACCTGTATTCATGCAAATAAAGTAATCATTTCAACAAAAAAGGTACTCTTTGTGTTATTCCAGGGTCTAAGCTACCTACATTCCGAATTTCAGCCCAATCGGTTCAGTAGTTTTGGCGTGAAAGAGTAACAAACTTTCGCACTTACATGTACACATTAGTAGGGCTAGTTTTAAACAATTTCGTTTCTGTTAGTATTAAAAAATTGTCAAGGCATGCCTTGGTAAGTGTAGGGTTACACCCCGGACACTCGACTCAATTCCCATACAAAAGTCGCGCTATAGCTACCTACTACAGTGTAGTAGGTAGTTATGCATACATATAGTGTAGTAACTACAGTAATCCGACCAGATACTATTTGGAAGGTCGCTTATCTATACTAATATTATAAAGAGAGAAACTCTGTTTTTTTTTTGTTATTTTGTTTGTAACGAATAGGCACTGAAACTACTGGACCGATTTAAAAAAATCTTTCAGTGATGGATAGCTTAATTCAGTGTGAGTGACATAGGCTATATAAAATTTTGAAAAAATTTAGTGATCCGTAAGTAAACTGCAATATTATGAACCAAGGTGCCAAATATATTCATTAATTTGCGTGCGCTGTGAAATCTATTGATGGTAGAATAAAATAATGTACTAGGGGTTTGTAGTACTTATCAATATCTACAAAATAGTCCACGGAAATTTTATCCATCTATTTTGGTTTAGTCACAATAATCGAAACAGACATTATATGCGTGCGCTGTGAAAAGTTATATTTCGACTTCATAGCGTTGAAAGTCTGCAATAAACTTTGAAACGTAGTCTGAAGTAGGTTTTTTTTTTCAGTCGTAAAAGCAACTCAACCTCACCTTATTTCACATTCGGTTTTCCCAAATAAAAGCAAAAAGCCGCGCTATAACTTCCTACACAGACACTGCACACATGAAATTTTGTACACGTGCAAGTGTATTAGGTGCGTTCCGAGCTCGCGGGGGCTCGTCGAGAGCTCAATTTCACTGACGGGGTGAGGAAGGCCGTTGTATGTTGTATTTTATTTTTATGACAGCCTCGTTGGCTCAGGCGGCAGTAACTCTGTGCCGCAGGCCCTGGGCCTGCGGCACAGATTCGGCCAGGCCAGATTCGATCCCCGGCCAGGTCAAACATTTGTGAATGAACATTGAACATGTCTGTTTGATCTGTGTCTATGTATTATAAGCATATATAAGTATGTATATCAGTCATCTGGTTACCATAGTACAGGCTTCTAGCCTAGTTTGGGACCAGGTGACCGTGTGTGGAAGTTGTCCAATATTATTATTTGATCTTATTCTGTTTCAGGGTCTGTCAGACCCGACCAACTACCACGAGTTCTGTCGTTTGCTGGCTCGGTTGAAGTCCAACTACCAGTTGGGAGAGCTCGTCATGGTGGACAACTACGCGAGACTGATCGCACAGATCGCCAAGTTCACCGTGCAGAGTTTACAGGTATGTGTTAGGGTTTGCTTTCAGTGTTTATTGTTTATCTCTAAGAGCCCTATCACAAAATTTCATGCGCTCATAGGCGGCGATCAACGCGTTGTAATTTATAACATTTTAAATAAATAAAAAATAAAAAAAATGTTTTATTTTCAGATATTACATCCATAGTCCACGCTTAATCATGTCATTGAAAATAAAATTAAAATAATATAACATTAAATGAAGTTAAAATTACATCAATCAAATCAAATTAAACATAATTAAATTAAATCAAATTACAAAATCATAATAAAATAATAATTAAAAATAAAAATTATTAGTATTTCAGCAGTTGTAATTACGTTTCTTTAAAGTTTTTTTAATTATTTATATTCCAAAATAAATAAATAAATCGATTTCTTTATCAACTGACGTAACATTTTCATAATAATAATGCAGTAAGGAGAAATTCACAACTATTTCGTATTTTTAGCAGTTCTACGCTTTTGAATGTGTTTTTTTTTCTAGGTATTCCATACATATATCAAAATTTTGAGGCCAATATGTACTAGATCACTATATGAGATATTATATTATTATTGTTTTTTTTATTTCATATACTTTGTACTATAGTTCAAAATGAGAGCTAAAAAAAGTGCCGTCGTACATTTCACGAAAAACAATCTTCGGGATTTGGACTTTTTATAAATAGTTAAGACAAAATTAAGAAAAGCGAGGCCGCTATGGTCAATACAAATAAATATTCTCTATTATTCAATAAATTAAAAATATCGTAGTCTTTAGTTTCTTAGATTAAGAACGCCAGAGTTGACCGTTTAAAACAAAAGTTACGTTAGGAATGTGATAGGGCTCTTAAAGGTATTTTGACTGGAGTTCCAATGACTTAGATACATATATACATACATACAATCTCGCCTTGTTCCTGTCGGGGTAGGCAGAGACTATTTCTTTCCACTTGCTACGATCCTGACATACAACTTTCGCTTCTTCCACTTTCATGACATTCTTCATGCATGCTCGTCGGTTGTTGGTACTTTTGACCTGGCCTTTTCTTAAGATAAGATCAACTTAGCTTAGATAGTTTAGGCACTAGAATTTTTGTAGTGGTAGGTCTCTTTAGCAGGGGGCCGCCTAGGGAAGTACCACACCTTTGCCAGTTATTCATCCGCCAAGCAGTAATGTGCAAACATTACTGTGTTCCGGTATGAAGGGCAATGTTACCAGCGAAATTACTGGGCATGATGAGATTCAACAACTCATATCTCAGGGTGATAGGCGCATTGCAGTGCCTCGCAGAATTTTGAATTTTAAAATACTGGGTGGCACTGTGTCTGCCATGGGCAATCATGATGCTTACCATCAGGCATCTGATGAGCTCTCTTGTCACTCACAAGCATAAAAAAAAAAAAAAAAAAATTGTTCATGAAAGGTTCGCCTAGGTCGACCCCTACGAACTTGACCATTCACACTAGCCTTATAAATCTCCTTTGTCAATCTCTTTTCGTCCATCCTCTCCACATGTCCGAACCATCTAAGCAATCCTTTCTCTATCTTTGTCACTAAATCTTCTATTACGCCACAGCGTTCCCTTATCACACTGTTCCTCACTTTGTCCATCAAGGTCACTTAAGTCATACTTCCAATCACTTGTTACGATTAAAGTTAGAGATGTCACGAATATTCGGCAACTATTCGGTATTCGGCCTATTCGGCCACTTTTTTTGCTATTCGGTATTCGGCCGAATAATACGTACTATTCGGCCGAATACCGAATACCAAATCATGTAAAAAAGACACGTTATATTGCTTAAAATTATGTATTTATTTCCAAAATACAACAATTTAGTAATTAAAATTGATCAGTGGTAAGTTGTGATGGATAAAAACAAGCTTTTCAGCATTTTTTGGTAGCAAACGATTGCGCTTTTGATCGTAAATGTTAGCAGCCTCAGAAAATAACCTCTCACTATACACGCCACTTCCAGGAGAAGAAAGATAAACTTTAGCGACTTGTCTTAATCCAGCTAACGCGCCCCCGACAAGTATGTATTTCGTGCCGAATGTTCGGCGCTTCGGCCGACAGCGTTGCCGAATATTCGGTATTCGGCCAATTCACTATTCGTGGCATCTTTAATTAAAATCCCTCGCTTTTTTCAGATGTGGCAATTCGCGCCGAACTCTGTCCACTATTTACTATCGTTATGGCAGCGGATGGTATCGTCAGTTCCTTATGTGAAAGCGACGGAGCCTCATTTACTGGAGACATACGCGCCGGGGGTCACCGCTGCCTATATCACATCCAGATTGGACTCTGTAGCTTGCGTTGTAAGGTAAATATTGTCTATAAGGCCTCTTTTGCAGGGGGCCGTCTGGGGAAGTACCCCACCTTTGCCAGTTATTCATCCGCCAAGCAGTAATGTGCAAACATTACTGTGTTCCGGTATGAAGGGCAATGTTACCAGTGAAATTACCGGCCATGACGAGGTTCATCAATTAATATCTCAGTGTGACAGGCGCAGCGCAGTGCCGCGCACAATTTTGAATTTTAAAACACTGGGTGGCTCTGTGTCTGATATGGGCAATCATGATGCTTACCATCAGGCACCTGATTTGCTCGTCATGTCATTCATTATCATAAAAAAAATATGAATATATTTTTTTAATTAAATATTTTCGAGTTTGCTAAAATATAGTATTAATCATTTGTTCTCAACAGAGACGGCGCAGAAGACCCGCTAGACGACGTAGGCACAATCCAACAAGAACTAGAGAAGCTCTCGGTGATAGGACGGTGCGAGTATGGCAACACTTGCCAATTGTTAGTGGCGCACTTCGACCGCGCCGCGTTGGCTTACAGCAGGGAACACTCCCCGCACGACACGCTCATATTGCAAGGTATGGCAACACCGGACCGCAGACCGATCATATTATGTCCGCCGTTCTTAGTTTATTTATCGATTTGAGGATTTCGAGTACCGAGAATTGTTTCCTGAGTAAGAATATGTTCCCAGACTCGGATACAAAATATATATTATGCCGATTTTTGTCGTGACTTCGACTAAAAATTTACAAGATTTCCTATTAAATTTGTAAAAAAAAAATATTTTTTTTAAGTGCCTGATGGTAAGCATCTGATTGTCCATATCAGACACAGTGTCACCCAGTGTTTTAAAGTTCAAAATCCTGCGCGGCACTTCACTGCGCTTGTCACCCTGAGATATCAGTGGTTGAAAGTTATCATGCCCAGTAATTTCGCTGGTAACATTGCCCTTCAGACCGGCGCCCCTATTATGCATGGTCAAGCGATAGAAGTAAAAGTAGCAGAAGCAGTGAAGTAGCAGTAGCAGTAATTGCAAAATGTCACTTTGAATTCGAATTACGCATGCTTTCTGCACTGCTGTTTTGTCGCTTTGGCACACTAGCGGCCTAATGGAATATTAGCAGTAAATGGAACTAATTATTGCGGTTTAATTTTTTTTATCTGTGGGAGGCTGCTATAGTCTGTTCTATTTTTACCTTTGATTTCATCAAATTATTTATCTTCTATGGGCACGGGCCACTAAATCAATGAGACAGAAGGACGGTTACTATATCACCAGATATTCGAGTAATATATTTTCAACTTGGAGTAAGCGCACTACATTTATTTTTAAGTGGGTGCATAAATGTTATGATTGTTTTAGTTAAATATTATTTATAGTATAAACTTCATACAGAAGTCCGCAGTCTGTACTACATTAAAGTTCATATTACCTATTAACATCCAATCTATTCATATCAAAATACGGACACAATATTATGTAATAATATCTTCGGTGCGGGGGAAATCTCCAATCCCCCAAAAGTGGTTAGGTCAAGTTAAATGGATTAAAACAAAACATAACTTTAAAAATATACCTTTTCTTCTTTTTCCTTACCCTTTCCCCCTAAATTCGTGGCTTGAGTCACAGTAGCGGCACAAAAATAATATCTCTTCGGCAGATGGGCGGGAAGGGTAGGAGGTAATCTCCCTTCTCCACATACTAGTCAATTTTGTGCTATTCGATTCCAATTTCTATATTTAAATATACATAAAAATCGAAGCCCTGGTAGAGCCGGCTTTCTGTTTGATTATATTATGTGGCAGCGTTGATGGATTACCTAAATTCTAAATCTGACAACAATAAAGTTATCCATTCATAATAATGTCCAGTCATAATTAATTACTTATATCCTTGTTTAATATGATAATATCTCACTTGAACTATATTTCACCCATATTAGCTGCGAGAGAAGGTAAGTTACGAACGCATAGATTGCATATACCTACTCCAACTGTTGTTGTTGTTTACATATTATCGAAACTAATATTACTGCTTGTTAACAGGCCAAACGTAAAGCTCCAGTAGCCAGATGGAACTATATACAGAAGGATGAGGCAGAAACCAGGGGCCGATGTCGTACTTATCACCGTCGTACTGTGGCGGAACGTAAACACCTACCTACCCAGTCTGAGAGGTTGTGGCATAGGCCTCGCGTTTGATTTGGCTGTAAACGTGCTAGAAATAGTGGCTGTGACGCATACCTACTAACTATCTCGAAAGAGAGCACCCTAGGGAACTAATAAAGTGTGCAAGTAACTCATTGAAACTGGCCCATAATAAAACACATATAAAGCTCCAAAATCTTTTATTTTCTCCTACTTAGGTGTGAGAAACAGATAAGTACGCGCGTGTAATAATAAATAAGTGTATTTTTAGTTAGTGTGATCATATTTTAACATAACAAGTAAGCATAATAGTATGGTGGCCCTGGGTTCAATCCCCGGGCAAGTTAAACAGGTATGAGCATGTCTGTTTGATTGTGTCTGGGTGTTAAAAAATATGCATATATAAGATGCGTGGTCGCGAGCGCTACTGTTGACCATGAGGTCCCGGGTTCGATCCCTAGGTCAGGAAAAATGTGTTATTATTAAGTATGAATTTTCTCAATGACAGTCTAAGTCTAGAGTCTGGAACTGTGCCCGGTAGATGATAATGGACTCTGGAATTACGCTAGTTATTTTATGTTATTGGCAATAGTAGTTAACTACATGTAAGTAGGATTATAAATCCTACTTCTTACTAATACTGCAAGCTATTCCTACCTTTCACTATAATACAGCTTAGACCCTGAAATAACACATAGTCTAGGGTACTTTCCAGCGCATAAAACACAGGTAGTATAAGTATATTATATTCTTACTTTCCTTTTTATTATTCTTTTAATGACAATAATTATGTTGAATAAATCTATAAATTCTATAATAAGTAAAAAATAATATGGTTATTATCAAAGAAATTCAATTTATAATAGCAAAACAGAATAAACTATGAACAGCTCTATTGATAGTCAGTAATTAGTTCTGGACCCTCAATCCCTAAGTACAAATTATGGGTCTGACGAGTCTTCTTAACAGTCTCTTCTCTCATGTCTACTTGTCTCCATCTATTAAGTGGACATCTCTTGTAGCTGCAAAAGTATAAAATTTTACTAAATAAATAATATTTAAAACAGCCCGATAGCCTGTTGGCTCAGATGGTAGTTACTCTGCTTTCTGTTCCGCAGGATCCAGGTTCGAACCCTGTCCAGGTCAAACATTTGTGTGCATGAACATGTCTGTTTGATCTGTGTCTGGGTGTTATAAGCTTACATAAGTATGTATATAAGTCTTCTGGTTAGCATAGACCAGCTTCTAGCCTAGTTTGGGACCAGATGACCGTGTCTGGAAGTTGTCCCATATAATTATTATGTATAACATGGAGATAAAATAAGAATAATAAATACCTACACCAGTCACTGGGTGGAATTAAATATAAGCTGTGTCCAGTTGCATCGAACCTACACAAGCACAAGAAAGAATCGAGTGGCTGAAAATGAAAGAGATTCTTAGACCTCCTGTATGGATCTTTGAGGATGTTATTGATTGAAAGAGAAGTTGTTGTGTCGAGTGTTATATAATTGTTTAATAGGTATACTAAATGAGTCGCATGTAAATGATGAAGTGATTGATTGCGAACTGGTAAATTTAGGCCGCAGCAGTTTGATTTGCAACCGCAGCAAGACGCAGGTTTGGTTTGACCATACACCTCGAGACATACTTATTCAACAGAAGGATATTTTATGATATTAGGTAGGTACATATCTAGGCTGAATGAAGATAATTTATTAGGTACCTGGTAAGTTAGTGTTTTATCACAATAAACGTTTGCATGTTATGAATTTAATCATTCAATAATAATTATTTATAGGCACCTACCTAGACACATTAAAACAATAAAAAATAAGGCCAAATTACCTTTCTGATGTGTCTTGAGATTCAAATACTTAATTTCTCGTTAATCCTCAACTTTCACAATGGGTAATATTATGGTTTTTGAAGCTGTAAACACACCAATAACCAAAATAAGGTGTTTGAGTTCGACTCAACGACTTGGACTCTTGTTTTATGGGTCTTGTAAATAAGTTTATGCAGGTAAAACATCACGATTTTGGTTAGAGTTTTTTTGATTTGGTTAACAATCTGAACAACAATCAGCAAATAGTAGTCGCCTTCTGTCAGTCCCATTTCGCGCTGCTACTTCTATCGCTCTGCTGTTGAAACGCTTCGGTAATTCCGAAAATTCAGCCTTAGCAGCAATTTCTGCCACAGACCACAAAGATTTCTTCACTAACGACCAATTTTTGGTTCCTTTCCCGACGGTCAGAGGGCGTCTTGAATCGAGCTAGCAATCAATTGCAAGTTTTTTTGGGTAATTCGAAACATGCCGTTTGACAGCAGAAATTGAGCAATCTTAAACGCTTTCCACACTTCTGTTGCGTCCGTAATAAGCCCGCGGAACACAGTAATGTTTGCACATTACTGCTTGGCGGATGAATAACTGGCAAAGGTGTTGTACTTCCCCAGGCTATTTTGTGATATATTACCGGTTAAGAGCGTACATAGCCTAGAAATTTGACACAATCCTATAAAAAAATTTACCAAATCGATGTTTTGTATTCCCCTGTTTCCTCCGAATATTATAAACCCGTTCTATAAATTTATATTCTGATATTTTTATAGTAAAGTAACCTAAGTCCCTGTCATTTTTATTTTTCTTATAAACCCTTGGTTTTTTCATAGTGAACTTCCAAAAATCCTAGTTTTACTCGTGAGATTGGACGTTCACTACAAAAAAATGTAAAGTTTATAAACAAATGATAGGGACATACTTTACTTCATCTTTAAAATATCAGGATATAATATATATCAAATAGGTTTACTGTATTCGGAGGAAACAGGGGAATACAAATTACGATTTAGTAAATTTTCCATAGGATCGTGTCGAACTGCTAAGAGGTCCTGTATCCTGTTAGTGTTAATGCACAATAGATTACAGGTATAGGTAAATACTATAGTCCTTATATTACGTTTTATAAAAATATTAATGCTTCTCCTGCCTCTTACTTATAACTTACATAATAAAATTAGGAAAATGGTCACCTGTGAATTTATGAATTGTATTGTAAGGGTAAAAATAAAATTATCTTCATATTATTTAATATAGTAGTCCGTGATGCCACTGGGAAAAGGTACCAACGGAAGACCAGCGCAGGTTGTTCTGCAACCTGCATTATGCTGAGTTAGTACCTTTTCGCCGCATACTTCTTTTCAATATTAACATTAATATAAGACCCAGAGCTAGATACCCCCATATTAAAATATTTTCTTTGCAAGTCTACACCAACAATACTTCTTTCTATAACCCAATAGTAAGAATGGCCCGAGAATACAATGAAATTCTTGTTCGTCATCATGACTCAGTTGATGTCTTTAACAACAAACTGCCAAAATTCAAGAATGATATTTTTTGTCCATATTATCTAAAGAATAAGTAATATGAACTTTCTCTTTTTATTACAAAATAAGTATAAAAATCCAATTTTGTAACTCTGCTTCATACTTATATTAAGTAGATTTGATTTTGTGTTCATGTTGTGTGCGCATAATTTAGGAGTGTAATCTAGTAATCACCTTTACTCATGATATTTAATTGCCATTAGATTATACTCTGTTTTCTGTACCTTATTTAATAAAATAAAATAAAATACTCGATGTTAGTATAAGATAAATTTATTTAGGCTTACATTTAGTTGTGTGCGGCGTTCTTTATTTAGTTCAGTATTGAGGATGAGTCGGTGTATATTGCAGGTCAGCTGACATGGCTGGTGTACATAATAGGCGCGGCCATCGGCGGGCGCGCGTCGTTGAACGCGTGCGACGAGAACGACGCCATGGACGGCGAGCTGGTCTGCCGCGTGCTGCAGCTCATGGACCTCACCGACTCACGGCTCGCACAGGTCTCTCACCGACGCCACGCGGATACATCATGATCGCAATCATTTTATTCGCAGGAATATATCTACAAACGGGTCTTAAATTAATTTTAATTAGTCCATTACGTTCTACCCTTCTTGTGTGCAAATTACAATAAAAAATAAAATTCAACTCAGATTAATTGGGTAATAATACCAATTTCCAAAATAATAAATATTCAAAATTCCATGCAAAATTAAGAAAAAAGAAGTAAGAATTAGATTAAGTAAAAAATTAAAATGTCAAAATCACATTATTTCATAAAAAAAGAAACATTATAACCTATATAATATGTAATTTTCAAATTCAATTCAATTCAATGTAATTCTCATCGAGATTGAATCAGAAATGTGGAGATCCATTGACGAACGAAAGTCACCGACATACCGCAGAGGATAAGCAAGTTGAAGGCAATGGGCGGCACATAGCACGTAAAACAATTGATAGACGATGGGGCTGTAAAGTTCTCGAATGGAGACCACAGACCGGCAAGCATGTGAATGTATCTACTATGGAACTAAGTCCTAAATGACTCTAAATAATTAAATAATTGTCCTAAATGATTGACATGCAAACTTGGAATGTAGGTTCTTTTTGTTGTCTGGACGTGTGCTAAGAAAGGATTTTTAAAAATTCACATTCTAAGGGGTCCAAAAAGGGCTTTAAAGTTTTGATATAAAACTACCATATTTCATAATTGAGAGCGGGCAAAGCCGCTGTTCTTACACTCGTATATGATATGTAAAGACGTGAGGTTATCCTTAACCAAATATGACAGACCAAATATTTGACAGCCTCGTTGGCTCAGATGGTAGTAACTCTGCTTTCTGTGCCGCAGGGCCCAGGTTAGATCGCCTGCCAAGTCAAACATTTGTGTGCATGAACATTTCTGTTTGATCTGTCCCTGTGTGTTATGAGCTTATATAAGTATGTATATCAGTCATCTGGTTACCATAGTACAGGCTTCTAGCCTAGTTTGGGGCCAGATGACCGTGTGTGGAAGTTGTCCCATATTATTATTTTTTTTTTTCCACAAATACAGGCCAGATCAGTATTATAAATTATGGTTTCTCCTTCCAGGGCGGTTGTGAGAAATTGGAGTTAGCAATGATGTCGTTTTTCGAGCAATTCCGAAAGATATACGTCGGCGAGCAAGTTCAGAAGAACAGCAAGGTTTACAGGAGGCTGAGTGAAGTTCTGGGTCTGAGCGACGAGAGTAGACTGCTCAGTGTTCTCATGAGGAAGATGTAAGTTGTATTAGTTATATAACTATAATATATTTCAGCTGATATATCCTATACGTACGTTTTGTAGTGGTAGGCCTCTTTTGCAGGGGCCCGCCTGGGGAAGTACAACACCTTTGTCAGTTATTGATCCGCCAAGCAGTAATATGCAAACATTACTGTGTTCCGGTCTGAAGGGATATGTTACCAGCGAAATTACTGGCCATGACGAGTTTCAACAACTAATATCTCAGGGTGACAGGCACAGTGCAGTGCCGCGCAGGATTTTGAATGTTAAAACACTGGGTGGCTCTGTGTCAGATATGGGCAATCATGATGCTTACCATAACCCCGGTCACTCACATGCGTATAAATATTCGTACATTGTACAAATGTTTGCACGCATGTGAGGGCAGTCAGATATACTATTCGCAAACTCACCGGATATGCGAATGGGTTCGCAAACTCACTATGGAAACCCGTTTGCATTTGATAGATAGATACACACTTTATTGGTACACCACAAACAAGATCTAAAAACTAATAACAATTCATAATAACTAGTGTAACAATGGGCGGTCTTATCGCTAAGATATATAAAGTACTCTGTGAGCACAACTGGTTGCACGAATGTGTAGGAGACTACGCGAAGGTTCGAGGTTCGCGCCCTTTGATGTGCATCAAAAAACCAACACAACTTGGAAAAGCACGAATGCAGCGAAAACTTTGCATAATTATTTTCAAATGTCGTCCTACACTTGTGGGGTCGCGTATTCGTACGCATGTAAGTGACCGGCATCAGGCACCTGATTTGTTCGTCTTGTCACTATAATAAAGAAAAGTGCGACACCAATAAAATATAATGTATAATGCTTATGTGATATATTTGTACTGCCTCGGTGACGTAGTGGGCATAAGCTCGACTGCGATACTGAGGTCCCGGGTTCGATCCCCAGGTCAGGCAGAGTTTTTGCATTTTGTCATTAAGAAAATGATCTCTTTGACAGCCTGGAGTCTGGAATTGTGCTCGGTAGATGGCAATAGGCTCGCCTCCTATGAGGTGAGATTCGATTCAGGAACTCTAGATTTAAAGCCTGACATACTGACGAAATGTGGGTGTCGCCTACAATGTGACTGAGTCCTGAGTACACCACTGTCGGGGAAAAGGTGTGATTGTATGTTATGTTATGTTTATATATGTATATATTCCAGCATTCAGATCCAGAAATGCACTACGAAGACGATCATCTTCTAGAGCTTACTTTGTTAAGAATAAAATTCTTACTGTAATTCACAAAGATCAAGAAAACTTGTTAAAGAATATGGATGTACATAAACATAACTTGCGAAATAAGGAAAAGCTTTTCCAACCGATGATAAGATTAGTAAAAATAAGAAAGCAAGGGATATATAATAAAATAGTTATGTATAATAAACTACCAATTAACCTCACGAAATTAGATATTCATCAATTTAAACGCAAACTTAAACCTTTTTTTGAATTGAACCCATTTTACACAATAAATGAATTTATGGAAATGCGTCTCAGCGAATCGTCATTCATTGGTGGGCTTTGCCTAATAATATTTGTTTAATTTTGACTAGTTTCTCTTGGCCTGACATATTATTATTATTATTATTTTAAAAATCAATACAATATTTCTTAATTTATTAATTTGATTATGACATAATATTATGCTATAAAAAATAAGTATTTCATATAATTAACACCTATCTGACGTGCCATTGTAACAGAAATTGTTAATATTGTGGTCAATAAAGAATCTGAATCTGAATCTGAATCCAGATTCGCCCAGATGAGATACAACCTTTGATTTGAAGCAAAGGGGAGATAGGGCACGTTCTCCCAGCGCTTACTCAACAACTGACACGTGCAATTTGCTCAGTGTGCAGTTTGCACAGTGACATAATATAATGAACAACAAAGATAGTAAGATGTACCTAAACCGAAGTGCGACCGAGACAACAATATTAGTCGCTCGTACGACCTTACTTTACTGACGTGCGTGGACCTAATGGGACCTAATTTGAGCTTTCCAGTTTCGAGAAGCCAGTACCTCATCTCCCCTTTTCTCTAAATCAATGGATACAACACATCACTCCCCGGAAATTCTGGAAATTTCTAGATTCAGCGGGCTTGAGCAGTGAATTATATATCTATACGGGCTGCCACAATAGATCAGCAATTGTCGAAGCGGCTTCAGTGGGGCTATTGGCGTTCTCGGTGACTATCACTGACTAATATATACTAATATATATCACTATCTTGGTTTGACATAAACTACAAATGTCAAAGTCCGGTTACTAACCAAAGACATTATGTTAAACTTATCTAAGTAGAATGTGGACTATGTCGGTCCCGAGTGAGAACCACTCGTAGTGTATATCCTTTTCTTTTCTCTCCTCCAAATTTGACAGTGAATGGTCTTGTTAGAAAGGTAGAAGGTATTTGTACCTAATTCAAACCACAGAACACAAAGACTTATGCCTGATAACGACTGGTGATTATGAAGAACGCCAACAGCCCCACAGAAGTTTTGGCGGGAGACCGAAGAGTACAGTTTGGCTCCCGCATCTTTATCAATTATCGGTGCATTTTCGTGTGTTTAACGTGTAATAATGGTGGAATATTACGTGTTGAGTGTTTTCGAAGATACACAAGTCTCTTGGCAAGTGATGCGGGAGTTGACATGTGATTTTTCGTGTTCCCACCAAAATTCTGACAGCTTCTTGTAAAGACCACCACTTTACTAGAGCTGTGACTCGACTGAGCTTGCCCTGACTATGAATTGACTAATTGTCCGTATTAACTTGAAAATTTATATAACTTGACACTGGCAATACATTCGTGTGGGTCCAATTCTCTCAGATATTCACACAGTCCAATGCTTTCTAGAGATGCAAGTTCTCATGTTGCCCTTAGATGGCACACTAAGCAACGAAAGTTCACAGGCTACCGCTAGATGGCGTTTCGCTTACATGTGGAGAAACATGGAGTCGTATGAAAATTCTACACAAACAGTAACGTGATAACCCTGGTGGGGCAAAATCCACTAATGTATGTATGTAATATGTAACCTGCATTTATAGCAAATAAATATATTCTATTTTATTCTATTCTATAGGCATTTCAAGTCGCGGAATCCGTCCCACCGAGTCAATTTAGTGGGGCATATTCCCCGAGATAATTTGTTTCATTCCACTATGCCCCACCAGTGGGGCGGCTTGGTGGGGCAGGGTGTAACAATCCCATAAAAGAAGAAAAAAAAATCAGCCCCACAGGTCCCCTATGGTTGATATAAATAATATGAATATTCCAGCATAACAAACCTGAAGTACTGGGGTGGGTCAGAGCAGATAATATCGAAGACCCTGGGCCTCCTCAGCGACCTCAGCGGCGGATATTCCTGCGTCAGGAAACTCGTCAAACTGGAAGAGGTGCAGTTCATGTTGACGCACCACACGGTCAGTTTATAATAATAATGTATTTTTGTTGTAGTGGTAGGCCTCTTTAGCAGGGGCCCGCCTGGGGAAGTACCACACCTTTGCCAGTTATTCATCCGCCAAGCAGTAATGTGCAAACATTACTGTGTTCCGGTATGAAGGGCAATGTTACCAGCGAAATTTCTGGGCATGATGAGATTCAACAACTCATATTTCAGGGTGACAGGCGCAGTGCAGTGCCGCGCACAATTTTAAAACACTGCGTGGCACTGTGTCTGATATGAGAACCCTGGACCTCTTGATTGGCAGTCGAGCATGCGCCCTCTACGCCACCTAAGCACCGAGAATATATAATATAATAAGAATTATATAACGTACAGATTATAATATATAATATACGGTATTAGATAACGTATAGAATGGACACTGTCATCCGCCCACCAATCGGGCCTTCCTCACCGCGAGCGAGATTGAGCTCTCCACGAGCCCTGCATGCCTGTAGCACGTGTACAAAATTCCATGTGTGCAGTGTCTATGTAGTAGGTAGTTACATCGAGACTTTTGTATGGAATTGAGTCGAGTCTCCGGGGTGTGGAAAAGTATACAAAAATTTTAAAGTTTATTTATTTATCATAAAAACCTTACAATATAGTACAGGAAATATAGGTGTACTTAGGTGTACGTCTTAAAAATAATGATATACCTAATTTTATTAAAATAACCTCGGTGGCCTCGGTGGCGTAGAGGGCGCATGCTCGACTGCCAATCAAGAGGTCCCGGGTTCGATCCCCAGGTCAGGCAAAGTGATAAATATTGGATTTTTCCATTAGGAATTATCTCAATATCTGCCTGGAGTCTGGAACTGTGCCCGGTAGATGGCAATAGGCTCGCCCCCTATTACATGGGACCAATAACATACTGGCGAAATGTGGGTGTATCTACTATGGGACTGAGTCCTGAGTACACCTCTGCCTACCCCTTCGGGAAAAAGGCGTGAATGTATGTTATGAATGTATGTTTTTTTTTTTTATTTGTACATTAGACATCTCCAAACAAGAGCGTTTGGACCTTTTTTTACATAATTAATTGCATTATTAGGCGTTTTTATTGGACTAACTTAGAATGAATGTATGTTTATTAAAATAACCATTTAAAAAAATGGTGAGCGATATGTTTCAGGCGGAACACTTCCCATTCCTGGGCATATCGGGCGTGGGCATAGGAGTGGGCAGCGAGATGCGATGCCGCACCATGCTGTACACGGCGCTGGGCAGGCTGCTCATGGTGGAGCTGGGCGAGGACGAGGAGAGGTTCCACGGGTTCATGTTGCCGCTCACCGGTGAGGACGACACGGCCGTGGGACGTCCACTGCCGGACATAGGCCTCTCCCATGAAGGGGGTTTGCCAATACCAAATAATGAATAGTAGGTCGCGTCACGGTTTAATAGCGCTGACCTTAAATGCGCAGAAATGGATTTTGACGTGACAACGTCTTATAATTCGATAGAGCCGGCTGCACGCACGAAAAAACATGACTCATGCGGCGTTACCTCGCTCTGAGGCGTTCCATGTAAGGCTTGAAGTGCAAGCGAGAGCGCGGAACGAGCGACAAAGAAGCACAATCGGCCTTTGCGTTCGGCAGCGTTCGACATCCGTCTCTCTCCTACTTGAGTGAGCGCGTTGTCACGTTCAACTATCGTCAGTAAACCGACTTTACAGACAACCAATTTTTTTAGATCAGTTTGGTAACAGGAATGAGGTGCGACGGGAGAGGCGCTCCATTGGTCGCTCGGTCGTCTTCACCCCGTCTTACCTCCTTCACGCGTCTCACATAATTGGACGTGTCCTTTTGATTAAAAATTTAAAACATAAGTTCATTTTATTTAATTTGAGCATGCCTTATTGCACTTTTTTTCATACTTTTATACTTGACTTGACAAATTAGGTAGTTACTGAAAAAACTCGCTTAATAATTATATGCGCGACTGTACACTTGCGCAAAGCACACCTCCACTTTTGCCTAGCGCCATTAAACCGTGACGCGACTCGTACTGGCTTGCAGAAACATCACTCTCGAGGAAAATACCTGTTTGGGTTTAAGAATATACCTACTCTTCCTGCTTACGCAAGAAATTGAACCTTATTGTGTGAGCGAGCGCTGATAAGCAATAATATTGATTTTCTTATACTTTCAGCGGCGTTTGAAAGTATAATAGGCCTCCTAGGGCCCCCGGAAAGCGGCATGTTCGCGACGGAGGAAGCTAAGAAGACGCTCATAGGCCTGGCGCGAGATTTGCGCGGCCTAGCGTTCGCTTTCAACACGAAAACCACTTTCATGATGCTGTTTGATTGGATGTAAGTATTTTATAGAGTTGCTCGTTATCATTTGGCTCTTATGGTGGTTTGAGCCCCATACAAAATGATATTTCGCAATTATGGAAAAAGATAGAATATTTTCCACTTAATAGGATACAGGACCTCTTTAGCAGTTTGACACAATCCTATGGAAAATTTACTAAATCGATGTTTTGTATTCCCCTGTTTCCTCCGAATACAGTAAACCTATTTGATATATTTATATCCTGATATTTTAAAGATGAAGTAAAGTATGTCCCTATCATTTTATTTTTGTTTATAAACTAAATTTTTTTGTAGTGAACGTATCACGCGAGTAAAACTGCGATTTTTGGAAGTTCACTATGAAAAAATAAAAGGGTTTATAAGAAAAATTCATATGACAGGGACATAGGTTACTTCACTATAAAAATATCAGGATATAAAATTACAGAATGGGTTTATTATATTCGGAGGAAAGACCGTATGTTCTTTTTGCTATTAAAAAAAAATTAACATAATCTAAAAACTACTTTTTACAATTTTCATAAATACGACGAAACTGTAAGGTATTCTTTGACAAAATATGTTTTCGCGCAAATAAAGGCCAGATCCAGAGCCAACCACAAACAATTGAGTGGAAAACTATTACCTATTTCTTCATATCCGTGTATTTTTTTTGTAGTGGTAGGCCTCTTTAGCAGGGGCCCGCCTGGGGAAGTACCACACCTTTGCCAGTTATTCATCCGCCAAGCAGCAATGTGCAAACATTACTGTGTTCCGGTCTGAAGGGCAATGTTACCAGCGAAATTACTGGGCATAACGAGTTTCGTCAACTAATAACTCAGGGTGACAGGCGCAGTACAGTGTCGCGCAGAATTTAGAGTTTTAAAACCCTGGGTGGCACTGTGTCTGATATGGGCAATCATGATTACCATCAGGCACCTGATTTGCTCGTCTTGTTACTCATTATCATAAAAAAAAAAAAATTCATTTTGTATGGGTGACGACCTTAAGTACTAATATTTTGGTATGACAGCCTCGTTGGTTCAGACGGTAGTAGCTCTGCTTTCTGTGTCGCAGGCGCCGGGTTCGATCCCCGGCCAGGTCAAACATTCGTGTGCATGAACATGTCTGTTTGATCTGTCCCTGTGTGTTATAAGCTTGTATAAGTATGTATATCAGTCATCTGGTTACCATAGTACAGGCTTCTAGCCTAGTTTGGGACCAGATTGTAGTATTTTAGACCCTGTTGGGGGTTGGGACTTATGTTTTGTTGGTAAATAACTAGAAATAAACATTAAAGTCGTCGAGTTTTGAATGTGTACGCTGGAAAGAGATTTGTTATTAATAGGATGATAGAAAAGGTATGGCGTCGAGGAAGGCTGACGATTTGAGTTCCACTGACTTTCGATATACAGGGGGTTGGTCTTAACCTCTTTTGAACCGACCAAGTAAGTACTGGAAACTGTCCCAAAAGTGTTACAAGTTTTTTTTTTTTTTATGTTAGCGAGTGACAAGACGAGCAAATCAGGTGCCTGATGGGAAGCATCATGATTGCCCATATCAGACACAGTGACACCCAGTGTTTTAAAATTCTGCGCGGCACTGCCCTGCGCCTGTCACCCTGAGATATGAGTTGGTGAATCTCATCATGCCCAGTAATTTCGCCGGTAACATTGCCCTTCAGTCCGGAACACAGTGATGTTAGCGCGACATTACTGCTTGGCGGATGAATAACTGGCAAAGGTGTGGTACTTCCCCAGCTGGCCCCCTGCTAAAGAGGCCTACCACTACAAAGATGAAATGAAATGAAATGAAATTGTTTATTGTGATAAAAACGACACGAAATCAATTACAATTATCACACAAGAAATAAAATATAATAGCGAAAAAAATGCAAATAAAATTAGAAACAATAGCGAAATTCAAATTAATAATAAAAATAAAAAATAATATGGGTCAAATTAAATTAAAAAGACAATTTTTAATTACATTATTCCATGTCATTATCTAGACCGTGTGTGGAAGTTGTCCCATGTTATTATTATTCCATCCATTTTTGTAGTGGTAGGCCTCTTTTGCAGGGGGCCGCCTGGGGAAGTACCACACCTTTGCCAGTTATTCATCCGCCAAGCAGTAATGTGCAAACATTACCGTGTTCCGGTAGGAAGGGCAATGTTACCGGCGAAATTACTGGGCATGATGAGATTCACCAACTCATATCTCAGGGTGACAGGCGCAGTGCAGTGCCGCGCAGAATTTTAAATTTTAAAACACTGGAGGGCACTGTGTCTGATATGGGCAATCATGATGCTTACCATCAGGCACTTGATTTGCTCGTCTTGTCACTCACTATCATAAAAAAAAGGATAAGAACGCGTGTTTTGTGTGTGTTTATGTTGACTTATGTGTGTACTCACTCTGTTGTTCCTTCCCAGTGCCCTTATCCCTAGCAGAGACGTGTACAATGCCGTTAGCGTCGATATCGAAGGTGACTTCAACTTGAGGAACTCCGCGCGGCGCGGGCGGTATACCCACCACGTCTTGTCATTCACTAAAATAAAAAATAAAAAAAACAAAGATGACCGTGTGTGGAAGTTGTCCTATGTTATTATTATTCCAGCTACCCAGTGTACATGAAGGTGCTCCTCCGCGGGGTGGAGCTGTGGTTCCCGGAGCCGGCGCTGTCGACGCCGGTGCTGAAGCTGACGGCGGAGCTCGCCCAGAACAGGAACCAGCGGCTGCACTTCGACGTCTCCTCGCCCAACGGGATCCTGCTGTTCAGGGAGCTCTCCAACATCATATGCGCTTATGGTGACTGTCATGAGACTACATAACATACATTCACGCCTTTTCCCCGAAGGGGTAGGCAGAGGTGTACCCAGGACTCGGTCCCATAGTAAGCACGCCCACATTTCGCCAGTATGTTATTGGTCCCATGTAATAGGGGGCGAGCCTATTGCCATCTACCGGGCACAGTTCCAGACTCCAGGCAGTTATTGAGATAATTCCTTATGGAAAAATCCAATATTTAACACTTTGCCTGACCTGGGGATCGAACCCGGTACCTCTTGATTGGCAGTCGAGCATGCGCCCTCTACGCCACCGAGCCACCGAGGCGGCGCTAAAACCCATTATAACTCTGTTTCTATTCTCCCTCGTTAAAACTCGTCAGTAAAACTACCGAGCTATAGAATGGGTCTCTTTATGCCCTCGTGTTACAATCTATATCGAATGAATGAATGAATGATAATACTTTATTGGTACCACAATTATACAAAAAAGGCAAAAAGAAAACTTAAAAACTAGAAAGAGTAACAACTGGCAGCCTTATCACTCAGAGCGATCTTTTCCAGAAAACCATGCAGAGGAAGGATATACAGAACATGACGGGACGGTGGTTCCAAAAACAAATACTTAAATGATAAATATATAAATAAAAATTATATAAAAATAATATATAATACATACTAATCTATACTAATATTATAAAGAGAGAATCTTTGTTTTTTTGTTTTTTTGTTTGTAACGAATAGGCTCCGAAACTACTGGACCGATTTTAAAAATTCTTTCACTTATGGATAGCTTAATTCAGTGTGAGTGCCATAGGCTATATGAGATTTTGAAAAATATTAGAGATCCGTAAGAAAACTGCAATATTGTGAACCAAGGTGTCACATATATTCATTAATTTGCTTGCGCTGTGAAATCTATTGATGGTAGAATAAAATAATGTACTAGGGGTTTGTAGTACTTACTAATATCTACAAAATAGTCCACGGATATTTCATCCATCTATTTTGGTTTAGTCACAATAATCGAAACAGACATAATATGAATGCGCTGTAATAAGTATTGGAGGTAGAATAAAGTAATGTACTAGGGGTTTGTAGTACTTATCAATACCTACAAAACAGTATACATAGATTATATCCATCTTTTTTGGTTTAGTCACAATAATCGAAAAAGTGATTATTTTTCATGCGGTGTGAAAACTATTGGTGGTAGAGTAAAGTAATGTACTAAGGGTTTGTAGTATTTATCAATACCTACAAAACAGTATACATAGATTATATCTATCTTTTTTGGTTTAGTCACAATAATCGAAGCAGTGATTATTTTTCATGCGGTGTGAAAACTATTGGTGGTAGAGTAAAGTAATGTACTAGGGGTTTGTAGTACTTATCAATATATTCAAAATAGCCCACGATAAATTCATACATGTGTTAAGGTTTGGTCATTGTAACAGAAATAGTCATTAATTTGCGTGCGCTGCGTAAACCATTAGGGTTATATCTATTAAAATACAATGTATAACGAATTTACTCCTGTTAAACGTTCACTATACCTACTTCTGCTACCCGTGCGAAGCCGGGGCGGGCCGCTAGTAACAGTATAATCTCAGTAACTCAGGCACTTCGATAGATCGGCACGTCCAATATAATCCGGCACCCTTTCCCCTCTATACCTGTGCGCTCCTCTATACTTGGTCGCTGCGTCATCGACTAGCAGTCTAACCTCTAAACTTATCACGTGCACGTGCTAACGTATTGTTTCAATTTCAATTTCTTTATTGCATAATTCATGATATAAAAATAGATGGTAGTACATAATCATATTGTTTCTTTCAAGTGAGACTAGTTTATAGTTCAAAATGTCAAATAATCTCTATGAAATGCTTTATTTTGTTTATTACCGATGACTTTTTCAGTGTAACCCAGTAATCCGAACATTCCAATAATCCGACACCCTCCGGTTTTTAATAGTGCCGGATTAGTGAGATTACACTGTAATACCATTGTTTGCAATTGTTTGCAGGCAGCAGAATATTGACAGTGGAAGTGAACAAGAAACAAATGTACGCGCTCAAGTTGAAGGGTATATCTCTATGTTTCTCTATATTGAAGGCGGCTTTGTGCGGGAACTACGCTAATTTCGGCGTGTTTAGGTAAGATATCACATAGTATGTATATGAAAAGATAAATTATACCCATGGGCGGTATTTGAAACACTCACCATTCCGCCATTCCGCACCATTCCGCGACTGCCTCGGTGGCGTAGTGGTCGCATGCTCGACTGCCAATCAAGACGTTCCGGGTTCGAGTTAAGCAGTGTTAAATATTGAATTTTTCCATTAGGAATTATCTCGATAACTGCCTGGTGTCTGGAACTGTGTCCGGTAGATGGCAATAGGCTCGCCCCCTATTACATGGGACCAATAACATACTGGCGAAATGTGGGTGTATCTACTATGGGACTGAGTCCTGGGTACACCTCTGCCTACCCCTTCGGGAAAAAGGCGTGAATGTATGGATGTACCATTCCGCGCGGGGGCACTCTACCATTTGAGCTACCGTGAAGGCAAAAGAAGTGTTTATTTCGATATGAATTCTAAAGCCGGGAGTACAGCTACGTGTTAGCGTGTTATATAACAATATTCTGTTAAATAACACCAAAGCCAGGCCAACTTTCATGTTAAGCCGGGTCCGCAGCGGCATGTTTTTGTGTTACCTAACACAATAACATGAAAAGTGGGCGTGGCTTTGGTGTTATTTAACAGAATATTGTTATATAACACGCTAACACGTAGCTGTAGTCCCGGCTTAATTGTAACATTATTTGTATTATGAACAACCTTTTTTCATCAAACTCCACACTTGCTATTGAGAAATTCTAGGAAAGCGTGTTATCTTAGGCCTCATCTTCACTTTCCATCAGGTGAGATTGGGGTCAAACGCTGACCTATTAAATGTAAAAAAAAAATAAAAAAAAAAAAAAACTGTCATGGTGGCTCATATTACCGTAGTCAAAAGCGGACGTATTTTATCACTTTTTTATCCTTTGGCTGGCTACAAAAATATTAATTGTAAAGTAGTTTGTTGAAAAGACAGATTTTTTTTGGTATAATTGTCTTATTGCCAGCATGCTGCTGCTCATTTGTGGGCAAGAGTGGACATTGACCTTCTCGTGGATAGGATTCGCTAGTCGCGTAGTGTAGTAATAAATCTGTCTTTTCAACAAACTATTTTACAATTAATATATTTGTAGCCAGCCAAAGGATAAAAAAGTGATAAAATACGTCCGCTTTTGATTAAATAGCAATCGCAATCATTGATAGCATGCGATTGCTTTAATAGCATAATATAGCAAATTATATGTAGTTGCGATATTCTGTGATTGCGATTTTAGCGAATTCATCGCTTCATACGATCATAGCGGCAGCGTGCGCCGTGTGCTCTCCCTCGTAACCACGGGAGACGCCGAGACGGGAATACTGAAAACTATATCTGTTTCACGTGACCCTGATTGACCTCGTTGCTTTCGAGTCACGAGTGTAATTATTAGCAATTTGGTAGGCGCGATTAAGCCATTATTATCTTTATTTGCTTGTACTTAGGGTCGTATATTGAATGAACGTGTATGATTATTTAATTCGTTAAAATTAATAGCGGGGCGGTGTGAAGTACGAAGTGCGAATTATCGTCATAGCAAATAGCATAGCAATAGCAAATAGCATGCTATGACTCAATAAATCGCATGCTTATGATATTATTGTGAAATCGCAATAATTACCATCACTAGGATTCGCTCTACTCAGGACCTCTACATTTGGGGAAGTCATTTATTTATATATTTTTTTGTTATTTTTTTCAGGTTATACGGCGACGAGGCTTTAGACAACGCATTAAATATGTTTGTCAAATTATTATTAAGCATACCACAGAGTGATTTATTGGTGAGTGTTATGTCGTAGGATATTAGAGAAAACTGATAATTAATAATAATAATAATAATAATATGGGACAACTTCCACACACGGTCATCTGGTCCCAAACTAGGCTAGAAGCCTGTACTATGGTAACCAGATGACTGATATACATACTTATATAAGATTATAACACACAGGGACAGATCAAACAGTCATGTTCATGCACACAAATGTTTGACCTGGCCGGGGATCGAACCCGGGGCCTGCGGCACAGAAAGCAGAGTTACTACCGTCTGCACCAACGAGGCTGTCAATTGCGAATAACCTATGACGATTGCGAAATTGAATAGTTCAAAATTAGAGAGATTTTCTCGATCTTATCTCTTTTTTAGGATATTCGCAAAAATCCAATTGACCCCGCGGTTTCACCCGAGTAGTGTTCGTTCCCGCGGGAATATCGGGGTAAAAAGTACCCTATGTGTTATTCCAGGGTCTAAACTATCTGCATAACGAATTTCAGTCCAACCGGTTCAGTAGTTTTGGCGTGAAAGAGTAACAAACATCCATCCATCCATCCTCATAAACTTTCGCATTTATAATATAAGTAGGATTTTTAATATTGTCTCTGGTTCCTGTATGTATTCTGCAAGGAATTACATGTCACTTTAATTTCGTTGTCCGCTTCACGTGAAATGCCCCCAATGTAAGAACGTAATATTAGTGTATATGGTAATCTAGGTACTCATATTTACCAATAAAACATACATATACGTTCACGCCTTTTTCCCGAAGGGGTAGGCAGAGGTATACCCAGGACTCAGTCCCATAGTAGATACACCCACATTTCGCCAGTATGTTATTGGTCCCATGTAATAGGGGGCGAGCCTATTGCCATCTATCGGGCACAGTTCCAGACTCCAGGCAGTTATTGAGATAATTCCTTATGGAAAAATTCAATATTTAACACTGCCTGACCTGGGGATCGAACCCGGGACGTCTTGATTGGCAGTCGGGCATGCGCCCACTACGCCACCGAGGCAGTCGCGGAATGGTGTGTGGTTCAAATCCCGCCCGTGGGTGTAATATATCATTACATATAATATACATATTATATGACTTACCTAAACACGTCGAAATTAGCGTAGTTCCCTAACCTAACCTAACCCTTTGCAACACAGTTATGTAAACTACAGCAAAGGGTTAGGGCTGCCACAAATCATTGTAACACCTAGTACTTGAACAAATAAAGAATTTTTGAATTTTGAATTGAACTAAACAAATTGAGCCGGTTTTATTTATACAATAATTCGAGGAATCCTTGAATCCAACTCGATTATTGGTGAAAAAGAGAAAGAGGGGTTTTATAATGTCCTAATTGAACACTAGTAATTTGTTTTTTTTTTATTGTAGGACTACCCGAAACTATCACAAACGTACTACGTATTATTAGAGCGGCTCGCTCAGGACCACATGCCGTACCTCGCCTCGCTTCAACCTGACGCTACTCTATACATTCTGTGTTCTATCTCTGAAGGACTCACCGCCTTGGGTAATATCTCTTTATTATTATATTCACCTGAAGCTACTCTATACATTCTGTGCTCTATCTCTGAAGGACTCACCACCTTGGGTAATATCTCTTTATTATTATAATCACCTGACGCTACTCTATACATTCTGTGTTCTATCTCTGAAGGACTCACCGCCTTGGGTAATATCTCTTTATTATTATAATCACCTGACGCTACTCTATACATTCTGTGTTCTATCTCTGAAGGACTCACCGCCTTGGGTAATATCTCTTTATTATTATAATCACCTGACGCTACTCTATACATTCTGTGTTCTATCTCTGAAGGACTCACCGCCTTGGGTAATATCTCTTTATTATTATATTCACCTGAAGCTACTCTATACATTCTGTGTTCTATCTCTGAAGGACTCACCGCCTTGGGTAATATCTCTTTATTATTATATTCACCTGAAGCTACTCTATACATTCTGTGCTCTATCTCTGAAGGACTCACCGCCTTGGGTAATATCTCTTTATTATTATAATCACCTGACGCTACTCTATACATTCTGTGCTCTATCTCTGAAGGACTCACCGCCTTGGGTAATATCTCTTTATTATTATAATCACCTGACGCTACTCTATACATTCTGTGCTCTATCTCTGAAGGACTCACCGCCTTGGGTAATATCTCTTTATTATTATATTCACCTGAAGCTACTCTATACATTCTGTGCTCTATCTCTGAAGGACTCACCGCCTTGGGTAATATCTCTTTATTATTATATTCACCTGAAGCTACTCTATACATTCTGTGTTCTATCTCTGAAGGACTCACCGCCTTGGGTAATATCTCTTTATTATTATATTCACCTGAAGCTACTCTATACATTCTGTGCTCTATCTCTGAAGGACTCACCGCCTTGGGTAATATCTCTTTATTATTATAATCACCTGACGCTACTCTATACATTCTGTGTTCTATCTCTGAAGGACTCACCGCCTTGGGTAATATCTCTTTATTATTATAATCACCTGACGCTACTCTATACATTCTGTGTTCTATCTCTGAAGGACTCACCGCCTTGGGTAATATCTCTTTATTATTATATTCACCTGAAGCTACTCTATACATTCTGTGTTCTATCTCTGAAGGACTCACCGCCTTGGGTAATATCTCTTTATTATTATATTCACCTGAAGCTACTCTATACATTCTGTGCTCTATCTCTGAAGGACTCACCGCCTTGGGTAATATCTCTTTATTATTATAATCACCTGACGCTACTCTATACATTCTGTGCTCTATCTCTGAAGGACTCACCGCCTTGGGTAATATCTCTTTATTATTATAATCACCTGACGCTACTCTATACATTCTGTGCTCTATCTCTGAAGGACTCACCGCCTTGGGTAATATCTCTTTATTATTATATTCACCTGAAGCTACTCTATACATTCTGTGCTCTATCTCTGAAGGACTCACCGCCTTGGGTAATATCTCTTTATTATTATAATCACCTGACGCTACTCTATACATTCTGTGCTCTATCTCTGAAGGACTCACCGCCTTGGGTAATATCTCTTTATTATTATAATCACCTGACGCTACTCAATACATTCTGTGTTCTATCTCTGAAGGACTCACCGCCTTGGGTAATATCTCTTTATTATTATAATCACCTGACGCTACTGTATACATTCTGTGTTCTATCTCTGAAGGACTCACCGCCTTGGGTAATATCTCTTTATTATTATAATCACCTGACGCTACTCTATACATTCTGTGTTCTATCTCTGAAGGACTCACCGCCTTGGGTAATATCTCTTTATTATTATAATCACCTGACGCTACTCTATACATTCTGTGTTCTATCTCTGAAGGACTCACCGCCTTGGGTAATATCTCTTTATTATTATAATCACCTGACGCTACTCTATACATTCTGTGTTCTATCTCTGAAGGACTCACCGCCTTGGGTAATATCTCTTTATTATTATAATCACCTGACGCTACTCTATACATTCTGTGTTCTATCTCTGAAGGACTCACCGCCTTGGGTAATATCTCTTTATTATTATATTCACCTGACGCTACTCTATACATTCTGTGCTCTATCTCTGAAGGACTCACCGCCTTGGGTAATATCTCTTTATTATTATAATCACCTGACGCTACTCTATACATTCTGTGTTCTATCTCTGAAGGACTCACCGCCTTGGGTAATATCTCTTTATTATTATAATCACCTGACGCTACTCTATACATTCTGTGCTCTATCTCTGAAGGACTCACCGCCTTGGGTAATATCTCTTTATTATTATATTCACCTGACGCTACTCTATACATTTTGATAAACACGAATATATTATTAGTTGGAGAATAAAGAAATGCACAATGATATGCTTTAAAAAATAATATAAAAAATGCTATAAAAATACGGCAGCGGCAGCGGTCGGCGAAGCGTCAGATCCGATAAATTATAAGTTATAGATGTATTTTTAAGTGCGGTATAACGGTTTTCATCAAAAAGTTGCTATCTAATACATCCCTTATTATTTTTAATGTAACTAAATTGTAAGTTAATGTTACTTTTCGAATGTAACCAAACCAAATATTGTGAAATTATCTGTTGAAAAATTAAGCCCTACAAGTTTCTTGTGCGTTCTTCTTGTAGAGGTATCTTTCCGAACACACGGTAGACTCAGTACTGTTTATCTTCATTGACGTGCAAAAGTGACAGATTATGACCTATTTGAATAAATCTGTTTGAGTTTGAAAACTTCGTCAATATTCTTGTTGACAGTGACAGAGCCACAGACTAAATCCACAAATTCTTACATTTGCCAAATGTACTTACAAATAATGTTTGTTTTACAGATACGACCGTATGTACAGGATGCTGTGCGACGTTAGACCACATAGTTACATTTCTATTCAAACAATTAGTACAGAAATGTAAGTAACTAATGTAAGACAAAGATAGAGAAAGGAATGCTGAGGTTCGGACATGTGGAGAGGATGGATGAAAGGAGATTGACAAAAGAGATTTATAAGGCTAGTGTGAATGGTCAAGTCGGTAGGGGTCGACCGCGGGCGTACCTTTCATGAACAAGTTGATGTTATCTTAAGGAAAGGCCAGGTCAAAAGTACCTACAACCGACGAGCATGTATGAAAAATGTCATGAAAGTGAACGAAGCGAAAGTTGTATGTCAGGATCGTAGCAAGTGGATAGAAATAGTCTCTGCCTACCCCACCGGGAACAAGGCCTGACTGTATGTATGTAACATCAATCTGTTTCTATCTATAAATAAATTAGTTAAGAGCCCTATCACAATAGTGACAGCCTCGTTGGCTCAGACGGTAGTAACTCTGCTGTCTGTGCCGCAGATCGAACCTGAGGGTTTGATCCCCGGTCAGGTCAAACTTTTGTGTGCATGAACATGTCTGTTTGATCTGTCCCTGTGTGTTATAAGCGTATATAAGTATGTATATCAGTCATCTGGTTACCATAGTACAGGCTTCTAGCCTAGTTTGGGACAAGATGACCGTGTGTGGAAGTTGTCCCATTTTTTTTTTTCACTGCCTCAATTATTACTATATCTTTTTTTAAAAACATAACATAACATACATTCACGCCTTTTTCCCCGAAGGGGTAGGCAGAGGTGTACCCAGGGCTCAGTCCCATAGTAGATACACCCACATTTCGCCAGTATGTTATTGGTCCCATGCAATAGGGGGCGAACCTATTGCCATCTACCGGGCACAGTTCCAGACTCCAGGCAGTTATTGAGATAATTCCTCGTGGAAAAATCCAATATTTAACACTATGCCTGACCTGGGGATCGAACCCGGGACCTCTTGATTGGCAGTCGAGTATACGCCCTCTACGCCACCGAGGCAGTCACCTTTTTTTAAATACGTATAATATTATGTTTGTTCCGTAGCAAGCAATAAAGTGAGCAATCCACGCAAGCCTCCTCCGGAGATAAGCAACATGTTTGTAGAAGTGCTGCAACGACGGCCGGAGATCATGCAGCAATTGTTAGCGACGGTGAGACTTAAAAACATAACATACATACATATACATACTAACATACATACATATACATACGCGTATACATACATACAGTCACGCCTTGTTCCCGTTGGGGTAAGCAGAGACTATTTCTTTCCACTTGCTACGATCCTGAAATACAACCTGACCTGACATAAGTGATAAATATTGGATTTTTCCACGAGGAATTATCTCAATAACTGCTTGGAGTCTGGAACTGTGCCCGGTAGATGGCAATAGGCTCGCCCCCTATTACATGGGACCAATAACATACTGGCGAAATGTGGGTGTATCTACTATGGGACTGAGTCTTGGGTACACCTCTGCCTACCCCTTCGGGTAAAAGGGTGAATGTATGTTATATGCATCTCTGTTCATTTTGGCACCCTTGCATATTACAACAACACAGTAACACACTTAAACTAACTTGACTAACGTAACTTGTAACACAGTAATACCTAACTGTTGTCTATACTATCTATACTAATATTATAAAGAGAGAATCTTTGTTTTTTTGTTTTTTGTTTGTAACGAATAGGCGCCGAAACTACTGGACCGATTTTAAAAATTCTTTCACTTATGGATAGCTTAATTCAGTGTGAGTGACATAGGCTATATGAGATTTTGAAAAATATTAGGGATCCGTTAGAAAACTGCAATATTGTGAACCAAGGTGTCACATATATTCATTAATTTGCGTGCGCTGTGAAATCTATTGATGGTAGAATAAAATAATGTACTAGGGGTTTGTAGTATTAAATAATTATTTTATGCAATAAAAATTATGAAAATGAATATGAATCCTATCTAACCCCTCGGGGAAACGAGGTGTGACGTCATGTTATATTAATGTTCGTTTCAGGTACTAAATGTGATAATGTTCGAAGATTGCTGCAACCAGTGGTCGATGTCTCGACCTCTTCTCGGGTTAATATTACTTAATGAAGAACATTTTAATAGACTTAGGTATGTTAATATTTACATTATCTATTGTAGCCACGAGAAATTTGACACAGTCCTATTGAAAAATTGACCAAATCGATGTTTTGTATTCTCCTGTTTCCTCCGAATATAATGAAGCCCTTTCTATAAATTTATATCCTGATATATTTATAGTGAAGTGTCATTGTGTCCCTGTCATTTTAATTTTTCTTATTAAACCCTTGGTTTTTTCACAGTGAACTTTCTAAAATCACAGTTTTACTCGCGTGATTAGACGTTTACTACAAAAAAAAGAAGGGTTTATAAATTAAAATAAAATGATAGTGACAAACTTTACTTCAATTTTAAAATATCAGGATATAAATATATCAAATAGGTTTACTGTATTCGGAGGAAACAGGGGAATACAAAACATCGATTTAGTAAATTTTCCATAGGATTGTGTCAAACTGCTAAGAGGTCCTGTATCCTGTTAAGAGCGTATCCTAGCTACGAGAAATTTGACACAATCCTATTGAAAAATTTACCAAATCGATGTTTTGTATTCGTTTGTTTCCTCTGAATATAATGAACCCCTTCCTATAAATTTGTATCTTGATACTAGTTAACTGTGTCCCTGTCTTTTTAGTTTCTCTTAAAAATTCTCAGTTTTTTTTCAGTGAACTTCTAAAATCCCAGTTTTACTCGCTTGATTAGACGTTTACTACAAAAAAAAATTAAGGGTTTATAAACAAAAATAAATCACACTGATTGCTTCTGTAAATTTTTTTCATTTTAAATTCCTAACGCGTAGAGTGCATTAAGTCAATAAAAAAGAATCATAGTTAGATTTTTCGTTAGTTTATAAACTGACCATGTCCAGCCGTCAAATTGTGATTATGTTTGTGACGAGATGCGAGGAGCACACTAATTGCTGCTGTCAAATTTTTTCATTTTAAATTCCTTACGCGTAGAGTGCATTAAGTCAATAAAAAAGAATCATAGTTAGATTTTTCGTTAGTTTATAAACTGACCATGTCCAGGCGTCAAATTGTGGTTATGTTTGTGACGAGATGCGAGGAGCACACTGATTACTGCTGTAAATTTTTTTCATTTTAAATTCCTTACGCGTACAGTGCATTAAGTCAATAAAAAAGAATCATAGTTAGATTTTTCGTTAGTTTATAAACTGACCATGTCCAGCCGTCAAATTGTGATTATGTTTGTGACGAGACGCGAGGAGCACACTGATTGCTGCTGTCAATTTTTTTCATTTTAAATTCCTTACGCGTAGAGTGCATTAAGTCAATAAAAAAGAATCATAGTTAGATTTTTCGTTAGTTTATAAACTGACCATGTCCAGCCGTCAAATTGTGATTATGTTTGTGACGAGACGCGAGGAGCACACTGATTGCTGCTGTCATTTTTTTTTCATTTTAAATTCCTTACGCGTAGAGTGCATTAAGTCAATAAAAAATAATCATAGTTAGATTTTTCGTTAGTTTATAAACTGACCATGTCCAGCCGTCAAATTGTGATTATGTTTGTGACGAGACGCGAGTAGCACACTGATTGCTGCTGTCAATTTTTTTCATATTAAATTCCTAACGCGTAGAGTGCATAAGCCAATAAAAATGAATCATTCAATGTGTTCACGCCAGCCACTGATTTATAAACTAACCGTTCTTACTATTTGACAGTGACATATGCAAAGCTAATAGAATGTAATGTTGTAATGTGTAATGTTTAGGTCAGAATTAGTAACTCAACAGCCTCGAGACAAGCAAGCGCAGCTGGCTCAGTGGTTCACAGGACTCATGGCCGGCATCGAACCCAACCTGCTAACCAAGAACAGAGACAGGTAAACATTGTAATCTCACGTATTTTAATGAAATGACATTGGCAAATGCATCACCTGTAGATAAACACACGCCCCTATAGCCTGTAGGTCGATGGGATAGAAAAAATTTCTCCACGGTTGCTTAATTGGTAGAGTGCCACCACGCGGAATGGCGCGGAGGGTGCGTGGTTCGAATCCGGCCGTGGATGAAACTTTCATCCCGTTACATATAAAATTGACACTGGTAATATTTTAATTTATATTATGATATTTTATTGTTAATTATTATTATTAATTCATGCAAACATAATATTACACAGTACATAATAACTTCAATTAAAGCTGTTAGTATAAAGTGATTGGTCGACAATGTGCGGCCTTATCGCTTTGAGCGATCTCTTGTAGGCAACCACAAATACATTATATCTTAAATGAGCAATTCTTGTATATATATATATATAATTGGAATCTCGGAATCGGCTCCAACGATTTTCATAAAATTTAGTATATAGGGGGCTTCGGCGGCGATAAATCGATCTAACTAGGAATCATTTTTAAAAAATGACATTTTATTTAAAAAAAAAAAAATACCGAGCAAAGCTCGGTCATCCAGGTACTGTTGTTTAAGAGTGTACATCTAGGAATTTGACACGATCCTATGAAAAATTTACCAAATCGATGTTTTGTATTCCCCTGTTTCCTCCGAATATAATAAACCTATTCTATAAATTTATATCCTGATATTTTTATAGTGAAGTAACCCATGTCCCTGTCATTTTAATTTTTCTTATAAACCCTTGGTTTTTTCATAGTGAACTTCCACAAATCGTTCACTACAACAAAAAATATAGAGTTTATAAACAAAATAAAAAATGATAGGGACATACTTTACTTCAACTTTAAAATATCAGGATATAAATATATCAAATAGGTTTACTGTATTCGGAGGAAACAGGGGAATACAAAACGTCGATTTAGTAATTTTTCCATAGGATTGTGTCAAACTGCTAAGAGGTCCTGTATCCTGTTACAGGTTCACACAAAACCTGTCAATGTTCAGACGGGACATCAACGATCTCCTCAAAGGCACCTCCACTAACACTTCAGCTAATGTCAACGACATGATGACGTCATAGTTCCCCGTATAGTGACGTCACACACATCACTCTGCAAGCGGTAAGACTATAGCGATAGCAATAATGTTGTAAAAAAAGGTCTGTTGTTCTTGAGGTCTATCATCGACCGAGGTCAAACTAAAACTCTATAAGGATTTGTTCAATTATGTCACAATCTGACACTTGTCGATGAGTGTCTCAGGCCTGGTTCTATCTATAAGAATAAATTGTTAAGTCATACATATGTGTATGCATAGTGTAGGGTTCCATACCTAGATACCAAGAACATACAGCGCCATCTATTAGTTCCTTGCGGAAAGTATGGAAATATGCAGTAAAATGGCCATAACTTTTGATTGCGTTAACTTGAAGTATGATTTTTTTACAGCCACAAGGGACCGCAGATCTGAGTAGTTGATATCAATTTCAACTTGATACCTCCACGCGGTCCCGTTGAAAAGTGACTTGACAGACAGACGGACAACAAAGTGATCCTATAAGGGTTCCTTTTTCCTTTTTAGGTACGGGAACCCTCTGTCCGTCTGTCAAGACACTTAACGGGAACGCGTGGAGCTATCAAGTTGAAATTGATATCAACTACTCAGATCTGCGGTCCCTTGTGGCTGTAAAAACATCATACTTCTAAGTTAATGTAATCAAAAGTTATGGTCACTTTACGGCATATTTCCATACTTTGCGCAAGGAACTAATAGATGGCGCTGTATGTTCTTTGTATCTATGGAACCCTACACTATGCATATATACGTATACATTTATTATTTTATACCACCCAATGGATAAATATGACTGTATGGGCTCACCATACAGAGCACTTGAGTTCCCACGATAACCTAACACTTAACATAACTCTACAGATTATTAGTCATAAGTTTGTTAAAATCAATAGTACCAATAAAGGCGTCGTTCAGAGCACACTGCTCTTTTTATTTTTAAACTAAGCGTCCCGGCGTCGCGCACCCGTACTCAACAACAAACAAAACAATTAACTATTAACTTTAACTTATAACTTAACAAATAAAACAATGTATGCAGAGTCTCCAAACAGTCGAGACTCTACATAATGGTCCTTCGAGCAATAACTGCAAGGCCACTAGTTTTGTCTAGGTCTGAGTGCGCGTAAACAGACCTCAAGTGAACTAGATTTTTAGTGGTTTTGTAACAATCAGTGAAAGTGGAAACGTGCACTAATTATCGAGAGCAGAGGTTTGAAGTCATCATAAGGTCAGATCTTTCCATATTATTAAATTGTACAATATTAAGAAAAATTTGTCAATATGGAAGATTTACTAACAGAACAAAAGATATTACATGATTCAATAGAAAATGTATTGAGTAATTTCAAAAAGGACGGAAGTGACAGGAAAACACCTGACTATATAAAAAGAAGATTACAATCCTTAGAAAAATATTGGCAAGATTTTCAGTCGAATCATGTTAAACTCGCAGAATTCAGCGACATAAACTTACCGTATTTTAACAATGACCAATTTTCACAAACTAAATTGTTATATGAGCATGTCTGTAATAATTTACTGTCATATTCACAAGTAGTTAAAGAACAACCGCCTTTAACTCCTATATTAAAACCAGCAACTCTACTAGTAAATAAACCTAGTACATCAGATACCATGACAACATATCAAAATACGGATAACAAACTAGACGAAATGTTGAAAAAACAAAACAGAAATTTTAAAGCATTCGCGTCTACAATAGAAGATATTGATTTAGATATGATAACCGAAAAATGGGAATTAGATGATGCATTAAAATGTTTAGAAAATCGCTGGTCAGTAATAGATTCACTTCATTGGGATTTAGATAGCTTTTGCGATGGTAATAATGAATATCAACGTACCTTAAAACAATACAAAACAACATATATAGATACAAAACGGGCAATTAACAGCAAACTTCGGTCAATGGTTCACCAAGAAAAATCAACACCAAAGGTAGATATTCCAGTTTTTCACGGAAACTACAATCAATGGACATCTTTTAGAGACCTTTTTATTGAAACTATACATAATAACAACTTTTTATCAAATGACTTTACAAACTAGCGACATTTTTACTTTTTTACATTTTTATTATATTTTTGAAATTGATTACTTATTTTAACATTTTTTGAATTTTTTAATGTGTTATTTGAATTATTATCTTTATCAATTTATCATTACACTTAACAAATATTTCAAAATTAACGTGTTATTTTAAAATTTTTGCACTCATGTTCAATCAATTATATTGTTACTTATAGCATATTATTTTGAACTTTAGGTACTTGCCAATTTTACCATTTAAACATTTTGTAATATTTTAAACATTTATCAATTAACATTTATTCGAATAGTACTTAGTATTTAACTTTATCATTATCTTTTTATAATTATGTTTTTATAACTTTGAACAATCGTATCATTAACAAATCAATTTTAACAACAAACATGTATAGTTATCAAACATTTTGCAAATTATGCATATTATTTGTATTTGTATACACTTTAATTTCAACAATATTTTTCTTGCAAATGTTATATTTTTCTTTTTCTGTGGGGAACATGTATGGGCTCACCATACAGAGCACTTGAGTTCCCACGATAACCTAACACTTAACATAACTCTACAGATTATTAGTCATAAGTTTGTTAAAATCAATAGTACCAATAAAGGCGTCGTTCAGAGCACACTGCTCTTTTATTTTTAAACTAAGCGTCCCGGCGTCGCGCACCCGTACTCAACAACAACACAAAACAATTAACTATTAACTTTAACTTATAACTTAACAAATAAAACAATGTATGCAGAGTCTCCAAACAGTCGAGACTCTACAATGACCTTGATCTATGGTCAGACCATGTAGATGGACTTTAATTTGTAACAAAATGAGAAAGAGAAGTCTTCCAAATGCACAGAGAGAAATAGGCTTTGATGCATTAGCTATAACTTGTCAATAAATATAGCTTGACAGCTGAAGAAAAACCAATATTTTGGGCATATTTCCTTGACGTTCGTTGATACAGAGGCAGTAAATGAGCGAGAACATATAAAAAGCGATATATTTAGTATTGATGCAAAGATAATGGGGTCAATGACCGTTTTTCTCTCTTCATTTGGAGACTGCTTAATATAATAATGATTAGGCTGATATTGTGAATCAAATGTTTTAAATTTTAACTCTGCAATAGGAAATCGGTGTTTTTTAGAATTGTACGAACGACTGAATGTATTACAAGATGGAATAAAAATGTGATTTGTTTTATCGGAGAGAAAAGATTTGCTAAAAATAATATAATAATATAGCTGTTAAGAGCTATCTTATGAAAAAATTACTAAATCGATGTTTTGTATTCCCCTGTTTCCTCCGAATATAATAAACTCATTCTATAAATTTATATCCAGATATTTTTTATAGTGAAGTAAACTATGTCCCTGTCATTTTAATTTTTCTTATAAATCCTTGGTTTTTTCATAGAGAACTTTCAAAAATCGCTGTTTTACTCGCGTGATTGGACGTTCACTACAAGAAAATGGAGAGTTTATAAACAAAAATAAAATGATAGGGACATACTTTACTTCAACTTTAAAATATCAGGATATAAATATATCAAATAGGTTTACTGTATTCGGAGGAAACACGGGAATACAAAACATCGATTTAGTAAATTTTCCATAAGGTTTTGCTTTCAAACTGCTAAGAGGTCCTGTATCCTGTTAACATATACCCTGGCCAATGTGCCGGTATCCGGAAGCCTTATAAGTGAAATCTTTTCCAATAAAATCATGAAATTTGGCTATATTTCATCGCAAAAACATTCCAAAGCAGGGATTTTGATGAAATTAACGACGGTAACATTATCATTGGATGAAAAACGATAATGCTGTCGAAATTTAACGACAATCAGTGCAGAGAACGGTCCCAAACATCGGAGTTAAGTATTAAATTTTTTTTGTTTTGGCATAAATGCAATGATCATATTATATAAGATTCGTAACAAAACTATTTTTAGTTTTGTTTTTTATTCGGTATAATAACAATGTTATATCAAATTAGAAAAACATTTTGAATCCAGTACTGAAAACACGGCGATAGTACCCGAACGAGCTCGTGACCTGTAGTGACGTCACAATGTAATAAAGTACCATACATAACTATAACATAATGACGTCACAATCATGGCGACCACTCGTAGCGCGTTCGTGAACAAGTGACTCTTAATGGAATTTTATCAATTTTGAATTCCTTATTAATTAATTAAAAAATATATTTTTAAAGTGAGTTTTGAATCGGATGATACATAATTTGCATTAAACTTTCAAAATAAATTAAAAACATTTTTTTTCAAGTACTCAAGGCAGGGATACACTAGGGGACAAACGCGGCGACATGTTGCTCGACAATAACTTGAATGTCCCAAGAATACATAAAGAAACTGCGCCTATATATAACGACTTCAGTAAGCTACGATTTGTCAAATATAGCTTGATCAATGACAGCCGTACTTAAATTAAGTTTTAAGATATCAATTGAATATTAAATTACCCGACAGGATACCATTTATGTACCTAATTTAAGGAAATATAACAAAAAACAATGATTTTTGTTCAGCTGTCATTCATTGACTGCCTCGGTGGCGTAGAGGGCGCATGCTCGACTGCCAATCAAGAGGTCCCGGGTTCGATCCCCAGTTCAGGCAGTGTTAAATATTGGATTTTTCCATTAGGAATTATCTCAATAACTGCTTGGAGTCTGGAACTGTGCCCGGTAGATGGCAATTGGCTCGCCCCCTATTACATGGGACCAATAACATACTGGCGAGATGTGGGTGTATCTACTATGGGACTGAGTCCTGGGTACACCTCTGCCTACCCCTTCGGGAAAAAAGGCGTGAATGTATGTTATGTTATGTCATTGATCAAGGTTAATTACCTATAAAACAAGGTATATTTTCGGTGGTAGACAACAGTTTTAAGTTGCCGCAATCGACGGCTGAATCAGTTTCAAATTGCCGCAACTCGTCGAATTTGTACTAAAGTTGTATTAAGTTGCCGGTTTTCCAAATCGGCAATCGTATCGCGTTGAAACAATTCAAAATGCTATTAAGAATTGCGGCAATAATCGTTAAGTTGGCAACTTTCAACGAAAACTTTTAAAAAGTTGATAGTCACTCTCAAATAAGTTGATCGTTTCTTTTACTGAAGTCGCACAGCATGCGTCGTTAATTCCGACTCGTCGACGTTTTTAGACTTTAAGAACGATTAATTTGGTATTTTTCTATATTTTTATCTGAAATATTTTATCGAAAAGAATTTTGAATTTTTATTATATGAACTATGAAATTGCTTGTTTTATTTTGAGTCATCAAGTCATGTGTTTTAGTGGTTAAGTGAAAATTGTATTTGCACAATGTTCTAATGCATTTCAGTAATGGCGGGTGTTAGGTAAAGGTGTAATAATACTGAAGGGGCTTGATCTTTGCAGAAAATTTCATAAATTATCCTAAATTGCGGTCAAATTCACAAAGTTATGCCAAATAATGCGTTGGATTAGTCAGAAACAACCGCATTTTTGTTAAGAGTTTCAACAACTAATATCTCAGGGTGACAGGCGCGGTGCAGTGCCGCGCAGAATTTATAATTCTAAAACACAAAATCAGGTGCCTGATGGTAAGCATCATGATCGCCCATATCGGACACAGTGCCACCCAGTGTTTTTAAAATTATGCGCGGCACTGCACTGCGCCTGTCACCCTGAGATATTAGTTGTTGAAACTCGTCATGGCTGTTAACATTGCCCTTCAGACCGGAACACAGTAATGTTTGCACATTACTGCTTGGCGGATGAATAACTGGCAAAGGTGTGGTACTTCCCCAGGCGGCCCCCTGCATAAGAGGCCTACCACTACAGATCAATAAGTTTTAAAATTATTTAGGTTTGATGAATTCTTCTAAGTATTATTACGTCTTTCTACAGGTTTTTTTTTTTATTGTTAAGTTTAATAGTATCCTATAGAGTATAAGTAGACGTTAGCGAGTACTGACTACTGTATTTATGTGGTAGCTTAAATTTGTATGGGATGTATGTAACGCGCGACTGTAAATAAATATACTCGTGATTTGTACAAAGTTCTTTTTTGTTTTATTTTAAGTAATAGTCTTAGAGAGAACGTGAAAGAATAAGGCCCGGTTTCCACCAGAGCAGAGAGGAGAGAGACTCCGCTTGATCTATTCCCACCGCAGCTAAGCGGAGAAGAGATGTGGACGTAACGGAAATAAGTGTGGAAATAAAATATCTGATTGGGTTATTCAGACACATCAAGTCTCTCTCTCTGCTTGGTGGAAACCGGGCCTAAGAAAGGATTAGCAAGTTGAAGCGGCACATTGCACGTACAACGGATGGTTGTATGGTTCCCGAATGGAGACCATGGACTTGCAAGCCAGTTTCAGCCAAGTTTTTTCGCCAAGATTCCTACGCAGCCTCCGACATGAGCTAACGACTGCCCCCTACATATCTTATAGGACACTATACAGACCTACAGTTTAACGTGCACTCCGAAACACTTCAACTTCATGCAAATTCTTCACCTTGAGGGTAGTAATAAAAACAACAATATTTGGAAATTATTTTATATTCCACTAAACTAACACCATACATACAATTTATCGACATACACACATAATATACTAATATTTCATTTGACTCGTTACAATAAATTACATTTACTTGCAATATTTTCTACTAGAATTCACTAAAAATCAATCTGACCCTATGCTCTAGTGGACTCATTAAAAACAGCCCTAAACCGTGGCAAAATTCTGTTGGTACGTAAAAGATAGCAAACATATACAAGACCCGGTTGACAGAAATAGATGTACACAGATTCACAGCTACGTGAGCAGCAAACCTTATCCGTGTAACATCGACGCAAGACAAGGTGCGACTGACTTGATTCAAGCCAATTAGCTTGACTTGAGTTCGCCACGCAAAGCAGGATAAAACTGCCTCAATTTATATAAGTCTTGGGGATGGCGCAGTCTAATATTTAATAAATAATTGAACCGATAATAAGTCAAATCTTCAAAATATATTTATTTTTTTATTAACAGAACGCTAGTTTTTATTTTATTATTTTTATCATTCAGCATACCAACGAGGCCTTGTCCGTCTGTCTGTCAGAGTGTGTCCTTTGAACCTTTATAGATATTTTAAAATATTTGTTTGACTAAAGTTTTCAAAATATACACAACTAATAGTGAAAATATAAGCGAATTCAATAAAAAATAATATTGCAAGTAAAATTATTGATAAAATCTTCTCAAATGCGAGTTTCTCGTAGAAAATCTCTGCTTAATGTCCACTAACATGCACAACAGTCATAAAAAGAAGTAGATTTGTACCCAGGACTGTCCCATAGTAGGTACACCCACGTCATAATGACGGATTTTGCGATTCGCCATAAATGCATTATTAAAACAACTTTAGAACTATCCAAAGTTCCATTTGACGAGAAAATCGCGTCTGAAAAAAATCCAACAGCAAAAATTTTTCTTCTGGAATCAATAAATCGAAAAATTTTACAAAGTTAAATAAAATATTAGACACAAACAGCATCTCTACATATCAAGTATGTAGTACAACAAAAATCAACCAAAACGTTAAAAATAGCTCGACGTAGACATTGTTTTTAAAGTTTTGAGGTAATTTGATATTTTGACCAAAAGACCAAAAACATCACGCCTTTCCCCCAAAGGGGTAAATTTTGGAAAAACGCAGAAAAATGTGTTCGTCAAGCCATTTTTTAAATTAAAAAAACATTATATTACATTTTATAGATAATTGTAACAGCCTAATATAAGTTTCACTACTGATTTTCGAACTGCAATTTGCAAACTAGATTTCAGCGATAAAACCGCTCTAAACGCGAGAAAAAGATATTGAAGAATCAGAAAATATAGTCAAGTCAAAGAAACCGCTTTCATACGTATCGCGACGCGCCGAAGATATTGAAGAATAAAAAATAGTCAAGTCAAAAAACCGCTTTTACACGCGACGCGCGGAGTAATATTCCAACCTCGTGAGAAAACAAGGTGAGTAATAATATTTTCTATAGCGCAAATTGCAGCAAAAAAACCCAAAATGTGTATCTACATGAAACACCAGTCCTTTTACACTAAATAACAATAATTATAAAGCTACTTTCACAACAGCGGAAACTGAAGTTCTAAACACGTTGACAACGGAATCGATTTGAGGAGAGTGTGGACTCGTCACCAAGATTTTCATAATGTGTAACGTGCATTCTTTGAAACCAGTTCAATGAAGATGATAAACAATGTTTTAAAAAGGGTGTTATAATGCTTAAGAGGGTGCATAAACCCGTCAAACTGAACATCTTTCAAAATAAGTGCCAAATTAGTACTTAATTAAAATATTAGACTTCCCAGGCAACAATGTATGTCTAAGCGGAGATATCAATAAAAAATATTTGAAATATCATGCTAGAAGTACCAGGGTACTAGAAATTATACCAACTATTTTGGACCAAAAAATATTAAGTGGCCTTTCACAAAGAGGCCACGAACAATCGACGCAGAATCAGCTTGAGACGGTCGGTAACAACTTCGTCTATTGAAATTCGTTTTCGTCTAAAGATATTATTAATTTCTTTTTGTTTTCTTCTAATTATAACGGCCGTGTGGTTCCCGGCTATATATCTGACCGTCACAAACCGAATTTTTGAGGTATTCAAAAAACACAAGAAAATTCAGGATAGGTAGTATCTCGTGCCGACATAATCCTCTAAACTAAATAAAGGCCTCGAGTAGAGGCGGATTGCTGTGTTTAATTCTTCTTCTCTTCCTTCTTCTCTTCTTGAGTCTGTTCTGTTGTTTGCTGTTGTTGTTGACCTTCGCGCTCTGCTGCCATCTGTCGAAGAAATAAGATTACATTATAAATAATTCGGAGGAAGAAGGGAGATATAGTTGCTTAACCTCTGGTATGCTTTGTCAAGGATCCTTGTTAGTACTTTATGTGTTTAAGCAAGGATCTTTGACAACATCATGATATGTGATAAACTACTCTATAATTAAATTATTAATGTTCTATTTTGTTTGGCTTGATATTATTCTATATCCCAATGAAATCCTCTACCCATAAATATCATTCACTCAATACTCTCAAGAACAAAAACTGTCGTTTTTTCGTCATTGAAGTTGGCGCTTCGAATGTTGCACGTGCCACTTGCAGTGGCTGTGAAATTAATAAAATTACTGTGGTTTTTATTATAAAGCTAAGTAAATATTGCATTTCATTGTCTTTAGTCATAGTTGTCATAGTCTTTAACATAATATGTTTTCACGCAAATAAAGTCCAGATCCAGAGCCAACAACAAACAATTGAGTGGAGAATTATTACCTATTTCTTCATATCTGAGTATTTTCGTTTTGTATTGGTGACGTTTAACCTTCACTTATGCACTAAGTGTGGTCTTAACAGCTCGTCACCTTCCGGCTCCAGTCATCTCTGCACTCACTCCTTGGACACTCATATCCTCATTGACACAGCTCGTCCAGGTCTTTTTAGGACTCCACCCTCCTCAGATAAGCAATTACATTAATCTATAGTCCTTTTGACCACAAGACTGGGTCATTTTCAAGCGCCAAGAATACTTCATGTTTTTTTCCGTTCACCGTATGCAACTCATTTGTGGTCTGAGATGAACATTGAACTTTCTATGGGAAGCCGAAGAGTACAGTTCGGCTCACGTATCTTTATCAATTATCGGTGCATTTTCGAGTGTTTAACGTGTAATAATGGTGGAATATTACGTGTTGTGTTTTCAAAGATATACAAGTCTCTTTGCACGTGATGCGAGAGTTGAAATGTGATTTTTCGTGTTCCCACCGAAATTATGGCAGCTTCTTGTAAAGACCACCACTTTTACTAGAGCTGTGAGTTGACTGGGCTTGCCCCGACTCTAAATTGACCATATTAACTTGAAAATTTATATAACTTGACACTGACAATACATTCGTGTGGGTCCATAAAAGAAGAAAAATATTTTTGCTAATTTCGTTGATAAATTGATGATGAGTGTAGGTGACAACAATCGACCGATGAGCGATAGGCCATCACCGGGTGATAACAGGTCACCATTTATATTGCACTTTTGCTTGACCCTTGCATTTAGAGAACAATGCAATGGCTCAAAAAAGTGCTTTTTCACTTGATTCGATCAAAAAGTCCGTCATTGTTGCGTACCAATGAGGGGCTAATATAACTTTTAATCCTCTAGGGGATAAAGTTAATTGTTTTTATCTGTTTTTGGTGGTATTGGTATTGCTTACTACCTCGTGTACAATTGGTATCTTTTAAAAGAAATTAGCTGTAATTAACTGTACTATGGTAACCAGATGACTGATATACGAGTACATCCTTATATAAGTTTATAACACACACAAACAGACATGTTCATGCACACAAATGTTTGAGCTGGCCGCGGATCAAACCCGGTGAGAAGGCAGGGGCTCTATCGCCTGAACCAACTGGATCAAATCCGTCGAGTAAATGATAGTAAGATATGCATTACCTTCTTGTAAGCCTGTTCGAATAGTTTAAGGCTGGCCTGCTGCAAGGTGTTGGTGGCGGTGCGTATCTCCTCGGGCTCCACCGTGTCCTTCTTCACGAGCAACTCGCGGAGCTTGGCGATCTCTCCGCGGAGCTTGTCACACTGTTGGACATTATTGTAATTAATAATAACAATATGGGACAACTTCCACACACGGTCATTAATCTGGTCCCAAACTAGGTTAGAAGCCTGTACTATGGTAACCAGATAAATGATATACATACTAAATATAACGAATGTAACCAAACCAAATATTGTGAAACTATCAGTTGAAAAAATTAAGCCCTACAAGTTTCTTGTGCGTTCGTCTTGTAAAGGTATCTTTCCGAACGCACGGTAGACTCGTTACTGTTTATTTTCATTGACGTACAAAAGTGTCAGATTGTGACCTATTTGTTTGAGTTTGAAAAAACTTATATAAGCTTATAACACACAGGGACAGATCAAACAGACATGTTCATGCACACAAGTGTTTGACCTGGCCGGGGATCGAACCCGGAGTCTACGGCACAGAAAGCAGAGTTACTACCATCTGCGCTAACTGCTAACCAGGCTGTCAAAAATTAAGATTAAGTTAAAAAAAAATTAAGATTTTATAAATATGGGATATAATATGCTATCCATATTACATATTTGCTATACATATTTTATGTTATCCATAGGGACCTTAAGCCGCTTCGACCATTGCTGATCTATTGTGGCAGCCCGTATGGATTATAATTCACTGCTCAAGCCCGCTGAATCTTGAAATTTCCAGATTTTCTGAGCCGTGATGTTTTTTATCTCCTTCCTATAGTGTCCTCCTAGTGTTTTAAAATTCAAAATTCTGCGCGGCACTGCACTGCGCCTGTCACCCTGAGATATGAGTTGTTGAATCTCATCATGCCCAGTAATTTCGCTGGTAACATTGCCCTTCATACCGGAACACAGAAACATTACTGCTTGGCGGATGAATAATTGGCCATTTCCAAGATTACAAATTATAAAGCAATATTTTAGCTCGTTTATTTGTGTATTTAAGATAAGTAAAAATAATACATTTTAACAAATTCTTCCAGCATTTATTTAATATAGATTGATATATAGTTGTCATGTAGTATCCCAAATCCACTACACATTAAATGTAGTTGAATAATAACATCTACATAATGCTCTTGCATTCGGCTTTACCACTCATTTCAATATGAAACGCGCGGCTTATATTGAATGCTATAATTGTGGATTTGAAAAAAAAAAAATGTATTTTTTCAATTTATTTTGAAAGTTTAATTTAAATTATGTATTCACAAACTCATCATATTTAAGTGGTTTTTGAATATGATGAATGCATCATATTCAAAAACCACTTAATTGCATTAAATCACTTGGTCACGAACGCGCTACGAGTGGTCGCCATGATTGTGACGTCATTATGTTATAATTATGTATGGGCATTTATAACATTGTGACGTCACTACAGGTCACGAGCTCGTTCGGGTACTAACGGCGTGTTTTCGGTATTTCTTATTCAGCCTCCGACATAAGCTAACGACAGCCTCCGACATGAGCTAACGACTGCCCCCTACATATCTTATAGGGAACTATACGGACAACTACAGTTTAACGTGACATCTAAAACACGGTAGCGTCCAGGCGAAAAGTCCACATGATGAGATTCGATATCCAGGGCCTTCGGATTTAAAACCGGGTATATTCCCGCTGGACCACAGAAACTACGCTACGCTTTTTTTCTTATGATAGTGAGTTACAAGTCGAGCAAATCAGGTGCCTGATGGTAAGCATCATAATTGCCCATATCAGACACAGTGCCACTGCGCCTGTCACCTCGAGATATTAGTTGAATCTCATCATGGCCAGTAATTTCGTTGGTAACATTGCCCTTCAGACCGGAACACAGTAATGTTAGCACATTACTGCTTGGCGGATGAATAACTGGCAAAGGTGTGGTACTTCCCCAGGCGGGCCCCTGCAAAAGAGACCTCTACGCTATATGTAGAACTGACCTCGTCCTGTGGCAGCTGGTGTTTGTACTCGTCCATCTTGGTCTCGGTGTCGTGCAGCACTCCCTCGGCCTGGTTGGAGAGCTCCACTCTCTCGCGGCGCTGCTTGTCCGCGGCCGCGAACTGCTCCGCCGCCTTCACCATGTTCTCTATCTCGTCCTTGGACAGGCCGCCCGAGGACTGGATCACGACTGGAAACAATATTTATTTATAACTTCCGAGATTTCAATCCTACTTATATTTAAAAACCAGTGTAAGAACAGCTTTGCCCAAAACAAAAATTTTTGTAGTGGTAGGCCTCTATTACAGGGGCGCGCCTGGGGAAGTACCACCACACCTTTGCCTGTTATTCATCCGCCAAGCAGTAATATGCAAACATTACTGTGTTCCAGTCTGAAGGACAATGTCACCAGCGAAATTACTGGGCATGATGAGTTTCAACAACTAATATCTCAGGGTGACACAGGAGCAGTGCAGTGTTTTGAACGCGCACAATTTTGAATTTTAAAACACGGTGGCACTGTGTCCGATATGGGCAATCATGATGCTTACCATCAGGCACCTGATTTGCTCGTCTTGTCACTCACTATCATAAAAAAAAAGGATAAGAACGCGTGTTTTGTGTGTGTTTATGTTGACTTATGTGTGTACTCACTCTGTTGTTCCTTCCCAGTGCCCTTATCCCTAGCAGAGACGTGTACAATGCCGTTAGCGTCGATATCGAAGGTGACTTCAACTTGAGGAACTCCGCGCGGCGCGGGCGGTATACCCACCAGGGAGAACTGGCCCAACATCTTGTTGTCTGCGGCCATTTCGCGCTCGCCTTGGTGGACTTTGATCTCTACTTGGGTCTGGCCGTCGGCCGCTGAAAAAAGCATAGGGATTAGTGAAAAGGAATAGAGGTAGACATGGACTTGGGAGACAAGGTATTACATAGTTTTAACAGAAAAAAAATTGCCAGGTTTTTTAATTTCTAATGCAATGCTCCTATTAATAAAAGCGGATTACTAAAGAAGGCTTATTATAAAGTCAGTCAGTACATAGAGGACAAAGATGCCTGGAAACTACTGCATAGCACCACGCGGCACCGACACTAACAAACGAATGTAACCAAACCAAATATTGTGAAACTAACATAACATAACATACATTCACGCCTTTTTCCCGAAGGGGTAGGCAGAGGTGTACCCAGGACTCAGTCCTATAGTAGATACACCCACATTTCGCCAGTATGTTATTGGTCCCATGTAATAGGGGGCGAACCTATTGCCATCTACCGGGCACAGTTCCAGACTCCAGGCAGCTATTGAGATAATTCCTAATGGGAAAATACAATATTCAACACTTTGCCTGACCTGGGGATCGAACCCGGGACCTCAGTTGTGAAACTATCAGTTGAAAAAATTAAGCCCTACAAGTTTCTTGTGCACTACAAGTGCACAAGAAACTTGTTCACTTGTTCAAACTCATTACTGTTGATCTTCATTGACGTGCAAGTGTCGAATTGTGACCTATTTGAATAAACCTTATTGAGTTTCTAGGAATTAATTCTTTGATCTTCCTTTTAAAATAATTTCCCAAATACACCCCATATGACTTTGAGATTGATTCATGAACTTGACAGATGCACTGATCGGCAAAAATCGCTATCAGCCAACCAAGTTGGTTAGATTATGAAGTTTATATTATCCATTGGATTTTTGCAAAGATCCCTCAAAAAATAGCTAAGAGGATTAAGAAAATCTTTATGTTTTGTATGCGAGAGTGTAACCCGACATGACATGAGTGATGCCGGGGAATATATCCCCAGATTGTTCTGGCACCCGTCTCTATGGACCAGCCTAGACGACCATTGTGGAGCCGACATCGGCATGTGCTCGGTGCTTTATTTGAAATCATTCTAGACTATGCCCTATGATATAATACATTTTATCAGTATGTACATACTTTTCATGAACAAATTGACGTTGTTCTTAGGAAAAACCAAGTCAAAAGTACCAACCGTTTAGCATGTTTAAAATGTCATGAGAGTGAACGAAGCGAAAGTTGCATGTCAGGATCGTAGCAAGTGGAAGGCCTACCCCACCGGGAACAAGACGTGACTGTATGTATGTATGTCATGTATGTATATCAGTATTCTGCATTTATTGACATGAATTGACCTTCGACTTGAGGCACTGAGGTATTTTGGACAAGAAGACATTGTGTTGGTTTCCGAACGCTGCCCACGCTGCTGTTCGAGTATTACACTATGCAGAAACTATCAAAGCGGCTACACTATGCAGAAACTATCAAAAACACTCACCAGTAGAGAAAACTTGACTCTTCTTGGTCGGTATAGTGGTATTCCTAGTGATAAGCTTAGTGAACACTCCGCCCAGAGTTTCTATGCCCAGCGACAGAGGCGTGACGTCAAGTAGGAGTATATCCGTGACGTCACCGGCCAGGACTCCTCCTTGTACGGCCGCTCCGACCGCCACTGCTTCGTCGGGGTTCACTGATCGAGAGGGCGCGCGCCCGAAGATATCTTGCACTGTTGTTTGGACCTACAAGACAATATCTAAATAAATGCTTAACAAGAAAGCGGACCTATTAGCAGTTTGACACAATGATAAATCATTTATTTTTCTACAAAACTTTTTAACAATTAGTAAGTGGACGCCCTGACTCCTGGAAAAGCGGAAGCTGTGGACCAGAAGGCAGTTCTTCCCAGAATTCTTGAAATACATTAGTGTTTTGTAGTTAAATAGTAAAATATAGTCTAAAATATATATAAACATGCATGAACTAATTTTTGTTTTATAAATTTAATATACACCCGTAGATGCAAAATGTATAAGACAATACCATGGAAAATTTACCAATTCGATGTTTTGTATTCCCCTGTTTCTTCCGAATTATTCACCCATGCTATAAATTTATATCCTGATATTTTTATAGTACAGTAAACCATGTCCCTGTCATTTTAGTTTCTTTTTATAAATTCTCGGTTTTTTATAATTAACTTCTTAAAAACCCCGGTTTTACTCCCTTGATTGGACGTTTGCTACTTAAAAATTAAGAGTTTATAAACAAAAATAAAATGATAGAGACATAGCTTACTTCATCTTGAAAATATCTGTATATATAGGTTCATTTTCAAAGAAAATGTTACAAAACATAAACATACATTCACGCCTTTTTCCCGAAAGGGTAGGCAGAGATCAGGTTAAAGATATGTTTATTTCTCAAAAGCCATTATATTGCCATCTACCGGGCACAGTTCCAGACTCCAGGCAGTTATTGAGATAATTCCTAATGGAAAAATCCAATATTAAACACTTTTGCCTGACCTGGAGATCGAGCATGCGCCCTCTACGCCACCGAGGCAGTCTCAAAGAAAAGGTTACTTCACATATTATACATATATAAAGTAAATATGTATGAGAGAGTATAACCCAACATGACATGAGTAATGCCAGGGAATATATCCCCAGATTGTTCTGGCACCCGTCTCTATGGACCAGCCTAGACGGCTATAGTGGAGCCGACGTCAGCATGTGCTAGGTGCTTCAATAGTTAATTAATCGATTTGCATTTTATGATTTAGTATTTTGTCCGGCCTGATACTACGCATTATTAGTATGAAGCTACGCATTATTAGAACAAGACGACCGGGCTAGAAAGTGGGATAAACTAGAGAGATACGCGATAGAAAGCGAGGTTTGTAGGTGAATATAATATGTGTAGGCTGTAGGTAGATATTAGCATTGTGCGAGCTGAATAGGCATGGTGACAGATTTTGAAATCCCGTTTCTTAATATAGGTACACGTCTAATATTACCGAAAAAAACATTTTTTCAGAATAAAACTACATTTTACCGCAAATTAATGCATTTATAACTTTCTAATTTAAAATGAGCGCGAAAACGCTCGTATACGTGTCGTGGCTTCGGGTCCTGACGTCAAGCCTAAGTAAATATTTTATTTTTGCCTTAATAAAACTTTGTTCCATCTTCGATGATTCCTGGATTACCACGAATATATAATAAATCAAGTGACTGATCACAACACAACAAAAGTTAATGAGATATGGTGAATATTTACTTCAAGTGTTTATACTCTCAGTAACAGTTTACTTAGGCGTGACGTCATTCGCTCTGATTAGCGTTTCAGTTAAGATGGCCGATTGCAATTTTTTGTACTTTTATTTTAATAAAAATATTATTAATCTCAATGTTTTCCATAATACCGGGTCGTTTTTTAGAATCCTTTCGATATATATTTTTCACTAAAACCATTTATTGTTTTATTCTGTTATAGTGTCATCATGCCTATTGCACTTTATTGCGTCGTAACTAGAGTCGATATATAGATATGAATTTGCAGTGTCCCTTCTGTAGCTTTAGACAGAGGGGTGTCACTCCACAGTTTAGGTATGATCGACTAACGCTCCTCCTCGGCAGAGTTTGGCAAGCGGTTGCCACTCGGCTCGCGCGCTAGCCGCCTAAAGCGTTATTTAAATCATTTTTCTGTTATTTTTGCAAAGTTCAATTATTTATAAACGATCTATAATAATTATTACACGACATACTGTTAGGCTTATGGTCGAAATGAAGTCATTAATAAGATAATTACATATAAATTAATTAGTAATCTTACTTGCTAACTAAAAAGTAGTTTAATTAATCAATCAATACACAATAACACAATCTTTGATTTATTTTAATACGTATTTATGTATTCGGCGAGTGGGAACCCTCGGGCTCACGCCAAGCCGGTTTCCAGTCAGCGGTGTTCAAGAGATTCTGAACGCTCCTTTTATGCAATAAGGTTCAATTTCGTGTGCTAGCAGAAAGTATAGGTATATTCTTATACCCAAACAGGCATTTTCCTCGAGAGTGATGTTTCTGTATGTTAGAACTATTATTTAGTCTATGCTTTAGATCTGCAGGGCTATTGTCGTTCTTCATAATCACCGGTCGCTATCAGACTTGAATCTTTATGTTCTGTGGCTTGAGTTAGTAACAAAGACGTTTCCATTTTAACAAGACTGTGAACTGCCAAATATACGAGACAGACACAGACACTCTGCGAGTGATTCTCACTCCGGACCGTTTTATCCACACAGTGCACGGTCTAGTTAGAATCAGAATTATCAGAATCAGAATAATTTATTGCAAGAATGTCGTACAAAATGGTGTTATAATATTAAATATTATGTCCAATACATTCTACCACATAAGTGTAGTGTGCAATACATAACAAAAAAAATTATAAAATTCGTCATAATTAATTAAAACATTCAAAACAACTTCCACAAACACAACACAAATACACAAACCTTGTAGTCACACAACCTCAATTTATGTCATAGTAGTTAAATAATAATTGTAATAATAAATAATAATAATAATATTCAATTTCAATGGCATAATGTTAGTAATAAGTATAACATAATGTCTTTGGTTAGTAGCCGGACTTTTGACATTTGTAGTTAATGTCAAATCAAGTTAATAACCTCTACAGTGATAGTCACAGAGTTCCACAATAGTCTCGCTGTATTCTATGTATGTCAAAGGTGTAGTTACCTTAGGCATTCGAGTCATGCCTCCGACTAGAAGCACCTCGCCGATGTCAGCTCGCTGAACCTCAGCGTCCTGCATGGCTCGCTGGCACGGAGCCACCGTCCTCTTGATCAGATCGCCCACGAGAGACTCCAGCTTGGAACGGGTCATCTGGGGACAATAGGATTTTTCACTTCTCTTGCTCAAAAAGTCCATCATTATTGGGTATCAGAGCGGGGCTAACAATTTTTTTTATGATAGTGATTGACAAGACGAGCAAATCAGGTGCCTGATGGTAAGCATCATGATTGCCCATATCAGACCGGCGTGCCCCTGTCATACTTATCAGATCATCTGTCCACCTTGTGGGTTCAACCTCTAATTAAAGTAAAATCCTTAGCTTTTGTTACCAACGAAATTATATTTCTTTGAAGTCTCACGTATAGGATATGTCTCGACTGTTTGGAGACTGCATACATTGATTTTATCTTTAAGTTATAAATTAGAATAAATAGTTAATTGTTTGTTTAGTTGTTGAGTACAGGTGCGCGACGCCGGGACGCTTAGTTTAAAAATGAAAGAGCAGTGTGCTCTGAACGACGCCTTTATTGGTGCTGTTTGTTATAAGAAAATAATGGCTAAAGAAATGAGAGAGGTAGAGTTATGTAAGTGTTAAGTATAGCGTGGGAACTCAAGTGCTTTTTTTTTATTTTGCTGGCAAATTGGATAGGCTCAGCTTTGTGTTGCACAGGGGGCCCTGCGGGGTTTTCAGCCTATCCCTTACGCGAACATAGGTGTTCGAGTAGAAAAAAAATAGGTTTACAGGGGGGTTACTTTACACGAAGTTACAAATTTCATAACATACATTCACGCCTTTATCCCGAAGGGGTAGGCAGAGGTGTACCCAGGACTCAGTCCCATAGTAGATACACCCACATTTCGCCAGTATGTTATTGGTCCCATGTAATAGGGGGCGAGCCTATTGCCATCTACCGGGCACAGTTCCAGACTCCATGCAGTTATTGAGATAATTCCTAATGGAAAAATCCAATATTTAACACTGCCTGACTTGGGGATCGAACCCGGGACCTCTTGATTGGCAGTCGAGCATGCGCCCTCTACGCCACAGAGGCAGTTACTAATTTCAACCACTTAAAAATAAACGTCTATTTTTGTGTGTGTTTTAGAAATATCATGTGTATATTTATACCTTCAAATTCATATGTTTAGGTCCTGAAGCGTCCATGGTAAGGTATGGCAGGTTGATGTCGGTCTGGATAGAGCCAGACAGTTCGATCTTGGCCTTCTCGGCCGCTTCCTTCAGCCGCTGCATCGCCATCGCGTCCTTGCGGATGTCTAGTCCTTGCTGTGGGACAAAACACATTATTACAGCTAGAACCTAGCTTGACAGCCTCGTTGGCACAAATGGTAGTAACTCTGCTTTCTGTGCCGCAGGCCCCGGGTTCGATTCCCGGCCAGGTCAAACAGTCAAACATTAATGTGTCTGTTTGATCTGTGTCTGGGTGTTATAAGCTTATATAAGTATGTATATTAGTCATCTGGCTACCATAGTACAGGCTTCTAGCCTAGTTTGGGACCAGATGACCGTGTGTGGAAGTTGTCCCATATATATATATTTTCATCAACCGGAAGACGTCCACTGCCGAACATAGGCCTCCCCCATAGAACACCATTAACTGTTCATATGGGGGATTTTGCCATAATCACCATGCCTGTGCGGCTTGTCGATTGCAGTAGTTGGAATACTTGGTGCCGGAGAGTGCCCACTCCGTATATTAGTGTCTCTGCCGGGTCTCACAATATGAGGAAAGGGTGGCCCTATCATATAGCCGGGAACTTATTTTTGTAGTATAGTTACCCTATCTATTGAGTATATTATAAATCTATATAAACTACACCTTTTTAAAAGAATAGAAGGTATACTCACATCGCGTTTGAACTCGTCAACCAGGAAGTTAACGATGACATTGTCGAAGTCCTCTCCACCGAGCAATGTGTCACCATTGGTCGACTTCACTTCGAACACTCCCTTCTGTATCTCCAGTACGGACACATCGAATGTACCGCCGCCGAGATCGTAAACTGCTATACTGTAACACAGGTGTGTAAACATTGAAAACCTTTTGGTTTGAGCAGACATTATTAAAGTAAGAGAAGTAAATTCAGCAGACTTATTTAACAATAAATACTTGGAAGACGTATATTTATTTATAAAAAAAAAACATACATTCACGCCTTTCTCCCGAAGGGGTAGGCAGAGGTGTACCCAGGACTCAGTCCCATAGATTTATTTATGACGGCACAAAATTTGTTAAGTCCTAATAAGCAACAAATTCTTATCTAACCCCACTTTATTATTCATATATATTAATTATATATTATTATATATTAATTTGTCTTAAATATTCTAATAGGTTGTTCGGAAAGTAATTTCGTTTTTTTTTGGAAATTAAAGACAGTTTTCGTTTAATAAACAAATACTTTATTAAATTATATGTTGGCCGTTCTGGTCCACGCTCATAAATATTATTGGTCTTTGCTGGCAAAAAGCTGTCGGGGAAAAAACGAAATTACTTTCCGAACAATAGTTTTCTTAAATACCTAATTATTGGCTTCCGTCTTTCAATTCTCCATTTCAACCTACCCATTTCATACATACATACAGTCACGCCTTGTTCCCGTTGGGGTAGGCAGAGACTATTTCTTTCCACTTACTACGATCCTGACATACAACTTTCGCTTCTTCCACTTCTTCATGCATGCTCGTCGGTTGTTGGTACTTTTGGCCTGGCCTTTCCTTAAGATAACATCAACTTGTTCATGAAAGGTACGCCCGCGGTCGACCCCTACCGACTTGACCATTCACACTAGCCTTATAAATCTCCTTTCGCCCATTTGATTTTTCCTGGGCATAGTGAGGCTTTTTCTGAGAAATGACATCATCTATTATTGTTTATACTTAATTATTAGTATTACATCCTAATCTATTTTTTTCTACCAGTGAAAACTATTTAGGCTAAGTGTTTAAGTGTTTATTGTATACCAGTTTATATCTTAAGTAAGAAGCTGTTTGCTTTCCTAATAAAAGAAAATAAAAAAAAGCAAAAGTTGTCAAAAATGTACCATGGTATCTAGGAAAGAAATGGCCACGTGTAGCCAAGACTAGCTGGTTCCGCGGATTCACTCTCGCATCGCTGCAAACGTGTTACCTAGTATTGACTAGGACACCGATCGACGATGCATTTAGTGGGCAATTTTAACACAGATGAACAAACTGGGCAAATTTATACACAAAGTGGTTGCCTTGGCTGAGGATCGAACCAGGACCAGTGGATCGGAAGGCAGAGACTCTACCAACTGGGCTATCCTGGCATGATAATGTGATGTGAAAATAATGGTATGGTTACAGTCGTAGCAGACGCCGTCAGCACCAGCTGTCAGTCCTATGACTAGGACTTGTCATGCTCGTAATGCTCCTACGCAGCGAGCATTGGAGCTCTTCAATTCATTTGCGCAAGAGTTTCAACATCTAGCCCTACTTACGGATCCTGTGAATTTAATTGTTAGCCATTTAAGAATATATTTAAGTCATAGTATGTAACTAAGGAAGGAAGCGTTTTGGTTAATACTGTTAGCGTCTTCTTGTATGATAAATAAATAAATAAATATAAAAAAAAAACGAAGGAAAGTACATATAATCGCGAAATCTATTTAGATCGCTAGCTTTGACGGTCCCGATTTCCAAACGCATTTTAATGCGCGCAATTATGAAGCAATCATGGACAAAGTGCATAAGCGCATTTTTAAGCCATATTTGAATAAGTAAATCAATTATTATGAAATTATGAAAAAAAGCAAATGAATGGCCTATCTTGGGAGTTAAGGGGACAGTGTGTAACACCAAATCTGCGCTCAAAAACGGGTATCGCCGACTAAAGCATTAAGGCTGCTAAGTTGAAGTGGAATTGGGCAGGTCAGGGTAGAGCCATATGCATTCAAACCGCTACGATTACCACATAATGGGTGCCAAAGTATTGATAACATTGCCGTTGCCGGATTAGAAAGAGATGGCGATGCGACTTACACCCAGATTCAAGAATGGTTCTTGGGGGAGACCTTTCCAGTGGAACAGCATAAGCTGATGTATTGGTGGCCTCTTTTGCAGGGGGCCGCCTGGGGAAGTACCACACCTTTGCCAGTTATTCATCCGCCAATCAGTAATGTGCCAACATTACTGTGTTCCGGTCTGAACGGCAATGTTACCAGCGAAATTACTGGGCATGATAAGTTTCAACAACTAATATCTCAGTGGCAGGCGCAGTGCAGTGCCGCGCATAATTTTGAATTTTAAAACACTGGGGGCACTGTGTCTGATATGGACAATCATGATGCTTACCATGAAGCGTCTGATTTGCTCGTCTTGTTACTCATTATCATAAAAACACCAAAAATCTGTTGAAACTTACACTTTGTCATCAGTCTTGTCCATTCCGTAGGCGAGCGCTGCGGCGGTCGGTTCGTTTATTACTCTCAGCACGTTCAAACCAGCGATTTGACCTAAAAATTACAAAAACAAAAATTTACAAAACATACAATTACACCTTTTTCCCAACTGGGTAGGTAGAGGTATATCCAGGGCGCAGTCCCATAGTAAGTACACCTGCATTTCACTAGCATGTTATTGGTCCCATGTAATATGGGGCGAGCCTATTGCCATCTACCGGGCACAGTTCCAGACTCCAGACAGTTATTGAGATAATTCCAATCCAATATTTAACACTGCCTGACCTGGGGATCGATGAAATCATCATGTTTGTACGTAAAAATTTAAATAAATTCAAATTAAATAGCAATTCACACAATTTTAATACTAGGAATAGAGGTAAATTTGCGGTACCTAGTTTTTTTTTTTTAATTTATTTCACAAAATTAGGTTTAGATTATCTAAAACCAATAAGTCTTTCTTAGGGAACTGCATATGTTTCTATAATAAAATCCCAAAAGTGATAACTGGGCTTATTTAAGGCATAGCCACCACGCGGCACCTAACAAGCCAACAAATGTAACCAAAACAAATATTGTAAAACTCACAGTTGAAAAAAATTAAACCTTACAAGTTTCTTGTGCGTTCTTCTTGTAGAGGTATATTTCCGAACGCACGGTAGATTCTTAACTAGTGTCTTTTTAAGAATTATTTAAATAAATTTTCTTTGGGTTTGAGTTTGAACCCGGAACCTCATTATCCACCGACGCAGTCATATGTAAATTCAGTGCCAATTTTGGTAGACTATTTTTCTTCACTGGCTACGATCCTGACCATGAGGTCCTGATCAAGAGGTCCTAGGTTTTAACCCCAGGTCAGGCATAGTGTTACAGGATTATTCCATTAGGAATCATTTCTATGACAGGCTGGAGTCTGAAACTGTGTCCAGTAGATGGCAATAGGCTCGCCGTATATTACATGGGACCAATAACATACTGGCAAAATGCGCGTGTACTTACTATGAGATCAATTCCTGGGTACATCTCTGCCTACCCCATTGGGAAAAAGGCGTGATTGTATGTTTTGTTATCGCCTAAAGATTTTCAAAGATTCACAATCTGACACTTTTGCACGTCAATGAATATTAACAGATATGAGTCTATCGTGCGTTCGGAAAGATACCTCAACAAGAATGCACATAAAACACATTATAATAGAATAAAACATACCGGCATCTTTAGTGGCCTGCCTCTGTGAATCGTTGAAGTATGCTGGCACGGTGACCACTGCATTCTTGACCGAGGTGTTAAGGTACGCTTCCGCGGTCTCCTTCATCTTCATCAGGACGAACGCGCCGATTTGAGACGGAGAGTATACCTTGCCGTCGCTGCCTGTCAAGTAATTGAATGGTATTTTATTGCATATATATAATAATAATATGGGACAACTTCCACACACGGTCATCTGGTCACAAACTAGGCTAGAAGCCTGTACTATGGTAACCAGATGACTGATATACATACTTATATAAGATTATAACACCCAAACACAGAACAGACATGTTCATGCACACAAATGTTTGACCTGGCCGGGGATTGAACCCGAATATATAAATAAAAATATATTATGAGAGTGGAGGTTTATCAAGCCATTTTTTTATGCCAAAAATTAGTATTAAAGCAGGACCGTCGTTTGCTCAGCATGCACTTGCACTCGACGCGCCCTCAAGATAACATCGTAGAAGGAAAATAAACACGGGGAAGAAAATCTGAAGCAGTTCTTATTATTCGGAAGCCGCAAGCCTTCCAATTCAGCCTCAGTAGGTGTACATACTGTACATCGAAATGTAAAGAAAACTTGCCGTATTTAATAGGGCCACCCCTTTCTCATTGTGGGAGGGGTGAGACAAGTATTCCAACTGTTGTCATCACCAAGTAAGTGTTTAGGCGTTCATGGTACCAAATTAAGCAGGCCAATTTCAGGGCCGCTAATTGACCTGCCCGTATCTTGGCAAATGTTCTAATAGGTCATGGCAGGCCCCGTGCACAATGAATTGTTCAGCAGTGGACCTTCCGGATAATGAGCAATATACATATTTAAGTAACTGGCCGTATCATCGAATCAAGACAGACCACTTGAGGATGGAAACCTTGCCTTAAATTCATTGAACGCCCGCATTGATCTTTTACTGGAACTTCAGTACTTTGTGTCTGCCGGCAGTCAAAGGTAAAACCCTTTTAGGCGCCTTAGCTACGATAAATTTGACACAATCCTATGAAAAATTTACCAAATCAATTTTTTGTATTCCCCTGTTTCCTCTGAATATAATTAACCCATTATATAAATTTATATCCTGATATTTTGATAGTGAAGTAAACTATGTTCCTGTCATTTTAGTTTCTCTTATAAACTCTATCCCAGTTTTACTCGCGTGATTAGAAGTTCACTACAAAAAAATGAAGTTTATAAATAAAAATAAAATGATAGATAGGGACATACTTTACTGCATCTTCAAAATATCAGGATATAAATATATCAAATAGGTTTACTGTATTCGGAGGGAACAGGGGAATACAAAACATCGAATTGGTAAATTTTCCATAGGATTGTGTCAAACTGCTAATTAGGCGAAGTTTAGATCCGCAAGTAAATTAACGGTTGATTATTAACTAACCTTGCACCCATGCATCTCCATTCGAAGCCCTGACAACCTTGTAAGACAGGTTCTTCATATCCTTCTGCACCTCGGGATCGTCGAACCGCCTGCCGATGAGGCGTTTGGTCGCGTAGAACGTGTTGCCGCTGTTTGTTACCGCCTGACGCTTGGCCGGCATGCCGACGAGGCGCTCGCCGTCTTTGGAGAACGCCACGTGGGATGGTGTAGTGCGGGAGCCTTCCGTGTTTTCTACCACCTGTAGAGTTTAAATTTAGACAGTAGACAGCCTCCTGGGGCAGATGTTAGTAATTTTGCTTTCTGGTTACCATAGTACAGGTTTCTATACTAGTTTGGGACCAGATGACTGTGTGTGGAAGTTGTCCCATATTATTATTATTTTTATCAGTAGACGAGCTACGAAAAATTTGACACAATGCTATGAAAAATTTACCAAATTTATGTTTTGTATTCTGCTGTTTCACACACATTTAATGCATATCTTGATATTTTTTAATTGAAGTAAAACTTGTCCCTATCATTTCAATTTATTTTATATACTCTTTGTGTTTATCTAGTGAACTTCTAAAATTCATAGCTTTGCTCGCCTGATTAAACATTTACTAAGAAAATTACTAAGTGGAGGCGTGGGCACTCGACTCAATTCCCATACAAAAGTCGCAATATAACTACCTAATAGACAGACATTGCACACACTGAGTTTAGTACACGCGCAAGTGTGTGTGAGGTGATTTTCCAGCGAAGCGGGGCTTGTGGAGAACTTAATCTCGCTCGCGGGGTGAGGAAATCCTGATTGGTGGGCGGATGACAGTGTCCATTCTATACGTATTATTATTATCTGTTCTGTGACGTTATCATCACGCCCAATTCCATATGGAAATGGGTAACCCTTCGGGAAAAAGTTGTTACGTAGCACCCAAGTTACTGGCACTACTTTGAATAATCACTTATTTATTGAATTCGTTGTTAAAGATCTTTGTAGTTTGGACTTTGGGTTTCGTAGTAAATATTATCTATTACTTATAATAAATAAAATTCCTTCGAGATAGTAATTTGGGCTAGCTTTTTTGGTATTTTATGATAAAGTATGACATAACATTCCAAGTTTCAAGTCTCTAGGATCAGTGGTTTGGGCCCTGCATTGCATGTCAGTGAGTCATTTAGGATTTTATAATAGTGATTATTGTCAGAAAAAAGTACAAATCAAGGTCTCATGTATGTACTGAATTTAATTATGTTATAATGTTGTAGGTAGATAGAATGTATATTTTAATTTGTCACCTTAGGTGTTTTCCCTTCCATGACAGCAACACACGAGTTGGTTGTGCCCAGATCAATGCCAATAACTGCACCCTTGACACCTTCTGATCTGTAAAATACATTATTTTTAAATAATTTAATGTTAATGCAAACAGTTTAATATATTTAAAAAAAAAATGCCATCCAAAACACAGAAACAACTAAGAATTTGAGTAAATTTTGACTTGATAATGGCAACCCAGAATAATGGTCTGTCATTTTGTTAAGTTGGTGTTGATTGAAAACTTATAAGCACTTATGACTTTGGCAGACTAGCTGATCAGACAGTTGTAAAGAGACCAACTAATCAACCAACTAGTCAATCAAATGGATTATGGTTTTGGGGATTTCCGAGAGGCTTCTATACAGCTGATTCGCGTGCAAGTTGCATTCACTGCCTGCAAGCGTGTTAGAACATTTGTACTTCACATTGTTTCTTGATTTTGCTTTTAAATGAGTCACGAGTGGAGTTTTTCTGCTAAGATAATACTGTTATTGTTCATTAAAGTGAAAGAGCTTAGTTAAATTTTAATCATGTCAAATAGAAATTCATGTTTATGAATTTCACATGTATGAATTTTATAATTTTTATTATTTTATTTTTTTAAGTTCTTAATTATAATAATAACATTTTTTATAAATAAACAACAGTGGCGACTTAGAGAATATTATAGAATTTTATAAGAATGTACATAACAGACATAAAATATGTACATTTAATGCATGACATTGACAAACCTATATTACCTATATTCTAGCAATAAATAATTTTGATTTGATTTAATTTGAATACATTATATTGAGAAATACATACAGTAATAACAGCTGGATAGTCGATACTCTTTTCAGAATAGTCGCTGACTACGATAGTGGCCGGATAGTCAGCGTTACCAACTAATCTGCACATCCCTACTTATAATAAGTATACACTCAATCTGACCACTGAGGTTAGGGTATGTTGTATACTTCAATATTTAATTTTTCAATAAATACCAAATTAAGAATCAGATAATCACCTTTTCATCTTTCATGTCTTTTCATGCAAAAGTTACCCCTTTTATACAGAGTCAAACATACAGGCGACAATGTTTACTTACTATGGGACCGAGTCCTGGATACACGTCTGCCTAAACCTTCGGAAAAAAGGAGTGATTGTATGCTTTTTCATCAAATTATAGATATATACCTACAATTTAATGTTTCCAAAGGTCACTTTTGACAAAGTTAGGTTATGATGAAATAAGTTGAAATCATAAAATGGTGCTTACTTGTTCCTGGATTGCAGGCCATGTCGCTGGTAAATAGGGACTGTGGGGGCTGCGGTCTGAAAACGGAAGGAAATATAGACATTTTTAGATTTTGCGGGAGGTATTTTCCAAGTCCATGTGCCGAAGATAAGCGGTGTAATTTACATTAAATCTACATTGGATATCACTTTATATTAATGTTAAATGTTGAATTATTTAACTGGTTGACATATTAGAGTAATGACAAGCGATTTTCATTCGTTTTCAGAAGTAAAATGGTCTTACACTTTTGAGAATGGATGAGAAATTCCGCTGTGTGTACACATCAGATCCAATTCCTGAACACTCCAAAGCCTTTCGGCCGATCACCCGCGTCGCGGTCAACATTTTTATTACGATAGTTTCAACTATTTAATTTATTTTAGGGTTTTTTAATTCACTTCAAACAGAACATGTGGGTGACGCAACTTCTTGAAAGAATGATTTTTTTTTCTGACGGATTTGTTCTTGTTGCCGAGTTGCCACAATAAAATTTTATTGGAAAATGGAATATTCTCGCGTTTTGACGTCACATAACATCCATGATTTTATTGGTTCGGAAATCTAAGTAAAATCTTCTCATTGGTGGATGGGTTAAAGTTTAAAACGTTAGCCAATGAGATCTCCTCACATTGACACAAGTAATAAAACAATTAAGAGGCTTAAAATTTATTTTAGTGCCATCTAGCGTCGAGTAGCAAGAAACTATATATATATTTTTTTAAGAATAGTAATTGTGGCGTCACACGGCATCACTTGCGTATTTTGTATTAAATTATTTAAGCGTCATCTAGTTGTAAATTGTAACGCGCGCAAAATAACCGACTGCCAGCTATCCACCACCAGCCTTGGCCAAGCATACCAACCTCATCGCTTCAGAGTATACCTACCTCCGTCAAGCCACCAGCCAGTCCATGGACTTGTCTATGGAACGCATCTACATTTATCTACGCCCTGCAGATTTGAATAGAGCGTTAGAAGGCAATGACACATTCTTCGACAAGCCGGCAAAGGAAGCGGATCGTCAATAAACTCCTGGTGAAAAGCGCTAAGCATATATGACGTAAAGTGCAAAGATCTATATTTCCAAGAAAATAAATGCAATGGTACAAATATTTAGCAAACTGTTTCACTTCTGTTTCAATCAGAAGTGGGATAGACCCAAAATATCCTGATAGATTAGTGCTTGGAGCTCGCCATGAAAATTTTCGAACCAAATCCAAGATGGAAGCGATGCTAACGCAAGTAACTATTTTCGACTTCTACCGTGTAACTGCAAGAATATTGCCTAAAATCTGCTAGAAAAGTCGAGAGAAATTCGCAGCTCTGATTATGAGTAAACATCGTTCGAACCAACGAGTTCGAATGTTCTGGAAATCGTCGCGCCGTGTCACTCATTCACGATTATGGATATCGAATAGAGAAAAATGAAAAATGCACCAAGAGATGAAAAGAAGATTGCACCGTAGCGGCGTGCTTGAAGAAAATGGACCAGCTCAACAATACTCAATGAAGGAAGCCGGAAGACAAAAGCTTTACTGCGGCGAGCTAAGCTACGTGGTCAAGCTCGTACCGCTTTTCGATGCCAAGTTCCAGTTTGCGCCTAATAGTTCGCTGCAGAAATGTTAAGGACATCGAACAGCTGCAGAATTATCCACACTTACAAGAATGATCATGATCAAGGGAGATTTAGTGAAAGCCATATGAAGAGTTAAGGACATCGAACAGCTGCAGAATTATCCACACTTACAAGAATGATCAAGATCAAGGGAGATTTAGTGAAAGCCATATGAAGAGAAAATATTGAATTAGGATAAAACCTCTTTCTACATAGCTAGCTTCTTTGGAAGTTTGATGTCAGCCACGAACAAGCGCATTCAATTGTTTCTGACGTGAAAAACAATTGCGAAATGAAATTATGTCACGGATTGTAAAAAAATGCGAAAGAGGAAAATCTGAACAGATAATATGCTATCACGAGATATTATGCTAATAATAATAAATTCATTTATTTCAGATATCAAAGATCGTGTGGTATTGTAGTCGATACTGTGGAAAGTTTACGAGTTATCCTGAGAAATTGCAAGTCCGGGGAGCTCGCAAGGAAAATGACTGGTACTGCCCTACTACGCCTGGAAAAGCAACCTCATCTGAACAAGGTTCAACCGTAGCTGCCGCTCCCGTATAGGACTCTTCAGCTGCCAGCGCAAATGCTATGGCCTGTCTTAATACTGTTTGAATCATCTTCGTCGATGTCTATACCAATGGATGGATATAAACTCTCCGCAGTACTGTGGCAAAGTCACGGTGAAGAGAGCCTTAATAAAGGTCATCAGGACCGACAAGGAGGTTGTAATGGCAGCCAGCCAAGTAATTACATGAGCGGACAGCTGTGAAGAGCCAGCATAAAAAGGTGCGTTGCCACGTTTTGCCATTATTAGCTATAGCCAATAGTTTGCCCATTAACTTATTGCCAGTTGTCACAAGCCAAGCCAAGACAAGCAAAGCGAAGCCAAGCCAGGCCAAGCCAAGCCAAGCCGTCATTACACTGTAGAAGTCTAGTTCGTATGCCACCACCGTAGCCATTAGGGAGCCAAATAGCCACGCCGTGGCCTATAGCCATGTCGTAGCCCAGTCATAGTTTTCTTCTTTTCCGCTCCCAATTGCGGGAGCAATTGTTCCAGGATGGCCGATTGTAACGCGCGCAAAATAACCGACTGCCAGCTATCCACCACCAGCCTTGGCCAAGCATACCAACCTCATCGCTTCAGAGTATACCTACCTCCGTCAAGCCACCAGCCAGTCCATGGACTTGTCTATGGAACGCATCTACATTTATCTACGCCCTGCAGATTTGAATAGAGCGTTAGAAGGCAATGACACATTCTTCGACAAGCCGGCAAAGGAAGCGGATCGTCAATAAACTCCTGGTGAAAAGCGCTAAGCATATATGACGTAAAGTGCAAAGATCTATATTTCCAAGAAAATAAATGCAATGGTACAAATATTTAGCAAACTGTTTCACTTCTGTTTCAAAATATAATAAAAGAGTGGTCAAGTACACATAAATCAGCTTTTTATTGAAGAAAAAACTGTTGATCTGTCCTACTATATTGTTAATCGCAAATTTAACTACAATGTTAAAAACTCTTTAACAGGTGAACAAAACGCTTGCGAGTTCTTACTCATCTCCAACGCCATCTAGCGCGGTTTAGTTTTAATAATAATAATAATTCATTTATTTCAGGCAATAGTGCGTATAATAAATTATACGCACCAGAGGCCCATATTAATAAATACCTTACAGACTAACATACATAAAAAATATAAAACACTTAATTTAATTATGGCTTAGGGATATTATTGTTCGGTTTCGCCTCCCTGAAGCGACGGAAAACGATGCCTTCGGGCCAAAATTGTGGGTCCAGGAACGTCTCCTTGTATTTCGCCGGAAACCGGAGCACGTATGACTTGAAAGTCTGCGTCCGCGTAGCCTCCAGCCTCGACAGCGAAATCTTGGAGAAGTCCTTTCCCGGAGCTCGTTCTGTGCGCTTTTCGTCGATGTAGCGAGCGATCTCCTCACCGGATGTGGTTTTATCAAACCGGGAGAGATATATCGCCATCGTGGGCTCTGCGACTCGGATGACTGTAGTCGCAGCGGGAGCAGTGCCGCGTTGGTTGCGGGCGGGTCGAGGTCGACGCTTCTTCTTCTCCACGAGGGTGAAGCCGCCATCGTCGACCTTGTTCATGCGCATGACGGGATCCATTGGGCGCGGGATAACCTGCTTGCGTGACGTTTTTTTCCGTTGCTGCTTCTTATCCTCATTGAGGGGCCGCTGCACGGGTGCGAGCGGGGCGGGGGCAGCGGGGGCAGCAGCGGCGGCCGCGTAGGCAATGGGCGACGTGGTCGTCTTCGCTGACGTTTCACGCGGGGTGCGGGTGGGAGCGGCGGGGCGCTGTCCATCGCGCACGGCGACAGCAGGCGACGACGCAAAACTGCCTACGGCGGCATTTTGCGCTCCGCGACGTGTGTTAACGTTAGAAGTCTCGGGTGACCTACTTACCGAATCATTACGTTTTATAGATAATAATTCGGCACGCAACTCACCGATGGTACTTTCGGAGACTTCTAACCTAAACTTAACTTCATCCAGGTTTGTCTTCAGGGTGGTAATGTCCTTCAACAATCTGGTGACATCGACGTGGTCGAACGTGACGGGTGGCAGCTTGTGGAGCTGCTTCGCCACGAATGCGGGCACGTCGTCCGGGTCGGTCGCCTTCAGCAGGTTGATGATATCCTGAAGGCTCCGCTCCCCTTTCTCGTCCCTCCTGCGGGTCGGCATCCGGTCCGCCTGGCCGAGAGTCTCATAGAGCAGCACCTTGCTCCTGCAAATCTCCTCTTCTTTAAAATTTGATTTGCAGATCTGCAAGATGCTGACCTCGTCCATAGTATCGATGGCATGCTGGATGAACGCCAGCAGTTCGTTGGCTATGAGTTTCTCGGAACTCATAGCTTCGCGAGCGTGCAACGGCAGAGCCGCGCAATACGTGAATAAATCAAGGTCAGTGCAGTGTGGCGGTACGCGACCGTCGCTGAGCGCGTCTCGCACTGCACTCCCAACTGCGTTTTGGTTAGATTGATGGATGGATGGGTTTTTATTACTCTTTCACGCCAAAACTACTGAACTGATTGGTCTGAAACTCGGTATATAATATAGATTGTTTAGGCCCTGGTCGATATAAGGTTCGAATCTTTATTAGTGGTGGTGGTGGTGGTGGTTAATATTATTAGTCTGGTGTGTTCCACTGCTCGGCAAAGACCTCTCTATCCTCAGACCATTCCTCACGATCCAGTGCACTGTTTAGCCAATCCTCCCAGTGGCGATCCAGCTCGTCTCGCCATCTCCTTCTGAGCCTGCCGCGTCGTCGTTTAATGTTGTGTAGCCGTAGGACGTCCACTCCTGAACACAGGCCTCCCCCATAGATTTCCATCTAGTCCGGTTGTAAGCGACGTGCATCCAGCGTGTTCCTGCCGTCCTCATTGTACTTATTGGTAGGTATATAAATACCAATATAATAAAAATGAAACAAATTAAATTCCCATAATTTTATTATTTCAATAATAATATAAGTAATGAACGACTCGTGCCAATTTAGAATTAAGTAGATTTAATTTAATTGATTAATTTATTTAATTGATTAAGTAAATATAATACACACCTACCCACAAGAATCACAAAATGTTAGATAGGCAACCTATTTACAATATGACTAGAAGGTTTGTTTACTAATATTTTAAATAAACCATAATAATACATACTTATATACACTAGAAATTTAGTTGCGGGAAAAACCGCTGGAGAGGTTGCTTGTATGGATGTCTTTGAATCACAAAAATTAAGAGCATACGCGGCCTTCTAGGAAAACAATCCTATGAATGAAAAATTTACCAAATAGATGCTTTGTATTCCCCTGTTTCCTCCACCACCATTTGTCACCAATTGCCACCATTCTTTTTTTCTGATAAATTCCTCATAACGCGATAAACCGCTCGTGGTTTTTTTTTGGAAAAACACCGCTGGTGCGGTCGCTTGTGGACCTCTTTAAATCACAAAAATTCGCTGTTAAAAGACGCGCGGGTGCGGCCAATACGCAATACCGCCAAACCACAGTGCGGCCATAAACTCAACTCAATTCTATTTTTTTTAATTAAGAGCATACCTTCGACACCTCTTCTGAATTTGCCACTTTCTAGGAAAAAAATACTAAATATATGTTTCATAATCCCGTGTTTCTCGGTTAATATAATTTAACCCTTGAATACTTCGACTATATAAAAAATAGTTGGTTTTTTGCTTTTATTTGATAGGCCTATTAATAAGCTTTTCAAATGTGCATTATCAATAATATTTTTAGTATCGCCATTTAATAATATTTTATGATAATCTATGCTGATAATGATATTATCATTTTAGTTCATATAATAAAATCTTCGTTTTTAGAGTTCAGTAACTCAAAAGGAAATAGGAACCCTTATAGGATCACTTTGTTGTCTGTCTGTCTGTCCGTCTGTCAAGACACTTTTTCATGGGAACACGTGGAGGTATCAAGTTGAAATTGATGTCAAATATGTCTACGGTCCCTTGTGGCTGTAAAAAAATCATACTTCTAAATTAACGCAATTAAAAGTTATGGCCATTTTATGCATATTTCCATACTTCGCGGAAGGGACTACAGGGTAAAATGCGTATAAAATTTTTCGTGGGGTAGTTTGTACGAGCGTTGAATTACGATGTAAGGGCGGGGGTTCGGATCTCAGTAAGATCTCTTTTTGAATTTTATTTTTATCTTGTAGGTTTTTATTATAAAGCGGTTTTATGTCACTTGGTTATTATATTCTTGCTTAGATTATGTAAATAAATAATTTGGCAAGAAGAAATTAACATGTTAAGATTATTAACATGTTTGCTGTAGTTTGCAATTAGATGGCGCTGCATGTTCTTAGAAGGCGTAGCGTTTCGTTCAGGTATCTAGGTATGGAACCCCCTACACTATGCATACAAATGTATGCCTTAACAATTTATTTTGAACGTCTCATCACGCGAATATATGATTTAAACCAAGATTGGTTTTTTGGTTTTTTTTCTAGTGAACGTTTAAATCATTTAAAATCCCGTATAACTACGGAAAAGAAATTGACAGGAACATAGTTTACCTCACTATACAAATGTCAGGATAATTTATAGAATGTGTTAATTATATTCGGAGGAAACACGGGAATACAAAACATCGATTTGGTAATTGTTTCATAGGATTGTGTCAAACTGCAGCTGCCTGCCGGCAGCTGCTGTATAGTGACTTTTTTTAAATTTTTTGTATAGACAATATTCATCTCTAAACGAGACCGTTTGGACCTCTTTTTTGCTTTATTATGCAGGTGATTTAGTTGACTAACTCAGACTCTCTAGTGGGAGTCCATAGCGTAATATTTTATTTATTATTATTATATAATTCAATATACATCATACATTATAAGTTAAATTAGTAAATTATACATTAGTGATGAATTAAGGTGAATTATTGAGACGTGTATCTAAGAGCGGAGGAGCGCGCTCCTCGGGGGGGCGGGCGGCGAGCAGCGCGCGTAACGCGAGCGTCTCCTGGCGGAGCGCGGCCACGTGCGCGCGGAGAGACGCGTTCTCTTGCTCCAACAAACACGCTCGCCATGCTATCTGTGAGGAACGGTTCACTTACTGACAGGTACAATACGTGCGTTTTATCTTGACGAGTCTGAACATAGGCTCTGCGAACTTTAGCGCGTGAAAACTCGCAAGTAAACTATGTTATTATTACTAATTTTTTTATGATAGTGAGTAACAAGACGAGCAAATCAGGTGCCTGATGGTAAGCATCATGATTGCCCATATCAGACATAGTGCCACCCAGTGTTTTAGACCGGAACACAATAATGTTTGCACATTAGTGCTTGAGCATTATTACTTGTTTGATTATGATTGAACTGAACTGAACATTACATTTACAATAAACATTTGTTCGTATATTTGTTTATCTGGGAATAACAGTTTTCTTCTCGAGTTTACACGCGCTAAAGATCGCAGAGACTATGTTCAGACTCGCCAAGAACCTAATTCGCCCTCTCGCTCACACGTACCCACATTTTTGAAGATATAAAAAATGCTACATGTAATTACGTAAAATAAAGACAACTGGGAACTAGAAAATAACAATACAAACTTTCAGTAAAAAGAACAATTTAATCCAAACAAGTTTTTATGTATAAAAACCTGCACAGAGAAAAAGGCTCAGAAAAAAAAGACACGGAAGACAGGTTTGAATTAAGTTGGATTTTTTACTGAAAGCTTGTATTGTTATTTTCTAGTCCTTAGTAGAATTTATTTTACGTACCTAATTATATTGTAGTATTTTTTTATCTTCAAATCTGAGTGTAGCTCGCAGCTCGACAGAAAAGAGTAGAAAATAATGGGGGCGCCACTGTCTTTTACAACGGTAAAATAATTAAATCAACACATAGGTACACTATAAATTAGTTCCGTTTCTACTCTTTTCTGTCGAGCTATACATGTGAGCAAGAGAGCGAATTAGGTTTGCACCGCGCCTTAAAGTTATTTTTGTTAAGGCAACTGCCTCATTACATCCTACTTAACCTAATCTCATCCTACTATCCTACTAATATTATAAATGCGAAAAATTGTGAGGATGGATGGATGTTTGTTACTCTTTCACACAAAAACTACTTAATGGATTGGGTTAAAATTTGGTATGTAGGTAGCTTAGACCCTAGAATAGCACATAGAGTACTTTATATCTATATATTCTAAGTTTTTATCATAATATGAGATAATTTTTAATTCCCTCTTAGAACTTAATTTAGGTATGTCCAAAAAAATTATTCCAATAATATGTAAAAATATGTCCAAAAATATTAAAACAGCTGTCAGGCTATCTATTTAACAAACTGTAAATAACTACACATAATTTCCAAGGTACCTGGTCTTCTCTTATCCGCCTAGCGTCCCTAGATTTCTTTGCAGCCTGATTATTCCTCCTTCGTCTCTCGAAGTACTTCTCGTCTTTCAGCTCTTGCGGTATGGGGCGCTTCTCCCCGCGACGACGAATCTCACTCTCACTTGACGGGGGAGTTAGTACTGAAGAGTAAACGGTAGTTATTGAAAGAGTATACGATTCACTAGCAGTGCCCCGCGGTTTCACCCGCGTAGTCTTCGTTCCCGTGGGAATATGGGGATAAAAAGTATCCTTTGTGTTATTCCAAGATCTAAGCTATCTACATAGCAAATTTTTACTTAATCGGTTCAGTAGTTTCGTCGTGAATGGGTAACAAACATCCATTCATCCTCACAAACTTTCGCATTAATAATATTAGTAAAAAGGAGTAGGAAGTAGGGTTAGTAGGAAGTACGGTTAGCAGGAAGAAGGGTTAGTAGGAAGAAGGGTTAGTAGGAAGAAGGGTTAGTAGGAAGTAGGGTTAGTATAAGGAATTAGGTTAGTATAAACATAAATAAAATCATCGAACTGCGCTCGCTTATCTTGACAAGCCTGCCAAGCGTGGCGAGTATTGGCAAACCCCCCATATGGGGAAGACCTATGTTCACTGGACTTCCTGCAGCTGAGATGATTATGATGATGATGAAGCTTCTATATTCTAGAACTAGGTCCTTACATGGTGGAGCTGTTCTCATGGGCAGATGATGGCAGTATTGTGTCGCTGGTGGCGCGCATGGGGCCTGTGGCAGCGCGCCCAGGAGAGGTACCATGTTGTGGACATCTTTTAACAACCAAAACATAACAGACTTTTTTTTTACAGGACCTCTTAGCAGCTTGCTATAATAAAAATTTACCAAATCGATGTTCTGTATTCCCGTGTTTCCTCTAAATATAGTTAACGTATTTGATAAATTTAGATCTTGATATTTTGAAGATGAAATAAACTGTGTCCCTGTCATTTTATTTTTGTTTACAAACTCTTCATTTTTGTAGTGAACGTCTAATCGCGCGAGTAAAACTGGGATTTTTAGAAGTTCACTTTGAAAAATCCGAACTATAAACATATATAAGATAAACTATTTAGACAGGGATATTGTTTACTTCACTATAAAAATATTAGGATATTATAAATAAAAAAATGGGTTTATAATATTCGGAGGAAACAGGGGAATACATACTATAAAATATTTCATTGTCAGAATTTCCGGTCACCAAGATTCCTACGCAGCCTCCGACATGTCTAATAGGAAACTATAGGGACCTACAGTTTAAAGTGACATACGAAACATGGTAGCGTTCAGGTGAAAAGTCCACATGGTGAGATTCAAACCAGGGACTCCGGATTTAAAACCGGGCATGTATCTACTGTCTCGGTGGCGTAGTGGGCGCAAGCTCGACTGCTCCGGTCCCGGCTTCGATCCCCAGGTCAAGCAAAGTGTTAGATATAGGATTATTCCATTAGGAATGATTTATGGCAGCCTGAAGTCTGGAACTGTGTCTGGTTGATGGCAATAGACTCACCCCCTATTACATAACGCCAATACCACACTGGCGAAACGTGGGTGGTACCTACTATGGGACTAAGTCCTGGGTACACCTCTGTCTACCCCTTGGGGAAAAGGCGTGATTGTTATGTTTCCACCGGGCCACGGATGCTCTATCCATACAGATAGATATAATGGTAACCGGAGCAAGTGAGGACGGTATAAACACTTTAAGGGTCGGCAACGCACTGACAACACTCCTGGTGTTGCAGGTGTCAATAGGCGACGGTAACTGCTTTTCATCAGGCAGGCCGTCCGCTTGTTTGCCGCTCATCGCATAAAAAAAAAAAACGGTAGCTTCCCGTTGTCTTTATGCTTATATCTTTTCAACTACGCAACGGGTTTTAATGCGGTTTTCATCATTAGACAGAGTGATTCAAGAGAAAGGTTTATATGTATAATGGTACCCGGAGAGATATGAGGGAGGAACGCTAGTAATTTTTAAAAGAAGAGCAGGATACAGGACCTCTTAGCAGTTTGACACAATCCTATGGAAAATTTACTAAATCGATGTTTTGTATTCCCATGTTTCCTTATGTTCAGCAGTGGACTTCCAACGGCTGGATGATGATGATGATGATGATGATGAACGTTCAATCACGTTTAAGAGGTTCAGTATGGAAAATCAAGGGTTTATAAGAAAAATTAAAATGACAAGGAAATAGTTTACTTCACTATAAAAATATCAGGATATAAATTTATAGAATGAGTTTATTATATTCGGAGGAAACAGGGGAATACAAAATATCGATTTGGTAAATTTTTCATAGGATTGTGTCAAATTCCTCGAAGGCCATAATATAGGCTCCTAATAGCTGATGTTTGCCAAAGGAATATTTTCAGCGTAGCCAAAGCTACGTATTATCGTAGCACGTCTACGCCGCTACAGCTCTACGAACTGCCAGTGCTACGAGCCTACGAGCGCTCATCTTTTAAAAATGGTTTTCACCATACAGAATTACTATCGTTATGCTCAAAAGACCAACAAAGCGTGGGAACTTTGGCGAACAAGAGAGTGAAATCAAGCGCACATCATCAAAAGAGAAATAAGAGACAGTGAATGATACCACATGTCAGTATTGACAATATGACAATGTTTTTATGCTTTGAACGATATTAGCGTTTGAGGCGATTGTTTCGCTTTAAATAAAATTAAAGTTTATACATAAAAAACAGTAAGTGTAGCACCTACGCTTTGTCAGATATAGCTTGATCAATGACAGCTGAATAAAAATCTATGTTTTGGCCATATTTCCGTAAATTAAGTTCTAAGAGGGTTCCTAATTTGTCAATTGAAAAAAATGGATTTTTGTTCAGTTGTCATTGATCAAGCTAAATTAGACAAGGTATAGTCCCATAGTGGGTACATCCACATTTCACCGATTATGTTTTTAGGTCCCATGGCGAACCTATTGCCATCTACAGGGCACAGTTCCAGACTCCAGCCAGCTGTCATTGCGAAAATTCCTACCGGAAAACTCCAATAACATTGCCTGACCTGGGGATCGAACCAGTATATTATTGATATAAGTAATTATACACCCTCACCCTACATATGATAGGTAATAATAATAAGGTGACGTGTACACGCGCCGACTGGCGACCCTCTAAACGAGTGGGCAAGCTCTTTACTCTATGGCATTGTTTTATTTGATCAATGGTGACCGCGATTTGTTTGAATTTATGTGACACGTGTCTCTTGTATTTGTTCAATCCATGGTCATAGATTTAATATGGATACCTACAAAAAACGGGTGCCATACCTGTATGCAACTTATAATTATAATGTCGCTTCGATTGTTTTTTTCTTAAGTTGAACTGTCAAATCAATCATTTGACAGTTCAACTACCTATCACAAAACTTGTCGTCAAAGATGGCTGATTGCCTCCAAATTAATTAATAATAATAACACGGACAACTTCCACACACGGTCATCTGGTCCCAAACTAGGCTAGAAGCCTGTACTATGGTAACCAGATGACTGATATACATACTTATATAAGCTTATAACACATCAAACAGACATGCTCATGCACACAAGTGTTTGGCCGGGGATCGAACCCTGGCCTGGCGGCACAGAAAGCAGAGTTACTACCATCTGAACCAACGAGGCTGTCATTCAATTAAATTCAATCAAATTAAATTAAATCAAATTAAATTCAGTCAGTCAATTAAAAAATTAGATTTTTTTAACTTTACTTTTACTGAAATTTAGATCCTTTTTCGCGATAAATGTTTTCTCCTTTTTACTAAATACTAGTGGCAAAATACACAAACCGTGTGTTGCTATAAAAAGATGGCCGATCAGGCATTTATCGACAATTGTCACTAGGTACGCTATATGTAATTGTATTATGAACAGTCTCATTATAATCCTTCCTCCAAGGACCAATCACTTCAATATTTATGTGCTCCGCAAACAGGACGACTATGGTTGACGAAACTATGCACATATTTGAGAAACATCATCTTTTTCAAAGTTTTCACTGATTAGCTAAACTTTATAACTTGACACTGGCTATGAAAATGTGTGGCGCCATAAAAAAAACAAATAGTAGCAAAAGTACGATTGTCATGCCAAAACAATAACATTTTTTAACCGCTGTGTAACCATAAGCAGCCCTTCGTAACACATATAAACAAACGGTACACCTGCCGCCGTGTGAATTGGCACACCTGTGCGACCCTCGAGCTGCACCTCGCGCTGATGTTACTATAATTGATGCCATTTATTTTGTAACTAACGTAATTGTCGGATTCATGCGTTCGATAATGACGATCAAGAACTTTTGTAGGTAAACCAAGATTTGAAAAGTGTTGAAATGACTCATGACACCGATTTTGATAATGTGAACGCACATGTGACTGCCTCGGTGGCGTAGAGGGCGCATGCTCGACTGCCAATCAAGAGGTCCCGGGTTCGATCCCCAGGTCAGGCAAAATGTTAAATATTGGATTTTTCCTAATGAGGAATTATCTCAATGACTGCCTGGAGTCTGGAACTGTGCCCGGTAGATGGCAATAGGCTCGCCCCCTATTACATGGGACCAATAACGTACTGGCGAAATGTGGGTGTATCTACTATGGGACTGAGTCCTGGGTACACCTCTGCCTACCCCTTAGGGAAAAAGGCGTGAACATATGTATGTATGAACGCACATATCTATCCGAACTGAACGCGCCGAATGAAACGAATTTTAGAATTCTTTATATAGAGCGATAGCGCTAGGTTATGAGGTTTCGAAAATACTAAAGTTATTAGGTTTTTGCATCCAGTTTCCGGACCATTTGCTCAGCCTAATTCATAAGTTTGTGTCGTCCTAGGTACTGAATGAAATCCTATGAAACCTCGCTCACCTGTGTGCAGCTTCAAATGTTAAAATACCTTTCGACCGGTTAACCAGTTGTTGTTAGAAAAAATTCAAAGACTATTCAATTAAAAACATTAAAGTACAATTTCTTTACTTTCTTTCAGCTGTAGTGTAGTACAACATTCCATAAGAACTTGTAAACAGCCTATAGTCCATTGGACTTTTGTACAGGGTAGGCAATAAGTAACTTTTTTTAAATGAAATATATCAGCATTCAGTGGCTACCAAAACCATTAAACATCTTTGAATCATACTTTTACCTTAAAGTAGGTGTATAGTTCGACATTTGCCACTGGTTGCCTGGAAGAGATCGCTTAAAGCGATAAGCCCGCCCATTGTCGACCAATCACTTTTTAGTTAAAGCTTAAGTTTTAAGTGATTATGTCGCACTGTGTATGTTATGTATATATGATGATATAGTATGTAGTATGTAGTATGTATGTATGTATGTAGTATAGATGATACTGATATAGTAACAAGAAATAGGCGCGTTGACAGTCGTTGTCTATATCCCTCGAAGACAGCACTGACACATAAAGGTATATTATGTATGGCCCCAAAAATATACAATAAGATTCCGAAAAATATACAAGAATTGACATTTAATGCATTTAAAAAGAAATTGAAATCAATATTGACTGGTAAAGCTTATTATATTACAAATGAATTCCTTAATGATAAATTATGACATAGACTCATATTTTAATTTTTGACTTGTTTACTTAATACTCTGACATTTTGATTTCTTTTTAAAACCATTCTGACATTGTTAACAGATATTCTTAGTTTATAATTTGACATGCATGTATTATTATCTACTTTATTGTTTTTTTTATTATTATCAATTCTATAATCTTAATATAATTTATTAATATATTTTGTACGCCAAAAGGCATAAACATGTAGAGACAATTTTAGAACGTTATGCAATTTCAACAGCAAGACAATTCAACTGATAGGTTTAACACATGAATAGACAAAATAAATATATTTGAATCTTTGTAAAAAATGGTCGAAATAATGAGTAATCTAATCTAATCTAGCCAGTCAGTGTGCTATTTGGGAGCTAGACTACGACATGTTTTGTAAGTATTTTTGGCAAATGTAAGTATTTGTGGATTTAGTCCGTGGCCTTGTCGCTGTAAACAAGAATAATGACAGTGACATGGTTACTGGTTTGATATTAGAAGTACGGAGATTTATTCTATTCTATGGAACAGGCAGATAGGCAGAAATATCGCGGCAAAGTAGTGATGATGGAAAATGGAGAAAATTATGAGAAAAATATAGTAAAAGGAGGTAGGTGTACTATGCTTACTATATGTAAGATTAAAAATTCTTACTCGTTAAACATACTTATGATTTTTAGTTCCATGTATTAGGGGGCGAGCCTAATGCCATCTACCGGGCACAGTTCCTAACTATACACTCCAAACTATAATTGAGATCAGGGCCGTCTTTACCAGGGGGTGCAAGGGGTGCGGTGCACCCGGGCGCGGAGCGCCCGGGGGCGCCTGTCGAGTGCTGAATTTTTGGTTATTTCATTGAACTTAACGCTATTGCACAGTTTTATATACTTGTTACTTACGACAATTAAGTATGCGCAAGCAAAAAAAAAAGTCATCAATAATAATATTTTTTTTACTTTTATGATGCTTTCGGCGCTTGTCTTACCGCATTACTACACTACACAAATAACAATTTTATTTAATACAACACGCGCGCAGCAATATCTCTAATCTAAAGAGAGTGTATGTATGTACGTTTGACACGTTGCCGCCCGGTCGCCCGCACTTGAAGCAAAATGATCTCTAAGTCAATAGAGTGTAAGTTCATTTGTAATGGACGCGCGGCGCGGCATCTGTGCGTCTGTCATAGGCGAGTAATTGCGCCCTTTGACATTGCCGCCCGGTCGCCAGTACTTGAAGCAAAATGATCTCTAAGTCATATTTATGTAAATGTTTTCTTGGTTGACTAGGACCCCTTTCATACTGCAGTGTGTATTCGGTCGCGTGTCACGCTGCAGTGTAAACAAAACGAGGGCGCAGGCTGAGTCCCGCACCCCGGCGCAGAATAGACTTAAGACGGCCCTGATTGAGATGAATAATGGCCAAATCAAATACATCCTTTTTTCTTGTCCTCGGAATCGAACCTGGGACCTTATGATCGGTGCATGTTTAGCATAATCGCATTTCAATTTCACCCCTGTTATTACTCATAAATATCACCATAATAATAGAACATCTTCAAATAACGAGTAAACCAATAAAACGGAGGGTGTCGGGTCGAAGGGCCGATCGTATCGGTAATTAAGTGCAATAATTGCCTGCACGCGGACCCCCTTACAGAAGAATATTATTGAAGTAAATATTTAAAATCGATACATAGATAGATAATAATAATAAAGCCATTTATTCCGAATTACCTACTACAATTTTATAATAACTGAAAACAATTTGACTTTAATATGTCCCTTAGTTCGGTGGGCCTCTTGGCAAAGGTTTACGCTTTCCGCTGTTGTCTGTCCTGCGAGCTACTCATCTCCAGTTTGGTCCTGCTGTCAGTTTTATTTCGCTTTCCCACCTTGTGTGTTGTCTTCCTTTTCCTCTTTTCCCGTTTCTGGGATACCTGTGGTTTTTGCGGTCTCTTTTTTTTCACGTATCAAGTGGCCTGCCCACCTCCATTTTTGTTGATAGACTTTCGTGAGTGAGTACGTTAGTTTTGTCATTGCTCTTAGGTCTATATTTCTAATTTTGTCTTGTCGTTTGAACCGATCATACTCATCTCCATTGCTCTTTGTGTTATAGCAAGTTTTTCTCTGAGTGCTTTTATGTTTCGGATCCGTATATTAGACAAGGTAATATGCAGGTATTCAAAGTTTTGCTTGGGACTTTAGACTTGACTATTTCTTTTAGCGACAAGCATATATAAAGCGAGGCCCCATTAGTGCGTTGCGACGTCGCAGCGTTGATAGTGCGTCATATCTCATAGGTATATATTTTGTGATAAAGAAGCAATTCAACGTCATTGGATATGCCCCATTGAGGCGTTGCATCGCCGCACGCGACGTTTCAACAGATCGACAGACAATAGACGAAGAGGAAGGGATGGTGATGCGCTGAGCTGTTCGCTGTCGACACAACACAGTTTTGGCATACAATGCGTTGATACTTTGCGACGACGCGACGCAACGCAGCGCAACGCATTAATGGGGCTTCATTTTTTTTCGTCATCTGATCCTTAGCGGAAATGAATTGACATAGATAAATAGATTTAATTAAATATTATAGATTTAATTAATAAAATGATATTAATTTTGACACATAGACTTTTTTATTTTCATTTTATGCTATTCATAGGGACCTTGAGCCGCTTCGACCATTGCTGATCTATTGTGGCAGCCCGTATGGATTATACGAGTAATTCACTGCTCAAGCGCGCTGAATCTAGAAATTTCGGGGACTGATGTGTTGTATCTCCTCGGGGCATATTAAAAAAACCTAAATACTTTAGGAGATAATGAGGTAACATAGTTTTATCCCGATAATTTTAATAAGAATAGAGACAAAATAGCTGTACTTAGCTTTACCTAGGTTATCTAAAACAAATAAAACATTCTTAGAGAACTGCGTACGTTTCTGTAAAAAAATCCCAAAAAGATACTTAACAGGGCTCTCAGAGGGTAAATTCCAAAACATTCAAAATTCTTTACTAAGAAAGGGGTTATTATAAAGTCAATAGTACATAAAGGACAGAGATGCCCGGAAACTTCTGCATCACCACGCGGCACCGACACAAACAAACGAATGTGTAACCAAACAAAATATTTAACAAACTATCAGTTATTGAAAAAATTAAACCCTACAAGTTTCTTGTGCGTTTCAATATTTTTGCGTAGGAGTCTGAATCCTCTTCTGGTAATAAAAATGCCTGGGCGAAAAATAAAAATTAAACCCCGAATGTCTTTTGTCTTTTTATTCCCACGAAGAAACCTATCATAATTTAATTCTTTATCAAAAATGGTATTATAATTTTGGGATATCTGGGAAAAGACCGAATGTAAATTCGGCGTGGACTTTACACCACCATGTTTCGAATTCGTTCCTATATTAGGCTGTGATCACGGTTTCACCCGCGTAACATCAACCTAATAGGTACCGAATATCAGCCCAATCGGTTCGGTAGTTTTAGCGTGAAAGAGTAACAAACATCCATCCATCCTTCCTCACAAACATTCGCATTTATAATATTACTAACTGTGCCCCGCAGTTAAAAACTTTTGAAGTTCCCTTTGTAACTAAAATGACAGGGACATAGTATACTTACTGTAAAAAAATCAGAATATAAATTCATAGGATAGGTTAATTATATTCGGAGGAAACAGAGGAATACAAAACATCGATTTGGTAATTTTTTCATATGATTGTGTCAAATTTCTCGTGGCTAGGAGCTCTTGAGGTTAAACATCACCCATACAAAATTAAAACACACAGATCTATAATATGAAGAAATAGGTCATAATAATTTTTCACTCGTATACTTTTTGGTTGGCTCTGGATCTGGCCTTTATTTGCGCGAAAACATATTCTGTTAAAAAGAATACCTTACAATTTCTTCGTATTTATGAAAATTGTAAAAAAGTAGTTTTCAGGTTATGTTAATGCTTTTTTAAACAGCAAAAAAACCACACGATTTTCTTTATCTAAATATGTTTTCGTGCAAATAAAGGCCAGATCCAGAGCCAACCACAAAACATTTAAGGGAAAATTATTCATTTTTTCTTCATATTTATGTATTTTCATTTTGTATGGGTGAGATTAGACCTTATGTAGGTATAGTAGGTAAACAAACCTGGAACGAGCAAGTGGTTGTAGCTCCTGAGCAAGCGAAGAGCTGCGAGCGCGCCGTTGTCCACCTCATATAGGTCCATCTTCAATGGCAAACTTTGGTTCAATTTCTAAGTATAATTACAAAAGCACGGGTCAACCTTTCCTGGATGTTAGGTCTTGTTTCATGATTTTATTTTTTCGTTTTTTAATATGTTTAGCAGGTTTTTGGTGGTGCCACAATAAGGTAGGTACTATCTAATGAAAAACAAAACAAATAAATTGTTAAGACGACGAATTGAAAATATTGGCGGTAGGGATCTCAATATATCTCAGCAACTACAAAACATTTGGAACTAATGTTTACATATTACATTTAATATGATACTGACATCATTTTGGTAATTGGTTTACATGATTGGTTTACTTTTACAGCAGAGAAAAAAATATAAAAGACTGCTCTATAAAAATAGAGATTCTCATTTTACAGGGACATGAGATTGATTTATGCCTTTAAATTTTTTGTTTATATTAATCTATGAACACACTACAATGTGTTAATTTGATTTTATAAAATTAGCAATAGTTTTTATTTTATTCGAGAAATACTTTTTTGGCGTAGTAATATTACAGGAGTGTGAGCAGGTTGCGGGACGCACGTTTTTAGATTCTTATTTAACACTGCGTCATCTTAAGGCATACTGTAGTAAGCATGCTGAGTATAGGGTTCCGTACCTACTATTGCAAACATGTTAGTAATAACATTTTTTGTAAAATTTTACGATGTGGGTTTTTTTTCTTTACTTGTGATATAAGATCTGGCTTCTTGCCAAGTTGAATGATATTGGGCTATCGGGAAGTGCTCTAGAGGTTTTTAGCCCGTTGTGCAGTATAGAATTTTTTTTCAAAAAATCAAAATCAAAAATCAAAATTCTTTTATTTGCATGAAATGTTGGTTACAAAAGATAATTCATTATAAGAGTAAAGCCCCATAAACATTTTGTCGCAACGCGACATGCAAATCTTTACATAATAATACATATTACCTATAAATTAAGCGTATACCTAAACTAGTGCGAAATTTTATTACATAATTACATTTCTTTATAATCAAAATATTATCATCATAATCATTATTTTAAGAGATCTGAAATTGAGTAAAAACATTTGTCTAATAGCCACAACTTGAGTTTCCGGTTAAACTGGTTTGCTGACAATTCTTGAATCTCTTTAGGGATTGCATTATAAATTCGTCCACACATTGCGTGGCAGTTTTTAGAGGCCAGTTTTGTTTTCGCCGTATATGGCATTACTATTCTATTCGAATTTCTGGTTTTTTTATATGAAACTAAACAGGCGTTTGACCGCAATCTCACCAGCTGGTAAGTGATGATGCGGCCTAAGTTGGAGCACGCTTGTTCAGTAAATACCTATTCACTCTTGATTAAATGTGCGGTAAAATGGCCGTATCTTTTGATTGCGTTGACTAAGGCTGGGTTTTTTGATCACTGGTTAAGTCGACTATGGTTAAATGTTTTGACAAAAAGTTAAAATTCGACAAAATTCGTTTTGTTATCCCTATGGTTAACTATTTTATCCACACGATTTAACCATTGGTTAGAAATTTAACTATATAGTTAGTTTGACAAATGGTTAACTTAACCGTAACTAACAATAAAAAAACCGGCCTTTAGAAGTCTGAATTATTTTACAGCTGCAAGGGATTGTAATAGGCCAATGTTGATATTATAAGCTTGAACATGATACCTTAACGCGTTGCCAACAAAATGGATCTTGACAGACGGAAAGAAAAACAAAATGACAGACGGACAACGAAGGGACAACGAAGACTATACATGTAATTCAAAATCTAAACCAAAGTTAAAATTAATTTCTAACTTTTTTTAAAAGTAATCGATATTTATTATTGATTTCATTTTATACAATTTTACGGTAACGTACCTCAAAAAGAAAAAAGGAACCCTTACAGGATCACTTTGTCTGCAAGTCTGTCTGTTGGTCAGTCAGTGTGTTCGTCTGTGTCAGTCCGTATGTCAAGACCCTCTTTCTCGGGCACGCGTTAGGGTATCGAGTTGAAACTCATATCTACAACTCAGGTCTACGGTACCTTGCTAATGAAAAAAAAACAAACTTCTAAGTCAGCGCAACCAAAAGATACGGCTATTTATCGCACATTTCCATAATTTTCGCAACGAGCTGAAAACCTCAAGAATACTTCCCGTTGGTCTAGCATCATGAAATTTGGCAAGCAGCATGATTTTATATTACAAGTAAAGAAATAAATCGCAAAGTCGTCAAATTTTACTCAAAAATAATTGTGATTACAATAAACATGTTAGCAATGTTAGTAAATTGGAACTAGAGGACGATGTTAGATTTTTAGAACGCGGTTTGTTCAGTTCTCTAGTTATAGAACCCTATAATAAGCATGCTAAGGTTAGCATGTTAAAGTTAGATGAAGGCATACCTAGGTATGTATGCCTTAACAATTTATTTTAAAATTAGGCACGGGCGGATTATTTGATAAATTATGTAAACGTTTTAAATAATTTAAATGTTAAAATAGGACATGGTCGACTACTAATTCTGTAAAAAAATTAGTTTTGAAACTAATTATTTTTACACTTGAAAAGTATATATACGTATTTTTGATACTTTGTTCATTTAACCTTACCATGTCAAACCAAAAAGGGTTATTTTTATATGAAATAATGATATTAATAACATAAAATATATGAAAATTTTATTTTTAATGTGTTTACAATTTTTTTTTTAATGACCTATCTGTTGGCCTCCGGATGGCCTCTACAGCTTTACCGGGCAGTGGTGAGCGCAGGAGGCGCTCGACCCAAAGTTTAAGGGCGATAAAATTATTGGTATGTAGCATTGATTTAAAGAAAAACGGAGATGAGGAAAGCTCAAATTAGTTCCCATTAGGTCCCCACGTACGTCAGTAAAGTTAATTGTTGTCTCGTTCGCACTTCGGTGTTAGGTACGTCTTTCTATCTTTGTTGTTTCAAATTGCACATGCCAGTTGTTGAGTAAGCGCTGAGAGAACGTACTATCTCCCCTTTTTTTATTTTAATGGTATATAGTAGGTATATATATACAGTGATTAAAAATAATAGTACCTACATGAAAAAGACGTAGGTAGATTTTATTTAAAACGATTTAGGTATTTTATTCATTCTGATCTGATCTATTTATTTAACCAATTTTCAAGCCTCAAACAAGGATGGTTTTCAAGTTCCTTTTCTATTTGAATTTTTTATGAGCCCAAAATATATTTTTTTTTCACTTTTTAAAACCAGTTCACTTTACAAATCAAACAAAGCCACTAAGCCTTACTTATTCCGTTACGTTAAAGAGTGTGCTTCGTCACTTATGTAAACCGTGTCTATTGAGATTATGTACGTGGCCAATAGGAGAACTAACGACTTACTATAACAACTGGCTATTGAAACTTCTTAGCGCAAAGAACTTAGCGACCTCTTTTATAAGCCTAATAATTTTAGACTACAATTTCAATGCTGATCCCTGATTGGTCGAGTAGAAAATGGACGTTGATTTGCCGAGTTCTGATTGGCCAGATTTTCCCGCCACGCCCGTCTATTTGACGTTACTGATATGACATAGCCTGTGACGGGGTGTTTATGAATTAATGATCAAGTGTCATTAAGTGAACGCCGATGGCCGAGGTTTTTCAACATCGTCAGATTAGTTGGATAAATTATTTATGTGTTACTAACTGTGGCCTGCGGATTTAATTTAGTGTAGCTTTGACTATGAACATCCATGCAGTGTGGACGCGTACGGAGCTGTGCTATGCTAATATTATGGGGGAAAAAAATCGAGTATTTATATTTCGCTGATTTGATTGTATTTGGCCTTAATAAATAAATTGCAACTTAATAAATGAACTGCGCTTTGTCTGATATAGCTTGATCAATGCCAGCTGAACAATAATCTATTTTTTAACCATATTTTCGTAAATTAAGTTATAAGAGGGTTCTTAATTTACCACTTGAATATTTAATTACCAGATGAGATTACCATTTATGTACCAAAATTAAGGAAATATGACCAAAAAAGTGTTTTTTTGTTCAGCTGTCCAATCAAACTAAATTAGAAAAGGTATACGTAACAGAATTAGAGCAAATATTTTTTAAGAATGTTCTTGTCTATCGTAGAATATACGGCACTGACGTGAGTAGTGCCTGCCTATAGGCAGGCACTACTTATTTTGTCTTATAAGACAGAAGTGCGACCGAGACAACAATATTAGTCGCTAGTACCTACGACACAACTTTATTGACGTAAAGACGTAGACCTAATGGAACCTAATTTAAGCTTGCCATTTTCGAAAAGCCACCTCATTTACCCTTTTCTTTAATCAATGATAGTAGCCATCTTATTATCGCCGATTAATTTATAAATTTGATTTGAATAATAAGTGAAGAAATATTTTACCATGAGTCGGAATTGGCAGGTGCCGGAGTCTCTCGCTTTTTCCCTGTGTTGTATTTTCGAGTGACATTATAAGTACAATAATTTCCTCGATAACGCCGAAAAATGATACCTTCGAGCCAAAACGAAGGAGCCAGGAATATGTATCCCTGTGCTTCGCTGGACACTGGAGCACGTTCTACGTGCTATATGTGCCCTGCCCATTGCCACTTCAACTTGCTTATCCGCTGGGATATGTCGGAAACTTTTGTTTGTCTATACGGATCTCCTAATTTCTAACCTACAAATTGCAACAAACAAAAACAAAACTAAAAAAAAAATACAAAATATGCATGTTAAAGAACCTATAAAAACCAACATGGCGTCTGGCGTTATAATTGCCGCTTACAGTGACGGCGATGGTACGCGTTATAACCGATCAAGTAACACGGACAAAGAAATCCTTAGAGAAGACAACATTAAAATAAATTATTGATTAAGAAACGAACAAAAAACACAAGCTTTTTCGTATAACGTATTTTCATGGTTATTATAGATATCATTGTTGGATTCAATTAATTTTATGAAAAATATATAAAAATAATTACTTATTTGCAACTCGTCTAATATGCAATAATTGAATGTTGTCTTCGCCTATAAATACAATATATAAAATAATATACAATATATATAACCTACATACAAAAAAAAAATAACATCAAAATGTCCATAGGCCTGATTGAATAGAGGATATCCCAATAATTACGCCTAAAATACTATTCCCATATAAAATATTCCGAATACTCTCCATCCATTGGTTGCCTGGAAGAAAAATCTTAGTAGCGACAAGACCGCCGCTTGTACATTTTACTATTTATATTATATTACATTTTATTTTATTATATATCTTCTCTTAATTGTAATATAAAATATATCTGTTATTTTTCTACTTAACCAAAATCTACAATTTTTTTTTTTAAATTTGTATGATGTGTAATGCTAAATAAATAAATAAATTATAGTTTTGGTATCCTTTAAGTTATATCTATAGTCCATACAATCATTCATATAACTTCAAACTTAATAATAATAATATTATATAATTCTCTCAACGTTTTCGTAGACGTGCTACGAAAGCTCTACGACGCATTTAATTTGTTAAAGATTTCCTTGAAAATAATATTTAATTGCGTGAATGATGTCTCCATAGTTTTTTGTATGCTCTTACTGTTCACTATAGCTATCACTACGTTAAAATTTCCACCTAATAACTGTTGGTTACCTACTAGAGTAGGTATAACATGACTACTCATTTCTATCGCATGTGTTTTTGAGACACGAGAGTGATATTAGGCCGTTTACAAGACTTAAAGAGATTTTTATGCATATTTATATATATACTGCATATGCATATGCTGCTGCCGCCGCTGCCCCCGCCCCGCTCGCGCCCCCGCTGAGGCTCTCTAATGAGAGCACGAAACAGCAACGGAATAAAAGAAAGCAGCAATCCCGTGCGCAGGCGTTCCGTATCATTCCACGCCTGCCGGGTCCAGTTCAGCCAACGAAAAAGGTCGACGAAAACGGCTTCACCCTTGTGGAGAAGAGGAAGCGTCAACCTCGACCTGCCCGCAATCAACACGGTACCGCTCCCGTTGCGGCTACTTCCATTCGAGTCGCAGAACCGACGATGGCGGTCTATCTCTCCCGGTTTGACAAGAGCACATCCGGTGAGGAGATAGTCCGCTACATAAAAGAAAAGGGCCAACGACGAGTCCCACACCAGGAATTCTCTAGCACCTAGCACATCATAACCTATCTGTAGCGTCCGTGGACCAGCGGAAATATCCCGGGCTTTAAATCCAGAGTCCCTGGATAGAAAGTTGAAGTATAAATTCAAATTTATTTAGTTTTATGATAGTGAGTAACAAGACGAGCAAATCTGTCAGATGCCTGATGGTAAGCATCATGATTGCCTATATCAGACACAGTGCCACCCAGTGTTTTAAAATTCAAAATTGTGCGCGGCACTGTACTGCACCTGTCACCCTGAGATATTAGTTGTTGAATCTCGTCATGCCCAGTAATTTCGCTGGTAATAGTGTCCTTCAGACCGGAACACAGTAGGCACATTAATGGCTTGGCGGATGAATAACTGGCAAAGGTGTGGTACTTACTTCCCCAGGCGGCCACCTGCAAAAGAGACCTACCACTACAAAAATATCAACTTATTAGTGGATATTTTTAGCAACTCAACTTATTAGTTGATATTTTTGTAGATACATTGTAGATACATTGTAGTTACATTGTAGTTACATTGTAGATACATTGTAGATACATTGTAGATACATTGTATTTACATTGTAGATACATTGTAGTTATATTTTTGTATTTTTGCGATACGAAGACAATCTCTTTCAGAGTTGATATAGTATCGCTTTTCGCCTCGTCGTCAACCAGGCGTCAACCTAACGCAAGCACGTAACCAAAGCGGATCAGCTTTTTAACCAAATATGTGTAACCGCAAATAAAGGCCAGATCAAGAGCCAACTACAAACAATTGAGTGAAAAATTATTCTCTCTTTATATGTGTAATTTCATATTGTATGGAAATCTAACACCTTTAAATCAAATTTCAACCGTTTTAATCGAAGTAGTCGACCAATACGACCCCTGTTACTAAAAGTGTGAGAAAAACCACGTGCAGGAACAATTAACCCTTTGGCTTTACATGAACCACGATTCACGATGCCTGTCATGGCCTGGCCGGGTCACCGGACACGAATGTTGATTACAATGTGTTTTATAAATCTACTATAACTTGTGAAACATTGCTTGATTCCTGACAGCTGAATGTGTTGCGACGACCAAGCCTGATTGATGGTCGACGATAGGCCGGCTGAGACAGCTTGTTTCCTAATGTCCCGTTTGTCACTACTGTGCACAAATAATAAAAAAAACAACACGTCATCTTGACTGCACTGTCATGAGTCATGTCATGTCTGCAAGAATCCTGTGATTTTCTCGTTGAGTTGTAGAATCCTGATCAGAATTTTTCCTAATTGTTTTAATACTTGAGTCTAGCCAGATTTTTACGCCTCTTTTGCCATGGCGACGCTAAAGTGCTGTGTTAGTGGTTGCGATGCAACAAGCGCTACTCACCGCTTATTTAACATTCCAAAGGACGATAAATTTAGAAGCTTGTGGTTGCAGTTCTTAGTGCCAACTAATCCCCTTCTCGTCGGACTTTCCAAGGAGCAGCTGATAAGAAAGAGTGTGTGTCACAGACACTTCGAAATACGCCAGCTAGATAGACAAGGACGAAGGACACGCTATTCATACCCCTGCTTGTTTACAGCTAAAGAAATAGAATATGGCATGCCCCTAAGTTCAGAAGGTATAGGTTGACCACTAATTGAGTAAAAATGAGATTTGAAACACATAATTTTTATACCCGGGATACTTTTTTTCTTTTAACCCTACCTTGGCAAACCAAAAAGTGTTGTTTTTATAAAATTATAATATTAATAACTTACGTACCTTTATTTTTCAGTTTTTAAAAAAATTATTGGGAGACCTATAGTGATAGTGATGGTAATTAATGTAATTTAGCATTAATTTTATAAGCATGTTTATTATTGCTATTTGCAATGCTATTTGCTAATATGGGTTTATTATTAAAAAATAACATGCATCAGTTATATATGCTGGGGCCTGAGGATGCAGGACCAGGAGAAGCCAAAAACTATACTAGCCAAAAGCCAAAAATTATTGTGACTAAACCAAAATAGATGAATACAATGTTCATTCACTATTTTGTAGATATTGATAATTGATAAGTTCTACAAACTATTATTTCTTTGTTTATTATTATATTTATTATTTTTTCTATCTACCATCGATAGTTTTCACACCGAATGAAAAATAATGACTCCTTCAAAATAGATGTATATAATATTCCTTCACTATATTGTACATATTGGTAAGTACTAAAAACCCCTAGTAAATTATTTTACCCTACCATCAATGGATTTCATCCAGCGCACGCAAATTAATGAATATATTTGGTAATAATTAATAATGTGACACCTTGGTTCACCATATTGCAGTTACCTTGCGGATCCCTATTTTTTTCAAAATCTCATATAGCCCATATCACTCACACCGAATAGAGCTGTTTATAAGTGAAAGTTTTTTTTAAATCGTTCAGATGTTTCGGAGCCTATTCGTTACAAACAAAAAAAACAAAGTTTATAATATTATACATAATATTATTATAATTTATTTATCTACTAATTATGTCACTCCGCGAGCCAAGGTCCAAAAAAAACCGATTATGATTGAACTTATTTATTAAAATTACAATTAAATGGCTTATAATTAGGCGAGAGTCAAGCTCGACAGAAGGAGATTAACTGAACTGAAAGACTTAAAATAATGCTTAAACTAATTCCCTCGGTGCCTGGTTCTCACGCTGGCGCAGGTGGTCATGTTGCGTGGTCAGCGGAATGTACTGTCCACCTGCGATGTGTCATTATTGGTATTCGGGTGTTCTGCGTACTTAACACCTCCCTCCTGAAGAACAGCGACTATTGTCGAGCTAGGGTCGAAAATATCGCTGACAGGCCAGGCTGTGTGGGCTCTCCAGGATCTCTGTGTTCCAATTCTATGCCGGTGCTTGCTGCTGTTATGTGTAGTTGTTTCCGCTTCTGCAGGTAGCGTCGAGTCGCCAGCCAGATACCCAGTACAGTTGCACCGAACATCAGTAGGTACAACGGGGTTATGGTATAGAGCAGGCTTCTCTTTCCATTGTCGTTGATGGTGATTGGTGCTGCTAATAACATCTCGGTGTCTGCGTTATGTAGGTGGTGTAGGTCTATAGAGTTTAATTTCAAAATTTTCTGTTCCGTCGAGTTTTCCAATAGATAGTTGGTGGGTATGTTGGTGATCTTCAGCGCTTGTCCCTTGATGCGGTCTTCATTATTCAGAATAGTGAATTCGGTAGTAGCTAGTAGACAACCTTTAGGTAGAGTTGCTAGATAACTTCCTTTGATGATGTTAATTTGATCTTGAGTGCAAGATACGCGTACTTTGGTCGGTGTCGGGAAGCTGACTACGTAGTGGCGATCGTCAAGTTGCTCTACGGCTCCTGTTCGCAGAGTGACGGATGTGAAGTGGCAGGACTCGTCGATCTTCTGCGTGGTGACCAGACGATGGATACAGTCAGCCTGGTTTCCGTAGTGGTGGTTCAGCTTGTCCTCGCAGAGGTATCCAAGGCTAGACTTCGGGCATTCAGCCTCTATGTACATAAAATCTTTGTCGTGAATTGCTAGGAAAGGATAAGGAGGGATGAGAATTTTGTTATCCTCGTTTGGGACTACGGATAGCTTGAATAGATCGTAGGTAGGGGAATAGACAACCGGGAACTTGAACACTAGAACTAAGCTTCTATCGCTATAGTAGTAACCTACTTTAATTATATCGAAATATTCTCTAAAACTTACTTTAGGTATTTTATCTCTGCTATAGAGACTAACTAACCTATTAATCATATCTCTAAACGAATCCCTATTATACATAAGATGATAGGAACTCCTCGCTCTAATAAAACCTAAAACGTTCTGTAACCTAAGTAACTCGTCCGATAAATCTTCCACATTGTCTGCTAAAATAATTAAGAATTGCCCCAAGTAAGCATATTGTGTCATATCCCTTTCGCGCCTGACTTCACTTTCCGTTAAATTGTTGATAGCATTTTCAATTACATTTTGATTCTGAACTAAGCTATTTAAAATATCTGAATTCTGCAATACCCAATTTTTCCCAAGGCTAATATGATTATTCATTTCTGTGACCATTTTATTTTGGTTTTCTTTCAAAATTTTAATCGCGTTATCATATTTGATCGCATCGGTGTAATCTAGATTCCCAGAAATACTTTTAATGATAGAACCTAAGCCGTCGATGAGACCTCGCTTCACACGCATAGGCTCAAGGGTCTGTAGTTGATCTGATAATTTTCCAATTTTATTACGCAAGTGTTCTATGTGCGGTTTATAAAACGATAAGGTCTTATTGCGAAATTCAGAATAAAATGAAGTTAATTGAGATTTTAGAAGATTAATACTATCGCGCAAATTGTTCAAGTCGATGGGCTGGAGGAACGAGTGATAGTGCGAAACTATCCTAGTTGGCCCAATGTTAAAGGGTAAGATACCAGGTCCTTTATCCAGGCTATTCAGAGTCGGATCTTCTGCTTGTACTAGGCCCAGGAACAGGAGGAGAATCCTGTAACAAGCGTGCGCTATTAGGGACTCTCTTTATCCTAGGCTTGGCTACTGGACCGCGTTTCCTTTTTGTATATATGTGAATTGGCAGATTGGCCAATACATTGTCATGAGTATATCTCGCAGCTAATTTTTGACGACTTGCATTCGGATTACGAATGAACACCTGCTGATCGGGTAGGTACTGAATCTCACGCTCACGGTCCTTATTCGCGTTCTCGGTAATTTGGGTTCGTCGATGCAAAGATGACTCATTTATTATGTCGAAAACCTTCTTCATTCTCTCACGGTGGTCTACCATATATTGTTGCAACACATTTACGGATAGATTTATATCTATGGGGTCACGGGGATCTAAATGTCCTGTAATAATGTCTAGTGGTCTGCATTTGGTAAAACTATGGATAGAACTATTGTAGGCTAGTACAGCATAGGCTGTCAAGTTTGATACTGGGTCACCTCTATGCTCTAGTTTTAATATGCGTAGATGTTCTAGCAAAGTAGAGTGAAAACGCTCCACTATGCCGTTTTCATTGGGTGCATATGCCAAAATTTTGTGATGATTTATTTTATGTAATCTGACAAATTCTAGGAATATCTGGTTCGTAAATTCGGGTCCTCTATCAGTAACAACAGTCATAGGCAAGCCATGATGAGTACTGAACATAAGGAGAGCCTGAACTACGCTAATAGCCGTAGCATCTCTCAATGGGTATGCCTGCGCATATTTTGAGAATGCATCTACGATGGTAAGGTACTTTTGAGTTTCGATGCTGAGAAGATCTAGGTGCACTATTTCAAAAGGCCTAGTTGGGGGTGCTACAATTTGGAACTTCTGTTGGATGGGCTTGCGATCGTACTTGGCACGCCCGCATATGGTACACTCATTTATATATTTAGTGATTTCGTCTCGCATTTTCGGGAAATAGTATTTTCGAGATAGAGCTAGATAAGTCTCGGTGATACCGCGGTGATTAGTCTTTCCATCGTGATAATTTCGAATGATTTCCTGTTGTTTAAAATAATCTTTTACGTCTTCTAATTGAACCTTTGTCAAAATTAATTTCATGGATGAACTTTTGAATTTTTGTTGTATTATTGGCACTATAGAGTACATATCTTGTAGGGGTTGAATTAGGATACCGGTTTTGACTTTAGGGTCAATGAACTTTTTCACGGCAGTTACTACGTCTTCCTCAAGGTTAGACTTACAAAGTTGAATATGGGTTCTGAGATAATTATCGAAAGGAATTGTAACGGTAGGGCCACTCCTTACACTTTCAACTATTGTAAAGACTATCTGGTGCGTGAATTTATTCAGAGGATCGTCGGATATAGGGATTTCAAGGATTGGGTTCTCAGAATCAGTATGTACTGTGGCTGTATCTAAGTTAGAACTATCAGCCGTAATAGTAGCTGAGATGTCAGCTGTAAGAGTACTTGAGCTATTATGTCTTACTGAAGGTGGTTTTTCAGATAGATTAACTATCAGAGAACTAGTTTCCTCGTTGTTCAATTCAATACGTGATAAAGCGTCGGCGTTGGTATTTTGTTTGCCTTGCTTATATGTCACAGTATAGTCGTATTCACTTAGCTTAAGTCTCCACCTGGTGAGTCGAGAGTTAGGCTCTTTTAGATTCATGACCCACTGCAAAGGTCTATGATCCGTCATAATTTTAAACTTTCTGCCAAACAAATAAGGTCGAAAGTACTTCGTTGCCCATACAATGGCTAGCAATTCTTTTTCGATGGTACTATAGTTGATCTCGTGACTATTCAAAGTGCGTGACGCATAGGCTATGGGCTTATCAGAGCCGACAGTACCCTGAGACAGAACAGCTCCTATAGCTAAATTGGATGCATCGGTGGTTAATATGAATTCTTTGGTGAAATCGGGATATTGAAGGATTGGGTCGTTCATAAGGAGGGTTTTACACTTTTCAAAACATTGTATATAATTTGGATCTAAATTAATTTTGGTACCTTTCTTTAGACATTGCGTCATCGGCTTTGTGATTTTTGCGAAATCAGGGATGAATTTTCTATAGTACCCGAGAAGACCTAGGAAACGCTTGATCTCGGTAGGCGTTTTTGGAATGGGGTACTTTTGAATGGCAGCGATCTTATCCGGGTTGGGTTTGATGCCATCCTTACTGATGACGTGCCCTAAGTAAGCAGTCTCCAGTTTCAAAAACTCGGACTTGTCCATTTGGATCTTAAAGTTGGACTCTCGTAGTTTTTAAAATACCTTGCCTAGGTTTACTATGTGTTCTTGTAAAGATGTGCTAAATACGATAATATCGTCTAAATATACTAGGCAGATACTATTCTGGAGCTCTCTTAGTACGTTGTCCATGACACGTTGAAAAGTCGATGGACTATTTTTGAGACCCATGGGCATTCGTAAAAATTCAAAATGCCCATGTTCTACGTTAAAGGCCGTTTTCGGAATGTCAGCGGGGTTCATTTGGACCTGATAAAATCCGCTAGCTAAGTCTAGTGTGGTAAAATACTGACAGTTGCCTAGCTTGTCTAGGACATCTGCAATATTCGGGATGGGATATTTGTCATCCAGAGTTTTCTCATTTAGCTTCCGAAAATCGACTACTATACGCCATTTCACTTTACCAGAGGCGTCGGCCTTTTTAGGGACTACCCAAATAGGGGAACTCCACGCGGAGTCGGATGGTTGAATTATCCCTTGTTCGAGCATCTTACCTATCTGGTCTTGAACTTCTTGCCTATGAATGAAAGGATAACGGTAGCTCTTAGTATATACGGGTATTTCATCTGTGGTCTTAATGGAATGCTTAATTCTGTTGTTAAAAGTTAAATCTTCGCCTTCCAAATAAAACACATCCGCATATTGAGCGCAAAGCGATTCTAAGTTCATCCGCTCTTCCTCATTCAGATGGCTAGTACGCAAGCGAGACAAGACTTCCTTAACTCGGTCGGGTAATTTCTCGATACGTGCGCACTCTTCATTAAAGATTTCTGCACATACCGGTTGGTCCATAGAGAAAATGACGTCATTACGACTTGGATTATGAACTTCAATAATTCCTCGGTTATCTACTACAGTTGTTAAGCACTCTACTATGTGACAGTTGGATATCACTTGATCCGCGATTATCGCTTCTCCGTCTTGTACATTAATTGGTAGCTTAATTAACTTAGTAGAACCGGCTGGAATAACGTCCTCGTATAAGTTGGCATTTCGCGAGTCGTAAACCCTAATAGGATTTTTCGCGTTTTTCGTACTTAGAGTCTTAGTCTTGAAATCTATTGTCGCTTCCCATTTGTCCAATAAATCTGACCCAATTAGTCCATCAAAGTAGTCATGGAATTTATATACGTATAAGGTGACGTTATCGCTGTCTTTAAATTCTGAGAAACACGGTAGCGTTATCGAATAGTTGCTACGCGTCACAGCATGAACGTTGCATACTTCGAAAGGGTCAAAGTTTAATGTTACGTCACTGAAATAATTTTGTACTGCGTCGGGACTTATAAACGATTGATTAGCTCCTGTGTCAATTAGAAGCTTAAGAGGGGGATTCTCGATTTGGATAAATGGTAGCTGTCTTTGAGTCTGGAGGTTAACTTCTATTTTGGTTTTTCGGACTTGGGAGGGTCCTGAAAATCCTCAATAGTTACTCCGGTGTTGGAATTTTGTGTGTCATGAGTCACAACCGTTTCAATCTGCTGCTCGTCAGGTGTTTCATAATCAACATAGCTATAATCATAGTCGTTATAGTAGTAATAATCTCCATAGTCAGTATAATAGTCGTCATAGGACTGATTGAAGTCGGTGAAGTTCATTTCTCTAGTCTTAAAATAATTGCTCGGCGGTGGGTTGCCGTGCTTGGTCCAGTCATGGGCCCTAGTGGATGGTGGCAGATTACGTGTTACAAAATGACTAACACCACTCATAGGTTTCGGTTGTTGCACAAGGGGTGCGGGATTACGTGGCGGAACCCTAAACGCATTTTGTGGGTTGTAATTCGGGGGTGCGGCACGGAAAATCTGCATTGTCCGTGTCGGTCCTGTCTGATGATGATAGTTAGGCCTCCACTGTGGGGGTGTGGGGGGCATAGCAAACGGTTTGGATGTTCCTGGTATATTATTAAAATTGCTAGGCGGTTTGTAGTAAGCAGGCACATGATGCGATTGTGTATAGGGTGCCTTAAAATATGTAGGGGCCTGAGAATGAGATCTCTTATCAGATATGTGCTCATTCCGGTGCTGGAGGTACAGGGTGTTTTGTTCCTCATGCACATACTCGAGGGCTTTCTCGATAGATTCGGGACGCATGCACCTAATACGTGACCCTAGGGGATCTTTGAGACCACGTAAGTACGCTTGAAGCGTGAGCTTCTTATATAGGTCTCGTTTCGCCTCTATGGTAGTAGGGACGGTTTCATGAAGGGACACATACGTCATAAGGGTGCTAAAAATATTTTGGCACCGCTCATAGAACTCTTGTGGTGTTCCAGAGCCCTGCGTTAATAACGCTAAGTCATTGTAAAGCGCGGTCTCGTCACGCTGGTCAGAGAAATTATTTATTAAGGCTTTTCGAATGCCATTCCACTCGGTAGGGATGCCATTCGAATTGATGAGACGCGCGGCAGAACCAGTAACCTTATTAAGTATGCCGTTTAATAAGGCTACTTCTACTAATTTGTTACCAGGATGTCGTGATACAAACTCCTCAACTAGTTGGTCACATAAATGAATAAATCTCGTCAAAACGTTGACGTTCCCATCGAACTCCGGTACTAATCTAAGCGCCTTATTGATCTGATCTAAATCAGCCATTTCTAATATTATATTATCACAATCACTATCTAATTTTCTATTTATATCTTGTAACCTAGACCTACTACTAATACTACAACTAGTGTTCCGCGATTCTCTCGGATGGAAAATTTTGGATTAGATAAGGTGCACTTAGAATAGGAAACTTAGGATAGGTGAGCAAGACACTAGAAGATTTAGTGTACTTACATTGGTTTCATTCTCGGCCTCTTCGGTGTATCGAGGTTCGGATACCCTTGACTTGACGCGGCGACCTTGTTCTGATCCCTGGAACGGCACTTGAAAGTACCAGGGCGACTCCCGCACGAACACGATGAACTACGATAGTTAAGTCCACGCAGGGATCAACCCTCAGGGATCCTACCGACTGCGCCAATTATGTCACTCCGCGAGCCAAGGTCCAAAAAAAACCGATTATGATTGAACTTATTTATTAAAATTACAATTAAATGGCTTATAATTAGGCGAGAGTCAAGCTCGACAGAAGGAGATTAACTGAACTGAAAGACTTAAAATAATGCTTAAACTAATTCCCTCGGTGCCTGGTTCTCACGCTGGCGCAGGTGGTCATGTTGCGTGGTCAGCGGAATGTACTGTCCACCTGCGATGTGTCATTATTGGTATTCGGGTGTTCTGCGTACTTAACATACTATGGGACTGAGTCCTGGGTACACCTCTGCCTACCCCTTCAGGAAAAAAAGGCGTGAATGTTATGTTTATAATATTATTTATTATAGTAAGATTTATTTGGATTATAAGTGATTAAACTCTTTTAAATAGCAAAAAAGCTAATTTTATTTCAGTCATAGGGAAATATAGATGGTCAGCAAGTCATGACGGCTACAACTTTTAGGACCTCTAATTCAGAATCTTCATATCCATACTATTGATAGCTAAATACAGCTGGTTACTGTTTAACTGTAGCCGGAACTCCATACTTATCCGGTCGATCTATGTATGTTTGTTTTATTTTTACTTTAAAATTAAGTTTTCAAGTAATACAGGACCAAAAGAGTGACGTCACTAATTATGTATCGATAAAATGGACATCACTAATTTAGTCGATACCTAGTGTAATATTTTCACATCACTAGTTGTCACATTGCAATGAATTATAAAATGTCAATGCCATTCATAAAATGTGCAAAACTCCACCGAAGGAGATTATGAACTCCTTAGTTCATAATCTCCTTCGGAGTTAGAAAAAAAAAAAGTAGATATGCGACAACAGCGACAAACGCACATATTGTAAAACTTTCCGGCGCCGTTCCACTGTCGCATCTGTACGTAGTACTAATTATAGTGATCTGTGACGATAGGTCGTGGATCGGATGAAGGAGGAGGCGATGTTAAACGTAAATACGGCCACAGGTATATTGTCAGGTATTTATTCTCCAAAATAAAGTTAACAATATATGGTCAATATAACTATGATAACGCGGATAATAATAATTAGATTAATTAATTCTACGAAGATGAATAAAAGCGAGGTTACCGATGACATAAAAGGAAGTGAACGACACAGATCACTATAATTAGTACTACGTACAGATGCGACAGTGGAACGGCGCCGGAAAGTTTTGCAATATGTGCGTTTGTCGCTGTTGTCGCATATCAACTTTTTTTTTTCTAACTCCGAAGGAGATTATGAACTAAGGAGTTCATAATCTCCTTCGGTGGAGTTTTGCACATTTTATGAATGGCATTGACATTTTATAATTCATTGCAATGTGACAACTAGTGATGTGAAAATATTACACTAGGTATCGACTAAATTAGTGATGTCCCTTTTATCGATACATAATTAGTGACGTCACTCTTTTGGTCCTGTATTACTTAAAAACTTAATTTTAAAGTAAAAATAAAACAAACATACATAGATCGACCGGATAAGTATGGAGTTCCGGCTACAGTTAAACAGTAACCAGCTGTATTTAGCTATCAATAGTATGGGTATGAAGATTCTGAATTAGAGGTCCTAAAAGTTGTAGCCGTCATGACTTGCTGACCATCTGTATTTCCCTATGACTGAAATAAAATTAGCTTTTTTACTATTTAAAAGAGTTTAATCACTTATAATCCAAATAAATCTTACTATAATAAATAATATTATAAACATAACATTCACGCCTTTTTTTCCTGATGGGGTAGGCAGAGGTGTACCCAGGACTCAGTCCCATAGTAGATAAATAAATTATAATAATATTATGTATAATATTATAAACTTTGTTTTTTTTGTTTGTAACGAATAGGCTCCGAAACTTCTGGACGATTTAAAAAAATCTTTCACTTATAAACAGCTCAATTCGGTGTGAGTGATATGGGCTATATGAGATTTTGAAAAAAATAGGGATCCGCAAGGTAACTGCAATATGGTGAACCAAGGTGTCACATTATTAATTATTACCAAATATATTCATTAATTTGCGTGCGCTGGATGAAATCCATTGATGGTAGGGTAAAATAATTTACTAGGGGTTTTTAGTACTTACCAATATGTACAATATAGTGAAGGAACATTATATACATCTATTTTGAAGGAGTCATTATTTTTCATTCGGTGTGAAAACTATCGATGGTAGATTAAAATAATAATAAATATAATAATAAACAAAGAAATAATAGTTTGTAGAACTTATCAATTATCAATATCTACAAAATAGTGAATGAACATTGTATTCATCTATTTTGGTTTAGTCACAATAATTTTTGGCTTTTGGCTAGTATAGTTTTTGGCTTCTCCTGCGTCCTGCATCCTCAGGCCCCAGCATATATAACTGATGCATGTTATTTTTTAATAATAACCCATATTAGCAAATAGCATTGCAAATAGCAATAATAAACATGCTTATAAAATTAATGCTAAATTACATTAATTACCATCACTATCACTATAGGTCTCCCAATAATTTTTTTAAAAACTGAAAAATAATGGTACGTAAGTTATTAATGTTATAATTTTATAAAAACAACACTTTTTGGTTTGCCAAGGTAGGGTTAAAAGAAAAAAAGTATCCCGGGTATAAAAATTATATGTTTCAAATCTCATTTTTGTAGTATATTATGCTTATAATGTTGAGGGTACTAAAATAAATTAGTCGATTCCTAGCCATCTTGTCGTTTCATTACATGGTGACAGCGGGGTGAAGGAAATAATTAATTAAGTGGTATAAAGTGGCTAATTGTGTGTAAAAACAACTATAAATCGTTAAATAGTGTCGAATAAATATAAAAAAATGGAACACGCACGCCCCCCGGCCGTATTGTCGCTAGAAGGAGGTCCGGCGAATCGCGCGGACGCGTGGCGACGATGGCTTAAGCAATTTCAAGTGTTTTTAAAGGCCTCTGGGGTTTGTAAAGAACCGAGCGATGTGCAAGCCAGCTTACTAATAAACCTTATCGGCCCCGACGGTTACGACGTCTATTCCACGTTCAAGTTCGAAACAAAAACAGACAGTGACGACATCCAGAAATTAATAGAAAGGTTCAATAACCATTTCGGAACCAAAACGAACACCACGATGGTGAGGTTCAAGTTCTTCACGAGAAGCCAGGAACTAGGGGAAAGCATCGACGAGTACGTCACAGCTCTGAAACTACTGAGTCAACAGTGTGAGTTCGAACAGTTAGAAGACGGCCTGATTCGCGACCGTATCGTCTGCGGGGTGCGAGATAGCACGCTTAGAGACAGATTACTCCGGGCGGAGCAGTTGACGCTCGAAAAGGCCGTCACAATATGTCAATCGAAAGAAATCTCGAACGAGGATAGCCGAGAAATAGAAGGCGTCAAGAGTGAAACGAGAGATGCGGCGATCGACGCTGTGTGGAGCGCACGCGGCGCTTGGCGAGGGCGATGGCGCGGCGCGGGCGGCGGCGCGGGATGGCGCAGCCGTGGCGGCGGCGCGGCGCGAGGCTCGCGCGCCGGCGACGGCTACGGGACCGGCGCCGGCGGTGCGCCCGCGCGGGCTCGTGGCTGTACGGCGTGTACTAGTATTTACTGCGACGGTGGTAGGAAGTGTAACGCGCGTAACGCCAAGTGTTTTTCATGCGGTGAAATAGGTCATTTTCGCAAAACGTGTCAGGTGCAAAGATCGCGGAAAGTGTTTCAGGTTAACGAGGAGGCGGAGGACGATGATTCGTTCTATATCTCGTCTGTGGAAGGACTCACCGGCTTGCGGCCGGAGGACTATAAGTGGTATGAACATTTAATTCTTTATGATACTAGGGCGAAACATTTATTCAAATTGGACACCGGTGCAGATCTTAATGTAATTTCGAAACACAATTTCATCACTTTGGGCTTCTCTGTTGAGGACTTATCTCCCGTCAAACCGAAAGCGATATCATTTTGTGGTGCCTATTTACCTATTATCGGATCGATGGAAATGAAATGGATGTATAAAAACAAATTGTATCATATTAATTTTGTGATTACCGACCATGATTGTGAGAGTATCTTAGGTAAACATTCTATTGATCAAATTGGATTAGTGAAACGGGTGTACTCATTGGATATTGCCAGCTATGATGAATTATTTCAAGGTCTCGGTAGGCTACCTGGTCATTATACGATCCCGATTGATAAGGATGCAACACCGTGTATCTGTCCCGTTAGGAAAATACCGATCAGTGTGCGAGGCAAGCTGCAAGTTGAACTCGAGCGAATGGAGAAGATGGGAGTGATCAGAAAGGTCACGCACCCTACTTCTTGGGTGAATGCGATAGTAGTGGCGCCGAAAAAAAACGGCGATATTCGCCTATGCTTAGATCCGCGGCCGCTGAATAAAGTAATTCGTAGGCAACATTTTCCTTTGCCTACGCTCGTCGATATTGCTACTAAACTAAAAGGAGCAAGATACTTTAGTAAACTAGACGCCAGGTCAGGCTTCTGGATGGTGCAGCTGGATGATGAGAGCGCTGATCTGTGTACGTTTGGGACACCTTTTGGCAGGTATCAATTTCTGCGTCTTCCGTACGGCATTAACTCTGCGTCCGAGGTATTTCACTCCCGTGTTAGACAACTGCTGGAAGGGCTCGAAGGTGTCGACTCCTTTATAGATGATGTTATCCTCTGGGCGTCTGATGAGCAAGAGCATGATGAACGACTGGAAAAGTTAATGGATAGGGCCAAGCAAGTAGGGATCAAGTTCAACCGAGAAAAATGTGAGTTCAAAGTAGCTGAGGTGACATATTTAGGGCACAAGTTTAGTGCGGAAGGCATGAAAGTGGATGAGAGTAAGGTGAAAGCGGTGACGGAAATGCCGAATCCTCAGAATAGACAAGAGTTAGAGAGGTTCCTCGGTATGGTAAATTACCTATGCAAATTCATTCCCAACTATTCTGAGAAAGTCACTCCATTACGGAATTTGTTAAAAAAAGACAATGAGTGGCAATGGGGTGCATGTGAAGAGGCTGTGGTGAGTAAGTTGAAGCGTGATCTATGCGCAGCACCCGTGCTAACGTTGTTCTCTGCGGACCGGCCGGCGCTGGTGTCGGTGGACGCGAGCTCGCACGCGCTGGGCGCGGTTTTGCTACAGGACGGACGTCCAGTTGAATTCGCGTCGATTAAGCTCACAGACACGCAGCAGCGCTATGCCCAAATAGAAAAGGAGCTGCTTGCCATTGTTTTTGCCCTGGAGAGGTTTCACCACTATGTTTTCGGTAAACTCGATTTAGTGGTGGAATCTGACCATAAACCTCTGGAAGCTCTGTTCAAGAAATCCTTAAGCTCCGTACCAGCTAGATTGCAGCGCATGATGCTTCGAATTCAAAGGTACGATTTTACAGTAGTATATAAACCCGGAAAATACATGTTTGTAGCAGACACGCTATCGCGAGCTCCGCTAGCTGAATTGATGCAAGATACAACGACGCAGGCCACTGTGCCACAGCGTGAGACCCTTATTTCTCACCAAATACCCAGTATTCCGTGGATGAAAGTTGGAACTGATATATTTGAATATAATAAGATGTACTTCCTAATATTGGTTGATTATTTTTCAAACTACGTAGAAGTGTCACCTCTGACCTCAATAACGTCTAGAAGCGTGATAAAAGCAATGAAGGATCAATTTTCGCGCCATGGAATTCCAAGTGAATTAATTTCAGACAACGGTCCCGCATACGCGTCAAGAGAGTTCCACAATTTTGCCGAATCATGGGGTTTTACACATACGACTTCGTCACCCAACTATCCGCAATCTAACGGTAGGTCAGAACGGGCCGTTAGAACGATAAAGAATCTACTTACTAAGTCTATTAATGATAAGTCTGATTTTTACATAGCTTTGTTAAACTACAGAGCTACACAGAGGGATGGCGTTGCCAGTCCTGCAGAACTTTTAATGGGTCGAAAACTTAATACAAGATTACCGATACACGTGAATAAACTACTCCCGGCCAGAGACAACATGACAGATTACAATAATGTATTAAGTAAACAAATAAAGGCAAAAAATAATTATGATAGCAGTGCCCGTAACTTGTCAGACCTTAACGTGGGTGATGAAGTAATTGCAGTAGACGGTAAGAGAAGAAGAGAGGCGCGAGTAACGGGACGCGCCCTTCAGCCTCGTTCCTACTTCGTTACCGACACACTAGGCCAACGGTTCAGGCGTAATCGTAGGCACCTTCTCAAAATTGATACTTGTCCATCATCACTCAATGAGAATGAGATAAAAGAAAACATGAATGAAAGTGATAGTGACTGTAGTATTTATGATGAACCGACAGAGATTATGGCAGACGCATCCGGTTCGTATAATGATAACAGGTGTCCTACAGCTGCGGTGTCAGCACCTGAACCTATTGATACAGAACGCACACAGAGATTAGCAGCTCGTGAGGCTAAAAAGAAAATTCGCCAGGCACTATAATCATGGCTGGTAATAATTAATAATTAGGTAATTTATCTTATATCAGGTTCTTATACGTCAGGGTGTTCGTGTTTATATTTTAATTATAATTATAATAATATATTAGTCAGCATAATAATCAAAGAAATTCAATTAATTACGAAAAACTTAGCTTAAGAAATAACATATTATCATTAATTGTATTACTCACTAATAATTCTTATCTTATTATGATTAGCTTCTACTTATTTTGCTATACAAAATAAATGTTAGAAAGAAATATATAAATATAGAATGTATCAAATATAATTTTAACTTTCATGCAAGTAGGTACCTAAGGTTATTCAGATCTTGTCAATGAACTAGAAAAATACCTATTACTCTGTGCCTTATCTGTGCAATTGATCATAACAGAGCACCAATATGGGTACTTACCTAACATCATAATGTAAATGATAATGATTAATATATATGATATTCTCTTGTTTATATTAGTAAGTATAAGTTGCATGTAATATAGGAACATCCAACCTAATACCTTAAGCACAGAACAGATAATAATACTACTACGCCTTAAGTACAATGATAATCTTTCCTATGAATATTATTATTATTTTTAAACTTAATATTATATCACCTTATTCTAAAACTGTTAAGGGGAAAGATGTAGTATATTATGCTTATAATGTTGAGGGTACTAAAATAAATTAGTCGATTCCTAGCCATCTTGTCGTTTCATTACAATTTTTACTCAATTAGTGGTCAACCTATACCTTCTGAACTTAGGGGCATGCCATATTCTATTTCTTTAGCTGTAAACAAGCAGGGGTATGAATAGCGTGTCCTTCGTCCTTGTCTATCTAGCTGGCGTATTTCGAAGTGTCTGTGACACACACTCTTTCTTATCAGCTGCTCCTTGGAAAGTCCGACGAGAAGGGGATTAGTTGGCACTAAGAACTGCAACCACAAGCTTCTAAATTTATCGTCCTTTGGAATGTTAAATAAGCGGTGAGTAGCGCTTGTTGCATCGCAACCACTAACACAGCACTTTAGCGTCGCCATGGCAAAAGAGGCGTAAAAATCTGGCTAGACTCAAGTATTAAAACAATTAGGAAAAATTCTGATCAGGATTCTACAACTCAACGAGAAAATCACAGGATTCTTGCAGACATGACATGACTCATGACAGTGCAGTCAAGATGACGTGTTGTTTTTTTTATTATTTGTGCACAGTAGCGACAAACGGGACATTAGGAAACAAGCTGTCTCAGCCGGTGAACGATCATGGAGATGAACATAGATGTTATAGACTACTATAACCAACAATAATTACTTACCATAGTGTCATGAATATAATCAAGCTTATTGACTGATCGTGTAAGGGATACCTATACATTATTCTTAACAGAATGATCATCTAGTTTTTTAAATGATCTATGCTGTTGGCCTCAGATGGCTTCTACAGCTTTACCGGGCAGTGGCAGCGCAGGAGGCGCTCGACCCAAAGTTTAGTTTTAAAGGCGACTAGCTCAAGGGCACCTAGACGGTACTAGCCTTAGCTTGGGCCGTCGCCAGAATACCTGGAGTTAGACTTGCCCTGGCACCCCAGAAGGGTAATGCCCTAGGGCAATCAATGGTTTGATCTGTTTGATTATTTGGAGAGAAACTAACCGATCTGAAAGATCTGAGAGATCTTCGACCTCGCCGGCGAGGTCGGTGTTGTGACTGTACCGAAAACGAAGCAACTGTTCCGTACATTGTTATAGGATTGGGCGAGCCTAGTACCGCCGTTGTGACGGCGGCGATAGAGTCATCCGGGTAGTCCAGGACGTTGCGAGGGCGTCTACGGAGGGGAGGCTATATTTTGGCCATATCATAAGGATTATATATTACGATATTCTATCATTTATCAGCGTTCGTCAACTAGTGGTATCGAGAATTTTTTTTAAGTAAATAGCGATTGTTTACCTATTAGTTTACAGATATTGTAATATATATATATAAATATATATATATGTCGGAGGAAGCTATGAGTCAAGTTGATTGTTGTTTTCATACGTAAAAGATAATATTGCTTTTGCTTATATTGTAATTACTTTTAAAATTCTTAATTTAATTTAAATTGATTTGTTACATTATTTTAGAATGATAAATCTCAATAATTTAATAAAAGTCATGATTTGATTATAATACTACGTAACGACCAATCAGAGCAGAGCACGTGCCTCGAGCGGGGTCGAGGCGCCATCTTGGCTTGGTGGAGTTAGTTAGCGTTCAGTTATTTCGAGACTTTTGGAGTGTGAGCTAGCGATCGAGTTGGATCGTGTTTAAAATATGAAGTAAGATCGGTGCCCCGAACCCGCTGCTCGGTCCTAGCTGTATCATTTAAATTAATTAGAACTATTGTGTTAACCTAAAATAAACCACTGTGAACTTGTGATCGTTGTTTTGTGCTCGCATTTTGCCCTCATGACGCCCACAAAGCCCGCAACCACTAATGATGATGTCGGCGGGAATGTTTCTCCGACATCAGAAGTGGGATCGGTGCAGGCACAAAACGTGAGCGAACCGACAGCGGCAAATGAAGGATGGCGTGCGTTATTCGAAGCGCAGCAAACCAGCATGAGGTTACTAGTTGAGGCGCTAACCAACCCACCGAAAATCGAGGATAAGGGCATCACGCTGCCTAAATTTCAACCGGATGATGCTGACACTGATGCCCGGGCCTGGCTAGCAACAGCGGATATCTGCTTATCGGATCGCGATATACAGGGAAGTAAATTGATTCTCATACTTAGTAAGGCTATGAAGGGTTCGGCTGCAACATGGTTTTCTCAGATAGCTTTTCCCAATATGAAGTGGGTAGAATTTAAAGAAATTTTCCTTTCTCGCTTTGATACATTGGAAACATGTGCTGCGACGATGTTAAAGATGATTACTGGCAAACCACAAGAAGGTGAATCTCTTGCTGCTTATGCAAGCCGTTTATTCACTTTACTGATGGCACGATGGGGTAGTCTGGGCAAGGAAGAAATGGCGGTATCTTTAATACTCGCACACATGGGGCAAATCGAGCCACGGTTGCAACGCAATATTTTTTCTGAAGAAATAACTACCCGCAGTAAAATGCAACGTGAACTAATGGCGTTCTCTTATCGCAAACGCAGTTACCAAGAGATTTCAAAGGCCGTCGCAAGTACTACGCAAGACAATAAACGTCCTAGGTTAAGTGCTGTCTCAACAAAATGTTACGCGTGTGGAAAGTTAGGTCATAAATCTTTTGAATGTTTCAGCCGATCGCATGACAAGCAGCAACCAACTCCAACTTCTGAGCGCTCCAACACGGCCGTTAATACGCGGCCCGTTGTGACTTGCTACAAGTGTGGTGCTGAGGGTCACGTGGCATCGCGGTGCTCAAAGACATGGCCAGTTGCAAGCGGCAGCGCACAGCCCGCCGCCACTCCACCCAGCGTTGTGAAGCGAGTGGACGTATGCGGCCTGAGACCTGTCACTGGAACCATTACGCAATTTGGTGAGCAGTTTCCATTTTGTTTCGATTCCGGTGCTGATTGTTCCTTAATTAAAGAGAGCGTCTCTCGCAGGCTTGTTGGTACATTGCAGCGTGCAATTGTTACTTTGACTGGGGTAGGAAAATCTAGTGTATTATGCGATTCGCAAATTTTATCTAGAGTTTTCCTTAGTGGTCATGACGTAGAAATTTTATTTCACATTATACCTGATGATTATCTAAATAATGACATTCTGATTGGACGCGATTTGTTGACCCTAGGGTTGTCAGTACACATATCGAGTGATCAGCTTACTATAGTCGAGAAGCCCTCTACAGTTAATATTTGCAATGTTGATAACGCGACGGCTGACTTTCAAGACGTGGATACCGATATACCCGATGACCTTAAACCACAACTGATAGAACTTCTTAGCAGTTTTAAGAACTCATTCGTTGAAGGCACGCCTACTAGTAGAGTAAAGACAGGTGAATTGGAGATTAATCTAGTAGATCCTAGCAAAACCGTACAACGGAGACCATATCACTTGAGCCCTGAAGAGCGGGAAACAGTACGGAATAAGTGTAGCGAACTCTTGTCTGCTGGGGTTATTAGACCTAGCAAATCGCCCTTCTCTAGCCCAATACTTTTAGTAAAGAAGCGCGATGGCACGGACCGAATGTGCATAGATTATCGAGAATTAAATTCTAATACAGTTCCTGACCGGTACCCCTTGCCTTTAATCGGCGACCAAGTTCAGAGGTTATCAGGTGCACGATTTTACACGTGTCTTGACATGGCTAGTGGATTTTATCAAGTTCCTATAAATGTAGAGTCGAATTCGATAGAGAAAACCGCTTTTGTTACTCCGGACGCTCATTATGAGTTTACTGCCATGCCGTTTGGCCTACGAAATGCCCCCTCCGTATATCAGAGAGCTATTAATACGGCTCTAGGTGACTTAGCGCACTCTTATGCGATTGTCTACATGGATGATCTCGTCATACCTGCGAATACTGTACAACAAGGGCTGGAACGGTTAGGCGTTGTACTTAAAACTCTTAGCGACGCCGGGTTTTCGTTCAATATGAAGAAATGTGCCTTTCTAAAGAAGCAAGTTCAGTTTTTGGGGTATGAAATATCAGAGGGTGAAATCAGGCCTAACCCCCGTAAGATAACCGCATTGACTAGTTCCCAACCACCACAGACCGTCACTCAGCTAAGACAATTTTTGGGGTTAGCGTCCTACTTTAGGCAGTTTATCAATAACTTCTCACTTAAAATGGCACCGCTCTACCGTCTGTTAGCTAACAATAATTCTAAAATAACTTGGACCGCCGAACATGAAGCGATTAGACAAGACATAATATCGCTATTGACGTCGTCTCCAGTTTTGATGCTTTTCGACCCAGAATTACCTATAGAGTTACATACCGACGCTAGTAGCGAAGGTTACGGCGCAATTCTTTTCCAAAGAGCTGGTTCAAAATTACATCCTGTAGAGTACTACAGTAAACGCACTATACCCGCGGAGTCTCGATACCACTCTTACGAGTTGGAGACACTAGCAGTTGTTAACTCAGTTAAGCATTTCCGCCATTATTTGTATGGTAGAACTTTCACAGTCGTCACTGACTGCAATTCTTTAAAAGCCTCAAGAACTAAAGTTGACCTGACACCTAGAGTGCACCGGTGGTGGGCTTTCCTCCAGGCTTTTGATTTTGATATCCAGTACAGGGAGGGTAGGAAAATGGCCCACGTTGATTTTTTCTCGAGAAACCATTTGTCCGAAGGGAACAACACCGCCGTTAGCGATACCCATAGCTTAGGTAGAGAAAATTACGTGGCAGAAAAACGCGTCAATATAGCCGAGTTATCTTCGAATTGGTTACAAGCGGAACAACGACGAGACCCCGAATTAAATGAAATTATTACTAAACTTGAAACCGATGATCTAGACTTAGAGAGTTGTAGAATCTATGAATTGCGATCTAGTGTGCTCTACAGAAAAATTCAAAGAAACAATCGCAACATTTGGCTACCAATTGTACCGAGAGCTTTTCGTTGGTCAGTTATAAATCATATTCATAAATCAATTCTCCATTTGGGATGGGATAAAACTTTAGAAAAAGCATACCAACATTATTGGTTTCCTAATATGTCAAAATACGTCAGAAAATTTGTTGAAAATTGCATAACGTGTAGAGTAGCTAAGTCGCGAAGTGGTAAACAACAAATAGAGTTACACCCCATACCGAAAACAAATATTCCTTGGCATACAATTCACATCGACGCTACAGGCAAGCTCAGTGGCAAAAATGATCAAAAGGAATACGTGTTCGTGCTCGTAGACGCTTTTACAAAGTATGTGTTACTAAGGCATTCCACAAGAATTAACACTGACAGTGCTATAAACGCCCTCAAAGCATCCATATCTCTTTTCGGTACCCCAGTGCGTGTTATTGCAGATCAGGGTAGATGTTTTGCGAACAAAGATTTTAAAGATTTTTGTTCCAATCACAATATCGAGTTACATTTGATAGCGACCGGCTCTTGTCGCGCTAATGGCCAAGTAGAGCGCGTAATGAGTACACTCAAAAACATGTTAACTGTCGTAGAAACAAGCCCTAATAGGTCCTGGCAAGATGCGTTAGATGACGTCCAACTCTCCATAAACAGTACGATCCATAGAGTTACTAAAGCAAGCCCCCTAGAGTTGTTAATAGGTAGAGTAGCTAGACCGTTAAATTTATTATCCGTTGACGATCACGAGGTTGAGGTAAATGTAGAAGAAATTAGAGAACAGGCTGATAGATTCTTGAAAAGTAATGCATGCCTTGATAAAGCACGGTTTGATAAGGGTAAGGCAAAAGTCACTTCGTTTTCTGTAGGAGATTACGTTTTGATCGAAAATCACGAAAGGAATCAAACAAAATTGGATGCTAAATATAAAGGACCGTTTGAGGTCATTGAAGTATTGGACGGTGACAGGTATCATCTCAAGAGTTTGACTTGTAATCGTGTATACAAGTATGCGAGAGACCGCTTACGTCCACTCCCCCAATCCTATGTCCCAACTGAGCTAGATCCGTGTTTGTCAGATGAGAGTGATGGTAAGATCATTGTACAATACTTAGTTTGTTTAAAATCTCTAGTTATCTGACTGTGGGTGGCGAATTTAAGTTTTATTTTTACAAGATATCCCATGGTAGATAGGGGCGCAAGGCGTGGTGGCTGTTGAAGTGTAGCGTTTCTGTAAGGCGAGGTGGCCATTAAAATTGTGAGATAGACGTAACTGAAATTCCGTGTTTAACTCAATAAAATAATTTAGTAATTTAGTAAGAGGCGAGGTGACCATTATAAGGCGAGGTGGCCATTGTAAGGCGAGGTGGCCATTGTAAGGCGAGGAGGCCATTGTAAGGCGAGGAGGCCATTGTAAGGCGAGGAGGCCATTGTAAGGCGAGGAGGCCTACAGACTTTTCTTTGGTCAGGAGTGGCCGAACTTTACAAGAATTTCTTTCTTTTCCGCAGATGATGCGCGGCCTTCAACATCACACGAGGGCGTGTAATAAGTCAGGACGGCCGTGTCGGAGGAAGCTATGAGTCAAGTTGATTGTTGTTTTCATACGTAAAAGATAATATTGCTTTTGCTTATATTGTAATTACTTTTAAAATTCTTAATTTAATTTAAATTGATTTGTTACATTATTTTAGAATGATAAATCTCAATAATTTAATAAAAGTCATGATTTGATTATAATACTACGTAACGACCAATCAGAGCAGGGCACGTGCCTCGAGCGGGGTCGAGGCGCCATCTTGGCTTGGTGGAGTTAGTTAGCGTTCAGTTATTTCGAGACTTTTGGAGTGTGAGCTAGCGATCGAGTTGGATCGTGTTTAAAATATGAAGTAAGATCGGTGCCCCGAACCCGCTGCTCGGTCCTAGCTGTATCATTTAAATTAATTAGAACTATTGTGTTAACCTAAAATAAACCACTGTGAACTTGTGATCGTTGTTTTGTGCTCGCATTTTGCCCTCATGACGCCCACAAAGCCCGCAACCACTAATGATGATGTCGGCGGGAATGTTTCTCCGACATATATATATATATATTTCTTTCTCTCATTTATTTTTATTTTATGTAAGTGTTTTAATAAAAATGCATGTTAGATTTAGTCAACTAAGCACATTTCTCATTGTTAACCATTTATTTTCCGGTCCTCACGACACAGACTCGCGTCTAGTGTGAGGACCACAAGTAATCAATTTTAATGATTGTGCAATTGTTTCAATAAACATATTTTCATTTTCATTTTCATTTTCATTTTCATTTTCATTACACTTTGTGGAAGTAAACTTTTATCCCAGTTATCAACAGTCGGACTGATAATATAATATTGGGTGATAATTAGCGATAAAAACTACTATGTATCTACTATGGGACTGAGTCCTGGGTACACCTCTGCCTACCCCTTCGGGAAAAAGGCGTGAATGTATGTTTAATTAGCGATAAAAACCCTAAAAATCGCGTCGTGCGTCGTTATTATATTTTGTGTCTACGAGTTTCCTCGAAAATCGCTCAGTGAGTTCCATGCCTTAACAAAGTAGAAAGTACAAAACAAACATAATATTATCAAAAAATCACTCTGCCTCTGTGGCGCAATGGTCGCAAGCTCTGTCGATCATGAGGTTCCATGTTCGATCCTTATGTCAAGCGAAATATTGGATTTTCCATTAGGAACTGTCTGCGAACTGGCCCGGTAGATGGCAATAGGCTCGCCCCCTATTACATTGGACCAATAACATACAGGCGAAATGTAGGTGTAACTTCTACAAGACTGAGTCCGGACAACTATGCCTACCCCTTCGGGAAAAAGGCGTGATGGTATGTTATGTTGTTCAAATCACAAGTTACAAACCTCCTTCTAATTATTAAAAAGAAAAACCGTGAAAAAATCTCCAATTTGACATTATTGTCACTTTGACAGACATTTACCAAAATATTATATCGTGTCTTTTGTCTCTTACCTAATAATTTACTTAGTCGGTTTTCTGATAAAAAATGCAATTTTAATTAGCAAAGCTACAGACATTTTAAAATGAGACGAACCACGAATTTGTCTTTTATGACTAAAAACCTATGTAAGCACTTTATTTACTACCTAATTTTTATGTAAACACGAGTCATTTATCATAAAGGTGAACGCACATTTATTTGAGCCGAACGCGCCGAATGAGCCAAGCGAAACGAATTTTAGAATTCTTTTCTTTCGGCTCATACACAAAATCAAATCTGCTTCTTTGATGGGTGAGATGTACCCTGTTAATAGGAAAGGGGTCGTCTTAGCAGTTTGACACAATCCTATGGAAATTTACCAAATTGATGTTTTGTAATTCCCTGTTTCCTCCGAATATAATAAGCCCATTCTGTAAATTCCAAAAATCCCAGTTTTACTCACGTAATTAGACGTTCTCTACAAAAAATGTAGAGTTTATAAACTAAAATAAAATGACAGGGACATACTTTTCTTCATCTTTAAAATATCAGGATATAAATATATCAAATAGGTTTACCATATTCGGAGGAAACAGTGGAATACGAAACATCGATTTAGTAAATTTTCCATAGCATGGTAGCTGCTAAGAGGTCCTCTTACACCTTATTGTTAAACGTTGCTTAAACCTTTCCTAACCAGATGCTCCCAATACCAACATTCACCCATGGCCAGCACCAATCCTACCCGTCCATCTAACCAGCAAGCCTTGCGAGCCTCCATCTCCGAAAACGAGTCCCAAAGCTAAGATCACTCCCCTGAAGCGTCCTACAGCGAAAGAGACAGGTATACCGAAGTCCAGGGTCACTGCGAAGATCACGCCGTTGCCACGGCCAGGGTCGGCCGGGAAGAAGATGAAGATTGGGGCGTGTGCCTACTTGACGAATACAGCGCGGGTAGGTTTGTTATTAAGTATGAAAATCACATATGAATGCATCAACAATAGGTAAACACCACAGAGGAGATGTTCATCCTGATCTGTGGTAAACACACACGCCCCTGTAGGCGTTAGGTAGGTGGGATACAAAAATTTCGATAACTAGTACCTCCACGGTAGCTCAAATGGTAGAGTGCCAGCACGCGGATTGGTGCGGAAGCTGCGGGTTCAAATCTCGCTCCTTCAAAATTTCTCTTCCGCTCCCATTCATATTGTATTTCAAGCGAATAATATCACTATCCTACTAATATTATACTCGTAAATGCGAAAGTTTGTGAGGACGGATGGATGTTTGTTACTCTTTCACGTCAAAACTACTGAACCGATTGGGTTGAATTTTGGTATGTAGGTAGTTTAGACCCGGGATTAGCACATAGGGTACTTTGTTTCCCGATATTCCCACGGGAACGATGTATACGCGGGTGAAACCGCGAGGCACAGCTAGTATATTATAAAATTCTTAATAACTCACTGACATGCAACGCCGAGCCCAAACCACTGATCCTAGGAAACTTGGAATGTAGGTTCTTCTCGTTGTCTGGACGTGTGCTAAGAAAGGATTTAAAAAAAAATCACATTCCTAGGGGTCCAAAAAGGTCAAAATTTTGGTATAAAACTTCCATATTTCATAATTGTAGTGGTAGGCCTCTTTTGCAGGGGGCCGCCTGGGGAAGTACCACACCTTTGCCAGTTATTCATCCGCCAAGCAGTAATGTGCAAACATTACTGTGTTCCGGTATGAAGGGCAACGTTACCAGCGAAATTACCGGGCATGATGAGATTCAACAACTCATATCTCAGGGTGACAGATGCACTGCAGTGCCGCGCAGAATTTTGTATTTTAAAATACTGGGTGGCACTGTGTCTGATATGGGCAATCATGATGCTTACCATCAGGCACTTGATTTGCTCGTCTTGTCACTCACTATCATAAAAAAAAAATTGCGAGCGGGCAAAGCCGCTGTTCTTAGAGTAGTAAGTAGTCTACAAAATATCAGGTTTGTTATAGTTTTACAATCACGCCTTTTTTCCAATATTATTTGTCCCATGTGATAGGAGGCCTGACTATTGCCATCTACCGGGCACTGGCACTGGTGATTACGGCAAAATTCCCCCCCTCCCTTCCATATGAATAGTTTATGGCGTTCTATAGGGGAGGCTTATGTTCAGCCGTGGACGTCTTCCGCCTGGTGGTGATGATGATGTGCGTTAGTTCTGGGCCACCCTAGTATGGCCAGGCTTCAAGAGACCGTGTGTGGAAGAAGTCCAATTGAGTATTAGAATATAATTTTTTTTAATAAATGGAAAGAGCATTACATAAGATTCGTAACTATTTTTAGTTTTTTTTTTATTCGCTATAATTACGAAGTTATATCAAATTAAAAAAACATTATTAATCCAGTGCCGAAAACACGCCGATAGTACCCGAACGAGCTCGTGACCTGTAGTGACGTCACAATGTGATAAAGTACCGTACATAACTATAACATTACTACGTCACAAAGATGGCGATCAATCGTGACGCGTTCGTAATCAAGTGACTCATAATGGAATTTCATCAATTTTGAATCGCTTATAATTAATTAAAAAATATATTTTTAAAGTGATTTAAATGATTTGAATGATTTGAATTAGATTACCTACATAATTCTTATTAAACTTTCAAAATAAATTAAAAAATACGATTTTTTTTTTTCAAATACTCAATTCTGGATTACCCTAGTATGGCCAGACTCCAAGAGACCATGTGTGTCTTATTGTTTTTTCTTTTGCGTTTTCTTTTACAGTTCTCAACAGCAGCTACATATTTTTATGGGAAATTAGCTGATGTATGCGGAGGTAGCGGTGGTGATAAAAAAGAAGGGGGAGGTGGTAAAAAGGAGGGGGGTGGAGGAAAAGGAGGACCACCTAAATCGGACTCAGCGGGCGCGCACGGAAAGATCATTGCTGGTAATTTTTTCTTCTTGTCTAGTTTTGATTGTGACTGCCTCAGTAGAGTAGTAGGCGCAAGTTCGACTGCCGATTGTGAGGTCCCGGGTTCGATCACCAGGTCAGGCAGTGTTTATTTATTTATTTATTTAGGAAAAGTTAACAGCTTACATTATATAACTTAATATTATTTATATTACTAAATTTAGACTTAACAATAATGCAGCCCACATCACTTTTCTCAGATTTTTCTCGGTAGTAAATATTAAAGGCTAGGTGGACAATAGAAATTATAAAAACTTTAAATTATATGAAAAGGAAGATAATAAAAACTAATCTACATTAATACTATAGATAAAATGAAAAATTTTAATATACATATTTGCAAAGGTATTTAAAGAAACTATGTGTTAGGGAGTAACCATGTTATTTAGAATTTGAATAACTGCAAATTTATAGTGACTCATAGTGCAATTAAAAATATCAATATTGATAAAATTTGTGTTATATAGTTCTACCATGCGCCGAATAGGAACTCTTTTACCAGCATTCGTGCGGCATGATGTAAGGGCAAACAGAGAGCCTGCTCGCACACTACGTATATTTACAGTTCTAGGTACAGAATAACATATACTTCTCACTAGATCAATGCAATCAAAATCATTTCTAATAATCTTAAATAGCGTAGTAGCTTCAAGATACATTCTTCTAGACTCTAAAGTAATCATGTTGTGTCTGCTGAGCAATTCGGAATATGACAAGTAACGTCTGTGACATCTGTAGTGCATCGTACGTAAAAACTTTCTTTGAACTTTCTCTATGGACTCTATATACACATTGTAAAATGGGTTCCATATAGGAGCTGCATACTCAACTTGTGGGCGCACAAGAGTCTTAAATAGATAAAGGTAGGTGGAAGTTCTTTTAAAGTCCTGGGAGGTACGCATAACAAACCCATACATTTTAAATGCCTTGTTGACTATAATATTATCTACGTGATTATTTAGATGTAATTTGTTGTCTAATTGAACACCCAAATCCCTAAGTATTGTCACATTCGCCAGTGTAGTATTGCATAGATTATAGTTATATCTAATGATATTTTTATTTTTGGTGAAATTGATGTAATTACATTTATTTATACTTAACTGGAGTTTATTATTATAACAATATACAGAAAATCTATTCAAATCGCCCTGAAGACTAATACAGTCATCGAGAGACCTGATAGGTATATAAATTTTAAGATCATCAGCATATAATAAGATATTGGCATTCAGAAAACATTTTTTAATATCATTAATGAATAATATAAAAAGTAAAGGCCCAAGAATATAAAAAGTAAAGGCCCAAGACAGTGTTAGATACCTATATGATTTTTCCATCTCTATCTCTGACAGCCTGGAGTCTGGAACTGTGCCCGGTAGATGGTAATAGGCCCCTATTACATAGGACCAATAACATACTGGCGAAATGTGGGTGTACATACTATAGTACAGAGTCTTGGGTAAACCTCTGTCTAGCCTTTCGGGAAAAAGGCGTGAATATAATAAAATGGGACAACTTCCACACACGCTCATCTGGTCCCAAATCCCAAACTAGGCTAGAAGCCTGTACTATAGTAACCAGATGACTGATATTTATATAAGCTTATAACACCCAGACACAGATCAAACAGACATGCTCATGCACACAAATGTTTGACCTGGCCGGGGATCGAACCCAGGCCTGCGGCACAGAAAGCAGAGTTACTACCATCTGAATCAACGAGGCTGTCTCGATTGTGTTATATAAATTGTGCCAACTGTGGTGTCATCATTCAGGGCGCCTGAAGACCTGACGTGACTGATGATCCAGTCAAATTAGCGAACAACCTCGGAATGAGAGATAATAAGCTGAATTTAATGTATAAACCTTCATTTCGCCGTTCTAAATGTTGTCTCAAGAGTCTCATAAGATCTCGTGTCTGTGTCGTCTGTGTATTCAAAATTAAAATAAAAAGTTTTTCGCGATTATCTCGGTTTCTATTGCTCCAACGATGTTAAACTGTCACATAAAATGTATATAATAGAATTTGCGACGACTTTTGTTCAAAACATTTTTTCATGCATCTGCATGCGCACTGTATGCATGCGTTACTGTAATGCAAGGTTAGACGTGAATATCTGTGAATTTTGAATAATTTGTATTTTTTTTATATTCTTGTTTCTCTGACGTTATCAGAGTCTTATCTTCAAATATATGTTTCTCTTTCATGCCAGTTCAGAATAATTTGTATTAGGCGTATCAGATAAAATAAATTGTAAAATGTTATTAACATTTTACACACATTCAAAAATAGTTGGCATGATTTAGAACACCAGGGGTAACATTTTTTAAATAGTATTTGTCGCAATTTTTATAACAGATGCACAGAACAGATAATAATACTACGTATAGAATGGACACTGTCATCCGCCCACCAATCGGGCCTTCCTCACCCCGCGAGCGAGATAGAGCTCTCCACGAGCCCCGCTGCGCTGAGAAATCATCTCACGCACACTCTTGTACATGTACAAAACTGCATGTGTGCAGTGTCTGTGTAGTAGGTAGTTATAGCGCGGCTTTTGTATGGGATTGAGTCGAGTGTCCGGGGAGTGACAGATGTTAACATCATTTGAGCAATAGAAACTGAGAAAATGAAGCAAAACTGGTTTTTTACCTTTGACCTTGAATAACTTACGATGCAGACACGAGATTTTACGAGACTTTTGAGACAACAGCATTTTGATGCAGCATCAGGTTCATAACATAACATATATTCACGCCTTTTTCCCGAAGGGGTAGGCAGTGGTGAACCCAGGACTTAGTCCCATAGTAGATACAACCACATTTCGCCAGTATGTTATTGGTCCCATGTAACCTATTACATGGGACCAATAACATACTGGCGAAATGTGGTTGTATCGGTGGCGTAGAGGGCGCATGTTCGACTGCCAATCAAGAGGTCCCGGGTTCAATCCCCAGGTCGGGCAGTGTTAAATATTGGATTTTTCCATTAGGAATTATCTCAATAACTGCCTGGAGTCTGGAACTGTGCCCGGTAGATGGCAATAGGTTCGCCCCCTATTACATGGGACCAATAACATACTGTCGAAATGTGGGTGTATCTACTATGGGACTGAGTCCTGGGTACCACTCTGCCTACCCCTTCGGGTAAAAGGCGTGAATGTATGTTATGTGTAATTTTATAATTTATACTTGTATATATTTTCCAGTGATCGGCGCCGTCGTAGACGTGCAATTTGACACGCATCTACCACCTATTTTGAATGCGCTTGAAGTGCCAGGCAGAAGTAAGTATTTTCACAGACAATATGAACAATAGTTCATCTTCATATAAGTAATTGGCCGCGGTCGATTTGAATGCGTGCGTACTTACGCTACGCACTACGCACGCACTGATACGCACATATTAGCATAATCTGTGGGGGACTCGGATGTTGGCAGTGTGGGCTGTGCCGTGATAGTGACCGCGCCCGTTCAAGTACGCTGCACGCTCGCTCGCTTTCGCCTGCTCTCACCGACCAAAAAAAAAATGACAACCATTAGCGTCAACGCAAGAGTAGGCTATTAACTCGCCGACCGGCCTTAGATGAACTTCTGTTCTTATAGTGCTTAATGTTCTTTGATATTATATATTATATACTCTAAGCAATTACCACTTAACAAAAATAAAATGGTTTGACCACGAAGAATGTCATGAAAGTGGAAGAAGCGAAAGCTGCGTGTCAGGATCGTAGCAAGTGGAGAGACAGAATCGCTGCCTCCCCAACGGGAACAAGGCGTGACTGTATGTAATAAATCCTAAGTACAAAGTCCTCCGTGGTGTTACCGGCTTTAGAATAGTGCTCCACCCTCTCTACCCGTGGTTGCCGTAAGAGCCGGGTAAGGGTTAACAGATCCAGAGGAGGCAGCAACGTCCTCTGAAAAAAACCATCGAACTGCGCTCGACAACTCGCCTGCCAAGCGTGTCGAGTATTGGCAAACCCCCCCCCCCCTTTATGGGGGAGGCCTATGTTCAGTAGTGGATTACCAACGGCTGAGATGATGATGAACATAACGTTGAGTGTCCCTCGAATATTGTACTTATCTGTTTCGCTTATCAACACTGAATGTAAAAAACAAAAAATATCCCGCATTATCTATACCTCTCTCGGCAACCACCGTAGACCAAGTAAGGGGTACATTGAAACAGCGTTGGGGGTACAGCTTATATGCTCCCAACATATGCTGAATGTATCCCTATTGCCCTCTTTCCACACTATTTGGTAATATTATAATATTGTAGGGTAAATGTACTTTAAATGTGTAATTTTGTTTTTCTTTGTATATTTAGAGGCAATAAAAGATTTCCTTATCTTATCTTATATGTAATGTTTTGCATGTATAATTTCCGCTTTGCCCAACAGCTCCAAAGCTAATTCTGGAGGTGGCCCAGCACCTCGGCGAGAGCACTTGCAGGACCATCGCCATGGACGGCACCGAGGGTCTCGTGAGAGGACAACCGGTCACCGACACTGGCGCTCCTATCACTATTCCTGTCGGGGAACCCACGCTCGGACGGATTATGAACGTTATTGGGGACCCTATTGGTATTTATGTTTTTAAATGAATGAAAATGAATTTTTAAGGTGAAAAACCGGGTTATCTCGATTTCCGGCAAAACTAAAAGTCTTATGGAAAAAAGTCAAATGGCAAAGTTGTAGGTAATAAAAAGATCTAAAACTTTTGTATACTTTTTTTCACATAACCTCAAAATTTATGTGAAAAATTCAAATAAACAAGTTTTATTTTTTTTTTATTTATCAAAAAAAAATTTTTTTCACGAAATTTGGTGAAAACTTACCTATTTATTTCCCAAATACGCTGTAATTTATTTGATTAAAAATATTTATTTTTACACCTTATTTTGAATTAATATCGAAAAAGTACCCTAATTTTCAATCGAAAATTCACTCGTCAAAATATCAGCTTTTTTCAAAAAGTTGGTATGCTTTCTGTTCGTTGAAATTTCTACATTCCGATAGTGAAAAAAAAAATTTTACTATAGTAAATCTTCTCAGAAAAAACAAAAAAATCGAAAAAAACTCGAATTCAAATTTTTTTTTTATTGTATACAATTTTGAGCTATTTATTAAAATTTACACTTTATTAGGTACTCGAAAAACGTAAAATTACATGTTACATTGATAACCGAAATAAACCGTTTTTTACCCTTAAAAACTCATCCCCATCCCCTTCCCGACCTCAGATCGCCCGTAATTTATTTTTCCTTTCATTTTTATAATATTCCCCTCCTTTTATAATGGGTTTCATACTACTATTATTTTTTTCGTTTTAAAAATTATCGACCCTGGTCTAATATGTAGGGGCAGTCGTTAGCTCATGTCGGAGGCTGCGGAGGAATCTTGTCGACCTGAAACTGTGACAATATGGGTTGTCCACATAACACATATGACTTGAATCGAGCAGTGTACCCGTTCTGTTAGAGTATAAATTCAAATTTATTACAAATTCTAATTATTTTGGTACCTGTTTAATTGAAATAACCGACATAGCGCAGTGAATTAGCAAGTTGATGTGGCAATGGACACATAGCACGTAGAACTGATGGCCGATGGACCCACACTGGCCACAAGGTGGACAGACGATCTGATAACCTTCTAGTCCACGCAGCTTCCGCTTTTCCAGGAGTCAGGGCGTTCACTTTATAATTGAAAAAGTTTTGTGGGCAAATAAATGATTTATGATGATTTGATTTATTATAAGGGGAGGCCTATGTTCAGCAGTTCAGCAGTGGACGTCCTACGGCTGAGATGATGATGATTTTTTTTTTTATGGTAGTGAGTGACAAGACGAACTCATCAGATGCCTGATGGTAAGCATCATGTGTGCCCATATCAGACACAGCGCCACCCAGTATTTTAAAATTCAAAATTCTGCGCGGTACTGCACTGCGCCTATCACCCTGAGATATGAGTTGTTGAATCTCATCATGCCCAGTAATTTCGCTGGTTACATTGCCCTTCATACCGGAACACAGTAATGTTTGGACATTACTGCTTGGCGGATGAATAACAGGCAAAGGTGTGGTACTTCCCCAGGCGGCCTCCTGCAAAAGAGGCCTACCACTACAATAATTATGATGATGAACTACATTTTTCCGCTTCTCGTGAAAGACCAAGTCGGATCGATAGTTTCTAAATAATCCTTCATTAATTTGAATGACAGATGAGCGTGGTCCGATAGAAACGGACCAATTCTCGCCGATCCACGCGGACGCGCCGCCTTTCGTTGAGATGTCAGTGGATCAAGAGATCTTGGTCACCGGCATTAAGGTCGTCGACCTGCTGGCTCCTTATGTTAAAGGTACACGTGTCAAGTAGACCACCTTATCTGTTTAATTCACGGTGACTAGATTACTAATTTTATATAGATATACACCATAGAGTGTGCAATGAGGATACGAGTTCATACGAGTGAGTGCAGAGATGACGGATGATAGACTAAACCTTCGAAACTTAAGAAGCCCATTTGCAGAATTGCGCTTTCTGCTGTTGAATGCTGTTGACATTGGATTTGTTTCAATTTTGAAATATATATATATATAATAGAAGTTTTTACAAGCTGCCTCGGTGGTGTAGAGGGCGTATGCTCGACTGCCAATCAAGAGGTCCCGGGTTCGATCCCCAGGTCAGGTAGTGATATATATTGGATTTTTCCATTAGGAATTATCTCAATAGCTGCCTGGAGTCTGGAACTGTGCCCGGTAGATGGCAATAGGCTCGCCCCCTATTACATGGGACCAATAACATACTGGCGAAATGTGGGTGTATCTACTATGGGACTGAGTCCTGGGTACACCTCTGCCTACCCCTTCGGGAAAAAGGCGTGAATGTATGTTTTATGTTTTACAAGCTCTATGTACCATGTTTTACGCAAATAAATCATTTCATTTCATAAAGGCGGAAGAAGACCTACTGCCGACCGTACCTAGTGTAAGATAAGGACAGGAAGACGACGATTAAATTCCCCTTTGCTTTACTACAGCGCCATCTGCTTATTAAAACATTATCTTGTGTTCCTCCAGGTGGTAAGATCGGCCTTTTTGGCGGTGCCGGCGTAGGGAAGACTGTGCTCATTATGGAGCTGATCAACAACGTTGCTAAAGCCCACGGAGGGTTCTCTGTAAGGGTTTATAAATATTATTTGTCACACAAAAGGCGACAGATGGACCTCATGACATAAATATCTTAACATCTTAGCCATAATGACTATCACTAGTGCAGGGTGATAGTTGTTCGTGGGCGTATAAAGAGTACCTTGAATACTACGCACCCACAACATTCGAGCCTAAAGGCTCTCTGCACACACCCATCAACCCGCATTGGACAAGCGTGGTGGGTTAAACGTCCAAACCTTTACCCTCATGAACCACAAGTGGAGGGTAGAGAGGCCTTTGCCCAGCAGTGGGACAGATCCGGCTTATAATAATAATAATAATAATTTGTCACACAAAATCTAGAACACTGGAATCTAGATTATTTTTATATTTTGCAGACTAATGCGGACTGTTCGCTTGAATCCGCTTGAGTTCGTCTACTTATAGACATAACATAACATACATTCACGCCTTTTTCCCGAAGGGTTAGGCAGAGGTGTACCCAGGACTCAGTCCCATAGTAGATACACCCACATTTCACCAGTATGTTATTGGTCCCATGTAATAGGAGGCGAGACTATAGCCATCTACCGGGCACAGTTTTCCAGACTCCAGGCAATTATTGAGATAATTCCTAATGAAAAACTCCAATATTTAACACTGCCTGACCTGGGAATCGAACCCGGGACCTCTGGATTGGTAGTAGGCGCCCTCTACGCCACCGAGGCAGTCGAGGCTACTTATAAAGGTTATAATAAATGCGAAAGTTTGTGAGGATGGATGGATGTTTGTTACTCTTTCACCCCAAAACTACTGAACCGATTGGGCTGAACTTGGTATGTAGATAGTGGATGGTGGATCTGGTATCCGGCACCAGTACCGAAAACGGAGCGACTGTTGCGTATATTGGTAGGATTGGGCGAACCTAGCGCCGCCGATGTGACGGCAGCGATAGAGTCGTCCGGCCCCCTTATTACGGACGCAACAGAAGTGTGGAAAGCGTTGAATTGCTTAATGTCTGCTGTCAAAAGGTATACAAAAAATTATGTTTGACAGCAGACATTAAGCAATTTAAACGCTTTCCACACTTCTGTTGCGTCTGTAATAAGGTAGCGGGTCGTCCAGGACGTTGCGAGGACGTCTACGGAGGGGAGAAACATAAAATATTTTTTTATGATGATGTTAATGTAGGTGTTCGCCGGAGTGGGCGAGAGGACCCGCGAGGGTAACGACTTGTACCACGAGATGAAGGTCGGGGGGGTCATTACTGATGACTACAAGACTTCTAAGGTTTGTGGTATAATAAATAAAATAACAATTAAAATTCAGGTGTCTTTTGCAGGGGGCCGCCTGGGGAAGTACTACACCTTTGCCAGTTATTCATCCGCCAAGCAGTAATGTGCAAACATTACTGCTTTCCGGACTGAAGGGCAATGTTAACAGCGAAATTACTGGCCATGACGAGTTTCAACAACTAATAACTCAGGGTGACAGGGGCAGTGCAGTCCCGCGCAGAATTTTGAATTTTAAAACACTGGGTGGCACTGTGTCTGATATGGGCAATGATGATGCTTACCATCAGGCACTTGATTTGCTCGTCTTGTTACTCACTATCATAAAAAAAAAATCGTCTTCGGAGGGAGGAATAGATATGAGGGGAGTCGACCTTTATGAGGGCCCCGCTTAGTGAGCGGCGAGGCAGGTGTCATGGGACTTAGATTATGATAATCAGTGAAAAGATATGAGCTACTTCCAGTGGTCTGATCGATTTGGAATTTGGTACCCTGATACTGCATCAATATTGCAACTTCTTTTTGGTAACATTGATCTGATGCTGCAGCATCAGGTTCAGTTGGACCAACATAACATAACATACATTCACGTCTTTTTCCCGAAGGGGTAGGCAGAGGTGTACCCAGAACTCAGTCCCATAGTAGATACACCCACATTTCGCCAGTATGTTATTGGTCCCATGTAATAGGGGGCGAGCCTATTGCCATCTACCGGGCACAGTTCCAGACTCCAGGCAGTTACTGAGATATTCCTAATGAAAAATCCAATATTAACACTTTGTCTGACCTAGGGATCGAACCCGGAACCTATCGTAATCGGCAGTCGAGCGTGCATCCACTACGCCACCGAGTCAGTCTCAATAACAAAGCAATAGAAATGTCACAAGTCACTAATTACATGCACATGTGTATATTAAGGAATTAAAAAAAAACTTCTTCCTGCTCCATCATCAGACCCTGGCTTCCATCTATCTGCAACATATTCATTCCAATGAAGACGAGTCCAATGAGCCCAAACACGATAAATTGGACTACTGGTCCATCTGACTGACTGCCTCGATGGCGTAGTGGGCGCATGCTCGACTGCCAATCAAGAGGTCCCAGATTCGATCCCCAGGACAGGCAAAGTGTTAAATATTGGATTTTTCCATTAGAAATTATCTCAATAACTGCCTGGAGTCTGGAACTGTGCCCGGTAGATGGCAATAGGCTCGCCCCCCATTACATGGGACCAATAACATACTGGCGAAATGTGGGTATGCTTACTATGGGACTGAGTCCTGGGTACAGCTCTGTCTACACCATCGGGTAAAGGTGTGATTGTTGCGTGATGTTTAGTTCCCTACACCGACCGGCAGGTGTCGCTAGTGTACGGGCAGATGAACGAGCCGCCGGGAGCTCGTGCTCGCGTGGCCCTCACAGGTCTGACGGTGGCCGAGCACTTCCGCGACAAGGAGGGCCAGGACGTGCTGCTGTTTGTTGATAACATCTTCAGGTTTACTCAGGCTGGTTCTGAGGTAAGCACAATACTTCTAAGACTATGGTCAGGACTGTCCGCATTATAGGTATGAAGCAGTGTTGCCAGATGGGCGGGATTCCCTACAAATACGGAGGTTTTTTCGGCTCCAAGGAAAGATTCATGGGTGGACGTTCGGGAGGAAAATAATGTTCATTAAAGACCAATAACACAACCGAATAGCAATAAAAACTGTCGAAGCGGTTCTCAGGATATGGTATTCGTCGCCAAATGGTATCAATTTTGTTCCTACATCGGAAATATTAAAAATGTTTAATTCTGAAAACGTGTAAAATGAAATGACATGAAATGAAATGAAATTTTATTTGTCTAAAACATGGGATATACAGATAAAGATGTTATATATAATATGTCATTGGATCCTTTGTTCCTGTTTCTGTTGTCACGTTCTGCCTTTCGGCGTACAAATATTAAGAATATACAATAAGAAAAAATGTCACAATTTTAAAGTTGAATTACATAATCAAAATCAAAAAATGTGTAAATATTTATGTTAAATAAAATTAAATGTGAATATGATTGTATTCTTGAAGGTATGGGAGATTTTAACTGAAATTAAAAAAAAATGTTTTTATTGCTTTATTATTAAATTGGCTAAAAACTGTTCCGGGGTTTTTTTTTTATTCAAAAAGCTTATTTTCAGGGGGATTCGGAAAAAGTTTGGGGAAACTACAAGTACTACTTCTGGTACGAAGCTACAAGTAGCCGGGGCTTGCGGGAGTTGCGGGGCTTGGATTTAATTGAATTTTTACTGAATCTTTGTATTGTTATTTTCTAAATCCTAATTGTCGTTATCTTACGTAATTACATGTAGTATTTTTTATATCTACAAAAATGTGGGTACGTGTGAGCGAGAGGGCGAACTTGCTCAGCACCGCGCCTTAAAGTTATTTTTGTTGAGGCAACAGACAACTGCCTCATTACATCCTGCTGAAACTAATCTCATCCTACTATCCTACTAACATTGTAAATGCGAAAAAACTGTGAGGATGGATGGATGGATGGATGTTTGTTACTCTTTCACATATGAAACGTCAAACGGTAGGTACGTCCTTAGATTTGATGGACAATAATGCAATATAAGTATTAAGTTTTAAATTTCATAGTTAGGCCAAGATTTTATAGCCATTTACTGATTATTATATTATACTTAACATACTAAATTTGACAAGAACAACAACAACAACATACATTCACGCCTTTTTCCCGAAGGGGTAGGCAGAGGTGTACCCAGGACTCAGTCCCATAGTAGATACACCCACATTTCGCCAGTATGTTATCGGTCCCATGTAATAGGGGGCGAGCCTATTGCCATCTACCGGGCACAGTTCCAGACTCCAGGCAGTTATTGAGATAATTCCTAATGGAAAAATCCAACACTTTGCCTGACCCGGGGATCGAACCCGGGACCTCTTGATTGGCAGTCGAGCATACGCCCACTTCGCCACCGAGGCAGTCACACATTATTTGACAAGAAACACATTATTTATTTTTTATCAGTCAAAAATATGGGTGCAGGGTCTTCATCATCATCATCTCAGCCACAGGACGTCCACTACTGAACATAGGTCTCCCCCATAGATTTCCATTCAGTCCGGTTGTAAGCGGCCCGCCTCCATCGTGTTCCTGCCGTCTTTATCAGATCGTCTGTCCACCTTGTGGGTGGACGACCTACGCTGCGCTTGCCGGTCCGTGGTCTCCATTCGAGAACTTTGCAGCCCCATCGGCCATCAGTTCTAAGTGCTATATGCCGCCCATTGCCACTTCAACGTACTAATCAGCAGGATCTTAGACTATATTAAATCCTCCCATTTCCCCTAGGTGTCGGCTCTGCTAGGTCGTATTCCCTCAGCCGTGGGCTACCAGCCGACCCTGGCTACAGACATGGGCACCATGCAGGAGAGGATCACCACCACCAAGGCTGGCTCCATCACCAGCGTGCAGGTGACATTAATGCAGTGTTATTGACAGTTTATTGATCAACCTTAAGAAGCATACGAATATTGAGAATTTGACAAAATTACACGCTGGTCATCATCTCATCATCATCAGCTGGGAGACGTCCCCTGCTGCCCGGCGTCCTCCCCCACAGCCAGCCATAAACTATAGATATGTGTACATGTATCCTAGATGGTGCCGCTTGTTGCTTGTCTTGGCTCACCCTTGTCTGGGTGTTATAAGCGTATATATGTATGTATATCAGTCCTCTGGTTACCATAGTACAGGCTTCTAGCCTAGTTTGGGACCAGATGACCGTGTGTGGATGTTGTCCCTTATTATTATTATTATGTAAGGAGTGACCTGACTGCCTCGGTGGCGTAGTGGGCGCATGCTCGACTGCCAATCAAGAGGTCCCGGGCTCGATCCCCAGGAAAAGTGTTAAATATTGGATTTTTCCATTAGGAATTATCTCAATAACTGCCTGGAGTCTGGAACTGTGCCCGGTAGATGGCAATAGGCTCGCCCCCTATTACATGGGACCAATAACATACTGGCGAAATGTGGGTGTATCTACTATGTGACTGAGTCCTGGGTACACCTCTGCCTACCCCTTCGGGAAAAAGGCGTGAATGTATGTTATGTATGTTATTATTTTGCAAGGAGTGTTTCTTCCAAAAATGGAGTATCCATAGGATATTACAACAAAGCCTTTTATTAATATAGAAGATAGATAGATATAAGACATATTTGCTATAAGGCGGTATACGTGCCAGCGGATGACCTAACAGACCCCGCTCCGGCGACCACATTCGCTCACCTGGACGCCACCACGGTGTTGTCTCGCGCCATCGCAGAGCTGGGGGTCTATCCTGCCGTGGACCCCCTAGATTCCACATCCAGAGTCATGGATCCTAATATCATAGGGGCCGAACACTATGGGGTCGCTCGGGGGGTGCAGAAAATTTTGCAGGTGATTTTTTGTATCGAATTATTTTATTTAAGAATAGTGTAAGCACAGCGGCTTCGCTCGCTATGAGGCTTTTTTTTATGATAGTGAGTAACAAGACGAGCAAATCAGGTGCCTGATGGTAAGCATCATGATTGCCCATATCAGACACAGTGCCACCCAGTGTTTTAATATTCTAAATTGTGCGCGGCACAGCACTATGCGCCTGTCACCCTGAGATATTAGTTGTTGAATCTCGTCATGGCCAGTAATTTCGCTGGTAACATTGCCCTTCAGACCGGAACACAGTAATGTTTGCACATTACTGCTTGGCGGATGAATAACTGGCAAAGGTGTGGTATATATACTTCCCCAGGCGGCCCCCTGCAAAAGAGGGAGAGAAAAGAGGGAGAGGGGAGGAGAACTTCAGCTCAATCAGTTTAGTAGTTTTATTGTGAATTAGAAAACAAACATACACACAACAAAACAGCGCGCTAGATGGCGCTGGAGTCGAGTTAGAACACGCTAGTTTGTTTACCTGTTACAAACATAACTATTTTTACAATTTACTAAGATTTGGGACTTATAATGTTAATAATAGGATTTCTGTGTTATGTTATGTATTAATTTATTTGTCGTAGGATTACAAATCCCTGCAAGATATTATAGCTATATTGGGGATGGACGAGCTGTCTGAGGAGGACAAACTGACGGTCGCTCGAGCGAGGAAGATACAACGATTCCTTTCGCAGCCTTTTCAGGTTACATTTTTTTTATATGTAAAACAGGCGTTTGACCGCAATCTCACCAGCTGCGGTAAGTGATGATGCGGCATAAGTTGGAGCACGCTTGTTCAGTAAATACCTATTCACTCTTGAGTGTAGTGCAACTGAAACAGACACGTGAACATAGTGTATCGCCTTAATTGATAGAGACAGTACCTAAGAATAACGTGTTAATGGACACATATTCTTAGTTTTAAATGTCTACATAGCAGTTTAAGTTAGAAATTAATTACTCATTAGCCTCTATTGAGCTAGCATAACATACAATCACGCCTTTTTCCCGAAGGGGTAGGCAGAGGTGTACCCAGGACTCAGTCCCATAGTTGGTACACCCACATTTTGCCAGTATGTTATTGGTCCCATGTAATAGGGGGTGAGGCTATTGCCATCTACCGGGCACAGTTCCAGACTCCAGGCTGTCATAGAGATAATTCCTAATGGAAAAATCCAATGACTCTATGCCTGATCTGGGGATCGAACCCGGCACCTCATGATCGGCAGTCGAGCTTTCGCCCACTACGCCACCGAGGCAGCTGTTCAGATAGTGTAAATTAAGAAATAAAAAAAACTCTTCTCTTTTTCCTGCTCCATCATCAGACCCTGGCTAACATATTCATTGAGACGAGTCCAATGAGCCCAAACACGATATATTGGACTACTGGTCCATCTGAACCCGATGCTGCATCAGGTCAAGGTGACCAAGTCGTTACCACATTGATGAACAATTTTTTTTATGACAAATGTTGTGTATCTAGTGTCTGACCAGATAATCTGGATCTGACCAGATGTAAGATGTCTGTCCAGATGGTTAGAATATTTAATAGGCACACTGACAACATTTAAGAATAGGCCAGTAAGAAAAGCAGCCGATGACAAATGTATTTTAATTTCTAATTAGGAACTCATTGACAGCCTCGTTGGCGCAGACGGTAGTAACTCTGCTCTCTGTGCCGCAGGCCCCGGGTTCGATCCCCGGCCAGGTCAAATATTTGTGTGCATGAACATGTCTGTTTGATCTGTGTCTGGGTGTTATAAGCTTATATATGTATGTATATCAGACATTTGGTTACCATAGTACAGGCTTCTAGCCTAGTTTGGGACCAGGTGACCGTGTGTGGAAGTTGTCCCTTATTATTATTATTATTATTATTAATCTGTAATGTGCACTAAATTCATATGTCATTTGTTTTTACAAATTGCCAGCAATTTCAAAAGGTGTCTGTCAAGCAGCACAATACATTTGACTGTAGGTAAACCACTTAATTGAATCCTCGCCTGCGGGGTACAGGGGCGCGGAGGTAGGGTACGTGAACGGGGACCGGGAAAGGCGAGAGGTGCGGATGGCGCGCCCCCCGCGCCCCTGTACCCCGCAGGCGAGGACTCAATTAAGCAGTCTACCTATAGAGAAAATGGTCCATATGGACGCTCGACAGACACTTTTTGAATTGCTGCCAATTTGTAAAAAGAATGACATATGAGTTTATGAGTTTAATACATATTACAGATTCCCAATGAGTTCCTAATTCGAAATTTAAATACATTTTTTCAACTGCTGCTTTTCTTACTGGCCTATTCTAAAATTTTGTATTTTTACCCACGTACCTATATTTTTTAGTAAAGACAGGAGGCACACGCTGGATGCAAGCCGCTCACAACCGGATTAAATGGAAATCTATTCGAGAGGCCTATGTTCAGCAGTGGACGTCATACGGCTGTAATGATGATGATGGTGATAAAATTATGATGATTGTTTTACAGGTAGCCGAAGTATTTACAGGCCACGTCGGCAAATTGGTGAAGTTAGAGGAAACGATTAAAGGATTTCAACGGGTATATATTATATTGACTATCACGTCCATCAGCCATAATTAATGATCACAAAGTGATTCCCGATTTTATAGGTTTTTTTTATGATAGTGAGTGATAAGACGAGCAAATCACGTGCCTGATGGTAAGCATCATGATTGCCCATATCAGACGCAGTGCCACGCAGTGTTTTAAAGTTCAAAATTCTGCACGGCACTGCACTGCGCCTGTCACCCTGAGATATGAGTTGTTGAATCTCGTCATGCCCAGTAATTTCGCTGGTAACATTGCCCTTCAGACCGGAACACACGTGTTTGCACATTACTGCTTGGCGGATGAATAACTGGCAAAGGTGTGGTACTTCCCCAGGCGGTCCCCTGCTAAAGAGGCCTACCAGGTTCAAAAATCCAAAAAATCTAGCTGTTTTAGGAAGAGCGAGAAAAGCTTTCTTAGTGTCCAGTTATGCGGTTTATTGCAATTGTCATAGGTTTTTCGCAATGATTCTGTTTATCCGATTATGCCACGAAACATACGCGGTGTTTTATGTAGAGATACCTCGTCCCGGTGGATTAGTGGTTAGCAATGGCTACTTCCGATCATGAAGTCCCGGGTCCGATCCCCAGGTCAGGCAAAAATGACAGCCTGGTGTCTGGACCTTTGCCCAGATGTAAAAAAGCTCGCTCCCTATTACATATGGGACTAAAAGACAACTAGTGTAGTGTGGGTGTACCTAGTATAAGACTAGGTCCTGTATACCCCTTCGGGAAACGGGCGTGATGTTATTTCATGTAGAGATATAGTCAAATCATTTATTAGCCTCCTAATTTTAGAAATTCCATTATATTTTAATGTGTTTGTAGATTCTCGGTGGTGAGTTGGATCACATCCCGGAAGCGGCTTTTTACATGGTTGGAACAATAGAGGACGTTATAGCTAAGGCTGGGGAGCTCGCTAAGAGCGTATAATTGGCTTTACGTTGATAGCCCATGAAACCGAGCGCTTATTGTTGATATGTGAAGATGTTGAGCGCTTTACGTTGATAGCTCCTGACGCTAATAGTGCTTAACATTGATATTTCTTAATAGTTCTTGAGGTTTAGCGCTTGACGTTGATAGCTCTTGACAACGAGCGCTTGCCGTTGAGTGCTTGACGTGTAGCGCGTGACGTTGATAGCTCTTGACATTAATAGTGCTTAACATTGATATCTCTTGATAGCTCTTGGCGTTTAGCGCTTGACATTGATAACTCTTGACATTCATAGCGCTTAAAATTGATACGTCTTGATTGATAGCTCTTGCCGTTAATAGCTTTTAATGTTGATAGCTGCTTTTGACATTAATATCGCTTGTTATTTATTATACGTCTTCATAGCTTGATAGTTCCTGACATTAATAGCGCGTAACATTGATGTGACTTGATAGCTCTTGTTGAGCGCTTGACGTTAATAGCTCTTGACATAACGGTGTCTAATAATTGATAGGGCTTGCGGTGATGGCAATTGGAGTTGATAGCTCTAGTCGCGATTGTTGTTCATCGTTTTACCATAATATTTATTTTGCATTAAATGATTAAATAATTTAATTGTAACAATCTTTCGCTTTTTATTTTTAACTAGTGTAAGAACAGCGGCTTTGCCCGCTCGCAATTATGAAATATGGCAGTTTTATATCAAAACTTTGACGCCCTTTTTGAAGAAGACTGGTATACTTATATACGCTTATAACACCCAGTCACAGAACAAACAGACATTGTCATCGCACAAATATGTTTGACCTGGCCGGGGATATAACCCGGGACCTGCAATTCAAAAGGCAGGAGCACTACCGACTGAGCCAACCGGCCAGCCAAAATATGAAATCCCATTAGTACTTATATAGAGTAGTCCACTTGCAAAACGCGCTATGAAAATTTTACATTTGTATGTAATTTTCATACGAATTTTTTTGCAAAACGTTTTGCAAGTGGACTACTCTATTGTACTAATGGGAATTCTTATAAAGATTTCTAAAATTGGTTTCGTTAGCTCGTTCGACGTGTTCGACTCGGATAGGTGTGTATCAACCTTTGTGGCATATTTGAGGTGAACGCACATTTATCTGCGCCAAACGCGCCGAATGAATTTCAGAATTTTTAATATGAAATCCCATGAAAACTCGCACCCCTGCCCGTATCGAAGCGTCCGAATCCGTGGTTCCTTCGGCGTTCGGCTCGGATAAATGTGCGTTCACTTTTACTGATCATAATTCTGAGATTTGATCTACTTTACCATCTTTGTCGACATCTACGTTGTTCTTAATAAACGTAGCAAAAAATGGTACTATATTTTATTTCATACTTAGTAGTCGTCAAAACGCTCTAACACACTACACTAGCGCTATCTCCTATATTGATAATTAATTGAAGTAAAATAACTGACAGACATTCTATAAGTTTTGAAGTCATCTTGGTCATCTTCTGATTTCAACAAAGACGGAATTACTCTCACTTTCTTATTCTAATAGTTCTATTCTAGCTGTTTAAGGTCCATGTTTGAAGTCCATGGGCTTACTTTTAGTTCTTCTTCTCATAAAAAATAGTGTATCCGTTAAAGATGGAATACCAGTTTTCGTAATAGACCATGAAAAAACCTTGTCTCCTGTGGAAATCTCAGCCAATCCGTTTGTCAAGATGTCTGACGAAGTATTCACCAATATTTTGAATGACGCTGTGGATAATAGCGATCATATTATAGTATTTGTCGAAGATATACTATGCACTGAAGGTTTAAGCACGAAAGATAATTTAGGCACGCCGTACAGGAACATGCTAAGAGCATTAAAAAAGAGGAAAGTCAGGTATATTCCGTCCGTAACAGATCCTTACAAATTGTTAAAAAGTGTGATACCAACACTCAAGAATGGAATTTTCCACCTGTCGTCAGTGGATAAGGTACCAGAACTTAATGCAAATTTCACATACATATATTTTCCGGAATTGGGAAATACTACTCGCACAGAAGCGTTAAGGAACCACGATAAAATAATAATGCAGGTTTATAATCATGTCAAGAAGTTGGGTGGTAGAGTAATAGGGTTTTATACTGGTAGGGCTAACTGTATAGAGTTGGAAAAGTTTGACAGTGCTCCAAGGAAGTTAAAATCAGAGAACTATGAAGAAGCGCCGGAGGAAGGGCCACCGCAGACGACGGTCGTGCTGGCTTCCGAGGGGGGGCTTTTTAGGTTCTCTGGTAAGTGCATCGTTTCATGAGACTTCACTTCGTCAGGAAACTTTGTCCTTCTTCGTGGATAGATATTATAATCTGGTACATGTGTGTACCAGACACAGAACTACACAGATCTAGTGAATAAGTATGACGATAGAGCATGAAATAATGGCGAAGAGGGGAGCAGAACGAAACGAATGCTAGAATTTTTTATATGAAATTCTATGAAACCGCGCACACCTGTCCGATTTGGTCGATTAGACGCGTTCTGCTTGGATAGATATGCGTTTACTTTTAAGTTTGAACATACACCGATGAGAACGTGCTGAATTATATTATCAGCCGCATCCGTAGGTCGCGACTGATCAGTGTAGTCACTCCTCACGGACGTTCTTTCGGCTGAGGCGAATATCCGGCCAGCCAGATCGCTTTTGGACGTCCGTCAGTCGCGGGTGATAATACAATCCCAGCTTTACGTTTTGTTACATAGTGCGCAGCCTTCCGCCGGAAAAGGAGGAGGTGCCGGAGATCGGTTTGGAGCTGCGCACGAGCAGTACTATGAACACCTCTATACACTACGGTCACTTAGATCTGCAGTTCAACTTCATACTCGGATCAACAGACTGGATTTTGGGTACGAACATCACATGTTATCGAGACTTGAACCTAGGATCAGGGACGCTCACTTGGGCTGAATGTAAAACGATGCATGAGTCATTAGAAATAAAAGCTATCAGCATCATCAGCCGGAAGACGTCTTCCGGTGAACATAGGGCTCCCCCATAGAACGCCAAAGACTATTCATATGGGGGCATTTTGCCGTAATCACCACGTTTGGCAGGCGGCATCGTGATCGCAGTGTTGGAATACTTGGAACCGGAGAGCGCTGATGCCCACTCTCCGAATTCCGAATATGTCCCTCTGCCGGGTCTCACGGCTCCCACGGGAAAAAGGGGTGGCCCTATTATACCCATAGCCGGGAACCACACCGCGAGCAAAAGCTATATATAGCAGTATTACGATCTTTTTCGCAAACTGAAGCTCCGATTGACAGAGTTTTAAGTCGCTTAATTTACATAATACAGATTAGGCAGAGGTTTTTTTTTTTTTTTTTTTCTAATGCTATCCTATCTCCAACATTATCGGAGCTTTAACTACTTCTGGCATTCTTCGTCTTTCTTTCAGCATAACTTATCTTTCTATCGGCCTTCTTCTGTCATACCAAGTATTTCTGCTCGTCTTCGTCTTTATTTTGTTTTCATAAAAATTTTTGTTACATTTTTAAAACTATATCTATTTAATTCTACTTTTATAATATATTGTATAACGTATTTCTAACATAATATTACCAATTTTACATCTTTACAAAATTTTTCTTATATTCTATTACAATTTTATATGTGATCATTTATTCCTACTTATAACTATTTTGCAAATTTTTTCACAATATACCTATTAGAAATTTATGTCTTAATTTTTTTTTAGGCAGAGGTGTTGTACCCTAGTCCAATAACTTAGTAAATAAATAACTATGTAGGATCATCCATATTTCTGCAGTTATGTTTTTTAAGTCCCATGTAATGGAGGGAGAGCTTATTGCAATCAATAACGCACAATTCCAGTCTCCAGCTCCAGGGGGTTGGAACGAGATAACAGATATACATCGTTCGGGCGCGAAAGAGAAAACAAACAGAAAAAGCAATTTATCTCCGTGTGATGTTTAGTAGTTAGTAGGCTTGCTGGCTGTTATTGGGAAATTCCTTATGCATAATCCAAAAACAGTTTGCCTCACCTGGGAAGCGAATCTCATGCTCAGTTACCAAGCTCTTCACCAAAGGGACAGCCAAAGCTATTGCGTAATGTTCTTTGAAATGAACACAGAGAGCGTCGCCCTCATGGACGACGGTGTAGAGGTGGGACGCAGTGCGATGGGAGTAGGCGCGCCCTGGGACTGGTCATACGTTTGCAGCGAGCCTATCAAGCTGCACAACACCAAAGAGGACACTGTGTTCGTTATATATACGTATCAGGTAACAGGTATCTAGTGTATATTTTGCATAATCGGCAAAAGCGGATCATTGCGAGAGCCAAGCACGCTTGCGTAAAACCGGATAGGTAATTGGAAAATAGGAAAGATTTTCTCGATCTTTCTTGATATTTTAAGGATCATTCCGAAAATCCAATGGACCCGAGGATCATTGTAAACTGAATGCTGAATGGTTAATACCAATCCTTTTTTTGCGTCCCGGGGAAAAAGGCATGTAGCATACCGCACCTGCACCAGGGGCAGCGCAGGGTGGTTATGTGGGACTCCCCGCCGACACACTACCGCACCGACGGTATACCCACTATAAAAACACCGGGGTGTTCCTTCGCGACGCCATGTGTTGGCGGGTCTGCGGGTACGTCTATGATCGGCGGCCCCGACGGCGTTTTTTATTTATTTATTAGTTTTACTTTAATTAAAACGGACAAGTCCAATTACAATAATTAAAGATAAGAATTACAATTATTATTAAATTAGAATAAAACATGAAATGAACATACAATAAAGATTAAGTGACATTAAATAATATAAACAAATTAAATTAAAATAAAATAAAATAAATTAAATCATTACTACTCTACCAATAAATCATTCCTTCCTTTCAAAAAACGCAAGCACTCAGACAATATCTCCAGCCATCCATCCGCAAACAGATCACAACTTGGATTGGCACTCAGGAAAGCGTTGAGAGAAGATAGCGAGCGCGGTATAGGCGAGTTGGCTCGGGCTACAGTTCTACACGTCGGCACTGCAAATAAACCGTGCCTTCTAGCACGGAGGTATTTATCTGGAACGAAGAATTTGCACAGCTTCTGGTGCAGATTTGGCCCTCCATGGAGGACTCCGTCACGGTGGGGTGAAGGTAATCCTTTACCCCTGGCTGATGTGTTTCCAATGACGGCGTGAGTCGGACTCCTGCATCTTGCTGTAGGAAGCTATGAGCTTTCACACAAGTAGAGATGTTATACTCATTCAAAACAGCCCTTAAACGTGGCCGAATTCTATTCACTCATTAAAAAGAGATGGAAACAAAGCTGCGAAAAAATAGCAGAGATATATAAAGCCCAGTTGTCAGAAAGAGATTAACACAAATATACAGCTTTGTGAGCAGCAAACCTTATACGTGTAACATCGGCGCTAGACAAGATACGAGTGAATTCATCATCATCATCATCATCATCATCATCATCATCATCATCATCATCATCATCATCATCATCATCCAGCCATTGGAAGTCCAACTGCTGAACATAAGCCTCCCCCATAAAGGGTTTGTTGCCAATACTCGCCACGCTTGACAGGCGGGTTGGCAAGCGCAGTTCGATGGTTTTACGCAGAGGACGCTGCTGCTCGTCCTCTGGATCTCATAACCCTTAGCTGGCTTTTACGGCAACCACGGGAAGAGAGGGTGAGGTACTATTCTAAAGCCGGTAACCCCACGGCAAACGAGTGAATTGATTCAAGTCAATTAAGTTGACTTGATATCGCCACGTTAAACAGGGTAAAACACATCTACCGCAGTTTATATATTATATATATATATATATATATATGTGTATAAAAGATTCTTGGTAGGAAGCAATACTTTTCTACGTATTTTGCTGGTCGAGATGGCATCTAGATTTTAGAAATTATATCAATTAATCTAAGGGCACAGTGTCCTAGTTAATTGTAAATTGCCGTTACAGATCCAACCGAGATACAAACGTTGTAGATTATGGAACGTATCGATCGATTCCAGCGACGATGAGGGCAACGAATCGATTGATTATTCCAGCGATGAAGAGATTGAAGGGTAATAATGACTATATAATTTTATTTATTTATTATTTAAGAAGAAAGCTTACAGAGTAATGATACCAAACAAAACGCTCTCTACCTAAATTGTTAAGTCAGTACTATGACTAAAACACAATCTTAAATTATTGACAAATAAACTCACAGGATATTTAATTGACTGGAACTCATGTGCAAACGAATTAAAGAGCTATGACGCTCGCTGCCTCATAGGACGATAGAATAGCTGGTGCTGACGGCGCCTGCTACGACTTATAATAGTCCGGTACATATAACCCTAGCGCACCCAAAGCCGTTGGATTGTTTCGGCTAAGCTCTAGCCTTAGTAAGTGTGTCTAGTGTGTGTGTGTGTACTGTGCTACTACACACACTTAGCACGTTGCACACGTGTTATAGTAGCACAGTAGACACTGGTATATAGGTCGAGTCACGGTTTAATAGCTCTGACCTTGATTGAATGCGCAGAAATCGATTTTTGGATTTGTTAGGACTTTTTAGACGAATACACCTGCACAAAGCCCCCTTACACTTTTGCCGAGCGCTACAAAACCGTGACGCGACCTGTAGTAATGACAATTTACGTCGTCAACATGGTGGCATATGGTAATTCAGACGGTCATTCTAATGTAGTTTGGTCAGGCCTGAAACATTCCGCATTATAGGTATGAAGGCTCACCACCATTGTTGCTGTGCACAAGCACGTGGCGCATTTTAGCTGCGTGGGATCATTTGTTTGACGACGTGGGTCTACGATTTTACTGCAGGACATCCTATACACGCATCCGTGTACTGCGTGCACGGAAATCGAATTAATTTAGCGAATTACGTTGGTTGATGCGCGTTGGTCGATTTTTCAATGTTTGTGTCGTTTCTTACCTAGAAGTGCCGTAGTAACCACAGGTACAACCGGTTCAAGAAGAACAACCCGTGGTACAAGAAGATCAAAAAGTCGTGCTACTGCAGAGTTTTATGAAAAAGGACAGTTATATTGGTAAGTAAAAGAGATTTCTTTTTTAAATCGGAGAGATCAAAATGGTTGATATTGATAATATCCTTGTTCCGAACAACTTCGTTTCTTTACACTTAGGCCTTAAAGTCAACATTAAGGTGGTTGCCAATTGCCAACCACCTTAATGTTGACTTAAAGTAGGTATAGGGCATCATTTGAGCGCCTCCAAATGTTTGCATCAGGTTTGCAATAAGCATGAAGTATCGTGTAACGAGTGGAAATTATTAAATTTTATAATAAGCCTCGTACACCTCCTTTTACTTGCTGCCCCCCCCCCCCCCCCCTAGAGAATCTAAAAAATTTAGCCTTTATTGTCAATGTTGACATTCAAGTGTCGCCATACGATAGGCACGTATTTTTAAACACAGAACCATCTGGGCCCTATTTCATAAAAAAAAAATCTACAAAACTGTAAAATATCTACAAAATTGTAGGATTGTAGGTCTTTTCTGTTTCATTAAAAATTTGTAAATTGTATACAGGCAAATACCTGTTGTATATCTATCGTCTACCCAAATGGGGAAATTGGGTAGAAATTCCTTGACTAGCCCCCCCTTCATCATCGGCTGGCGACGCACTTGACTGCTGATCAAACAATTTTGTGGCCACATAATCTCTCTACGTTTTAGGCGGACTGGCCCCGAGTACTATGATGATATATCTACCAAAAAAACCTCTACTACCACCGAAAAACGTACTATTACTACTACAACCGAAGAACCTACTACCGAAGAACCAATTCTAGTTTGTGACACGACAACATTTGGCAAGAGTATCAACTGCGGAAAATTTTTCAATGCGCAAATTTTATCCGGCTTATTTGTCTCTACGATATGCTTGGTAAGTATGACTAGCACCACAGCTAGATAGATAGATAAACACTTTATTGGCACACTACAAAACAATAAATCTTAAAAATTGAAGAAAACAGTATATAGTGCAAAAATTGGCGGTCTTATCGCTAAGAGCGATCTCTTCTAGACAACCGTGCAGGGAAAGGAGAGTACCGTAAATCACATTTGGTCAGTGGTGTGACAAAATAATAAATAAGACTTAAATTTACTAAATTAATACTAATAAACACTATTACTAGTACTGAAATACGCCACATCTGTCTGTCCAAAGCAAATTCGCCCTCTCGCTCACACGAACCCACATTTTGGAAGATCTAAAAAACACTACATGTAATTAAGTAAAATAAAGACAACTAGGATCTAGAAAATAACAACACAATGATTCAGTAAAAAATCCAATTTAATCCAAACAAGTTTTAAGTGCCTGCCTTTTTATTTTTCTAAAAATTTTTTCTTTGTGCATGTTTTTATACATGAAAACTCGTCTGGATTAAATTAGATTTTTTACTGAATCTTTGCATTGCTATTTTCTAGAACCAAGTTTTTTGATTTTACGTAATTAGGTACTTGTAGTATTTTTTAGATCTTCCAAAATGTGGGTACGTGTGAGAGGGCGAATTTGCTTAGGATAGCACCCTATTTTACGGAAATATGGCCAAAAATAGATTCTTTTTTATAGCTTGATCAACATCAAGCTAAATTTGACAAAGTATAGTGATAAGCCTCCGCAATTTACCCCAATAATGGGTAAATGATGTCTTATAGCAACATTACGCAGATGGGAAGTGAGACAGGCGCGGGACGGTTGTTTGATTTTTATACTTCAGCGCGCCCCCTTCAATAGCAGTTGGATGCGGCTTCTGGAATGTTCTATATTCTATGATTTTAGGTATGAAGCCTAACAAACAATATACGATACTAGTAGCTGGAGCGCCCCGACAAGTCGCACCAATTCATATAGTTAGCGCGCGCCGTCCGAGTCGCACGTTAGCAGTTAGCACGTCGCGTCGTCCATTCGTTTTTCCCCAATATAATTAGGGTATATTGCATCGCATTTGGCTGCTTAATTAATTTCAAGAATCCGAACTTCGTTTTTCTCACTTCCAAGGGCGATAATTATATAGTTTTATAGACAAGTACAAAATATGACATCCCTAACGTAGTTAGAAGGAATAAGAGAGACGACATAGAAAGGGAGGCAGATTGTAGATTAATATAACGATAGGTGGTTAGGCGATGTGCGACCCGAATTGCACTTTATTGCGTCTCAACTAGAGTAGCTCTATTTATTTAAATGATTATGAGGAGTGTCTCTTCTAACCCAGGGTCAGTAATCCTTTAGTATCTAGGACGATTTAACCACTGGACGCGAATTGTACATAATGAAGTATGAAAACACGTTCAACCGATTTTTGCGGGGGGAGGAGGATTTCACACATTGCTGACTTTTACGAAGATATACACACACTACCGTAATATTCGTATCCATAATTGCGCGCACACAAAGATTTACCTTTGTGTATTATATTGTTGCACTATTCTCGCATGTAGCATTGTCACTGTCTAAGAGCAAAACAACTGACAATTGCGATTAAAATGACAGAGAGAAAAATTGGGTACTTCCCACTTGATCCCCATCTCCTTGCCCACCACTAGTGACAACTGCAATTTTTATTTCAGAATATGTATTCCACTCGTGACATGTGGGAATTGCCTATCATACATATATTGATTCTTACATCCTCAATTCAACCCTCACCTTATATAAATGTTGAACTTCCAGCTACCGTTAGAATAATTATAAGTAATTTACGCTAGCCATAGAAAAGAATACTAGACGGGGCCTGCTGGTGCATCCATTCATTCTGATTACGATATTATAATAATAGGTAGTATGTGTAATGTACATATTACGGTAGATGTGATTAATTGAAAATTATCAATAATTATCGATCAATAATTATTTTCAATAAAACACATTTACCGTAGCATATAATATATACGTATATATACATATATATACGTACTTGACAAAATATTATAATGATGCAATTAATGACGTTATAATAATATTATGAATTTATAACGTATAATATTATGTGATTTATGAAACATATTCTAAAAATTTTTTTTTATTTTGTCCTACTTGCCACCATTAGTGACCTAGAAAAAAGTCCCAGTGTTGACCAAAAAGGTGTGGACAGCGAGAAGTACCCGTAAAATTATGTCACCTACACTAGTGCTTGACATAGTCGATAAATTGCTATCGAGGACGAATGAAAGAACAACGAGTTTATGATAGTCTGACAATAAATATTCAAATACGATTTTGAAAATACGGTTTTTTTTTATATGGGTTGGCCGAGCTGTTGATGAAACCAGATGATAGCTTGTCAGACGCGGATACTATTACTATTTAGTGCTACTATTAAGTTGCTGATAAGCTTATCCCCGCCATTCAGTAGGCTTGATTTTGCCTTTTAGTTAATATTAGGTCCTTACATAGGAAATTGGCATTTTGTACGGGAGGAATATATTATAGTAATTTTTTTTTTTGTAAATTATATTTAATTAATCAAAGTATGCACCGTTGTTATCTATGCATTTTGGCCATCTCATGGGTAGTTCATGAATCCCTTTAGTAAAAAAACCATGGGGGCGAGTATCAATAAACTCTTTGAAGGCGGTTTGGACTGCCACATCGGAGTTGAATTGTTTTCCTTGTAAGAAGTTGTACAAATACCGGAAAAAATGGTAATCTGTTGTAGCGAGGTCCGGAGAGTACGGTGGATGTCGCAGACATTCCAATTGTAGCTCATCTATTATATTTTATTATAGTGTATTTATTTATGTATTTATATAATTATCATATTATTATGTATTCATCTATAATATTTACCTAGTATAGAGGTATTTTTATGTACCTTGTTATGTTTAGTGAGGGGGATGGTCCTAGTTGGTAAAATAAAACCCCTCTTTCCTCTCTTCAATAAATGTGGACTGTATATTTTCTTCAAATAACCGCCGACAATTCTTCTTATGTATAACTTAATACTATGACAAGTACAAGTTGACTGTTCGATGAATCACTCTTTAATGACAAAATGTACGCTATTTTAAACAATATAACGCGTGGCAAGTCGTGCCGTTAGCGACGCGCTTCATACATTTTAACAGAGACAGGTGTATTTCTGTCTCTTTCTATTTTACATATACATTTCTACTTATTATACATTTCTAGGTACTTAATACAAAACATTCAAAAGAATTCAAGGTCAAAACAATTACAATATTTATTATTACTTATTTACACAATTCAGATAAGAAATAAAAGGTTAAGGAGCAGTCTGTCCGCAACAGTCTCCCCCCGGCGCAGATCGTTCTTGATCGTAGCCCTTACAAATCGGGAGGACGACTAGCCTCCTTACAGGCCTACGGAAAATCCCCCCTTGAGTCCGTACCTCCGCACTTCGCGTAACACCGTCCGGTCCCTGATATGTTTTAGTTACGATGCCACGCGGCCACACATTGCGAGGTAATAATCCGTCAATGATTATAACTAAGTCTCCTACTTCTACGTTCCTATTGTTTTTTCTCCATTCATTCCTGGGAATAAGCGTAGGTAAGTATTCTCTCACCCATCTACGCCAAAAGGAATCAGCTAACGCTTGAGCCGATCGCCATGTGCGCCTATCAGCTTCGCTCACTGGGCCTACTAACGGTAATTTATTTTCCCCACCTAATAAGAAGTGGTTCGGAGTGAGACTCTCCTCATCTCCTTCTACTGCCACGTGAGTGAGCGGACGCGCGTTTATCATGTATTCAATTTCTGTGAGTAGCGTTAGTAATATTTCCTCTTTAGGTGCTCTTTCGGTTAAAGTTACTGCCAAGGCTGTCTTAACACTTCGGATTAAACGCTCCCAGGCTCCGCCCTGATTAGGAGCGCCAGGGTCGGTGAAACGCCACTCAATACGTTTGCCTATGGCAAAATTTTTGAGGTCTTTTACCCATGCCTCGTATGCTAGTTTTAATTCAGTGTTAGCGCCTCTAAAATTTGTCCCATTATCGGACCACATCACTTTGGGCCAACCGCGACGGGCTCCCATACGCCTTAAGGCCATAATGGCTGAATCCGTACTTAATGACTGTATTAACTCTATATGGATAGCCCGGGTGACGAGGCATGTAAACAACATGCCCCATCTTTTTTCCTTACGTCTACCAATAGTCACCCATACAGTCGATTCCTGTGTACGAAAATGCTCTCTCATATGGGCGCATGCGTTCTGCTGGTAGGTCTCCCTTAACTGGGCATTCTGGGGCTCCTCGTCTAATTTTACAAGTTGTGCATAAACGTAAAACTGCCCTCACCGCCGGTCTCAAGTGTAAGATCCAATATCGTTGTCTTAAATTATTTACTATGTGTTCTCTACCTGCGTGAAGACTAGTTTTATGTTCATGCATTATCATCAACTTTACTAGGTGATGTCGACCGTCTAAGATGGGAGGCTCGCTCTCCCGGAGCCCAATGGAAGCTGCATTCGTGCGACCACGAAGTCGAACTACTTCATCCTCACCGAGTTGCGGGTCGAGTTGACTCAGACGGCTCGAGCGACTAATAGTTTCGTTTTTCTTTAACCGGGTTATTTCGTCCGGGAAACTGTCGCGTTGTGCCATCTTGACCAACTCGAGCTCAGCTTTTCGGATGTGTTCTATCGTCAGTTCGTTCGCCCTGCGCCTACATCTATCTATGAATGCATATTATACGTATGCAATAGCACGCACTACTCGCTCATAAGACGAAAATCTACTTATGTCAACTAACGGCGCGATTTCTGTCGTGTGTGCTACGATTTCTTCCTCTACGTATTCGGAGTTCGAGCTCGAACTCTGAACAGGCCAGTCCTCTGGGCTCTGTTTCAAAAAGGAAGGTCCTATGAACCACGTGTCGGTGTTTGTCATTTGCGTATTTCCGTTACGCGTGGCTATATCGGCCGGATTTGAGTGGGTCGGCACCCATCTCCATTGTTCGGCGCGAGTAAGCTCTACGATCTCTGTGACCCGATGAGCTACATATGGAGGGTACTTGTGCGTTACATTCTTAATCCAATGCAACGCTGTACGCGCATCGGTCCACAGCGTGATCGCGCCCTCCCAGCGATGCTCGCGCCGAATTTCTCTGGCTAGCCTAGCCCCTATTAAACACCCCTGCAACTCTAACCGCGGAATACTTTGTGCCTTTAAAGGCGCCACTTTGGCTTTTCCTGCGATAAGCACTACATTTATTGTACCATCGGCCATAATGAGACGCCAGTATGCCGCCGTGGCGTACGCTTGACTACTCGCGTCGCAAAAAATATGTATTTCCTTATCCACTATATTGCCCTTATCGTAACACCTCGGGAGCCTTAATTCTCTAACATAAGTTAAGTCCTCATACCATTTTTTAAAACTTGACGCGTTTTCTGGCGGTAACTCTTCATCCCAGCCTAATTGCTGACGCCATAGTTCTTGTAACATGATTTTAGCAGTAATGGTGTAAGGGCTTAACAGTCCTAGTGGATCGAAGAGGGACATAACGGTTGCGAGCGCCTCTCGTTTAGTGGGTACTCGATTGAAGTTTTTAACCTCCTCTGGCACGCGATACATGCGAGTATTAAATGATAGTAAATCCGATTCAGGATTCCACATAATACCTAGAGTTTTCTCGCCTGTATTAGCGTTCGCGCCTAACTCGCGAGGTACTTGCGACTTACTACCTTCAGGGATGTCTCTGAGTGTCGACGTATGCGTCGAACACCACCCTGCTAACTCGAAGCCGGAGTTTGCGTAAGCCCCTTGTACATGACTAATAACCTCTCTAGCTATTTCCTCTGAATCGAAACTATCCAACCAATCGTCCATGTAATGATTCCTAGTGATCGCTTCTACTGCCAGCGGATACCTCTCCCTATTATCTTCGGCGCACCTATTCCTAACTGTGTGTGCGATAAAGGGTGAACTTTTCGCGCCAAATATCATGGATGACATTACGTATTTGCGGGGCGGGACGGTTCGGTCGTCACCGCGCCACAAGAAGTGTTGAGCTACTCTGTCCTGGTCTCTGATTTTTATTTGGAGAAACATTTCCCTAATGTCCGCAGACACTGCTACCCTATTCTCTCTAAATCTAAACATTATTCCGTATAAAGATTTAAGCAGGTCTGGACCGTCCAGTAAAACATCATTGAGACTCCTTGAGCTCGCCTGAGCCGCTGCGTCGAAAACGACTCGCGTCTTTCCTGGTTTATTCGGATTCACTACCGCAAAGTGCGGTAGGAACCAGAGGCGCGTGTCCCCTTCGTGTTCTGATTCGCAGGGCTCGGCATAACCTTTCTCTAATAACTTGTTAATTTCAGCCGTATATGCATTTCTAAAAATTGGAGATTTATCCATCTTCCTCTCTATAGAGGTTAGTCTCCTACGAGCCATGTCATAGCTAGCGGGCATGTCGACATTATCCTCAGTCCAAGGTAGCCCTACTTCGTACCTGCCCTCGACATTACGAATCGTATTATTAACTATTTGAATTGCACGCTCCTCGGCGGGCGTGGCCTTACGTGTCATAGACACGCGCAATGCGTCCAATTCAAAATGTGAACTCACTAATTCACTTAATTCTTCATTACTAGGATGGATCTGTGTACGCACGTGTAACACTCTTCCCTCATCGGAGGTAATAGCGGATTTAGGTACCTTTCCGTGTATGATCCATCCCAGTGTGGTAAGAGAGGCTGCCGGCTGATCTCGCGTCCCAGTGAGTAGTTTTCGTGTGACAATAAGGTGCCAATTGTCGGCGCCTATTAAGATACGCGGTCTCGCGTGCGCGTAACACACTTCGTCTGAATTCAACTCACTGAAATGCGAAAAGGCTAACATCTCTGTACCCACACACTGAATACCTATTTTTAGATCACGTATTGTATGACCCCGTAATGATTCGTAATCTCGTTGGCTACGACCTCGTATTTTTAAACTAATTTCCCGACTGTTTACCTCACTCTGTGTCGACGTAATACCGTTAATTCGTAGAGGTTTAGCCTGACCTTTAATACCTAAACTCTCTGCGAGTTCCTCATCTATTAACGTAATCGTCGAGCCCTCGTCGAATAGGGCGTAAGTATGCATTTTCGCGCCGTTTTTCCCTTCTACTGTTACAGGACATACTTTTAGCAAAACCCTATCGGTATGTAAGACTGTGGCGGTATGTACCTGACCTTCATCCGTTTTTTCCTCAGTCTTACGCTCGCTATGGAGCAAAGCGTGGTGTGACGCTGGACACCCGTCCACACCGCACTTTTTCGCTCTGCACCTAAAACGTCTATGTTTGTTATCTAAACACTTGAAGCAAATGCCTATCTCTTTAGCCCAGGCCCATCTCTTTTCGACTGTCATAGCAATGACCTTGTGACATTTGGGCGTGGTATGTGCTCCCCCGCAACAGAAACATACTGCCTTTTCCCTCTCGTCGCTCTCTCTTGTATTATATACCCTAGCCCTAGGTTTTTGCGAACGAGGTTCTACTACGGGTACTTTGGCGCCGGTGCTGCTATTGTTTCGTGTGGTCGCGTTTTTCGTATACGCGAAACGCATAGTTTGGTCGGCTTCTTGCATTAAAAAGCGCGCTAATAATTCCACTACTGATTCACCTGATTCCCTATTCCTTGTCGCATAGTCACACCACCGTGATCGTACGTGTGGTGCGAGCCTCTCTACAATACTACGACTCAGGCACGGATTGTGTAGGTAGCCTTTGTCGTCTAAACTACCTACGACTGAGACTATATTTTGTACTTTGATGGCAAAATCATTTAAGTCGCACGCTGCCTCTCCTAATCGTGGGAGTTTACTTATGTCATCTAAAGCCTGGTCGATGATGGCTTCAGGTCGGCCGTACTTCTGTTCTAAGGTGTTCATGATTGGTGCAATATCGGTCGACGTGCCTAATAAAGCCATCACCGCCTGTTTCGCCTCCCCCCGTAAGCTATTACGGAGGCGCACCATATTCTCCCACGGCGAGATCCTATATAACGCGGTAGTTTCTCGTATTGCAGCCTTAAATGAGAGCCATTCGCCAAATGCGCCACTGAATGGTGGTAGTTCGAGGCATTGTCGTGATGGCGGACGTTCACGCGTCATACGTTCCATCGAATCTACCAAACGATCTATCGCACGATCTTTGGACCTATTGGGAGTCGTCGACCTTGGTTTGGCTTCAAAAGTAACACGGTTCGGAGGTTCCCTTATTAACTCATGCCTAATCTGTGGCGGGGATACCTCGCGTGTTATCTTTGTCTTTCGCCTTGTCGGTGACGACTCCTCTCTACACCTGGCAACTATCGGTTTGTTTCGCACTGTGTGCGGAGTCTCGAGATCAGTTTCTAATACATCTTGAGGCTCCCCCCGTAATGTACTATCGTGAAGCCATTCTTTAACACGTGTGTTAGCCTCTACTGTATCGTCCGCGCAAATACTATTTGACTCCTCCCTAATTGTAGCCACGTCGGCCGCTAAACGTTTCTTTATGAGACGCGCCTGTAACTGCAGCTCTTCGCGCCTAATATTAGCTAGCTGTTCCTCTGCCTCTAATTCGGCCTGCCTAATACGTGTTACGGTGCTCGTCGTTGAGCGTTGTGACCTAACTGACGGAGCGCGGGGTGCGGGACGCGGGGTACCGGACGGTAATACGGTCGGATGGCCGAGTTCGGCCGTGGTACGCGGTTGTGCGGTCGGGTCGGTGTTCGCGGACGGTGATGCGGGGTAATCCTCGTAAACCCGCAAAGTTTTCTCCCCAGATGCCGTCGCGGCCGTTTGGCTGCGAGTGCTCGGCATTTTTCCTAAACAAACTGCTCCCTACCTCCCTATCAGTCCCTAGCAATCCGAAAGGAGGGCCCGGTTTTTAGGCGGGATACGCTCCTCGCGGGATGGAATGTGGAGGAAAGGGTAAGGTGGTGGGTGCAACCTGGTAGAGGGGAGTATACAGAAACGGGGCGCTCGGTGATCGGCGGGAATGTCCGACCACCATTGGCAGTGCCTACAGTCCGGCCCCCGCTCTGTACGAACACCCTTGCCAGCGATGCGGTACTTTTCAGCCCCGTTGGCTGGTGGCGCCGTACCAGGCAACCACACCGCTCTCTTTCGAGAACGTTAGACCCGCTCCCTGTCCCGTTTAACACCGCTAGGTGGTTCAGGGAAGTGGGCCGCGGTAAACCGCGTTAGTCCCTAATTGCAGCTTCTTCGCTTGACCTCTCGGAGAGCTTCGGTCCGGCACACCGTTCGGTGTTCTTGAGGCCTGTTGTAGGGATGCCGGCGCACCGTTCGGTGTTATTGAGGCCGCTCGTACTGTGTCGGCGCACCGTTCGGTGTTCTTGAGGCCACCGGCGATGTGATGATGATGACGACTGGGGATACCACCGCGCTTGTATATTGTAAGCGCGGTTAGTAATCCGAGGTTGCCTCGCCTCTTCTTTGGGCGTAGGCACTGAAGTTCACGGAGACCTGGCTAGTAGCTACAAACTGGGACTTGCTAGCCAGGTGTGCCCGTCGCGCTCTCGTTCCTAGCGCGGACGGTACTGCAGGTGGCGCCTCGCCTCTTCACGGCGTAGGCGGCAGGAGTGTCGGCTAGTAGCTACAGTTGGGACTTGCTAGCCGACCGGTGATGAAACCCGAAGCGTCGAACTGGAGAATGCCGCGCTTTCTTCACTGAGCAGCGGCTGGCGGTATTTAAACCAGAATCCGGTGTAGAAATCCAAACAGCTCCGAATCCGGTGTAGAAGGACCAACAACTGAGGGGGATGGTCCTAGTTGGTAAAATAAAACCCCTCTTTCCTCTCTTCAATAAATGTGGACTGTATATTTTCTTCAAATAACCGCCGACAATTCTTCTTATGTATAACTTAATACTATGACAAGTACAAGTTGACTGTTCGATGAATCACTCTTTAATGACTTTTTTTTTTTTTTTTTTTTTTTTTTTTTAAATGACCTATGCTGTTGGCCTCAGATGGCCTCTACAGCTTTACCGGGCAGTGGTGAGCGCGGGAGGCGCTCGACCCAAAGTTTAAGGGCGACTAGCACAAGGGCACCTAGACGGTACGAACCTCGGCTTGGGCCGTCGCCAGAATACGTGGGGTCAGACTTGCCAGACCCCAGAAGGGGAGTGTCCTAGGGCCCTATCAATGGTTTGATCTGTTTGATTATTTGGAGAGAAACTAACCGATCTGAAGGATCTGAGAGATCTTCGACCTCGCCGGCGAGGTCGGTGTTGTGATTGTGTGAGTTGGTGGATCTGGTATCCGGCACCAGTACCGAAAACGGAGCGTCTGTTGCGTATATTGGTAGGATTGGGCGAACCTAGCGCCGCCGATGTGACGGCGGCGATAGAGTCGTCCGGGTCGTCCAGGACGTTGCGAGGGCGTCTACGGAGGGGAAGAGTTCCAGCTTGAACTATCGAGTAGTTCGAGGCTTGGACTACGAGGGGGTTGGGGTGGTGGGGAGCCGCGTCAAAGTAGCGGCGGGAGCAATCCTTCATGAATTGAAGGATGGAGGGAAGTTCCAGGTCGCAGTGCAAGTCGGCGTTTCGCTGGTACCAGCTAGCGCCGACCGCCTTGCGAATGAAACGGTTTTGGATGACTTGAAGCTGGTTCAAGATGACGGGGGACGTGTGAGCGAACGCAACTGAGGCGTAAGTCATGACGGGGCGTATGCAAGTTTTGTAAAGTGTCACCTTATTTCTAAGGGACATCTTACTGCGCTGGCATAGGAGGGGGGTGAGACGGCCTAAGAAGTAAGCCGCTCGGTTTCGGACGATCTGGACGTGTTTCGCGAAGGTGAGTCGACGATCAAGGGTCACGCCAAGATACTTTGCATGGGAGGCCCAGGGGACAGGCTGGTTGTGAAGCTTAAGAGATAGCTTCTTCGGGTTAGGTTTAGTGGGATGAAAGTACATTGCTGTACTTTTATCCGGGTTAACCGTGATGGCCCACTTCTTAAACCAATCGCCATAAGAGCGAAGGGCTTTTTGAAGTCGGCCGATCAAGTGTGCGCTGTTCCACCCTCTGGTATAGAGAGCGGTATCGTCAGCGAAGAGAGCTATCTCTACGAGTGGAGATCGAGGGATGTCGCTGGTATATAGCGAGTAGAGAAGAGGAGAGAGCGCAGAGCCCTGAGGGACTCCAGCTCCAATGGGGTGGGGAGAAGAGCGGTCTCCCTCGACGCGATAGCGAAAGTTTCGAGCCCTGAGAAAATCTTGTATGATGAGTACAAGACGGTCCGGCACACCGAACTGATATAACTTGTATATCAGGCCGTTGTGCCACACCTTATCGAATGCTTTCGCCACGTCCAAAAAGACCGCTATAGTCCCTTGAGGGTGAGGGCGGAAGTGGGTCGGTTTCATGTTAAAACCTTCTAAGATGTACTCCGTGATGCGGTGTACTTGTTGAACACATGAGTGTTTGGCTCGAAAGCCAAACTGCTCGTTAGGAAGGAGGTTAAGGGACCTAGTGACTGACCAGAGACGCTTCACGAGGAGGCGTTCATAGATCTTCCCCAGCGAGCCGAGGAGACTAATAGGGCGGTAGCTAGAAGGCTCTGATGCCTTTTTGCCTGGCTTGTGAATGCCGATGACGTCGGCAGTCTTCCAAGCGTCGGGGAATATACAATGGCTCATAGCAGCATTGAAGATGCTGACTAAGAGGTAGACTAAGGGGGTTGAAAAGTGCTTGATCACTTTATTAGTGATACCATCCGCACCAGGAGCTTTCCTGGCGTGGAGATCCTTGATTATCGACTCAACCTCGCAAGCCTTTATAGGCTCAATGGGGTCGGAGGGGGGTAGGGAGGATTTAAGTTCGACTGCGTTGTTCACCGCAGCGAGGTGAACAGGGTCAACTTGATCGAGACTGGGGCTGCATTGCGCCTCGAGGCTATCGGCCAGACATTCGGCCTTTTCATCGTCATCGAACGCGGGAGGGAGATTGGGTCGGGTCAAGGGAGGCATTTCGACTACAGTGTCATTTTTCAGGGCTCGCGCCAACCGCCAGTAAGCCTGGTGAGTGGGCTCGAGCCCCGAAAGTAAATCTTCCCACCTCTGATTGCGGAGTTCACTCATACGGGTACGAACTGCTCGTTCGTAGTACCGTAGATTGACTCTGTTCACTTCAGTGGGACTGTAGTCGTATGCTCTAATGGCTGCGTTCTTTGCTCTCAGTAGTTCCCTCGCATCCTCAGGCAGGGCCCAGCGTCGGTCATCCTCGGCTGGTACCTGCCTGGAGGAGTCACCGATGGCGGTGTGGAGGTGACTAGTGAGAGCATCGATCGAGCGGGAGACATCGTCGGGGGTAACTATGTCGTCGGGGATTCGGTCCAGAGCGGGTGAATGGATGGCCTTTAGGGTTTCTCCTAAATGCTTCCAATTCACTACCGTTTTCGTTCGAGTCAGTCTGTCGGAAGGGTCAGGGCCTAGTCTCATCAAGACGGGTCGGTGGTCAGAGTCGAGCTCGTGTAGTACTTCCAAAGAGCGTAACTGGAGTGTTACGTTCTTTAGGAGCGCTATATCGAGCACTTCGGGGTTATGGGCGGGGTTTGGAGGGTAGCGGGTTGGGGAGCTGGGAGCAATGACCTCAAAGTTGAGGTCCTCCGAAAGAGAGTACAAATCGTGACCGTTCACGTTTGATCTATTGCAGCCCCAGAGGGTTTGTTTGCAATTGAAGTCGCCGGCCAAAATGACGGCGCCTCCAAGGGAGAGGAGGGACTCAAAATCACTCCTGTGAACTTTCTTGTTACCGGAGAGGTAGCAAGAGGCAATAGTAATGGGCTGATGGCCGGACATCGCGATACGGCAACAAGACGCTTCGAGATCGGTAAGAAGAGGAGTGGTTATAGGAATACAGTGAAGAGACCTTTTGTAATAGATAAGAGTGCCGCCTTTTACAGCGTCAGTTCTATCATTACGAACCAGCAAGTAGTTTGCGATCTTAGGATCCCTCTTGCTTGGTTTTAGAAAGGTCTCGCTCACAAGAAGGATGTCTACTTGGTGGGACGAGAGGAATTCTCGGATAAGAGCCCGTTGGTCCTTATCCGATCCGGAGCCTAACCCGTTGGCGTTGTAAAATGCCAACGAAAGGGAGTGGGGTTTAACTCTCTTAGGTGTACTATCCATAATGGAAGTACTTAAGAGAGGGGGGCGAAGGTGGACTTGATCGTGCGGATCAAGTCCCTGTGTTCAGCCATGACCTGAACTATGTGGACGGGGTCGTTTGGGGCCATCGACAGTTTGCGGCTGAGTTCGCAAACAGCGTCGATATCGACACTCATAATGAGCGACATAAGCGAGGAAATATCCGGATTACCTCGGGGAAGGGCCTGTGGGGAGGCCAAGAGGGGCTTGGGAGGGCGAATTTCTGCTCGGGCGGGAGCCGTTGCAGGGGGTGAAGACTTGGTTGGCAGGGGGGCTGAGCGCTCCTTACTAAACCAAGCGTTGGTTTTGGGTAGGGGTGCGGGCACGAATTGTGGTGCCGGGTTCGAGGGCGCTGAGGTCAGCTTAGGGCTGATCCCTTGATAGCGCGGAATGAGGGGAGGAATAGGGCGGCGAGACGGAGTTTGTTTCTGTGGCCCTCTGGTTCTAGGGGCCTTGGGACAGCCGCGATAGTTCGCAGTGTGTCCCTGGTTCCCACATAGAACACAGGAAGGAGGGTCAGGGCTATCCCGAGTGCGGGAGCACTCGGTCGTGCTATGATCGCCTAGGCACTTAACGCACCTAGGGCGGGCGAAGCAGAAACGGGCGGAGTGCCCGTAGTATTGGCATCTGTGGCACTGGGCGGGGGTACCGTTTCGGTGGGGAGTCTCAACAGAGAGCCCCGAGAGGTTGCAGACCATCTTCAGGTTGAAGATGGCCTTCCCCTCTGGGGTCTTGTCGAGGACCACCAAGATAAGGTCAAAAGGGGTTTTATCCCTTCCGCTATAGAGACGGTGGACTTCTTTGATGGGATAGCCCTGTTCTTTGAGATCGTCAGTGATTAAGTCACTGGCGAGCTCTTTCGGAACACCCCGGATAACTACACGGAGGTGTTTTTCCTCTTCCAGCGCATAGGTGTGGTAGCCTATGTGCTGCTCTCGGAGAATATGGGTGATTTGGCGGTGGGCATCGGACGTTCTCACCTGGACTTTGATGCCCAGTTGAGTGGACCTAGCCGAAACGATTTCGACCTCTTGGTCGGTGAAAATGTGCCTGACTTCTTCCCACCTTACCTTGTCGTGGACAAGGAAGGGAGGAGGGAGCTTGGCTGGTCGGGATTGAGGCGGTGCGGGAGACTTAGAGTCCGGAGTGGACGAAGAAGAGGATGGCAGAGTGCCTGAGGCCGGGCATATGGCTTTCGCCGGAGGAGGGGGAGAGGCGGTGGCGGCTGCGCGCTTTTTGCCCTTCTTGGTGACTTCAATGAAGCCCTCAAGAGACGGGGGGATTTGGGATGGAAATGGATCACAATCCATTTCCGAGTCAGGGGAGAGCGGAGAGTCCGCAAAGTGGATAATGGGGACAGGGCGCGCCGCAGTGGCGCGGGAGTGTTCGGAAGAGGGCGAGCGGTTTCGCGAAAGTGAGCTGTCGCGAGAGGGCGAGCGGTCGCGGGTGGGGGAGCGGTCACGGGAGGGGGAGCGATCGCGAGAGGGGGAGCGGCCGCGGGGAGGAGAGCGGTTGCGGAAGCAGTCGCGGGAAGGAACGCGGTTACGGGAAGGGACGTGTTCGGGACTAGCAGGGGAAAACCGCGGAGTTAGCCGATCGGCGGCCGACTTTGCTTTGCTTGAAGGCGCAGCAATACGGGAGGACATGAGGGGTACGATATTAGCGGAGTTGTACTCCGCTAATATTGTCCCGTGATGTTTTTGAAGCCATGAACGTAAGTCCATGGCTTCAGAGTAATAAACTTTAAGGGCCTACGGGCGCTGGGGGAGGAGGTCCCCAGCGAGGTTAAATAGGGTTGATCTCCTTGCCGGGTATAGACAGGGAGGTGTGTGCCTAGGTGTATCCTAGTGAGTGTCTAACTCGTCAACCTTAGCCAAAGTTGGGAGCTAGTTCCGGCTACTCGGCAGTCTTAGCAAAAACTGGTAGCCGGGTGTGTGCCTACGTACTTGGGGTTGTCGAGAGGAAATGTTCCTCCCGAGAGTGGACCCAAGCCCTGCCGGATTTTCGCGTTTTCTCTGAAGGAGAAACCGCGGGCGCTCCGGGTCCACGCCCAATCGGCTTCGTTGGCACCGTTAGGTATCCACCAATTGACCACTGAAGGTGGGTTTTGTTCTTAAAGAAACAAAGGGTGCTTTATAAAAGAAAGCGTTCGCTTTGAAAAAAGCGGTTTTTTTTCCTTGAATGGCGATAAGGCGCAGTGCACGTGGCCGCTTCCGAGAAAGCGCACGTGGGTAGCGCAGGTGGCCGATTCCTGGAAGTCGCTCGCGGCTCGGTCGGCCAGCGGGCGCAGGTAGGGACGTCCGAGCGGCGCGGGGGCCAAGACCGGAATGTCTTTAATGACAAAATGTACGCTATTTTAAACAATATAACGCGTGGCAAGTCGTGCCGTTAGCGACGCGCTTCATACATTTTAACAGAGACAGGTGTATTTCTGTCTCTTTCTATTTTACATATACATTTCTACTTATTATACATTTCTAGGTACTTAATACAAAACATTCAAAAGAATTCAAGGTCAAAACAATTACAATATTTATTATTACTTATTTACACAATTCAGATAAGAAATAAAAGGTTAAGGAGCAGTCTGTCCGCAACATTTAGTTTTAGTTTTGGTTTATATTTAAACCACCGTCTTTCCAATATATGCCTTTCCTCTTTTCAAATGGTTGTCTGGAAGAGATCGCTCTGAGCGATAAGACCGCCAATTATTGTTACTCACGTTTTAGTTTTTAAGTTTTATATTGTTAATTTTCTGTATTGTGGTATCAATAAAAGTGTTATCTAATCTAATCTAATCTAATCTTAGTGGTTGTTTGTTGTGCAGTGTGTGGTCTTGCGTTGTCGTGAAGCAGCAGTGGCCTAGAGCGTTTGACTAATCTCGGTTGTTTAGCAGCTAGTTCTTCCTTCATGGTTTGCAGTTGCTGATAATAGATATCTGCCGTAATCGTTTGGCCAGATTTAGTATTCTGTGCTATTAAGTGCCCTTTAGTATTATGTGGACTTTTCACCCGGGAAAAGAAAAAAGAAACCGTTATAGGATAGGACTGCTTCGGTGGCGTAGTGGGCACATGCTCGACTGCCAATCAAGAGGTCCCGGGTTCGATCCCCAGGTCAGGCAAAGTGATAAATATTGGATTTTTCCATTAGGAATTATCTCAATAGCTGCCTGGAGTCTGGAACTGTGCCCGGTAGATGGCAATAGGCTCGCCCCCTATTACATGGGACCAATAACATACTGGCGAAATGTGGGTGTATCTACTATGGGACTGAGTCCTGGGTACACCTCTGCCTACCCCTTCGGGAAAAAGGCGTGAATGTATGTTATGTTATGTTTTATAGGATAACTTCATTATCCGTCTCCCTGTCCGTCTGTCAAAATCCATTTTCTCAAGAACCAGTGGGGTATCAAGTTGAAACTAATATCAACAACTTATACTTGTATGGTCCTTTGCTGCTATAAAAAAGTAAAACTTTTAAATCAATGCAATCAAAAGATACGGCCGCTTTGTCGCTCATTTCCATACATGACGCAACAGACTTAAAAATCTGGGGTACTTCCCGTTGTCCTTGAATCAATTTAACAGTCTTCTACGTTAATTAGTGACTTAATTGGCAGGGTATAGCCGGACTTGGAGTGACGATGTTATATAGCTGCGGAAAAAATGACATATTGGATAACCCCAGCGGCAAAGAGCTGTTGTACACAGGAGCTGATATGAAATAATGGCTCAGCAGATCCCATTCTGCCCTAGGATTCTGAACTAGTTTCTTTAAAATTTCTTACTTTTTCCCATTTGTTTATGCATATATCTTTTCCCCATTGGACTCCATTCGACATCCTGGTTGGCACAGATGGTAGTAACTCTGCTTTCTGTGCCGTAGGCTCCGGGTTCGATCCCCGGCCAGGTCAAACATTTTGTGTGCATGCACATGTCTGTATGATCTGTGTCTGGGTGTTATACGCGTATATAAGTATGTATATCAGTCATCTGGTTACCATAGTACAGGCTTCTAGCCTAGTTTGGGACCAGATGACCGTGTGTGGAAGTTGTCCCATAGAATTAATTATATATTAGGGTGATACCCCATTAGTGCATTGCGTTGCGCTCCGTTGCGTCGCGTCGTCGCAACGGATCAACGAATTGTATGCCACATCTGCGTTGCGTCGACGACAAACCGCTCAACGCATCACCCTCCCTCCCGTTTCGTCTCTTGTCCATCGATCCGTTGATACGTCGCGTGCGACGACGCAACAATTACAAAATAGGTATATATGAAAAAACGATGCACCATCAACGCTGCGAGGTCGCAGCGCAGCGCTACGCACTAATGGGGCATCGCCCTTAGGAGGAATTCCCTTCGTCAGTTCCTAGTCTTAGAGAAAGAGTCCACATTAATCGACGCGGAATAGGCATTTAATAAAATAAAAAATATGTGGGTTTTGTCCACTTTTTCCATTACAATAATATGAATAACATTATTTTTCGCAGTACCAACGTCATAATTTATTTATTTATTTATTGTAATAATATGAACGCATTACAGCAATTATACATATTATTATCAATTACGTTATAGATAAACAATCATAATATTAATAATTAGTAACTTAATAATAATTATAATAATTAAAAAATAATAATAATAATAAGTCACTCCTCGAGAGACTGCCTCGGTGGTATAGAGGGCACATGCTCGACTGCCAATCAAGAGGTCCCGGGTTCGATCCCCAGGTCAGGCAAAGTGATAAATATTGGATTTTTCCATTAGGAATTATCTCAATAACTGCCTGGAGTCTGGAACTGTGCCCGGTAGATGGCAATAGGCTCGCCCCCTATTACATGGGACCAATAACATACTGGCGAAATGTGGGTGTATCTTATACTATGGGACTGAGTCCTAGGTGTACCTATATAGTAGGCAGAGGTGTACCTCTGCCTACCCTTTCGGGAAAAAAGGCGTGAATGTACCTATGTTATGTTATAAAAAGTCAAAAGTTTAAGTTATTTGTTTTATTAGGGCCTCCATCACCATCCTCGAGTTACTTAACTGTTGATTAACTACTCGCCGATTAGTGCTATATATAACATTTGTCAGTTTCACAAAAAAAGGCTAGTTTATATGCCGATTGGTATAACTCGGACATTATGAAATTAGCACTGCGCCTTACTCGCCACTTTAATAGACGAGTAGCGTACTCAGCACTTTACTCGAGGACGGTGAAAAAGACCCTTAATTTAGTTTAATGGTTAAGTGCTTAATAAATATTATTGTATGTCACTATGGTACACGTTGAATTATTATTTTCTAACAGCCTCCTACGGAGACATTCACAGATATGTAGTATAAGGATTGATATGAAGAAAACGGGAGATGAGGTTCTAGGCTTCTCGAAAATGGCAAGCTCAAATTAGGTCCCATTAGGTCCACGTACGTCAGTAAAGTAAGGTCGTACGAGCGACTAATATTGTTGTCTCGGTCGCACTTCGGTCTTAGGTACGTCTTTCTATCTTTGTTGTTCATTATATGTTACTGTGCAAACTTCATACTGAGTAGGTACTGAGCAAATTGCACGTGCCAGTTGTTGAGAGAGCGCTGGGAGAACGGTTTATTCCACCTTGTTCACCTGGGTGAATTCACCTGGGTGCACAAAGTGGAATAAAACAGTCACGTCAATTCACCTCGGAATCAATTCACCTGGGTGAATTGACCTAGGTGAATTGACGCGACAAAAGTAGTGTCCTTTGATCACCTAAGCACTTGTTCACCTAGGGCCACACATAGGCGTTTTTAAATTACTTTTATGGACTTTATTCACCAGCGTAGAGACGTACCCCTTTTCTTTAAATCAATGAGTATAAGATACCTGCCATATGTGTCATTAGGGACTAAGCTATGTTATAATGAATAGCAACGGTTTACCTGAAATTTAAACGTTTAATAAACATACATTAACCATACACACCTTAATTAGAAACCTTATTATAAGCTCTACGTAGTCATAAATTATGACAATATAAAATTTATTAAGTTACATAAGCACAAAACAAACTAAAAGTTTAGGTACCTAATCTCAGAGTAAGGATACAAGCAATTCAACGTCATTGTACCTAATACAATAATTCTTACAGTAAGAAATTGTAAAAAAAACATAAGTCTAACTTACAATATAACTATCTTTAATATGGTATCCGTCAGGTAGGGGCGCTTAGGGTTATTTAAAAGTTGCTTAAACATTACTAGTGCCGAATGCGGCACTAGTTATATTAGTAATGTTAATGAATCTGCTGAGCCCTTTAGGGTATTGTGTTCTGTGGCTGAGCCATTATTGATACGGATCGGCGTGAATTACGTGAATAACGTCTTTGTACATTACATAATAGATTCAGATCCATCTAGATTCGATATTAGTAAAGAGAAAAATAATAAATGCCATCTCGTAGCAAGTAGCAAAACTAATGAGCTAACCAAATCGCATCATGGCAAAAATATTTTGACTAATACTGACATGCGAGAGTAGCGCAGTGTCGTAAATTGACATAAATTACGAAGAAGTCACAGAGTAAAAATTACAATTCTCAAGGAAATAGCATTAGTTTTGATTTTAGCCACGCGTCAAAGAAACTTATGTCTATGGATGTCTATTATCCATAGACAACTGTCAAATGAGCCAATCATATGATCACTTTGCACATGACCGATGGTCAGTCGTCATTGCCCATTTTTCGTCTTTTTATGACAATTTTGGGCTAAAATTGTATTTTTAGTAGTAAACGTCCAATAGGTTAGCTCAAAAATGGCTTTTAGCCGTTTAGTGTTCACAGTTTTACTGTTAAGTGTTAGTTCTTACGCGATAAATGTGCCCCTTTTCCTGTGGGGCGAGTCTGCAAAAACTTTGAGGTCGAGCCCTCTCGAAACTGTAGAAGCTGAAGAATTGGAAGGTATACTGAAAAAGGAGCTGGCAGAGGCATCGCTCACTGTAGTATTTAGCGAGCAAACTCTATCGGTAGAAGACCTTTCGCTTAAAAATTCCTATGGTGAGACAGCCTTCCCATACCTGCACAAGAATGTAAAAGACTCCATTTACTTGGCATCAACCGAGACCCCGTTGAGCGTTCTCGAAGATTACTCCGATATCGACGCAGAACTGACCGAGGACGGCTTATCTATTGATTTAAACGAGATCGAAGGTAGATTTCTGTTGATCAGGTTGTCAGACGCGAAAGAAGGTGAGTCAAGATTTGATTTACTTCGTCGTCACGACAAGTTCATTCAGGAGACTGTTTCAAAGCTACAGGAGAAGAGAGATGTTATTGGGATCTATACGGCGAGGAATCCATCCTGGATTATTCCGGAGAGCCATTCTCGCGTGCGTCGTCAATCTGAAGGTGCCACCAATGGAATATACGCATTTGACGGTCTTCGTCTCTACGCCAAGAGCTTTATACTGCAAGATGGCGACAATATTATCAAGCTAAACAGTGTGCCAACAGCTACAACTGAATTCAACGGAACTGTTATGAATACAAAATTAACATTTGGAGAGAATTCTGTTATTCTGAACTTCTTTCAAGCTGCTGGATATTGGTTCTTTGGTAAGACATTAAAATACTTATTAAGTTGCCAGCTGGGCCCGCAGTTTCACCTCTTGTCATGCCCAGTAATTTTGCTGGTAATGTTGCCCTTCAGACCGGAACACAGTAATGTTTGCACATTACTGCTTGGCGGATGAATAACTGGCAATGGTGTGGTACTTTCCCAGGCGCCTCCCTGCAAAAGAGGCCTTCCACTATAGTGAGAAAGGTACACCATTCCGTATCTATCACCTAGTTGGATATAGGTCACGTCACAGTTTAATAGCACTTGGCAAAAGAAGAGGGGTGCTTTGCGCAAGTGTACAGTCGCCCAAATAATTATTAAGCCAGTTTTTTAGTAGCTACCTAATTTGTCAAGTTGTTCAGGCTTTCTGCGAATTAACAAAATTGAACTTATGTCGAGAGCTCAATCTCTCTTGGGGTAAGGAAAGCCTGATTGGTGGGCAGATGGCAGTGTCCATTCTATATGTAGTATTATTATTTATTCTGTGGTGGGGGACTGTGGAGAGCTGTTCTTTTCTTCTATTTTATAAGTGTCTAAATTATCATAATTTATTGAAACTTTACAGAATCAGTAACAGTGAACCCCACTGGAGATAGGAAAGACTTGTATCCTACTATAGAAGTATACGCTTTGATCGACTTCTCATACCGTTGCGCTCAAAATGTCTCTTTCACTGGCCTCAACAGCACCCAGAGTTTCAAGATTGAAGACTTAAAGGTAAGTGTTATTATAGGTAATTATACACTATAAATATTTATAATAGTTTTTTATCCATGAGCGGATAGAGTGCTGGCACGGCACTGTAGATTTATCCGGAACAAATTGTATAGCTGTTAAGGAGGAGGGCGTTGGTGTCTGCAACACAGTTTATCAAAACTTTAGCAGGCATCATCGTTTATAATGTTTTATATCCATTTTGTTATTAAGTTCCAATAAAAAAATTTTGAATAAAAAAAAAGTGAGGGCATGCGGGTTGGCGCGGAAGGTGTGGGTTCAAATTTCGCTCGTGGGTAAAAAAAAATTCTTACCATATCACAGAATATTAAAGAGACAGAAGAGACACTCCACAAAATCATTTAAATAAATATCGACTAGCTCCGACGCAGTAAAGTGCAATTCAAGTCGCAAAGCGCCTAACTAATTATCGTTATATTAACATACAAGCTGCCTCTCTTTCTATCACATATCTCTCTATCTGTTCTCTCTGTCTAGCCCATAGAAAATTTACCGTCAAATTTACTTGTAGCTTCATACCTCTAATGTGGAGTGTCCCAGGCCTATCTACATATTGTATTTCAAGCAAATAATAGCTTAACATTACAAAAACAACCCACACACGACCTCGTTGCCTCAGATGGTAGTAACTCTGCTTTCTATGCCGCAGGCCCCGGGTTCAATCCCCCGCCAGGTCAAACATGTGTGTGCATGAACATGTCTGTTTGATCTGTGTCTGTGTATTATAAGCTCATATAAGTATGTATATCAGTCATTTGGTTACCATAGTACAGGCTACTAGCCTAGTTTGGGACCTGATGACCGTGTGTGGAAGTTGTCCCATATTATTATTATTGTTAATTACTAAAAATTCTTTACAGGTACAACCCTACTTCAGGTCAACATTGAATGAGACTGTCCAATTCGGTGATTCCTTCAACTGCGTTGGTTTCTTTTCAGCCGCCATTTGGTCAGGCCTATTCGTAGTGTTCATTCTCCTCGCTATAACCTTCTATGGAATAATGATGATGATGGATATCAGAACAATGGACAGATTTGATGACCCTAAGGGCAAAACGATCACTATTAACACCAATGAGTAGATATTTGTACGCGTAGATGTGACACTCGTTTTGTATTTGCCTAAATTGCGGTTTACTCTGTGAGGGTGAAATGCAATTATATAAGATAGTCTAGAACTGATTTAATGTTGGCATTCATAATACATTGAAGAATATGTTTTGCAATAGCGCCCTCAAATTTCTGGTAATTTTTTTTTGTAAAATCTATAAAGAATACCAACATGCTTGCAAAACAGTAATTGAAAAATAAAATTGCCTTAAGCTAAAATTAAAGCTTAAAATATGCTTAAAACAACATCAAATGAATGAAAAGAGCTCGTTTTGAGATCACGTTACTCAAGGCTGTTCATAATTAAAATTTAGGTATTTAATATTTATAAATAGAGTGTCACATCTATGTTAATAATCTTTGGTGCCGTGATGTGTAACTGGGTACAATGTTAGCTCAAAAATTCCACAAAACTAATTTACTCCTAAAGTCCCTAGATTTAATTAAAAGGTGCCTCAAAAACGCAATAGACAATAAAAGGGAAATATATAGCTGTCACTTTACGACGCGAACAAATCGACTATGCGAGAGCGAGATAGATATAACGCTAAAATGCTTGTATAATACCTATATTTATATTCTAAATCTACGTGCCTACGAACTATAAGTAGGGAAAATATGTAATTATATTTACGCCTAGTATTAATATGGATATACATAAAGCAACTTATTGCAAAGCATTTACTGAAAAAAAAAAAAAACGCAGCATTAGTCGTGCGACGTCAAATCTCTTTCACTTATTAAAAAAAAAGCAGATCGTATGTATACTAAAGATGCCTTTACACACAAATGTCGGGTCATTTTATAGTCTGTCCAATGTTACTTGGCACTTAGGCGCGGCGCTGCATTCTATGCAAATTTTATGGAATCGTTCATAATTTTTATAGTTCTAATATTTGCCGAATGCCAAGTTTTATGTGACAAACTTATGTATATCCTAATGGTAATTAATATAGAAAGCTTCTAGTAAACGGCCTTAAAATTGATTTCTCACTCAAGTCTGATATATTTTGGCAACGATGTCACGTTCCGAGCTTTTTAATGCGTAGATTTATAGAATAATTATTAAAAAAAAGTATATAAATTGTTGTTAAAAAGTAATCCCTCCATTCTAGTGCCAATAATATTTTTCATTCCAAGAATCGAATAATTATATAAAAATACTTGAGAATTTAGCGTTTCTAAAGGCCGGTTTTTTGATCGTTAGTTACGGTTAAGTTAACCATTTGTCAAACTAACTATTGTTAAATTTCTAACCAATGTTAAAATCGTATGGAAAAAATACATAAACAATAACAAAATTCGTTTTTTTATCCCTGGTGTTAACCAGGGATAAAAAAACGAATTTTGTCGAATTTTAACTATTTGTCAAAAAATTTAACCATTGGTCGACTTAACCAGTGATCAAAAAACCCAGCCTAAGTGTTTTCCTGTAAGTGACCTTCAAAAAAGCACTGTTTTTTTAATAATGTCTGTAAACCAGATGTTATTAAAAATATAAATGTGTAAGGACCTTTAGAATAAGACATAATTTCACTTTTTAATTTTATTTATGTAAATAAGATTGTTTTTTCTTTTAAATAATTTCAATATTCTTATTTTCTGTACATTTTATTTGTTGTTTAGAAGTATTAAATCAGTGAAACCAACAATTTTGTTTTTATTTTTTATTTTGCTTTTTTTTCATTCGATCCTATTTTGAAGAGTATCGAATTGTTCCTAAATAGTGTAACAGAGTCTTAAGAATGTATAGTTAAGACATTATATTATATTATTATGACAAATAAAGCTTAAATCATTAAATTCGTTTGGTGTTAATTTAGGATTCAATTATTAATCCAGTGGCTTAGTTACGATCTCGGCGGGCGGACGTGTGTCGCGTGCTATCTACATTCTCTTATCAGTTCCAAGAAAAGCTTGTTTACGGCCTGGCCACTAGGGCCGGGCCGTGCTAGATAATCTAAACTCTAATCGCTATGGCGGAACATTTACTTTTGAATGAAGGTGTTTCGTATAAAGTAGTGAATATTGAAGACGGTATAATCTATGAAGGAGTAAGCGAACTACTCGAAATGGAAGCGGAAGTTATTGAAGAACAAAGTATAAGCTGCGAGACCAATCACACTAGGTTGAAAAGACCGAGAGAAGAAGACCCTGACGAGACGTGGACGGAAGTCGCAAGCCGCAAAGAAAGGTTGAAAGAAAGTAGAAAAACCACTGAAATAACAATAACAGCCGTTGAGAAGTTCCCTAAACAATTCGCACTGGCGAAATTGTTTAAGTCTCAAAATATTACGAATATTACAAGGGTAAGATATGTAAACCCCTATAAACTTATTGTTGAATTCACATCTGAAAATAGCGCTGAAGAGCTAATTCAGTGTAAACATTTATTGGAATTAGGGTGGCGGTTCCAGCGACCGTGGGAAGTAGGTTTATCATATGGAGTTATCGGAAACATTGAACTAAATATAACCGAACAAGACTTGCTCAAATCAATAACATCTCCCGAAGCAGAAGTTGTCGCGGTCAAAAGACTTAAACGACGTGAGAAATCTGAAACTGGTTGGACTGAGAGCGAGTCTGTACGGATTGGATTTAAGGGACCAACACTACCTACCTTTATATCCTTATTTGATATGAAAATCAGAGTCGCAACCTACCTATTTCCAGTCACGCAGTGCTCACGGTGTTGGAGATTTGGGCACAAAATCAAAATGTGTCCTACTACTAGAGTGTATTGTCCCAAATGTGGCGGAAAGCACGATAATTGTGAGACGAACACATACAAGTGTATCAACTGCGCCGGTCCCCATATATCGCTCAACCGAACTTGCCCGGTATACATTAGGGAAAAAAAGATACGTGAGCTAATGGCAGAACACAATATATCGTACAGGAAAGCGATGAGTGTGTACGTATCACCACCGGCCCCTACATATGAGCCCCCACCTACTCCAATATCTCGTCGCGCCTCAACACCTATTGTGACAGCCAGTAGATATTTTAATTCGTCGTTGCCCGTTGATGAAGACACGTCGAGGATTACCTACGCTCAGATCACTAAGACTGCGGGTACCAGCAAAAACCCTCCCCCATCTGCTGACACCTTTCCACAAAAACCACCGAAGAAAAAAGAAAATACCTCAAATAAAGTCCACAAGTCGACACTAGAGGAAGGCATTTTCACAAGACAAGATCAATCGACGGAATCTGAACATTTTAATGAAGGAGGAGAAGACACAGGCGAAAGAAGCAGAAGAAGAAAGAAAAGAGTCCGGGATGATAATAATATGACGTTTAGTAAATTACTGAGTAAGATTAAAGAGATCGTTTTTAAAAGTGGTGAATCGATAAAGAGTAAAATAGAGAATATTATACATATATGTGTTGAATGGGCTATCACTTGGTTCTTTAAAAATATGCCAAGTATGCCTTTCCCTCAAAACTTATTTGGTTAATTATGGGTAGATACAACCTTAATGTGTTACAGTGGAATTCACAAAGTATAAAACCTAAGTTATTAGCATTTGAGCATATCTTATGTCAGCAAAAAGTTCATTTAGTAGCATTGAGTGAAACATGGCTAAATTCAGATCTGTCACTTAACTTAAAAGATTATTCTGTATTCCGGCGAGATAGAGATGATAGCTACGGTGGTGTGGCTATTTTAGCACATAAATCATTACGGGCTCAAGTGTGTACGATACCTAATGTTAATAATTCGTCTATTGAGGTGTTGGCCGTCAAAGTGTTTAATTGTATATATGTAGAATATGTAGTTGCTGTTTATTGTCCCCCTCAGATACACACCAGTGCATCTGATTGGGACACCATATTTTCAATCTCGAATAGCAGAACGTTAATAATCGGGGACTTTAATGGTCACCACTCCAATTGGTCGAATAGGACAGATAGTAGGGGTACGCAAATATTCGATTCCATAATTGATCATAATTTTACTACATTAAATGACGGGCGGCCGACCCGCGTTAAATTAGTCAACGGAACGCTACAACAATCAACGCCTGACATTACCATGGTTTCATCGGACATTTCTCTGAGATTCACCTGGAATATTCTAAACGAAAATCTAGGCAGCGATCACTTAATGATAAAGTTTTCTGTTACTGATAACTTTCATATCCCGACTTTTATAACTAAACGTAACTACAAGAAAGCTAACTGGGTCAAATATAAAGAGGTAGTTGAAGAAAAAGGCTCTAATTATTCTATATCGGACAATCCCCAACAAGATTATGATTATTTTATTCAAATGATTAATGAAGCAGCAGATATTTCCATTCCGATAGTTAAAATTTGTCAAAATCCCACTAATAAGTTTGTTCCTAAGTCATATTGGACCCCTACGCTGTCCAAAGCAGTAGCCGAAAGAAGATTAGCCCTGGCTGATTTCAGACGAAACCCCACTCCAGATAATTTAAATAAATTAAAACGAAAAACGGGTGAATCTCAGAGAATTACCAGAAACGCTCGCAATAAAAATTGGTGGAACTTTTGCTCGTCATTAGACGAAACCTCGTCAGCGTGTGAGATATGGCGCCGTATGCGCTGGTTGAAAGGATACCGACAGAATAGATCATATGTTGATAAGGGCATGGCTGACGCATTATTGTGTAATCTTACACCTGATTTTGTACTACCAACTAAACCTAACTTCATGTCCAGCAATTCTAAATTAGAAATGTGTATTTCGCGTTCCGAATTAGATAAATGTTTAAAAACAAAAGACACATCACCGGGATGTGATGACATCACTTATTCTATGCTATATAATCTCCCTGATATCGGCAAAACAATCTTACTAAATACCTACAACAGATTTTTATCGCTAAGTTTTGTTCCAACTCAATGGCGTAATATACGTGTAGTACCTATACCTAAACCCGGGCGAGAAACGAACTCTGTCTCGTCATTGAGACCGATCTCACTTATGTCTTGCATTTGTAAAATTTTTCATACCATAATAAATAACAGATTAGATTGGTACTTGGAGAGTAATAAATTATTAGCAGACGAAACAAAAGGATTTAGAAAGGGACGATCGTGCTTAGATAATTTAACTGATTTAATTACCAAGATTCAAATAGGTTTTTCGAATAGCCAGTTTACGATAGGTTGTTTTTTAGATATAGATAATGCCTATAATAACATAGACGTCACATGTCTTTTGTCTACATTAGATACTTTAGGCGTAGGATCGAAACTATGCAATTATTTATGGAATTTTTTAACAAGGAGACAACTTAAAATTGAACAACAAGATTATCAATTATCTAGAAGTACATGTTGTGGAATAGCGCAAGGTGATCCAATGTCACCCTTACTGTTTAATGCTGCGACTAAACAGATTTGTGAATATGTAACCTCTCATAGCAATGTTAACATTTCACAGTACGCCGATGATTATGTCTTGTATGTGACGTCTAATGACTGGTTAGAAGCCGAAGAAGAGATTCAACTTTGTTTAGATAATCTTTATCAAATGTTCCGTAACATCAACCTAGAAATTTCGCCTACAAAAAGTAAAGTCTGTGTTTTTACAAAGGGTTTTCAGAGACGTAATATTATGGTCGATCTCAATATTAATGGAATAAATATAGAAAACGTTGATACTGTAAAATACCTGGGTATGTGGTTGGATCGGTCTCTTAAATGGAAAAAACACATAAGTACAGCATCCGAAAAAGTCTTAAAATATATAAATATTTTTAAAGTGTTGGCCGGGTCGGGGTGGGGGGTACACCCTAAACACCTGCGTAGGTTATACATCGCTTTAATAAGAAGCAGGTTGGACTATGCTAGCTTTTTATTCGACAACTGTTGTAAAACTACTCTTAGTAAATTAGATAGGACCCAGAACCAAGCCATGAGAACTATAGGGGGCTTTATTAAAACCACTCCAATACATGTAATGGAGAGTGAGTTATGTTTGGTACCATTACATTTAAGAAGGCGATATTTAGGCGGTAAATTTTGGCTTAAGAACAAATCTATAAATAACAACTCTTCAATAAAATTAATAGCTGAATTACATAATCTCACAAACAGTAGATATTGGATCAATAAGAAAAAACCCCTTCTAACATTAATTCATCAAGTCTATTCCTCCTTACCACTAAAGACAAGTAATCAGTTAGGTATGTTTAGTTTGGACACTTGGGTGACGAATATTGACATCTCACGAAATTTAAATTTGCACATAGAAGGAATAGATAAGCCTAAGCGCAATCTTCATCCGGTTTCTATGAAAAATATGGTTGTAGAATGTCTAAATAAAAAGTATTTATCATTTCAATATATATTTACTGATGGGTCTAAAGACAAGAATGGGTCAGGGGCAGCTTTTCTAGATCTAGCCACAAATGATTTTTTAAAATTCAAAATTGACGCAAATATCTGTATAATGGAGACTGAACTCGTGGCAATCTCGGAAGCCTTATCGTACATACAATCAACAAACTATAATGATGTTGTCGTTTTAACAGACTCTAAAAGTTCTATTCAACACCTGGCACACTGCACCTCGACTTTTCGAGGACTACCTGTAGCCTATAATATAATTAAGATGCTTATGAATTTTCAGTCTGAACACAAGAACATCATTATACAGTGGATGCCATCACACATAGAGTTCGACGGTAACGACCGAGTAGATAGGCTGGCGAAGGAAGCTATCACGGACGGGATCCATACAGATATAATACCTTCCTTCTCAGACATCGTAACAATCCTTAAAAGGGATTGTTACGATCTCTGGAAGGAATATTTCGATGAGAGGGCACGCGAAAAGGGCATATGGTATAGAACGATTCAACCACACCCATTAAGATCACCATGGATCGACAACATGTTTAACAGAAATGAATTAGTGACAGCATTAAGGTTTAGATCCGGACACATCCCATGCAATAAGTTTGCATATTTAATGCGCAAAACAAGCTCACCTAACTGCGAGACTTGTGGAGTTGTGGACGATATACATCATGTGCTCATGGAATGTGTCCGGAACGATAATATAAGAAATTTGTGTAATTTATCCAGCATGGACGTGGGGACATGCAATGTTATTTTGGCGGAACCTCTTTCTGAGGCCGCAAGAAAGCTGTACAGATTAATTATTAGAATTTAGATAAGTGTTTATGTGTAGAGTTTAAGTACATTTAAAATCTGTGTCAACCAGGGCGGCATGTTCGCAATCAGCGACAAAGCCCTTTTTTACATGATTAAAAAAAAAAAAAAAAAAATTATTAATCCAATTAATTGCTCGTTCGAAGCGACGCGTGACCAAAATGCTGTCGTTTATCTGGCCCAACGTATAAGCATTGCTATTCAATGTGGCAATGCTGCCAGCATCTTGGGTACCTACGCTGCCATCTGACAGTGGTTTAGAGCACTTGATTTTCTATAGCCTGTGGAATTTCGAAGAGTTCTATGGCAAAGTGTAGATAGTAAGATAGGTAGCTCTGGTTTTTTTTATAAAGGCATTGCTCATCATTAAAAAAAATTGTCAAGGCATACATAACCTTGGTAAGTATGCTTAGGGTAGGGTTCCATACCTCAAATATATTTGTAATCAAAAAGTTTTTGTAATATTTTACGGTTTTGGGATTTTTTCGTTTGGGATATAAGATCTCTTCTTGACAAATTTCATAATGCTGGGCCAACAGGAAGTACCCTAATTTTTTTGAGAGAAGAGTATCTATCTATCTTTTAGCGCGTTGCGTAAAGTATGGAACTGTGCGGTAAAATTGCCTTATCTTTTGATTGCCGTTGACTTAGAAGTATGATTTTGATTTGAGTTGTTGAAATAAGTTTCAACTTGATACCTCAACGCGTACCCGAGAAAAAAGCGTTTGACAGATATACTGACAACAAAGTGGTTCCTTTTTTTCAGTGACGTTGAATTGCTTTCTCTTTTTTCCTTTTGAGGTATGGAGCCCTAAAAATAATAAATATTGGTTACAATTCAAGTAAATAAAACAAACATTTTAATACCTAATAATATTTTATTGTAAAAAAAACTGAGCATTACGATCAATAGGGAGTATTGAGTTGTTTATTAAAAATATGAAATGCTTATTTCATAAAAATAGATAGTCATTTATACAATACCTTAGAAAATGATTAGGTATATACCTACATTGATTTAAAGAAAAGACGAGATGAGGCTTCTCGAAAAAGGAATCCTCAAATTAAGTCCCATTAGGTCCTACGTCAGTAAAGTTAGGTCGTACTAGCGAATAATATTGTCTCGGTCGCACTTCGGTGTTAGGTACATCTTTCTATCTTTGTGGTTCATTATAATATGTCACTGTGCAAACTGCGCACAGCAAATTGCACGTGCCAGTTGTTAAGCGCTGGGAGAACGTAGATAGGGTATCTCCCCTTTTCTTTAAATCATTAAGTACATTGTAAAAAATAGTATTTTTGTTTAATAAAATTTGGTAACTACCTAAGTAGATACTATTTACAAATTTAAGTATACCTATACAATTTTCAATCACAAGCTTTGATTCTCAGAAATCTATGGAACATAGGTTGTTAGTGAACTTGAATTTTTGGAGGAAACAGGGTAATTGGGAAGTTAATTGATTTGTTAAATTTTTCATATTTTCTCTTGATTATATTAGGGACTAATCACATTTATTGTCCATAGAAAACCACGATTTTGTACAGCTGAACGCATCTCATACAAAATCGTAGTTTTCAATCACAAAAGCTGAATAGAGGTGAATAAGTGTAATTAGTCCCTAAAGCACACTTTTTTTACGCGAGTAACATTGGAATTGTACGACATTCACTAGAAAAAAAATCGAGGTCAGCTGTGTGCCCCGCGGTTGGAGTTCTCAATCTAGAAGGAGTAAACTTTGGGGTCGTATCCCTTGCCGGCGACCTTATCGTCGACCCACGCACGAAGGTTGGCCACGTCTACATACACGCCTGGAGTCCCATCCTCGCCGCAACCGATGCCCCACGCCACTATGCCGCTTTGCATGAAACGCTCCTTTTCGAACTGTTGAAAGATTGAGTAAATATCATCATATCATATATATTAAGGCATGTACGTGCAACGTTACACAATATTAAACTGACAGAAAACCAAATGAATAGATAGCACCACTGGAAGTTGCTCATACTATCCGTTCAGCCGCTAGGAAAGAGCTGATAATCCTGAAACGGCTGAAGCGATTTTCATTGAAACATAGCGAAGAACTCATTGGAGCTTTCAATAAAACTTCATCAAAAACGGTCCACTCGTTAAGGAGCTGCGATCCCATAGATGGACACACAGACACGTGAAACTTGATGACGCTGCTACCTGTCTTCTGGTCCCAGTGGCGTAGCGTTGCAACCCCCCCAGCAAGGGGGGGGGGGGCAAAGCAAAGGGCGCCCCAGGCGTCCTTTTATAATCTAATCGGACCTACTTTTTTAAAAATTTTAATATTTCGCTTCTTTCGGAAAAACCTGCTCGCGCGTTCATTATCAAAATAAAAAAAAATGGCCTCGCTTGCAGCAAGCTGCTCACGCCTTCATTAACTAAGATTTCTTGCGCCTTGCGCCATTGCTTCTCATAGATGTATGTTCCTTCTGAAGCAATGGTAGTTTATCTTAATTCGCAATAAGTTGTACGATGTGCATTAGGTCCATTGAATAAAATATTTAAACTTTAAATAAATATTAATCAAAATAAGGGGCGGCGAATTTCGAATTTCCGGGCGGCGAAAACCCGCCGCTGTCTGGTCCCTTAATGGACTCTTACCGGCCATGGGTAGAAGAGGTGGGGGTAGGTACTTACTTATTCTAAAGCCGGTAACTTCACGTCAACTTGTAATACCAACTTTTCCTGTCGGGGGTTAAAGAATGAACATCGATGTACATAGTGTAGGCGTGCCTTTTCCATTAAATAATACTCGAATATTTCAGCATATTTACATGATTTATTCCAAGCCCACCATCTTCAATCTCGCTCTACAATCATCTGTCGCTTGCATCCACCTCCCCGTGTTGCCATCGCGCCCTCGCACATGCCATAGATCTCCGTGAAATCACCCGTTGCCATTAATACTTTCCATAAAACCACTAAAACGTTCACAGAATCCGTAGCATGCGCGTCACAAAATAACATCAACCCTACAATAGAATAGAGAACATACCTCAATAGGGCAAGATAGCGGAGATCCGCCGTCTCCCTTACAGGTGTCCTTGCCAGGCTCACCTCCCGCGCACATGAACGAGGAGTGGAGCTGGAAGAACCGCCCGAGACGGGTCTTACGGAGCGAGGTCTGACAGGCAGAGTGCTCTACTACTGGCAGCTCGATCTGAAATTAAGAATTTATTTATTTAGGCGTCGTTCCCGTGGGAATATAGGGAAAATATGGGTATTCCACCCTATGGGTTATTCCAGGGTCTAAACTCTAAACTATCTACATGCCGAATTTCAGTCCAATCGGTTTGATGTGAAAGAGTAACAAATATCCATACATCTATCCTCGCAAACTTTCGCATATACTCGTACCTATATAGTAACATAAGTTGGATTATGAGATCCACCTGATACGATCTTGGGCTATTGATTGCCATGCGAGTTAAAGTCGTCCCGCTATCGTCTCTAAGGTCTCCTCCCCTCCTAGGCCGCCCTCGCAACGTCCTGGACGACCCGGACGACTCTATCGCCGCCGTCACATCGGCGGCGCTAGGTTCGCCCAATCCTACCAATATACGCAACAGACGCTCCGTTTTCGGTACTGGTGCCGGATACCAGATCCACCAACTCACACAATCACAACACCGACCTCGCCGGCGAGGTCGAAGATCTCTCAGATCCTTCAGATCGGTTAGTTTCTCTCCAAATAATCAAACAGATCAAACCATTGATAGGGCCCTAGGACACTCCCCTTCTGGGGTGCCAGGGCAAGTCTGACCCCACGTATTCTGGCGACAGCCCAAGCCGAGGTTCCCGGTGAAGCCGTAGAGGCCATCTGAGGCCAATAGGTCATTTAAAAAAATAATCTCTTAGGTCTGCCGAGCTGCGGTTTTGCTTGCGGGGCCCATTCGATTATTATTTTGGCCCAAGTACTTTTGGCATGCGGCTGACATGTTCCATAAGACGTGTACCATAAGAAATTTGACAAATCACAATCCTATGAAAAATTTGCCAATCGATGTTTTGTATTAAGATAGATAGATAGATAAACACTTTATTGTACACCAAAACATATAACAATACAGTAATAACAATAAAAAGAATCTTAGGCTAGTACAAGTGGCGGTCTTATCGCTTAAAGTGATTTTTTTCTAGACAACCAGAAGGAAAGGAATACTTATGAGTATTTCTGGTCGGCGGTGTACTTAAAAGAGAAGGTATATAAATAATTGTACTTACTAAAATGTACATATTTATTACAAACAAATAATTACATATACATATTTATTATAATTTATATATAATATAATTAATATATAATATAATATACATAATACATACATATAGGGTAACCGGTAGTATTGTTAGCACCCCCCCAATCATTGGCACTTTCAACTTTGAATCGTAATATTATAACACAACACGACTGCAGCCATTTCTAATATTTTTTCCTAAATAGTATTTTAAATTTAGCGTCTGCCAAAACCAAATTGTAAGTGACATTGACAGTAAAATTGGCGGGATTTATTTTTTTCATAAATTTGCGCGCCATTGCTGCTGATGATATGAAAAAAGTTTGAGAAGTAGAAAAGAAAACTGCGTTAAAATCATCAAATTTATGCAAGTTTTGTTTAATGTTTGTAATTTTTACGTAAGAGAAGGTGCATAATTTGGGATATTTGTGTAAGATTTGCAATTCAATGATTACTTTGCCAGTTTTTGATATGCCAATAATTGCACTATGAACTCTATGACGGTGTAGTCATTGGCACCTATGCCAATCATTGTACTTTTTAAATGTTTTTTAAAATGCGACTTATTTTGTGTTGAAATTCATTTACATTGTAATGGAATTTATATCGCATGGATTTAACATATATTATCGATCAAATCCAATCATTGGCAGTGCCAATGATTATACCGTGGCATGTGCCAATGATTGTACCTTGGCATAATATTGGCCATTTTTGTGTATTTCTTTCGTTAGAATAGGATTTACTGATAACCAATGTAAAGTATTTTAGGTAAAAAAGACCGCAAATGCATACGTAAATAATAAATTAATAATTATCAGGGTAGCATGCCTACCTATTTCTGATTAATGTAGGGTTCAATACCAAGCTGAAATAATAAGTGATGATTAAATTTAGCTAAGGATCGAAGAACCCACATCCTACTTTATATTTAATCGCCGTACCTTTGTTTGCGTACATATCAAAATTTTATTTTTGCATAGCTCAAAGGCAGACACGGCAGCCATTGCAGACAACCTAGGTATTAGATATTAATTGACACTTCATACCCTTTACCATAACCCATACCCATACCCCTTTTTCCTTTGAGGTATGGAACCTTATACGTAATAAAAAAAACGGGGCCAGGATCTAATGTGATTTTTAAAAGGGTCAACACGGTCGAAGCTAAGCGAAGCCTAACGGTCAAATTTTAACTATACCGTTCGAAAACGGTTGACCCCATACAATGAAAGAGGTCATGGTCAGTTTATCAACTGCAAGCTTACCGTAAAAAAAGCTTTTGTTTTGGATACGGATTAGTAAATTATTACGTCTGGGTAGTGTTTCCCATTACACTTCTACCTCTAGCCATTATTCACCTATCTACCTAGTTAAAAAAATATTTTTTAACTAGATGATTGTATTGAAATCTGCAATGAAGTGTTTAGTTTATTTCGTGAATTAACTCAGTGTTTTTATAATCAATGCCTTTCATTTAATACCCGTATTTCGGGGACTTTGAAATACGTAAGTAATCCGCCATTTTGTGGCGGCCGCCATCTTGAATATGTAATGATACCAAATATATTCAATTGTATTCTAATTAGAAGTAAAAATGTGTACTTAATATCAGATATATATCAGTCAACAGTAAAAATAGGTAAAATGGGGAATGTCTATTTATTTTTGTTTTTTGTAATTTCAAAACCATTTGGAGGAATAAGGTTGCTGATCACTACCCATTACTTAAAAACAGAAAATAATCACGGATTATTATTATTTTCGGCTTTAATTGAATAACCTTCATTTGACCTTAGATGACGTCACACGTGGATTAATGGAAAAACGTGTGTGAGCCTAAAAAAAAAAAAAAAGAGTGAAATGTCCTTTTATGTCATTAAGTTGTCAAATGTCGATGTATGTAAACATAACCTTTATCTAGCCGACTGCAAAATCTTAGAAAGTGACTGTGATTTTATTGTTTACTGGCAGCTTCTTGTAAAGACCACCACTTTACTAGAGCTGTGACTTGACTGGGCTTGCCCTGACTCTGAATTGACCATATTAACTTGAAAATTTATATAACTTGACACTGGCAATACATTCGTGTGGGTCCATAAAAGAAGAAAAAAAAAAGCAATGAACAGTTTTTTTAGAAAAGTGGGGTTATAGGTTGTGATAATATAATGACATTGACAATCTGATTTACATTGCCTTTTTTTTTTTTTTTCTGTCGAGGCCGCAGTCACCATCTATAAAGCTTATGATGACGTCATCATCACAAAAAATTCTAAAATTTTTAACAATGTTTTTAAAAATAACTACGACGAAAATAGCAAAAATATTCAAATTAGTTTCTTATATTGCTCTATATTTTCATTATCTAAAATAAAAATGGAGGTCAAGATAATTTGGACATTCCCCATTGAATTATTAAGAAACAAACAAAAAAGCCACAACAAACAGATCAAGTTTAATGAAACCGTTTAAAATTTTGATTATGATGTTTTAGTTACTATTGAAATCGGTCACGTAAGTTGTTTTTTCGAAATTCCCGGTAGTTTCGGAGAACGCCCTAAATACCCATTTAAATAAAATCCTGTATACCTTAACAATTGACAAATTCTTAAATCTGCAGACATAAATCCAATCAGAGACGAGGTATTTCCTCGTCTCTGATTGGATTTATGTCAGAATAAAGCAAAAAAAAAATATTATTAGTGCCAATGATTGTACATTTTTTGAGTGCCAATGATTGTACTTGAGTGCCAATGATTGTACTTTTTGACCACTGCTGCTAAAAATGTCGATTTTGAATACATATTAATAATATTCGAACTGGAATTTTTTATTTAATAAATCACCAATAATCAACAAATCAAATGACATGAGTATATTTAACACTATTATCGCATTATTGAAAATATTCCATATTGAATGACATCTGTCACCATTAGGTGCCAATGATTGTATAGGTTACCCTACATAACAATCATTAAAATAACATTGAAATACATATTAACGTACCTTTTTCAATATAACTTGATATCTGCCCTCCTTGCCGTATTTATCCTTCCCCCAGCCGGTAGCGAAGCACCGCGTGCCCGCCGGCGTCGTCTCGCGCGGCGCGGGGAGACAAGCGAGGGCTACGTTAGGAGCTAGATCCATGGGCTTGGTGAGGAACAGGACTGCTATGTCGTAGAATAGATTACCTGCGAGGAAAACATCGACCATCATTATCTCAGCCGTAAGATGTCTACTACTACTAAAAACTACTGAAGTTTTGCCAATACTCAGCACGCTTGGCAAACGGGTAGACGAGCGGAGATCGGTGTTTTCCATTATTTCAACATCATTGACTAGGGTCATTGGCCGTTTTTCTCTTTGTGTTTGGATCAAGCTGTACGTACTTAAGTCTTTATGTAGATACTTACCTATATTTAGCAACCCAGACGAAAAATAACTACCCATACCCGCAGCGTCATTCTCACCCTTTTTGAAGTCCTTATCCACATCAACTGAGGCGACCATTTCTGAAAAATACCTACCAGCGTAATTCACACCCTTATTGAATGAAGTCTTTATGTACATCAACCAAGGCGACCATTTCTGAAATATAACCACCTACCTGCAGCGTAACTTTCACCCTTATTGAAAGTCATTTTGTACATCAACCGAGGCGATCTTTACTGAAAAATACCTTCAGCGTAATTTTCACCAGGGCCGGATTTAGAGGTCCAGAGGCCTCGGGGCAACAAAGGAGCGGAGGCCCCCTCGCCCTAAATTATTTTCCAAATAAAATGAAGAATTTTTTTCTGTCGAGTTTTTCGATAAACAATTTATTGTGAAACCAAGTAGATTCTCTAAGTATTTAACAAACACATATAAATATAATCGGAAACAAGAATATCTGAAATTAAATTGAAAAGGCTTATCAGGGCCATTTGAGATTTTGATTTGATATTTCACTGATTGCCTAATATTTAAGATTAATATAATCAAATAATCATGTATGTACAAAGTACTGTAGCAAAAAAAAAATATCAAAGGAAAAGATGTTTACTAGTGTTTACTAGTTGGAATTTAAAAGATTTTTTTTTCCGAAGTCTCTATTGTGGGGGCCCCCTGCTTGTGGAGGCCCCGGGGCTTTCGCCCCGGTTGCCCTCCCCTAAATCCGGCCCTGATTTTCACCCTTTTGAAGTCCTTATTTAAATCAACAGAGACTACCTTTTCTGAAAAATAACTATCTACCTGCAGCGTAATTCTCACCCTTTTTGAAGTCTTTAAGTACATCAACCGAGACGACCTTTTCTAAAAGTATAACTAGGTACTTATCTACAGCGTCATCCTCACCCTTATTAAAGTCCTTATGCACTTCAACCGAAGCAACCTCCCTGTCCTGATATGGGTGTGGTTCTTTAATACTCTGCGTGTCCCATTCTCCAGCCCTCACTCGTAGTGAGGCCGCGGACGCCACGTAATGTGCGGCTGTGAGGACTACACTCGGGTGGATCAGAGACCCTCCCCCGACGTACACGTTGAGCTTCTGACCGTCTGGCTCGTTGTCGTTCACGGGTTCGATTCTGGAAGCAAGTGATACTTTGTTATATGGTTACAGTGTTCTGGTTAACATTTTATAATTCTTACGTAGTTTGAGATGAGAAGTTTGTGTGTGGATAGTAACATAACATACAATCACGCCTTTTTTCCGAAGGGTTAGGTAGGTGTACCCAACACTGTCCCATAGTAGGTACACCCACATTTCGCCAGTATGTTATTGGTCCCATGACGCATGTAATAGGAGGCAAGGCTATTGCCATCTACCAGGAACAACTCCAGAATCCAGGCAGTTGAGATAGTTCCTAATGGAAAAATCCAATATTTAACACTTTGCCTGACCTGAGAATCAAACCCAGGAGCTCATGATCGGCAGTCGAACGTGCGCTCACAACGCCACCGAGGCAGTCGAGGGGCCTTCTGTAATGGGTTAAAAATCACTTCACTTACTTAAGTATAGCACACATCCAAGGGAACTCAGCGAACTTGGTCTCTCCCTGAACGTCGCCCGTGGTACGTATGTCCACGCCCTTCGGATTACGCCACCCGCAACCTTCGCGCTGCAACGTAAACAATTAAATAATACAATAATTATAATGACATGTTGGCTTGTGGATTTTCAGTGTTCTATGTATTTACTGGAGCGGATTCGCACTACATCCGAAACGAATCCGATCCGAATCAGACCCGAATCAGTTTCGTTACTACAAGAACTACCAAGGTAGGCCTCTTTCACAGGGGGCTGCCTGGAGAAGTACCACACCTTTGCCAGTTATTCATCCGCCATGCAGTAATGTGCACACATTACTGTGTTCCGGTATGAAGGGCAATGATGCCAGCGAAATTACTGGGCATGACGAGATTCAACAACTCATATCTCAGGGTGACAGGCGCAGTGCAGTGCCGCGCAGAATTATTAATTTTAGAACACTGGGTGGCAATGTGTCTGATATGGGCAATCATGATGCTTACCATCAGGCACCTGATTAGCTCGTCTTGTTACTCACTATCATTTAAAAAAAACACGAAAATAGTTCTACGACTACTTCGGACCGTATTTCACGTATTCGGATATAGTAAATAGGAAGATGTGTTGTTTAGACGGGTTCCGTACCTCAAAAGGAAAAAAGGAACTCTGATCTCTGATAGAATAATAATAATAATAATAGTTTATTTCTCAAAAATAATAGGTACAAATTGCATTATAGCTTAACTGATTATAAACAACAAATGATAATGTTAAGTAAGTTTAACACATTAAGAAAATAACAAACATGAAGTACTCTTCAGGCTATAATGTGTGACCACTAGCCCCCACATCAACAGTATCACTTTGATGTCTGTCTGCCTGTCTGTGTATCTGTCCATCTGTCAAGACACTTTTTCACGGGAACGCGTAGAGACATCAAATGATAACTGTTATCAACAACTCATATATGTGGTTCCTTGCTGGTGTAAAAAAATCAAACTAACGATGTGTTGTAGTGGTAGGCCTCTTTTGCAGGTTATTGCCTGGAGATATTTCCCCAGGCGCCCCCGTGTGCACTAGCAAATATATCGCTAGCAAAGGTGTGGTATTCCACACCTTTGCTAGTTATTCATCCGCCAAGCAGTCAATGTGCAAGCATTACGGTGTTCCGGTCTGAAGGGATATGTTACCAGCGAAAATACTGGGCATGACGATTTTCAACAACTTATATCTCAGGGTGACAGGCGCAGTCACAGAGGAGACTTTCATCCTGATCTGTGGGCGCAGTGCACTGCCGCGCACAATTTTGTCTATTAAAACACTGGGTGCCTTTTTATTTTTTTGAGTTTTTTTTCTTTGTGCAGGATAACATCAAAACTCGTTTGGATTAAATGAGATTTTTTTACCGATTTGTATTGTTATTTTCTAGTCCCTAGTTGTCTTTATTTGACGTAATTAAATGTAGTATTTTTTATATCTTCAAAAATGTGGGTACGTGTGAGCGAGAGGGCGAATTTGCGTAGCACCGCACCTTAACAATTTATTTCACAAAAGGCACTCGCCCATTGAATAAATATAATAAGATTATTGCTACAGTATTTGGCTTCATTAACTTTAATAATAGGCGTAGAGATAAAGAACAATGAAAGATTAATGCACACAGAAGGGATAAAGACGCGAGTCAGAACTGTAATCACAAGGCCGTTGATGAGATTGGTTTGGTACAACACGGCCAGCGCAACTTGGCGAGTCTAAACATAAGCTCTGCGAACATTAGAGCATGTAAACTCGTGAAAAAAACTGTTTATTTATTTATTTATTGTTAAGGACTCCCAACGGGGTATACACAAAGATACAATATTCTTATGACTAGGGATTTAAGTGAATGTGTTCCCGCAATTATAGCATGCACAACTTATAAGCATTAAACTTAGAGGTAGGTATAGTAATTTACATAACTAGCCGGTCTACTGCGTACATTCTAAAAATGAATAATGTCCGGTTTACACGGGCTTTGTAGCTAAGTGCTTAGTACTTAGTATCGACTTGTCGCTTAGTAAATAGGAACGTTTTCTATTCACTTGCACTATTCACAAATACTAATATTAAGCACTAATCAGCGTGTTTACACATGAGGACTTAGTATTAGTGAGAAGTACTAAGCGCTTAGCTACGAAGCCCGTGTAAACCGCCCATAAGGTATGTACTTTATTTAACTAAAATAATTCTTCTTTTATAAGCAACAACATAATATAAACGTAACTTCTATAATATAAATAAAAGAGATATGTACTTAACATTGACTAAAATAAATAAAAATTTAAAAAAGTTTCAGCTGATTTTTAAAATTATGATATTATTATTTGTTTTAGAGATTTTTTTAATTTTGAAATAGGGTCATAAAACATACATTCACGCCTTTTTCCCGAAGGGGTAGGCAGAGATGTACCCAGGACCAACGACATTAATAAATTAGGATTTATTAATGTCGTTGCCCAGGACTCAGTCCCATAGTAGATACACCCACATTTCGCCAGTATGTTATTGGTCCTATGTAAAAGGGGGCGAGCCTATTGCCATATATGGCAATAGGCTCAATTCCACACTTTGCGCAAGGAACTAATAGATGGCGCCTTATGTTTAAAGCTATTTAAAGCGTTTTGTTTAGGTATGGAACCCTACCCTATGCATACATATATATGTATACCGGGCACAGTTCCAGACTCCAGGAAGCTATTGAGATAATTCCTAATGGAAAAATGCAATATTTAGCACTATGCCTGACCTGGGGATCGAACCCGGGACCTCTTGTTTGGTAGTCGAGCATGCGCCCACTACGCCACCGAGGCAGTCATGTCGAAATAGGGTCATTAATGTCTAAATCGTGGTTTTTGGATAGCGAATTGTAATTTCTGCAAAGACGCGAGATGGTGGCGTTAAATCCAAGATTAGTGTTACTGTTTGGTACCTACTGTAAATAAGTTATTGCCAGATAAACAATTTCATTGACGAACAAATGTATTATAAACTCCTCGCCTTGCCTCAACTGCCTCCGTGGCGTAATGGGCTCGATCCCCAGGTCAGGCAGTGTTAAATATTGGATTTTTCCATTAGGAATTATCTCAATAACTGCCTGGAGTCTGGAACTGTGCCCGGTAGATGACAATAGGCTCGCCACCTATTACATGGCACCAATAACATACTGGCGAAATGTGGGTGTATCTATACTATGGGACTGAGTCCTGAGTACACCTCTGCCTACCCCTTCGGGAAAAAGGCGTGAATGTATGTTATGTTATGTTTGTTGTCAGTCCGTCTGTCAAGACACTTTTTAACGGCAACGCGTGGAGATATCAAATTGAAATTGATATCAACTACTCAGATCTGCGGTTCCTTGTGGCTGTAAACAAATCATACTTCTAAGTTAACGCAATCAAAAGTTATGGCCATTTTACTTAACCTCTCCGTTGGCAAATGTCATATTCCGGTAACCGGCAGAGTTATAAGCTTTACCGGACAGTCTTGAACGCAGGAGGCGCTCGACCAAGTAGAGGTTCGTACCAGAGTCTCGTCAGATCTAAAACGTGGCGTCAGATCTAAGACTTGCCCACCACCCAAAAATAACAGAATTAAAATTTTGCGTTTAGATGACGTTTTGTTTTCTAAGTTTATCATATTATAAAGTATTTTTCTAAAACGTAAAAAAATCCACCGTAGCTCGTTCACCCAGATATTTAGTTTTTAATGGTTGCTTTAATGTCTTTATTTTATAATATTTCAATATTCATATGAAGGTAAAAAAACCTGTATCTACCTTAAACTTGTCGCACAACTATTGACTAGCTCAATGTAAAAAGTAAGCACGAATGTTATATTTTATTTATATTATCATTTTATACTGAGGTGTAAAATCCTATTGGTAAACACGTTCACTTAGATAATTGATAAGTCTTCGGACGCGCTCTGACGAGATATCGCACTACCTAACAACAAAAGCTTAAAAATTCGACAACTTTTAAATTGTCGTGTTTTTTTAAATGACCTATGCTGTTGGTCTCCAATGGTCTCTACAGCTTTACCGGGCAGTGGTGAGCGCAGGAGGAGCTCGACCCAAAGTTTAAGGGCGACTAGCACAAGGGCACCTACACGGTACGAACCTCGGCTTGGGCCCGAGCCAGAATACGTGGGGTCAGACTTGCCCTGGCACACCAGAAGGCGATTCCTAGGGCCCTATCAATATCAATCTGTCATCCGCCCACCAATAGGGCCTTCCTCACCCCGCGAGCGAGATTGAGCTCCACGAGCCCCGCTTCGCTGGGAAATCACCTCACGCACACTCTTGCGCGTGTACAAAACTCCATATGTGCAGTGTCTGTGTAGTAGGAAGTTCTATCGCGACTTTTGTTTGGGAATTGGTTGAGTGACCGGGGTGTGCAACAACGGGCCACACCGGGCCGCATCGTCCGCCTGCATTTTTACGGACGCTGCGGCCCGTTGCGGCTATAGTCTGCACGAACCTGATAGCGTGTGTGAAAATTAGCTTTCATGTAGTGCTAGTGTACATGAAAAGGCTCGGACTATAAGTTTAGTGTAAGTCACTTACGTGAGGTTCAGGGGCTGGTGTGACCGGCTTCTCTGACTTGTCGGGAACGAGACAGCACACATCGATATATGACTTGCATGGACCATCACGAACTCTGTAAAAACCACTTATATTGTAAATTCGAAGATTAGATAGTCCTGGGTTCGATCCCCAACTCAGGCAAAAAGTGATAATGGATTTAATGGATGTTAATGGAGTTTGGAAATGTGCTCAGTAGATAGCAATACGCCTGCCTCATAACATGGAATTTAAAAAACATAACTAGCGAAGTGCGATAACTAGCGAACCCAGGACCCAGTCCGTAGACTCACTACGGACTGGGTCCTGGGTACATAGTACATATCTCTGTCTACCCTTTGGGAAAAAGATGTGATGATAAGTTATGCTATTGCGCGGCACGTATAATAGGTGCGAAGGTCAGATTTTCAAGGTTTTTACCTAAAAAGTCGGTTAGGTTTTGGTTTGAAATCACAACACGGTTACAGTACATACAATCTAAGAAGTATCGTTTGCCATTTCATCTTTTCAAGCATCAGCGTAACTCACACAATTGAGTATTTGAATTTTTTTTTAAGCATAAATGGAAAAATCGTTTTATATAAATTTCATAACAAAACTATTTTTAGTTCTTTTATTCGCTATAATTACAAAGTGTAAGTTAAAAAATCATGTTTAATCCAGTACTGAAAACACGCCGACAGTACCCGAACGAGCTCGTGACCTGTAGTGACGTCGCAATGTTATAAAGTACCATACATAACTATAACATAATGACGTCACAATCATGGCGACCACTCGTAGCGCGTTCGTGATCAAGTCGTGACTCTTAATGGAATTTTATCAATTTTGAATAGCTTACAATAAATTTAAAGAAATATAAAGTGATTTTTGAATCGGATGATACATAATTTTCATCAAACTTTCAGAATCAATTTATAAAAAGGCTTTTTTTCAAAAATACTCAATTTGAATAACCTTCGCTTTCATAAATGCGCTAATTGCATAATGCGCTATGCGCTAATTTTAAATAATTTAGGTATTAAGTTTGTATTTTGACTGCCTCTGTGGCGTAGAGGGCGCATGCTCAACTGCCTATCAAGAGGTCCCGGGTTCGATCCCCAGGTCAGGCAGTGTTAAATATTGGATTTTTCCATTAGGAATTATCTCAATAACTGCCTGGAGTCTGGAACTGTGCCCGGTAGATGGCAATAGGCTCGCCCCCTATTACATGGGACCAATAACATACTGGCGAAATGTGGGTGTATCCACTATGGGACTGAGTCCTGGGTACACCTCTGCCACTTCGGGAAAAAGGCGTGAATGTATGTTATGTTTATTAAGTTTGTACGGGGAATTTGTCGGTCGTTACAGTAGCATTTTCTACCAGCTATTCTCAAAACTGGAGCAAATGTAACAGAAATTAGAATTACCTAGGTTTTAAGACCAGGGGTTACCGGCTCTAGAATAGTACCTCACCCTCTCTCCCCGTGGTTGCCGTAAGAGCCGGCTAAGGGCTATAGGATCCAGAGGACGGGCAGCAGTGTCCTCTGCGTAAAACCATCAAACTGCGCTCAAAGCGTGGCCAGTATTGGCAACAACCCCCCCTTATGGGGGAGGCTTATGTTAAGCAGTAGACTTCTAACGGTTGGATGATGAAGGCCAGGGGAGGCCTTCTAGATCAATTCTAGATCAATCTAGTCCGATAATAACGGCTTGCATCCACCGTGTCCCTGCTGTCTTCATTACCAAACAGTTCCTCATTAACCAACCTGATATCAATGACGCCAACACCGTCCGTGTTCACGGTATTGTTGTTAATGTTGCACAGATAGTAAGGCACGCATTCACCTGGCTCATTTTCGTTCGTGGTGCAACTTAGGTCTTCTGGATCTATAATTAGAATATTAGTTCAAAGTTAAGCCATAGTCTTAAACAGTGGCGGTTTTACCAGCAGGCTGAGCCGGCTAAGGGTTAAGAAATCCAGAGGACGGGCAGCAGCAAAAAACCATCGAACTGCGCTCGACAACCCGCCTGCCAAGCCTGTCGAGTATTGGCAACCGAGCCTAGGCAGCAGATTTAAGGGGGCGGCAATTTTTTTAATATTTTAACATAACATACCATCACTCCATTTTCCCGAAGGGGTAGGCAGAGGTGTATCCAGGACTCAGTCCCATAGTATAAGGTACACCCACATTTCGCCAGTGTGTTATTGGTCCCATGTTATAGGGGGCGGGCCTATTGCCATCTACCGGGCACAGTTCCAGACTCCAGGCTGTCACTGAGATAATTCGTAGTGGAAAAATCCTAATAACACTTTGCCTGACCAGGGGATCGAACCCGAGACCTCATGATCAGCAGTTAAGCTTGCACTCACGAGGTGTTAAAAATAGATAAATTATTTTTGTGCCCACGTACTCATGCCTCTTATTTGAATGGCCGGTTGGCTCAGCCGGTAGTGCCCCTGCCTTCTCATGCCTCTTATTTGAATGGCCGGTTGGCTCAGCCGGTAGTGCCCCTGCCTTCTGAGCCGCAGGTACCGGGTTCGATTCCCGGTCAGGTCAAACATTTATTCGCATGAGCATGTCTGTTTGATCTGTGTCTGGGTGTAAAATATAAGTATATCAGTGTTCTGGTTACCACAGTGTTAGTACAGGATTTGCCTAGTTTGGGACCAGATGACCGTGTGTGGAAGTTGTCAAAAAAAAAATCTATCCTAGGCTATAAGTAGAACAATAACTCACCACTTGAAGGTGTAACCACCCCAGGGACCAGAGTAGAAGGTCCAGGACTAGGGTCGGGCGCCCTGTTGGCTGTCTCCGTAGAGGCTGCCGTTGGAGGGGTGCCGAAGATCTGTCCTATAATCGACTCCAGATCTCCATTGTTCTCCTGAGACAAGGCTGCCGCTACCAGGCAGAGGATTGGAAGGTATTTCAACACCTACAAAGAGAATAAACAAATTATACTTGAGACACCATGCTGAGAGGCTACCGGAGAATAGTACCCTATCCTCTCTACCCGTGGTTGCCGTAAGGGCAGGATAAACTGCTTTGTTTAAAGTCAAATATTCACAGCCCTCAACTCGCTTTCAAATGTGACATGCCATTTCTCTTCATCTTAATTTTTAGCAGAGATTTTATATAAGCTATATGCTCGGGGTTTCTTTGCGAGATAAAATCCGGAATGAGGAGATCCGCAGAGAAACGGGAGTTACCGACATAGCTCGCAGAGTAAGCAAGTTGAAGTGGCAATGGGCAGGCCGGCGAGCAACCTCGCAGAGTGGCATTCTATGGGGGAGCCCTATGTTCAGCAGTGGACGTCTTCCGGCTGATGATGATGATGACTCAAAATATAAACATAAAAAAAGAAGTCGACTACTCCATTATAATATTAGTCTGGCTATATAATTCATAAAATATAATAGGGTGTTGTCGCTGACAATTCCGAGCGATTTAATAAAAACAGTAATTTTTGTAGATGATTTTAATTTTTTCTAAAGAAACCGGATTATTTTTAAAAATTCAATAGATTACTCCAGTATTACAGGATTTTCCCCTACCTATAGTATTAAACTGAACATATAAGTACGTTTGTTCTTAATAAAGTAAGAATGCGTTTATAAAAACACTTTTGGCTTAATTTTTGCATTCAGCGCCCTCTTTAACTTATATAACTACTAGCGGGGAGCAATAAATTGCTTGATTTAAATTGATCAATTAAAAAATCTGGCAGTTATTACGCATCAACGGAATAAATGAGATTATGAGTAAGTAGATACGCGGGGTTTCCCTTAACTTGAAAGAAATATACAGTCCGACCTCGTTTGTGTACGTAATACACACTCGTACCTAATATTATGTAAAGAACCTGTGCGTAAATACCTAGGTACAGTAAATCCTAATTATATTCCCGTTATATTGAAATCACAATCGTTTAAATATATCTTAATTCGGACGTTATCTGTCAAAAATGTATAGGATTCGACATAACAAACACCTACACAAGCCGTGTGTTGCTAACATGCAAAAGAAAAAAAAAACGACACTAATTCGATACAATTCATGCTAGAGTCTTGAACATTTTCTAATGTAACATTCTTGCGAATAGTTCAATACAGTGTAAGGCTCAGTGTCCAAGAGCATGTCCATGTTGTGTAACGTTCTTGCGAATGCTCATTGATCCGCTCGCTGAAATGCTGACGGTGAGTGAACAAAACATCGAGCGCCTTCTTCGATGTTCGGTTCGATGAGTATAATGAGTATAATACGCTCAAGTCTGTCACCACCTTTACGTTCTTTCATCATCATCAGCCGGAAGACGTCCACTGCTGAACATAGGCCTTCCCCAAAGAACGTCATAAACTAGTTAATCATATAGTCTTCAACAGCACGCTTGTTGTATGTACGGCTTGGTGATGACAGCAGTTGGAATACTTGGCGCCGGAGCGCGCTAGCACTCGATGAATATATTTTTCTATTTATTTATTTATTTAATAACATAATGATAAGAAGCTTACAGTATAGATACCAACGCGCTAACTATCTTAGTAACATGACTTAAATAAACTCTAATATTAACTGATATAGACCACACTATCATCAAAAAAATTGGTTGTCTGTAAAGTCGGTTTACTGACGATAGTTGAACGTGACAACGCGCTCACTCAAGTAGGAGAGAGACGGATGTCGAACGCTGCCGAACGCAAAGGCCGATTGTGCTTCTTTGTCGCTCGTTCCGCGCTCTCACTTGCACTTCAAGCCTTACATGGAACGCCTCAGAGCGAGGTAACGCCGCATGAGTCATGTTATTTCGTGCGTGCAGCCGGCTCTATTGAATTATAATTAAGACGTTGTCACGTCAAAATATCGACATGTTGGAGCTCGCTTGTGAATGCGTTCAAGACGGATAATGCTCGCGAAGTAGTCGTGTTAGCGTGGCGAGTGCGAGGACCCGAGAACAGTAAATGTCTGCGACGCCCGGTTCGTAGGTAGTTGTCTGGCACAAGAATAACAAACAGTAATAGACTAGTAAGTGTAATTTCCTCCTAAGTTCCAATGTGTCTATACTTATCATTCCTGACACAAACAGAGATGGAAAAAGAGATATACGTGTACCTTACGTTCTTTAATTTACATAAAATAAATAAAATTTTATTTATTATTGTGGCATTGTAATAAACAGGCTAAGATGACCCACTTGACCTTATCGCTGACCCCGACAGATAATATTATGTTTACATACCGGTTTCTATAAGAAAAAATAACGAATATCTTAAGGTTCTTAATAAATTATGCTAACATTAGACTATTTTGTAAAAATCTTATACTTTTCAAAAATAAACAAAAATCATTGATATCGTAGATAGAAACTGAAGCAGCAACACGTTGAAAAAAATAGTGTCTTAACTTGACTTTAGACGCTAATTGCTGTATTTTCCCTGACTTAGTCTGACTCAGACCGTCTCTGTCTTTAATTTGTAGACTTTGTGGATACCTAAGTAGCTATCTACTAGAAGTAGTGGTAGGTATATATATATAGTCAACCTACCAAAATAGCAAATTTTATTTACTGTACCTATCTAATAAAAAGTCATGTTCTTCCCCTATCATTGTGGAATTACTTATCAATCTGCATCAACCAAAAAAAGGCAGACTGAGTCTTCTACAATAAAAACTGAAGCATCATTGTAACTTGTTTGGGGAGGTCTACCTTGAGTGGACCGAAAGGATATTTGCACGCGCACATATAGATAACCTTTTTTTCTAGGTTCACGTGTGTAAATGTGTGTGTGCCATCATGTTTGTATCTTACTATAATTCCTAATGGAAAAATCCAATATTTAACACTTTGCCTTACCTGGGGATCGAACCCGGGACCTCCCGATCGGCAGTCGAGCATGCGCCCTCTACGCCACCGAGGCAGTCAACAATTTGTATGAGAATAATAAATATAAGTTACTTATCAAAATTAGCTACAGAGAAAATGATTAATAAGTAAATAAACAACTTAACAATATGGTTACTTAACCAATGGTTTAAATGTTATTTATATACCTACCTAGGTAGGTACTAAGATAATGTGGTGAGGCGATATCATAACACAAACCACTATGTTCCGATCTGATGTTTTGACAACTAATAAATATATCAGGGTGACAGGCGCGGTCCAGTGCCGCGCCGAATTTAGAATTTTAAAACCCTGGGTGGCACTGTGTCTGATATGGGCAATCATGATGCTTACCATCAGGCACCTGATTTGCTCGTCTTGTAACTCACTATCATAAAAAAATTGAGATTATTAATAATATTTGGTACCTGCGATTATGACTATGCAAGAAATCATAGACTAATAAAAACAATAAGAAAAACTAATAGGTCAAGCTTGTTTATTTCCCTTTTGTTCTCATCCCCGCACAGGATGTCTATTTGCTAAGACAAAACATAAAAAACTTACTAAAAGTCTTCTTAACCTTGAGTTGAAAACTTACCATTTTAATTACTAAACACACTATCTTAATATCACAACACGGTTATAATTCTAGGAATTAATATTAGTTTTTCCTTAAAGCGAGGTCAGAAGCCGCCCGCCGCGGCGCTAGTTTGTTAACGACTGAGTGGTGACCGGTTTTGCAATTATTGTGGACAATATAGGCTCATTATTATGTGAGGTAGAATGTTTAGATCGATCCAGTAACTTGACAATACTAAATAATAATAATAATAATAATAAATTCATAATAATAAAAATAATAATAATAATAAAATAAAATTATCAGGCAATAGTGCGTATAATAAATTAAATTGTACACACCGTAGAGGCCCATATTAATAATACCTTACAGACTAACAACATACATAACAATATAAAACACTTAATTATTATGGCTTAGGAATATTATGATTCGGTTTCGCCTCCCTGAAGCGACGGAACACGATGCCTTCAGGCCAAAATTGTCGATCCAGGAACGTCTCCTTGTATTTCGCCGGAAACCGGAGCTCGTATGACTTGAAAGTCTGCGTTCGCGTAGCCTCCAGCCTTGACAGCGAAATCTTGGAGAAATCCTTTCCCGGAGCTCGTTCTGTGCGCTTTTCGACGATGTAGCGAGCAATCTCCTCACCAGATGTGGTCTTATCAAATCGGGAGAGATATATCGCCATCGTGGGGGCTCTGCGACTCGGATGACTGTAGTCGCAGCGGGAGCGGTGCCGCGTTGGTTGCGGCTTTACATACTTATCTATACTAATATTATAAAGAGAGAAACTTTGTTTTTTTGTTTTTTTGTTTTTTTGTTTGTAACGAATAGGCTCCGAAACTACTGGACCGATTTTAAAAATTCTTTCACTTATGGATAGCTTAATTCAGTGTGAGTGCCATAGGCTATATGAGATTTTGAAAAATAATGGGGATCCGTAAGAAAACTGCAATATTGTGAACCAAGGTGTTACATAATATAATTACCATATTCATAAATTTGCGTGCGCTGTGAAATGCATTGATGGTAGAATAATATAATGTACTAGGGGTTTGTAGTACTTATCAATACCTACAAAACAGTATACATAGATTATATCCATCTTTTTTGGTTTAGTCACAATAATCGAAAAAGTGATTATTTTTCATGCGGTGTGAAAACTATTGGTGGTAGAGTAAAGTAATGTACTAGGGGTTTGTAGTACTTATCAATACCTACAAAACAGTATACATAGATTATATCCATCTTTTTTGGTTTAGTCACAATAATCGAAAAAGTGATTATTTTTCATGCGGTGTGAAAACTATTGGTGGTAGAGTAAAGTAATGTACTAGGGGTTTGTATTACTTATCAATACCTACAAAACAGTATACATAGATTATATCCATCTTTTTTGGTTTAGTCACAATAATCGAAAAAGTGATTATTTTTCATGCGGTGTGAAAACTATTGGTGGTAGAGTAAAGTAATGTACTAGGGGTTTGTAGTACTTATCAATACCTACAAAACAGTATACATAGATTATATCCATCTTTTTTGGTTTAGTCACAATAATCGAAAAAATGATTATTTTTCATGCGGTGTGAAAACTATTGGTGGTAGAGTAAAGTAATGTACTAGGGGTTTGTAGTACTTATCAATACCTACAAAACAGTATACATAGATTATATCCATCTTTTTTGGTTTAGTCACAATAATCGAAAAAGTTATTATTTTTCATGCGGTGTGAAAACTATTGGTGGTAGAGTAAAGTAATGTACTAGGGGTTTGTAGTACTTATCAATACCTACAAAACAGTATACATAGATTCTATACATCTTTTTTGGTTTAGTCACAATAATCGAAAAAGTGATTATTTTTCATGCGGTGTGAAAACTATTGGTGGTAGAGTAAAGTAATGTACTAGGGTTTGTAGTACTTATCAATACCTACAAAACAGTATACATAGATTATATCCATCTATTTTGGTTTAGTCACAATAATTGAAGCAGTGATTATTTTTCATGCGGTGTGAAAACTATTGGTGGTAGAGTAAAATAATGTACTAGGGGTTTGTAGTACTTATTAATACCTACAAAACAGTATACATAGATTATATCCATCTTTTTTGGTTTAGTCACAATAATCGAAACAGTGATTATTTTTCATGCGGTGTGAAAACTATCGGTGGTAGATTAAAGTAATGTACTAGGGGATTGTATTAATTATCAATACCTACAAAACAGTATACATAGATTATATCCATATTTTCTGGTTTAGTCACAATAATCGAAGCAGTGATTATTTTTCATGTGGTGTGAAAAGTATTGGTGGTAGAATAAAGTAATGTACTAGGGGTTTGTAGTACTCATCAATATCTTCAAAATAGCCCACGATAAATTATAACATGTGTTAAGGTTTGGTCATTGTAACAGAAATAGTCATTAATTTGCGTGCGCTGCGTAAACCATTAGGGTTATATTTATTAAAATACAATGTATCACGAATTTACTCCTGATAAACGTCCACTATACCTACTTCTGCTACCCGTGCGAAGCCGGGGCGGGTCGCTAGTTACTTATACTTTATTTGCATTTCTTAGGTAATATTACAGGTTACAGATGGTTGGAAACTATCTTAAAAGTAATGATTAAAACTAAGAACCCTGTTGGGCACTTGCAATATAAAAAGTAACAAGTTCCTACTAAAATTATGAAAATGTACAAAGTTTGTAAGGATGGATGAATGGATGTTTATTACTCTTTTACGCCAAAACTACTGAACCGACTAGGCTGTTTGGTATGAAGATTGTTTAAACCTTGGAATAACACATAGGGTACCTCTTATCCCGATATTCCTACCGGAATTAAGACTACGCGGGTGCAACTGCGGAACACAGCAAGTATCATTATAAAAAAAGTATTTAATAGAATGCCAACTTGAACGCTTTACTAGCTCGATTCAAATAAACCAAGAATCTTGTATGCAAAGATGAGGGTTTTTTAAAAATTTATCCTTGTTTGCTTGGAAGCGTATGAGTTAAAGAACTTATTAGGTACTTAATTTCTACTTAAATAATTATTATCTAAAGAATACCTATTTTATTATTAATGTGCACAAATTATACGTCCGTGGCCCAGCGGAAATATTAATATGCCCGGCTTAAATCTGGAGTCCCTGGAGCGAATCTCACCATGTGGACTTTTCACCTGGATGCTACCGTGTTCCGTATGTCACGTTAAACTGTAGGTCCCAGGGACCTACAGTTTAATTATAGGTATATATTTTACAATTATAGGGACTCCCTATAATTTCCTATAAGATATGTAGGAGACAGTCGATAGATCATGTCGGAGCCGCGTAGGAATCGGCGATCTGAAACTCTGACAATATAGGTTGTCTAATTGAGGTAACTCGTTCAGTTATAAGTTCAATTTACAACACGAGTAAGGAGAGAAAAATTTCACTCACGGGCGGGATTTGAACCACGCACCGTCCGCAGCATTCCGAATGGTGGGCGCTCTACCACTTCCTCCACGGTAGCTCAGTTGGAAGAGCGAATTGTTGTATTTATTCGTATTGTACGTATTTCATGGGAGTAGACCGCTTAGTCTATAAAAAAAAAAATATTAAATTGAATTTATCCAAATATAATAACTACGGACTACATCGTCTACTGGGTTCAGCGTTCAGCGAGGCAACATCTCGAGAAGCGGCGTCGTACTAACATTTGTCGCCCTTACAGCGGGGTGAGAGTCTATTTCCTGATGATGCGTCGTGTAGACGCGAAACACGTGTCGATATATGAATGGTGTCACTAACAAAATAGCATTTCCTCTTTGCATGCAATTTTGCAGGCAGGAGGGCGGTGCAGTGTGCATGTTGTTTTTGACACTAAAAAATCGGAACTAAAAACTAAATATTCTTGTTCTAGGAGTTTGCAATGGAGGTCCGAAAAGTATAACGCCAAATTCAATCAATTACATCGTGATATTCTGTGGAGAAAGCATACAAAAATTAAATGTTTAATATTTATTTCTCAAATCAAATCATGCCAACATTATAATAGTCAATTGAGTAAACACAATTACGTTGAATTGCTTTCGCCTTACTCTGAGAATAAACATTAATAATTAAAAAATTAATTAACTACCGTCAAAAATATTATTCCACCCCTTACCGTTCCTGTACTTATAAATAAGCATTTTATTGCCTAGTTTGAACTGTATTAATTATCGAGTAAAATCCCTTCGATTGGGCCACATTGATTGATCGAAGCATACTTTCAGCCTATTCGCAAATTCCGGTACTACGGCCATGGTGCAGCTTCCCGCCGCCAAATTAATCCGCAATTATAAGCATATTTATTTATCCGTATAGCTTTCATTGTAGTGGCATCAAATTGCGAGAAAAATCGGTCTGAAATAGAAATAATTCTGAACCGTTTGAAATAAATACTGACATGTTCAGAAAAATATACTGATCATTGGGTCAAAATTTTGCTTTCCTGTAAAATACCCCTTAACAATTTTTTAAAAAATCTAATTTTATTAGCCTATTAATATTGTTTATTATCATTATTGCTTCATCAGAGGAGACAGAATTAGTGCAGCTCTGTACCCCTCATTCCACCGCTTCCCTGTGTAGACACGGACTCCCCAGTTTCTTTGCCTAGCCTGGAGGTCTAACCCTGGACCTCCATTAGAGAACCTTACAGCCCCATGGGCCATCAGTTCTAAATGCTATGTTTTAGCCCATTGCCAGTTCAACTTACTAATCCGCTGGGCTATGTTGTATGCAATCTAATTGATCAATATAAATAACATAGGATTTTTTAACAAGCAATTAGTTAAAAGTCAATAAAATTAACAATTTTCATGAAAATAACATGATTTTTTTCGCCGAATAGTTTTCAGTCGCTCGTTATCGGGTGAACTGGAAAGGTTCGAAATGTGGAGATTATGTTTTATGGTAAGAAGTTTCTTTTCCTAATAAAAAAAATATACCTTATAACATACTAGCTGTGCCTCGCGACGAATATCGAGATAAAAAATACCCTGAGAAATCAGAAATTTTATTTGCATAAAAACATGGATACTACATAGGTCTTATCTACTATTATTACAATTTTGTTCCTCACGCTTTTTACCCATAGGGCGTGCAAATGTATTATGTAACTATAATCAAATGTAATTTTCATAAAACAACATATTTTTAGAAAATTATAATATATAGATAATTATAAAAATATTATACAATTTATTAATTTATAACCTATGAAATTAAAATTATATAGTCTTATTAAGTAGTACCTATTACTTATTACATTGAATGTTTTATCCCAGAGTCTAAACTATGTACATACCGAATTTCAGCCTAGTCATTTATATTAGTAGGAAGAGCTAGCTGTGCCAACTCAACTCCAGCGCTATCTAGCGCTGCTTTTGTGTGTGTATATTTATTTCGCAAAAAGCGAACAGACAATCGCTGGACAAAACGAGCTACAGAATGGATCCCACTAGAGGAAAAACGTCAACAAGGAAGACCACGAAAGAGATGGAGAGACATCTTTATACAAAGATGTGGACCGTATTGGATGAGGAGAGCGAGAGACAGAGACGATTGGAAAGATTTAGGGGAGGCCTACGCCTCTGAGGCGACTACTGCATGATAAATATATAATAAATTATAATGTTCCTTTATATAAATAAATGCCTACCTATAATAAACTTATATATAATAACAAATATGTATTGTCTAAATACATTTTAGAATATAAGTACTTACATACTATATACTTACATTAGATATTTTAAACTATGTTAATTAAGATAATATTTAGAGCAGTAGATAAATAAAGGCTTTTTTATTTTATTTTATTTATTTATATTTATTTCATTTTAGCGCTAAACTTACTAAGCTGAAATTTGGTATATAGATAGCTTAGACCCCGGAATAACCCAAAGGGTACTTTTTTCCCCGATATTCCCACGGGAACGAACACTACGCGGGTGAAACCGCGGGGCATTTCAATATATATATTTATTATCTCTTACAGATATCGTGCATAACTTCAATATCTTTCTCTGATCCATCGGTAAACTTCAACTTCGAATACCCAAACGTAAGTTTTATACTAATTTTATAAGTATTTTGCAAAGAAAATCAGGTATAATATGAGAACGACTGCTCAATTGCCCCAACTGACCCTAGCTTATATAAAACAAGGGGTGGGCAGAGCATGTACACGGGACTCGGTCCTATAGTAGATACACCCACGTTTCGCCAGTATGTCATTGGTCCCATGTAATAGGGGGCGAGCCTATTGCCATCTACAGGGCACAGTTCCAGACTCCAGGCAGTTATTAAGATAATTCCTTATGGAAAATCCAACACTTTGCCTGACCTGGGGATAGAACCCAGATCCTTCATGATTGGCCGTCGAGCATGCGCCCACTTTTAATGAATTTTTTTAATGATGTTTCAGATTTTTTTCATGTGGGTGTATCTACTATGGGACTGAGTCCTGGGTACATCTCTGTCTACCCCTTCGGGAAAAAAGGCGTGAATGTATGTTATGTTTTATGTTATGTTTCAGGTAAAAGATGATATTTACGAGCAGCCTGTAAACTTCATGGCGCCCGCGAAATCAGCTCACGCAAAGGATCAGGTAGAATACAATGAATATTATTATTTAATTTAGGTATCTATCTGAGCGCTTGGTCGCGGCGACGCGTGATCAAAATGCTGTCGTTTATCTGGCTCAACGTATAAGCCTAAGTATAAGTATATGAATAGCAATATTCAACGTGACAATGCCGCCAGTTTCTTGAGTACGCTGCCGTCTGACTATGGTTTAGAGCGCTAGTTTTTTCTAATAGACTTACATGGGTTGTCCACGTTATTTATTATGACTTGACTCGAACGGTGTAATTGGGGTGGCCCCCCCGGTCTTTTGAAAGGCGAACACGGATACCATTTCTAGTCCAGCGCGCAGAGGACCCTTTGAGCTTTGATAATCTAAAGACAATGCATAACACCTATCGGTGTCCATCTCTGAAACCATCTACAGAAGATGAGCTCATAGCGACAGCTCCCGCTAGGGGCAAGGCTCATTGTGAATGGATGGAAACTACTTGATTGATCTATGGATGTGATTTCTAGATGGATGGTAACCGGGCTATTGCTAGAGACTCCGGCACTTGCCACTTCCGTCTCATGAGGACATATTCGGCAACCAATGACTCGCCGCTCACTAAATGGGGCCTCTATAAAGGCTCTCCACAAAGGAATAAAGGCGACGAGAGGGGCAACTTTCGTGCTTGCGGCGGCGTGTAGGAGAGGTGTCCTGGGACTTTAAACAGCTCACACGTTGCATTACCCTCGGGTCGAATCACGCTCGCCCACTCACCACTTATGCTTCATCCTCCCTCGATCACGAGGCTCGCACGACTCCACTCTGGCCGCCCAGTGAAGGCACGCCAGAGGTAGGAGACTATTCCTCGTCAGTGTTCACTCCAACCGGCCGTAGAAGGCAAGCCGGATGATGAACATAACCCTCCTCGGGAGCACTCGGGTCCGTAGAGTTGTTACTCCCTGTTGGCTCTATAGACTTGAATGAATGAATAAATGAATAGACATTCGAAGTGTTTTAAAGCATATTATATTTAGTTATGATAAAATTAGTAAATTATCGATCCACAGATTCATTTAACCATCAATCGATTGCTCTAGTCATCATCATTATCATCATCTAAGTTGGAGGTCCGCTGCTGGATATAGGTCTTCCCCAAAGGGGGGGTTTTACCAATACTCGCTACGCTTGGCATGTAGTTCGTTGTATTTTCTCTAAGGATGCTGCTGCCTGTCCTCTGGAGCTCATAACTCTTACCGGTAACAATGGGCTGAGAGGGTGAGGTACTAATCTTACAGCCCGGAAACCCACGGCACTAGTAACACTCTTCTTCCCCATAGGAACAAACCCATGATATTCACACCCGCCCCGGCGAAGATTCCTGGGCACCGTACGACTTCTCCAAGTTCGACGCGTACCTCTCCAAGCATGGTGGAGATGCTGCAGAGCATAACCGCATCAAGAGACGAGCTAAGGTAAAATACATCTTATAGATAGATAGATAGATAAACACTTTATTGTACACCAAAACATGGACATAACAATACAGTAATAACAATTAAAACAAATCTTAGGCTAGTATAAGTGGCGGTCTTATCGCTTAAAGCGATTTCTTCCAGACAACCAGAAGGAAAGGAACACTTCAAGAATATACTTAAAGCATTCTATTTAGCAGCGACAAAATTGTCTTTATATGATATTCGGAGGACACAGGGGAGTACAAAACATCGATTTGGTAAATTTTTCATGGGATTATGGGAAATTTCTCGTAGCTAGGGGAACTGAAGGTACCCTACTTAGGTCATCGACATACTTAGGTCTTCAGCAGTAGTCATCCCACTGCAGAGCATAGGTCCTCTTGTGAATAAATGAATTAATGATAACTCTTTATTGGTACCAGAAAATAACAAAGAATAAAACTTTTAACTAGAAAGTAACAACTGGCGGCCTTATCGCTTAGAGCGATCTCTTCCAGACTACCATGCAGGGAAAGGAAATACAGATACTGAAGGGACGGTGGATTTAGACACAAGTACTTAAATAAATGAAATACATACCAAATAATATATACCTACTCGTAATACCATACTATAAACCAATACATAATATACTAAGATTATAGATATATAATATATACAAAGAATATATTATATAGGTACACAATCGAGACAACAAATAATATTCGTAAGAAATTACTTTGAGACGTAGTTTTTTTTTGTGCACACGTTTAATTGCGATGGAAAGATCATTATTCCTTGTGGCTGTTCTTTAGCATGCAAGTAATCGTAGCCAACCACTGAAACTATATTCCCTATTCAGTGTATCCAACGGTCTTTGTTCCAAAAATGAATCACGTTCAAAAAAGTAACTTGCTTTTCAAACGTTTATTTGTACCTAATTGAAAAAAGCTTGAAGCCGCAACAACCTTGACTTTATTAACAGTGTAAGAAAATATCAGGGCAGCAACGTTTGTTTCGCATTTGGCAATTACGATTTCTGAACGCCTTTAAATTTTTGATTTTACGTGAGAAGAAAATTATTCTTGTGTATGATGATGATGATTAGGCGCTCCGCACAGTGCAATTTTAGTTGAAGAAGCTATCAACATATTTGAGAAACTTTTTGAAACTTTTGACATCAAAATGCTTAAGGACACACGTAAAAATTAAGTGATAAAAGTGACAATTCTCACCAAGTAACTTTTAAAAACCCATCTTCCGTGACAAGACCAACCAACTTCACTCTTCATTACGTGAATGTCGCACACTGTGCGATTTTCCCGTTCTTTTCCGCCGCATTCGTGCAAACTGTGGAATGATCTCCCTGCTGCGGTCTTCCCGTTGAGCTACAAAGTTCTTCAAAAGGAGAGTGAATAGAGTCTTCAAGGATCGGCAACATACTGGCAATATCCCTGGTGTTGCAGGTATCCATAGGCGGCGGTAACCGCTCACTATCTTGCACACCGTTGGCTTGTTTGGCATAAAAACTGACAAGATATTTTCTGCCGCAGACTCGCACCAAACGATTTAACACGATGAGTGGACCGAAGCTTCGCGAGCGACCTCACCACTACCTCTACCCAGAACCAGTAAAAGACCGCATAATAGAATTCACCACCGAACCTCCAAAGAAGCCAGGAATCCTCCCCGACCAGATGAACCCTGGCGTCATCTTCCGAGTGAGAATGTCCGACGCTATCTTGCGAATAAAACAACGGATGTACGAAGACCCAGAAAGGCATATCGAAGCCGATATAATATATACAAACTTAATAAAAAAAGTCGTAATGGATGAGATTACAAAGTTCCACAATCTGCTCCTGATGTACAAAACAGACAAGAGCATTAAGGAGCATTTGGGTGAATGCGGCGGACGGATCTACAAGTTCATAAGTTACATGACAATCAAAGTGCATATTTACTGTTTGTTTGACGCGTTGTGGATTGATGGCAACCCGTACGTGATTGGTGACGAGTATTCGGTGACTCCTGTGGAAGTGCCGCCGATGTTGCAGTGCGATGCCGCTGAATGTAATTCGGTTGTGTTTGTGGATTCCATCACCGAGCCCAAAGATGTTGATGAGTGAAGGAATAAAGGTGGAAATTAATTATATTGTTTTATTTATATATTTTTATACATCTTTATGTGTTTACACAAACTCAAGTCTACTAGGAACTAGAAAATAACAATACAAACTTTCAGTAAAAAATCCAATTTAATCCAAACACGTAACATGTAACATTTTTTATATCTTCAAAAATGTGGGTAAGTGTGAGCGAGAGGGCGGATTAGCTTTGCCCTGGGTACACCTCTGCCTGCCCCTTCGGGAAAAAGGCGTGATTGTATGTTATGTCATCTTAATCACCGTTATGTTAGGACGGGGCGTCTACGCCGGGGGTGCTTCCAAGGCTTTGAATATAATATATTACGCTGGCTGTAGACTGTAGCATCAGGTCAAGCCGGTAGAACGCACGAAACCACTTTTTAACACTACGGTGTGGTGTGGTTGCAGTGTGGTTATGATCCGTGTCAAACAACTCTTACAAAGATTATAATGAGTCTAGTACTATGATGTGTTCATTACGAAAAAAATTGCTCTGGTTGACCATAAGTGTGTACGTGATGGTTCGTTACGGCTACACGCACGGCCAACCTGATTTGACATTTAATTTCAAATGCAATATGGCGGATCTAAGGGCGCGTCCAGATCTGGCGAACGGGATCTGCTCGAGTGTATTGGAAATCTATACGCGCGCTTAAGAAGCAGTATGTGTAAGGAACAGTAAACTGAGATGCATGCGCCCGAGCGGCGCATTCGCCAGATCTGGTCGAGTCCTAATATTATAGCCAAATTTTTTTTATATTGTGCCGGAGCTAGGACGATTTAACCACATTCGTTCAAGTGGCGGAGTTAATGTGAAAAATAGTTAGTTATCAGTGTTAGCCACCATTTACCGTTTGGCAGTTCAATTTTGCCTTGAAGGATTTGAATTTATACATATTGAAAAAATCATAACTCCACGGTTTTACGGCGAAGGTTATTGATATTGTGTTAGTTAAGCCGAAGGTTAAGGTTAAGGTTGAAAAGTTGAAACGTCAAACGGTACTTCTTAGATTTGCTGGGCTATTTAGTAGTTTTAGAACGCCTATAGGCGTTAATAGAAAAAATATAAAAATTTCGCCGATGACTAGTATCTCCACGGTAGCTGCAGTTGGTAGAGTGCCGCCACGCGGATTGGCGCGAAAGGGGCGGGTTCAAATCCATTTATGCGGTATTAAAACAAAAATTAGTTCATGCATTTTTATATACTATATTTTACTATGTAGCTACAAAACAATGTATCTCAAGAATTCTGGGAAGAACTGCCTTCTGGTCCACAGCTTCCGCTTTTCCAGGTGTCAGGGCGTCCACTAACTAATTGTTAAAAAGTTTTGTAGACAAATAAATGATTTATTTCAAGTGGTAGACCGCTCAGTCTATAAATATATAAAACAGTAGACTTCTGGATCAAGAATCTAAAGTTTTTAGTTCCGATTTTTAGTGTCAAAAACAACATACACAGTGCATTTTGTTTTTGACGGTGATAAGGAAATTTTCCTGTCACCCGAATTTTGGCCCGAAGCCCGAAGGAATTGTGTTCCGGCGCTTCAGGGAGGCAAGACCGAAAATAATACCTACCTAGTGTTTAATATAATAATGTTATTTTGTATTTTTTTATGTATGTTAGTCTGTAAGGTATTTATTAATGTGGGCCTCTGGTGTAATTTGTAATTTGGAATAATTTGTTATGCGTACTATTGATTTCGCCTGAAATAAATGAATTTATTTATTTGACACTAAAAATTGGAACTAAAAACTAAAGATTCTTGTTCCATGTACTGATTTACATTATAATAAGCCTTCTTTAGTAAAGCAGATTTTATATAGGATTTGAATTTACCCTCTGAGAGCCCAGTTATCTCGTTTGGGATTTTATTATAGAAACGTACCTACACTATTTCCTAAGAATGATTTTTTATTTGTTTTAAATAATCTAAAGCTAGGTACAGCTATTTCGTCTTTATTCCTAGTATTAAAATTATGGAGGTCACTATTTAATTTGAATTTATGTAAATTTTTACGCACATACCTATATATGATGTTCTCATAGATTATTTTAATCAATTACTTATAAAACATTTCTAAAGATGTATCCGTCTATAGAGACGTCGCGGTGGCAGGCGTCGAAACAGAATGAAGACCACCAGCTCACCTGAAGAAGTCTATGTAAGGAATTACTGAAATTACCTATATATATATAATATATATATATATATATATATATATATATATATAATTATTATATATCTACTAGCGGTGCCCCACGGTTTCGACCGCGTGGTCTTCGTTCCCGTGGGAATGTCGGGATAAAAAGTACCCTATGTGTTATTCCAGGAACTCAACTATCTACATACCGAATTTCAGCCCAATTGATTCAGTAGTTTTGGCGTGAAAGATTAACAAAATATTTATGCTAGAACCGTAAGGTTAAACGTCACGCATACAAAACATTTTTTTTTATGATAGTGAGTATCTAACAAGACGAGCAAATCAGGTGCCTGATGGTAAGCATCATGATTGCCCATATCAGACTACTACAGTGCTACCCAGTGTTTAAAAATTCAAAATTCTGCGCGGCACTGCACTGCGCCTGTCACCCTGAGATATGAGTTGTTGAATCTTATCATGCCCAGTAATTTCGCTGGTAACATTGCCCTTCAGACTGGAACACAGTAATGTTTGCACATTACTGCTTGACATATGAATAACTGGCAAAGGTGTGGTACTTCCCCAGGCGGCCACCTGCAAAAGAGGCCTACCACTACAAAAAAATACACAAATATGAAGAAATAGGTAATAATATTCCACTCTATTGTTTGTTGTTGGCTCTGGATCTGGCCTTTATTTGCGCGAAAACATATTTAATTAAAGAAAACCTTATATGTTTTATTTGCTATTTGAAAAAACATTAACATAACCTAAAATTTACATTTTTATAATTTTCTTAAACAATTAATTGAGTGGAAAATTATTCCCTATTTCTTCATATCTATGTATTTTCATTTTATATGGGTGACGTTTAAACTTAAATATAATATGTCTTTTTCAATCAAGAACCTAGAAAAAGAAGCGGACGGAATCTTCTAAAAAAGCACAATTGTTTGTGGAGGTCTACCTTGAGTGGAAAGAAAGGATTTTTGTACTAAAAGCTCGATCAGTAACCACTTAAGCTGACCCCTAAATGCTTCTGCGCATGCACAATTCACACCTTTTTTCTACGGTTATGAGTGTGAATGCGTGCGTGCCGTCGGCCGCTATGTTTGTATTAGCGAGCTGGCTTACTATGGTGCTTTACTTTTTGGTTAGAATACTCTGTTCACTAATAATGCTAATAATGTATTAAGCCTAGTGTGTCTTAATAATCGATTTTTCTTTCTTTCTTTCTTATTACTTTACTTAGGTACCCTTAATTGACCAGTTTACTTTTAGGTCCAGTCAATAAACTCGTCCAGACCGGAAACGGACCCGGTGGCAGAACGTCGCGCCGACAACTGGTCCAGCCAGCAGGGACAAGGCAAAAAGAAGAAGCATAGGAAGGACAGACCACGCATCTCTGACACTTATGAACCTCCTGTCAAAGTGAGTATTCAACCACGAACCTACTAGCCAAAGGGACCGCACGCTGTTAACCGTAATTACGGTCCGAGCGAGAGGCACCATAATAAGTCCTTTGTCCCTGTCTAGTGTTTATTTACATCATCGCTGATACAAATTCCCCAACCTGAATTGTTGCCGTGTGGTTCCTGGCTATATAACACGGCCACCCTTTTCTCATCTGGTGGGAGCCGTGAGACCCGGTAGAGGGACATAATCAGAGAGTGAGCAGCGCTCTCCGGCACCAAGTATTCCAACTGCTGCGATCACCAAACCGCACAAATAGCGTGCTGATTACAGCAAAATCGATAAAAATAGTTTATGGCGTTCTACGCACACGTCCGAAACGAATCCGATCCGAATCCGTGGAATACGGTCCGAAGTATTCGAAGAACAATTTGCGTACGAATTTCGTCATCGGATTTCTCTGCGTTATCTGAGAATCTCCATTTTGGAGACGATATTGACGGACCCCAGGATCAAGTATTAGAAGACGGACTGAAGTAGCCATAGTTTTAGTTTTTTGAACACTCGCGCACTGCGTCCAGACCGAGCACATGTGCGAAAAGCATTATCCAAATTCGGTTAGTCTTCCGAATAACGGATTCGGATCAGATTCGTTTAGGACGTATACTGCGTAACCGTCTTAATGCACTGTGCATTAGAACGGACTCAGTACGACATAAATGTGTATTTTGATTGACTCACTCAAGGAAACAATAACAAATTGCACAACGGTTCATGCACCAATGCGCTTATCTAAGGGCTAGGCCACAACGCTGCGTTGCGGTGTCGCATCGCAAAATCTACGAAGCCGCACGACGCATTGTGGAAATTTCCGATACGACGACGCGCTGTCTTTTAATTGGTTTTCTTGAAGTTATTTAGTTTCAGAAGTTTTTCTTGATGCGTTCAATTTCGCAATTGAGTAGGTATATGAATTTTTTTTGCATAAATGGATAAGATTCGTAACAAAACAATTCTTTTTTTATTCGCTCTTTTTTTAATTCAATATCTTTATTGATATAATAAATATGGTACAGGTGTGGTACAGGTTTATTTTGAATCCATAGGCTTCCGAACTAGTAAAAACTGTGTTTCAGGAGCCAGTGGCTTCTCCTGTTTATAAACTATATTATGTCACTATAATATGTTATCAGATTATAATAATATTATTTTCTCAGTAAAGAGGTTTTTGTGTGAAAATTACTCAAATATAAATTTAAAAAATCAGATGCCTGATGGTAAGCATCATGATTGCCCATATCAGACACAGTGCCACCCAGTGTTTTAATATTCATAATTTTGTGCGGCACTGCACTGCGCCTGTCACCCCGAGATATTAGTTGACCGGAACACAGTAATGTTTGTACATTACTGCTCGGCGGATGAATAACAGGCAAAGGTGTGGTACTCCACCAGGCAGCCCCCTGCAAAAGAGGCCCACCACTACAAACGTATTAAATTCAAAAATCATTGTAGGATTGGGAAGCAGGCTTCGTCGAAATGCCTAAAGATTTGTACCAGGCGCATCTGCGACCAGGAGTTATATTCAGGATCCACATGTCGGAAGCTATCCTCAAAATGCAGTATCGAAAGTAAGTTATTTATTTTCTTTCTAAGGCTTCGATCCCCAGGCAAGCAAAACTATTACTTCGTTTAGAAGCGTCACTCACCTCTCCCGACATTAGACCCCCGTCTGCAACCAGCAGCAGCATGCCCATACTTACGCACACATTTAATAAATAAAAAAAAAGTATTTATTGCCATATTCCATAAAACATAATCCTATATTAATTAATATATTAATATAATATTAAACTAGCTTATATTAATTACTTATATTAATACTGGCGAAAAGTGGGTGTATTTACTATGGGACTGAATCCTGGGTACACCTCTGCCCACCCCTTAGGGAAAAAGGCGTGAATGTATGTTATGTTATGTTTTATATATTAATAACTATATTTATATATATATATGGCAATCGGGAATCGGCAATCGGGAAATATGGCACACGTAGCTATAATATATAATAATATAAATCATAGCAAGGCATATTAAGATATATTTTTTACAAATATTCGAGTGACCGCACACGCAGCTATAATATATATTTCTATGACGTCACCAACATATACCGTTATATATATTATTGCATATTAATATAAACTACGGTTTCAATGAAATAAAGGCTTAAATATAATATATTATAGCTACGTGTGTGACGGGCTTTATGCTACGCAAGGAGATCTTACGCAGCGATGATTTTCTGCATATCCCGCGTTGCTCGATCTGAGATCTTAGTCGAGAGAAATTAAGAAAACACAATCAGCAAACTACATACCTAATACAATGACGTTGAATTGCTTCTTACTAACCTAATATCAAAATTGTACTCACAATATATTTAATAAATACATGCGTATTGATGCGTGTACACACGGTATGTTTTCTACGTAGATAGTAGGGGTCGATTGTATGAAGTGACGGGGGTCTGCTGCAGATCAGGCAGTGTTATTGGATATTCCATTATCCATTGAATAATTAATTCCCTTTTTTACTTATATTCTTATACCCCACGATATTCCCTCGGGACCGAAGACTACGCGGGTGAAACCGCGGGGCACAGCTAGTATTTATATAAATAAGAAAGTTTTTGAGGATGGATTGATGTTTGTTACTCTTTCACACCAAAACTACTGAACCGATTGGACTGAAATTCGGTATGCGAGAGATGCAATTATAATCTAAGGAGTATCTGCATAATTTTAAAACGTTTAAACATTTCCGTATGTACCTATGTCAGGATCGTAGCAAATGGAAAGAAATAGTCCCTGCCTATGTATGTTAATTATTCCCAGTTACGGCGAAGACAAAGACGAGTCAGTGATAGAGGCTGATGTGGAGTACCTTCGTCTAACGAGGAAGGTAATCAACGACGAGATCACCAAGTTTGAAGACCTCAAGTGGCTGGTCGGTTGGTTTAACAATCGTTCTGATCTCATCCAAGAGCATATGTGTAATACTAGATATTATGCTGTAGGTATGTATTTTTTACATATTTTTAAACGGTTTTAGCCAGTCCTGCAGGGCTAGCATGCAAACCGCGAGATAACGTTTATCGAAGCGTTTTCTAGATTTGTAACGTCAAATGTCACTTTCTCGATAGTAATTAGAATGCTAGCGTGCAAGCTTCTGTCGATTAACAGGATACAGGACCTCTTAGCAGTTCGACACAATCCTATGGAAAATTGACAAAATCGATGTTTTGTATTCCCCTGTTTCCTCCGAATACAGTTAACCTATTTGATATATTTAAGTATATCCTGATATTTTAAAGTTTAAGTAAAGCTTGTCCCTATCATTTTATTTTTGTTTATAAACTCTAAATTGTTTGTAGTGAACGTCCAATCACGCGAGCAAAACTGCGATTTTTGGAAGTTCACTATGAAAAAACCAAGGGTTTATAAGAAAAATTAAAATGACAGGGACATAGGTTACTTCACTATAAAAATATCAGGATATAAATTTATAGAATGGGTTTATTATATTCGGAGGAAACAGGGGAATACAAAACATCGATTTGGTAAATTTTTCATAGGATTGTGTCAAATTCCTAGAAGTTCATGTACCTACGCTCTTAATAGTCGTCGTCGAAATGGATTTGTCTACGGTGGATATACATCTATGTGGGAACACCACTAACGTTTATTTATTTTCATATGAATTGGTCTGTTTCGTTTGGAATAATGTAATTAAAATAAAGAGACATTGAGGACGCTGCTGCCCGTCCTCCTCTGGAGCTGATAACCTAAGTAGATCCGTAAAATCTTTTCTTCTTTAAAACCTTTCCTTCCAGGTATACCCCCGACAACATTCACACACAGCGAAGAGTACATGAAACGCATGTGTTTGTTCGACAACGTGTACATAGACCACATACCGTACGTGGTGGGAGAGGATGGCTCGCTAATGGCCGCGGTGGCGCCTCCTGTCTTGCATTGCGACGCGGCTACATGCACTTCTGTGCCGTTTATTGACAGGTGAGTTTGTTTGCTATAGGTCCCACACAAGCGGTGTGCCTGATGGCTCGCGGTTACCGCCGCCTATGGATACCTGCAACACCAGGGGCCAGTATGCTGCCGAACCTTGTCCTCCCTCCTTGTGAAGAGCCCCATGTTGTAGCTCAACGAGAAGACCGCAGCTGGGAGATCATTACACAGTTTACACGTATGTGGCAGAAAAGAACGGGAAACTCTCATGCGATGGCGGGTAGAACGGTGATAGTGACGCCGGTATCAGGTTGAAAATTTCATCAGAACACTCCCCGTTTTAAATGCGGTAAAAGAACTAAGACACCCTATGTCTCGGCGCATACTGAGTGGTTCTTGGTGTTCGGTGAGCTTGGGGTGGTCGACTATTCTGACAGCTCTACGCTGTAAGGCATCTAGTGGGTCAAGCTGGTACTTGGGTAAAGATATACTTAAGATGTACAGTGGCGCAGACATAACATGGTGTAGCGTAGCCCCAGCGCCTAGCGGGAATATGCCCGTCTTTAAATTCAGAGTCCCTGGATCGAATCTTACGATGTGGACTTTCATCTGGGCGCTACCGTGTTTCGGATGGCAAGATAAACTGTAGGTTCCTATAGTTTCCTATAAGATATGAAGGAGGCAGTCCTTAGTTCATTTCGGACGCCTTGTAGGATTCTTGGCAACCTGAAACTGTCAATATGGGTTGTTCACATCCTACTAATATTATAAATGCAAAAGTTTGTGAGAATGGATGGATGGATGTTTGTTACTCTTTCATGTCAAAACTACTGAACCGATTAGGCTGAAATTTGGTATGTAGGTAGCTTAGACCCTGGGTTAACACATGCGCTACTTTGTTTTCCGACATTCACACGGCAACGATGACAACGCAGGTGATACCGCAGCATTCAGCTAAGTAACCCATATGAATAGACCTACAGAATGTGTGGACTTGTGGACGTCAAATCAGCCGCCGCAACGTGGAGTTCTGCGCAGATTTCAGCGTTGCGGTGCCGCACGGCTCTGTTGTGTTTTCGCTCTTAGTAATTCCTGGATATATTTGTACATGTTTGTATACTATATTAAGAATTTTATATATTAGTACTATATAATAAATAGATACATGTGTAATATTAGGGTTTATGTTTATAGGTATATATAGACCAAGTATGTATTTTACTCACCTAGATTCTATATTTATTTATTAGAAAGTCTCTGTAACACCGACCAAATGTTTATTACGGTTCTCTCCTCTCCCTGCACGGTTGTCTGGAAGAGATCGCTGTTAGCGATAAGACCGCCCATTGTTACACTAGTTATTATTAATTGTTATTAGTTTTAAGAACTTCTTGTGGTGTACCAATAAAGCGTTTATCTATCTATCTATAATTCCAGTCTAATGTTCGACGAGCGTTTCGGTCGTACGAACGTGCGCACAGTAACGCGATGCCAGGCGAGCTGTCGCGCGCACTGCAGGAACGATCCCGACTGTCTCAAGAGATGCTCCGATAGATGTCTCAGGAACGACTGAACTCTATATAAATACATTATACTGAATTGAACACCAGTGTTTTATTTATCACTTTTTCATTTAGCTTAATAAATGACATTAAATTGCTTATACCAAGAGTAATCAAATGGATATTTTTATGAAGAACAATTCCGTAATTCATAGTATTCATATAAGAGGGCGTCTATCAATTACGTGAGGCGTTTGGGGGAAATTGGGGGGAATCTGAATCTCACCAAATCTCACATAGGCGAGAGACACGTAACTTTTTCCGGATTTCAAAATACAGGATATAAAATTCCGAGAAATCTGGGTTAACAGGAAAGAGGACCTCTTAACGGTTTGACACAAAAATTTACTAAATCGGTGTGTTATATTCCCCTGTTTCCTCCGAATACAGTAAACCTATTTGATATATTTATCCTAATACTTACTATTATAAAGGCGAAAGTTTGTAAGTATGGATGTATGTATGGATGTTTGTTACTCTTTCACGCCAAAACTACTGAACCGATTGGGCTGAAATTTGGTACGTAAGTAGCTTAGACCCTGGAATAACACATAGGGTACTTTTTATCCCGATATTCCCACGGGAACGAAGACTACGCGGGTGAAACCGCGGGTCACAGCTAGTATCCTGATATTTTAAAGATGAAGCAAAGTATGTCCCTATAATTTTTAATTTTGTTCATAAACTCTACATTTTTTGTATTGAACGTCCAATCACGCGACTAAAACTGGGATTTTTTGGAAGTTCACCATGAAAAAGCCAAGGATTTATAAGAGAAACTATAATGACAGGGACATGGTTACTTCACTATACAAATATAAGGACATCAATTTAGAGAACGGGTTAATTTAATTATATTCGGAGGTAACAGGGGAATACAAAACATCGATTTGGTAAATTTTTCCTAGGATTGTGTCATATTTCTAGAAGGCCATGTACCCTTTTAAGGCATACACGCACTCGTACGTATGCGTAATGTAGGGTTCCATACCTAGATTCCTGATACCGCCTTCTTTTAAGAACAGCGCCTTTTATTTGCAAGCTAAAACAAAATTAGTAATTACAATTTTTTTGACTTGCTCGGTGGCGTAGAGGGCGCATGCTCGACTGCCATTCAAGAGGTCCCGGATTCGATCCCCAGGTCAGGCATAGTGTTAAATATTGAATTTTTCTATTAGGAATTATCTCAATAACTGCCTGGAGTCTGGAACTGTGCCCGGTAGATGGCAATAGGCTCGCCACCTATTACATGGGACCAATAACATACTGGCGAAATGTGGGTGTATCTACTATGGGACTGAGTCCTGGGTACACCTCTGCCTACCCCTTAGGGAAAAAGGCGTGAATGTATGTTATGTTTATGTTTACAATTTTTTTGTAAAATTTTACGGTTTTGGGAATAAATCGTTTTATAAAAACCTATAAGTATGAAATATAATCCAAAAAGTGGATCACATATTGAGATTCGAACCTTACCCCTTCAGCTCGTAAACCTATGCCTCGCACACCGGAGCCAAGGAAACATTAGAGATAACAAAATTTTGTTTTTATATGTGCAAAGTATGTATGCATGCAGTAAAATGGCCATGACATTTGATCGAGTTAACTTAAAATGCACAGTGCAGTGCCGCGCAGAATTTTGAATTTTAAAACACTGAGTGTCACTGTGTCTGATATGGGCAATCATGATGCTTACCATCAGGCACCTGATTTGCTCGTCTTGTCACGCAATATCATGAAAAAAAAAAATATGACTTTTCAGCAACAAGGGGCCGCAAACCTGAAAATTTGATAATTAATAATTATTTATTCATACTCCGAACAATACCACACTCCTAAGAGGTTCCAGGAATACTGTTCAAAGGCCCATGTTACGCAATAGAAAAAAAACATAAACATACATTCACGCCTTTTTCCCGAAGGGGTAGGCAGAGGTGTACCCAGGACTCAGTCCCATAGTAGATACACCCACATTTCGCCAGTATGTTATTGGTTCCATGTAATAGGGGGCGAGCCTATTGCCATCTACCGGGCACAGTTCCAGACTCCAGGCAATTATTGAGATAATTCCAAATGGAAAAATACAATATTTAACACTTTGCCTGACCTGAGGATCGAACCCGGGACCTCTTGATTGGCAGTCGAGCATGCGCCCACTACGCCACCTAGGCAGTCTTACGCAATAGAGATGGGATATAATAATATAATGAAAAATTAGAAGTGTTCCTAATCGATGGATTCCCGCTTAATAAGCTGTCTATTCGCTTGAAATACATTAAGAATATGGTAGATAGATAGATAGATAGATAGATAATACTTTATTGTACACCACACACAAAGAAAATAACATTACAGGATACAGAAACTAACTTAAATGTACAAGCGGCGGTCTTATCGCTAATAAGCGATTTCTTCCAGACAACCGATGGATGGAGAGGATTTATTTACAGCAGAAAGACGGTGGCGCATCTTAACCGTTTATACTACCAATGATGATCATAATATATAATTAAAATAAATTAATTACTAATAATACATATATTAAAAAATAATAAATATAAAAATAATATGATGAATGAAGAGTATAATAATATTATAATATCCAGACAAATACATATAAGTATATACATATATTATATAATTACATAAATATACATATTACAATGTTCCTAATATGAGATAAATATCATAAATAGGTAGGTACTATGTCAGACAAATTATCTTAGTATGTTGGTGGTGGTGTAGTAGGTAGGATAGAAACATTTCACTAATGGCCGATGACAAGTACCTCAACGGTAGCTCGATTGGTATAGTGCCACCACGCGGTTTGGTGCGGAAGGTGCGGGTTCAAATCCCGCTGGTGGATGCATATATCTTTCCATATTCATATTGTACCAAACATTTTGATTTGAATTAATACACAATTATAATATTGTTAATAATTGTAATGAAAATATTGCAACAATTACAAAAACATCTTTACATACATAGATACTCTTCAATTTAAAATAAATAGGTAAGTACTTCATGCATAATCAAATAATATGCTTTCATATCTTTAATATATTATTTAAATGATATCTTTAACATTTCACTTCTTCTTCCTCTCATAAAATTGTAGTTTTATTGGGATCTCCTAAATAGACGTCACTTTTTTCCGGATTTCCTATAAAAATGCCAGTTTTTCCCGGATTTTCAATGAAAACATCACTTTTTTCCGAATTTTTCATCAAAACTTCACTTTTTTCCGGATTTTCAATAAAAACATCACTTTTTTCCGGATTTTTCACAAAATATTCACTCTTCTCCGGATTTTCAATAAAAACGTCAGTTCTTTGCAAATAACTACTCAGAACAAAATTTTCTTTCCTTCGTCCCGGACGTTGTTTGGGCACAAGTATATTATGTTGCTTTAATAAATGCTGTTTCCATTGACATCGCCTTGAATACTGAGAGTGACATAGCTCACACTGGAATCTGTGGAGAAAGAAAATGTTGCTCTATAGTTTTTGTAGTGGTAGGTCTCTTTTGCAGGGGCCCGCCTGGGGAAGTACCACACCTTTGCCAGTTATTCATCCGCCAAGCAGTAATGTGCAAACATTACTGTGTTCCAGTCTGAAGGGCAATGTTACCAGCGAAATTACTGGCCATGACGAGATTCAACAATTAATATCTCAGGGTGGCAGGCGCAGTGCAGTGCCACGCAGAATTTTTATTTTTAAAATACTGGGTGGCACTGTGTCTGATATGGGCAATCATGATGCTTACCATCAGGCACCTGATTTGCTCGTCATTATCATTAAAACAAATATATATTATATAATATTGTATATTTTACAATAGTACATATCAACAAGCCACCTTTTAATATTGTCATGTGTGTCAATATGCCTTCTCAATTTATCGCTCGCGTAGAACACTCGGTCGCAACGCGGGCACTTTATTTGTTTGCGAGTGGTGTGGTTCCTTCTGATGTGATCGTGCAGATTTGACACTGTATGGAACGAACGGGTGCAATATTCGCATACATAGTCTTTTGTACCTGGAGGTAGAAATTATTTAATTACAAATCAAAATAATGTACAATAATAATAAGGAAATGGCAGGTGCCGGAGTCTCGAGCAATAGCCCGGTCACCATCCATCTAGAAATCACACCTATAGACTAATCAAGTAGTTTCCATCGATTCACAATAGTCCTTGTACCTAGCGGGGGCTGTCTTTGAGCTCATCTTCTATAGATGGTTTCAGAGATGGACCTCGATAGGTGCTATCCATTACCTTTAGATTAAAATCTCAAGGGGGCCTCTGCACGTTGGACTTTAAAGTAAAAAGGTCTCCGTGTACGCCTATACTAAAAGACCGGGTATATATAGCCCGTGTTTTCGAGCGACATTATAAATTTATATTCTAACAGAATGGGTTACCCCAATTACACGGCTCGGGTCAATTCATATGTGTTATGTGAATATACAATTATACAATCACGTCTTTTTCCCGAAGGGGTAAGTAAGCAAAGATGTACCCAGGACTCCGAGACTAGTCCAATAGTAAGTACACCCGCGTTTTGCCAGTATGTTATTGATCCCATGTCATAGGAGGCGAGCCTATTGCCACCTACCGGGCACAGTTCCAGATTTCAGGCAGATAATTTTCCGAATGGGAAAATACAATATTTAACGGGTAACCGATAACGGGGCTCTCAGAGGGTAAATTCAAAACTTATAAGGCTTATTATAAAGTTAACCGAGACATACACTATACACAAACAACACACAGCTAGAGGACAAAGATGCCTGGAAACTTCTGCATAGCCACCACCCGGCACCTTACAAGCAAACAAATGTAACCAAACCAAATATTGTAAAATATCATCTGATAGAGATGATAATAAAATTAAGCCCTACTTGTAGGGCTTAATTCTTGTGCGTTCTTCTTGTAGAGGTATATTTCCAAACGCGCGGTAGACTCATTACTAGTTTCTAATATTATTTATTGACGTTTAAAAATGTCTTTTTAAGACTTAAAAAATCTTTGAGTTTGAGTTTCATGATCGTCGGCTGTGGGTACTTTTGAACTGGTATTTTCTGTATATTTATTCTTATTTAGTTCTAATGCCGTGGCATTACCGGCTATAGAATAGCACCCCACCCTTTCTACCAGTGGTTGAGAGGTCATGAGATCCAGAGGACGGGCAGCAGCATCTTCTACGAAACCATTGATCTACGCTCGCCAACCCGCCTGCCAAGTGTGGCAAGAATTGGCCAACCCCCCTCATGGAGCAGGCGTATGTCCAGCCGTGGACTTCAACGGCTAACATGATGACGATGAAATTAAATAAATATGGGACAACTTCCACACACGGTCATCTGGTCCCAAACTATCATAGTAGAAGCCTGTACTATGGTAACCAGATGACTGATATACATACTTATAATATAAGCTTATAACAGATCAAACAGACATAAAGCTTATAACACCCAGACACAGATCAAACAGACATAAAGTTTATAACACCCAGACACAGATCAAACAGACATAAGCTTATATAATACCCAGACACAGATCAAACAGACATAAGCTTATAACACCCAGACACAGATCAAACAGACATAAGCTTATAATACCCAGACACAGATCAAACAGACATAAAGCTTATAACACCCAGACACAGATCAAACAGACATAAGCTTATAACACCCAAACACAGATCAAACAGACATAAGCTTATAAAACCCAGACTCAGATCAAACAGTCATAGAGCTTATAACACCCAGACACAGATCAAACAGACATAAGCTTATAATACCCAGACACAGATCAAACAGACATAAGCTTATAACACCCAGACACAGATCAAACAGACATAAGCTTATAATACCCAGACACAGATCAAACAGACATGTTCATGCACACAAATGTTTGACCTGGCCGGGGATCGCACCCGAGGCCTGCTGTACAGAAAACAGTGTTACTACCATCTGAGACAAGGCTGTCAAATATTAAGCTCTCACCAGTATGTATTTTACAATGTTTTTTCATATCAGCTTTATGCCATGTCTTGTAATCGCAGGAGTCGCATTTATATCTCGGTGGCAAATGGGACCGTATGTGTGACAAATGAGACGATCTGTGCATAAACTGTTTTCCGCATACCTGTCAAATTAATAAATATTATAAGCACACCAGTGTGGTGGTAGGTAGGTCTCTCAGGGTTAATTTGGGGTGAAATAAGGTTCACACGACACGGATGTAACGGGAAACAGTGTATATTATAGATAAAAGGCACAAGTAACTGGGTAAAACAATAATAACGGGCGGACAGAATGAAATGATGAATGATTGAATGAATGATTTCATGGGCCGACTACTGACTTCCTATTGGCGGTGGGAGCGCGGGGTGTGATGACGTTTCGTTCCGAATCATGGAGAAAACTATTCAAAACGTTCGAATGCAAACCCCATGAAATAATCTCGCGTTACAATATTATTTATTCAGCAAATATGGGGGCATCCATTAATTACGTGAGGCGTTTAGGGGGCGAGGAGTAAGAGCTGAATCTCACCAAATCTCACGTGGGGGAGAGGTGGGGTCTTGACAAACATCACGTAATTTTTTTCCTCAAAAAACAGGTATTTATAAAAATACAATCAATTTCACCCACGGGCGGGATTTGAACCACGCACCCTCCGCACCATTCCGCGAGGTCGGAACTCTACCAGTTGAGCTGCCGTGGGAGTACTAGTAATCGGCGAAATTTTCTGTCCCATCTACTAAGAGGCGTATTGTATTTCAAGCGAACAGACCGCTTACTCTATAAAATATTATATATAAAATATAAAAAAATATAAAATATTATTTATAAAATGGCGAGAAAACTGGGTTAAATTCAGAAAAGAATGTATATCTGGCTAAATATGGGTAATAATTTAAAATAGTATTTATTTATCGCGTTTTAATGTTTTTATTTAAAGCAATTAAAAAATTACTTTATAAATCAAAAATACGCATGTTAAACCTGACGTGAGATTGGGGAGGGGTGGGGCAAAATGTCACGACTCACCAAGGGGAGAGAGGGGGTCGAAAAATGTTCAAAATCACCCCACGTAATTAATGGACGTCCCCTAACGACTGCCTCTGTGGCATAGTACAAACTATACGACCCCGTTACTAATTTTTTCGATGACGATTCAATGAAGGGGTAGGCAGAAGTGTACCCATTACCTAGTCCCATAGTAGGTACACCCACACTTCCCAGTTATTTTTAGTCCCATGCAATAGGAGGTGAGCCTATTGCCATCTACCGGGCACAGTTCCAGAATTCCAGAAAAATCTAATAGCACTTGCCTGATCGAACCCATAACCTGGTGGCTGGTACCCAATCAGCTAGTCTTATATCCTACTAATATTTTAAATCTCAGTACAATTTTAAAGTAAGGTTGTAACTTGTAACAGGTAAACAAAACGCAAGCGAGTTCTAACTCGACCCCAGCGCCATCTAGATGGTACAAACACAACTAAACAGTACTATTCCGTTTTCGCGCTAAAACTACCGCTAAAACCGATTGAGCTGAAATTTGGTATGTACCTATAGACCCTGGTATAACACTCAGGCTACTTTTCATCGCGATATTCCCACGGGAACGAAGACTACTATTATATTTACCTCACATATCCAATCAAAACCGTGTACGTTCCTTTTATGCATCAACATTGAATCTTTGTCAGCAAACTTCAAATTACAATGTTCGCAAGTGAACTCTTTGACTTTGATCTCCGGTTTCAGAACATCTCTTCTATTCTTTGCTTTGGTTTTCTTCTCTATTTTGACTTGGGCCTTTGGCCGTCTCTGTTTTGATTTACTGAAATTGAAATGAACATGATTTATTGAGAGAATTTAACACATTTTAGGCATAGAACAGATAATAATACTATGTATAGAATGGACACTGTCATCCGCCCACCAATCGGGCCTTCCTCACCCCGCAAGATTGAGCTCTGATGAGAGCCAACGGCGCTCGAAACGCACCTCACGCACACTCTTGCGCGTGTACAAAACTCCATGTGTGCAGTTTCTGTGTAGTAGGTAATTATATCGCGGCTTTTGTATGGGAATTTAATTGGAATGGAACAGAATAATATTTTTCACTCATCTTGCTCAAAAAGTCTATCATTGTATTGCCTATCAGAGCGGGGCTAAATTAACTTACCAACCTCTAGGGATAAAGTAAATTTCTTTTTAATATTAGCAGGCCAGGGACACTCCGCAATAAATGTATGAAGCTACAAGTATCTGGGGCGTCCGTCTGGACGGAAACATTTCTATGGGCTCGACAGAGAGAACAGATAGAGAGATACGCGATAGAAAGAGAAGCAGCTTGTATGTTGATATAACTATAATTAATTAGGCGCTGTGCGACCTAAATTGCGTCGGAGCTAGAGTCGCTATTTATTTAAATAATCTTGAGGAGTGTCCCTTCTGTCTCTTTAGTATTAGTATTCTTTGATATTAGTGTGCCAAGACCAGGTAGGCAGAGACACATCAGCCTACACCTTCAGGAGAAAATGTGATGTTATGTGAGGATAAGGATGAATGGACATTTAGAAGGATTTATAGTAATACATTATGGTGGTAATTATGCTCACCATTCATCAAAAAACGTGAAATCCTCGACATATCCATCATTATCGTCATCATCATCTTGTTTGAATGTAATTGGCTCTGCCTTCACCTCTTCAATCACTTTACAATCTGAATAATTGTCTGACTGCACCTGATAACATAACATACATTCACGCCTTTTTCCCTAAGGGATAGGCAGAGGTGCATCCAGTACTCAGTCCCATAGTAGATAAACCCACATTTCGCCAGTATGTTATTGGTCTCATGTAATAGGGGGCGAGCCTATTGCCATCTACCGGGCACAGTTCCAGACTCCAGGCAGTTATTGAGATAATTCCTAATGGAAAAATCCAATATTTAAACACTTGCCTGACCTGGGGATAGAACCCGGGATAACTGCACCTGATGATAATTAAAAATCATACTAATACTACTTCTTACTAGCATTGTGAAACTCACAAAGTTTGTGAGGATGGATTGATGTTTGTTACTCTTTCACGCCAAAACTACAAAACCGACTGAGTTGAAATTTGGTATGTAGATAGTTATGTCTCTGGAATAACACATAGACCCCCCCCCCCGAAATTCCTAGATGTGTAAAAAATCATAAACTTTCGCCGCATTCATTGCTACAAACATAAAATTGTTTGTCAGGATCGCAGCTAGCTGCTTGCTCCTTCATTGTTGTAACCGTTGAATTTTTAGTCACGCTCGCAGCAAGCTAGTTTATGGTTGCTATTATTACTATTGTATGGCTGTCGTTATTAAAGCCACCAAATTTTTCGTCGCGCTCGCAGCAAGCGTATTGTTATAGCCATTAAATTTTTGGTTGCGCTCACAGCAACATGCTCGCGCCTTCATAGTTGTAACCATTAAATTTTTCATTGCACTCGCAGCGAGGTGCTCGCGTAGCCTTAGGCTGGGTTTTTTTCTAGTGTTTGACCCCCCCCCCTAAATAAATTCCTATCCTGGCTACTGCTTTGTGTAAATTACATACCGACCTCTTTCTTAACACTAATTTTATTTAAATGCTTCAATTGGAGCAGTTTTCGTAGCAATTGGTCCGACTTGAGACATAGGTTCTTGAATTCATAAGCAATTGTGAGTGTCCTCTTGCAATCTCCACATATTGATATGGGCAGACCATCTTCTTTTGTCATCTGGAATAATGTCATTAGGAAACACTTTGATTATAAAGTTAACCAAATAAATGTACTCCATTCATTTGTTGTGAGTAGGTTTGCCGTAGAATTACCGGCTTTAGAATAGTGCTCCACCCTCTCTACCCGTGGTTGATGTAAGAGCCGGCTAAGGGTTAACAGATCAAGAGGACGGGCAGCAGCATACTCTGCAAAAAACCATCAAACTGCGCTCGACAACCAGCCTGCCAAGCATGTCGAGTATTGGCCCCTTTAGGAGGGAAAAGTGGATTACCAACGGCTGAGATGATGATGATTCATTTGTTTATTCATTAAACAATACATTGAGGACTAAGATGCCTGGAAACTTCTGTATAGCCAACCCACAGTATGGCGTGTCATTTGATAGTGTGGGGTATGATCGGCCAACGCTCCTCTCTAGAGTCAGGCAAATGGTTATCCTGCTTCCTAAAAGCAAACCACCCACAAATACAGTGTACAGTGTACAGTGTAGTGGTAGGCCCGTTTTGCAGGGGCCGCCTGGGGAAGTACCACAACTTTGCTAATTTTTACAGGCTTCTAGCCTAGTTTGGGACCAGATGACCGTGTGTGGAAGTTGTCCTATATTATAAAAAGAAAAAAAAAAAAATTATTCAGCCACCAAGCAGTAATGTGCAAACATTACTGTGTTCCGGTCTGAAGGGCAATGTTACCACCGAAATTACTGGGCATTACGAGTTTCAACAACTAACATCTCAGGATGACAGGGCAGTGCCATGCAGAATTTTGAATTTTAAAACTGTCTGATATGGGCAATCATGATGCTTACCATCAGTCACCTGATTTGCTTGTCTTGTCACTCACTTTCATAAAAAAAAAATTATGTCAATGGCATTCTGACATGCGACAGTTTTTTACATACTTTCTGCTAAGATTGGATATGTGAGTCACTTGCAGGCCCATGAGCCACAACGATACCGCACTGTGCCAATTAGCTCGTTGTGAAGCAGGTATAAGACAGTCACTGTATCCGAAATTGGCAGATAAATACAGTCACGCCTTGTTCCCGTTGGGGTAGGCAGAGACTATTTCTTTCCACTTGCTACAATCCTGACATACAACTTTCGCACTTTCATCACATTCTTCATGCATGCTCGTCGGTTGTTGGTACTTTTGACCTGGCCTTTCCTTAAGATAACATCAACTTGTTTATAAAAGGTATGCTTAGGTCGACCCCTACCGACTTGACCATTCACACTAGCCTCATAAATCTCTTTTGTCAATCTCCTTTCGTCCATCCTCTCCACATGTCTGAACCATCTAAGCAATTCTTTCTCTATCTTTGTCACTACATGTGATAATTATTATCACTTTGTCATAATCGGCAGATGTCTATATAATATGTCTTGTACTGGTTACGAACCAAATTACAGACCAGTATCACTTTGATGCAGAGCAGAAACATTTTAATGTAAGTTCTGAGTAAAGGTGATAAAGTGTTAGTAAAATTCAGATCTGAATCCTGACTATGGTCAGGTCTCAGATAAATAAACCAAGGCCATAATATTATATACTCAAAGGGTCAGGTCGACCCAATGGGGTTGGCCGCAGAACTCCACACTCCACAATAAGTTAACTTAGTTTGTTGTCTTCATATTACTAACCAATATACCAGTACAGAATTCTAATTCCTCCACAGTGTGACTGGATTTTCCATCAAAAGCACTTGATAAATCCATTTTCTTTTTCATGCATACACGGCAGCGTTTGTAGAAGTCATCATTTTCGATTTTTACACCAATTGTTTCGCCTTTTATTGCAGCCATTGTGAAGTAATTATTTGCACATCGGTAACTTAATAACTAGATAAATAAATAGGATTTTTACAATTTTAGATTGTTTTTAATAATATAACCAATGGTCAATGAGAAAAGTTACCAGTGCTACCAGATCACAGAACACATATACAAGTACCAGATGACTATATAAAGTTCCCATCGACTCACCGACTTTTTCCAAAATCAACTCGAAAAATTATATTTGAAAAAAAAAAAACCGCGAAACAGTTTTTAGTAATTTTAAAGGAGTATTAATAAAGCAAACATATACTTGTCATTTTTAAAACGTTGATTTGTGTGCACGAACATGTCTGTTTGATCTGTGTCTGGGTGTTATAAGTATATTATAATATACAACGCGGTCACATTAACTCGACGCATCGCTGGAATGCGGGTCCCCGACTGCTTCCCTCCGCATTCCCTTTTCTCGCCCGGCAAGTGTCAGTACGGTCCGCCTCTTTGCTATCGATACACTCGTCGATGATTTGGCTAACTTTCTTGCTAAATTTGGCTTGTACTTTGAGCGCACCGTACTTGAGCGCCAAAATGACGTCACATGGCCAAGCGTCTAGTTAATGTGACCGCGTTGTAAGTATGTATATCAGTCATCTAGTAACCATAGTAACATCCAGGCTTTTAGTCTAATTTGGAACCAGATGACCTTGTATATGTGATCTGTGCAGATGTCCGTGTGTGGAGGTTGTTCCATATTATATACTATATAATATATCGATGGTCATACGTTGACACCTCGTATCCATATCAGGATAAATTTTTCAGGAGAATAAAAAAACTGTCTAAAAACTGCTATAGCTGCCAATAAAATAAAACACAAATATACTTGGAAGATAATTTGTTTATATTTTAAATGAAATTAAAATATAATAGGGCCCCAATAGGTTTTTTTTTCAATAATGCAAAAAATAAGCAGATACGAGTTTACAATTTTAAAGGAGTACAAAAAAAATCTAGTTACGAGTAGTCAATTGTAACCTAAACAACTTGATAAAGGATTTTTTAACTACCCGACTACCAAAAAGAGACTTGATTTTAGCAGTTTACATACATACAACATAAGAATGTTGTATGTATGTGGGCATGTACCTATGAATGCATGTAGGTGTATGTTTGTAGGTTTGCAAGTATGTTTATCTATTAAAATAGGTACCTATCATTTGATGCTTTTTAATGCCCTGTGAGTTAACCCCTTTTATTTTTTAATTCGCCCAAATTGGTGTATTTCATCTGACTAAAAACATTAACCTTTAACGTGGGGTATTATGTTAAAGGGCTTTTATTGTCTATCATAATAAGCTATTCTCCTATTTTTTCAAATATTTTTTAAAATGCTCATATATATCAGATAATCAAGGATTATTTTTATTTCTGCAAAATATACCTGCTAAATGTTAAAAAAAATATATCAAAAATTTGACTTAAAATATACGCGCCAAAACACCGACCGCCATGATGGTGGCGGCGACTGACGTCATATAAACTAAAATGAAGAAATGTCAAAATGCCAGTTTGTCTTGTACTCTTGTAGTGATTTAATATAATTTAATTTCAAGTAAAAATGAGTTTTTATAGCCCATATCGTTGGTGTGTAGCGTTGAATTGTAAAAATTCTACGTTGAAGACTCCAGAAAAGTTATTTATTAATGTGCCGACCGACGTTTCTATGAGAAATGTTTGGTTGGAACTCGCGGGACGAGATCCTGTAAAATATTCTAAGAAATCTCATTTATATCTTTGTGAGGATCACTTTGACGTAAGTACATAAGCTTTTTTTATTGATTTTTATTTAAATTACGATATTACTCTCTTTTTTACTATGTAAACGAGACTTTGAGGTTATTTTTACTACATAGCTCGGTATCATTGCTCTGCTTAGCTAAATAACCTACAATAATTATTAACATTTGTTTTTAGCTAGAGCAAGACATGGAAAATTATATGCAATATAAAATAATGGGCTCAGTAAAGAAAATCAGAATGAAACCTGGCATTATACCATCTAAGTTTAATAATATACCCATTGTGAGTCCTGGCCAGGAAGCAGAGAGCTCTTCAACAAGTGTACAACCTGGTTCATCAACATCACGTAAGTATATTTTATTTACCAAGCTTTGATGGTGCTAAAATGATAAAATATATTTAAACCTAAAGGGAAATTTTGTTTCTAACTGAAATCCTACCATTTACATCGTGTCATAGAGAGGTTGTGAATCTCAGCCAAACACCATTTACATCATGTCATACAAGAGGTAATCCCAGTCAAACAGAAGAGAGTGCTTTAATAAATAACCATACAGCCCACTTTATTAACTCAACTTAAGTTTAATGATGATCACTCACCATCGCATTACTTTAAATTATTACAATGGAAAGGCTGCTCTACAGATTCTTATCTATTGTTTTCAGATGTTGTGGAAGTGGAGGAAGATGAAAATATTTCACACAAGGCAGATAAAGAAGTTCAAGTACAGATAATGCCAGTTATGGAATACAAAGCTGTCCAAGTGAATTTATCTGCCCATTATAGAAGCAAAGCAACACAAATAAATTTAAAAGTGCGGCACAGCACTACATCTCCAATAAAGTTAAGCACCTCAGTTGCCACTTCACCACTCATTAAAATGAGCACTATAGATGTACCAAGTACATCAGGTATCACAAGACCAGCAAAAAGGAAATTGTCTACCTTGTTCGAAGACCAGTCTGATAGTGAGATATCATTTACTCCATCAGTATCTGGATCAACGAGTCAAGACTTCTCTCCAATAAAAGTCACAACATCTGACAGTAGTTTGCCTGAAGAAATTCAGAGGGACAAGAAAACGAACGTAGAAAACACAATCTTAAAAATAAAGAAAAAGCCTAGACTCTATATTGGTATCCCTAAGGAACTTTATTTTTTACTAAATATCATACAAACACAGACAAACATTTCTGAGGCAAATATTTTGTTGTGTTTGACAAAAATTAGGCTAAATAGCTCATTTTCACAAATATCTGATGATTTTGGTTTGTCACTATCACAAGCAAGTAAACTTTTTTCAACCAACATAATACCAATCAGTAAAGTAATGTTACCTTTTATTAGATCGTTTACAACGGAGTCAATAAAATTAAATTTACCAATAGCATTTAGACATAGATATAATAAAGTAAGTTGTATAATAGATTGTTTGGAGATAGAAATACAGAAACCCACTAATGCAGTCCACCAAGCACTGACTTGGTCCGAGTATAAGAAGGCCAACACAATAAAATATTTGGTTGCTTGTACTCCAGATGGATTAATAAGTTTTATATCTGCAGGATATGGCGGAAGAGTAACAGATGTCATTTGTGTACATTTATTCGAACACTCCAAATTTTTAGATACTCTCCCATCAAACACATGTGTCTTAGCTGACAGAGGATTCAAGCACATTGAAACATATTTGTCTAAAAAGAACATAACTTTATTAAGGCCCCCAAGTGTTGGTAGTGGTTCCAAACTGTCAAAAGCTGAGGTACTTCAGACAAAAGAAATAGCAAGCCTCCGGATTCATGTGGAAAGGGTGATCCGAAGAATCCGGGAGTTTGCTTTTTTAAAACCACATTCTGTGGTTAACATAAATTTAGTTCACCTTCTTGATGAATGTATTACTACTGCATGTGCTCTGATTAACATACAAGATAGTCTTATTAAATAAATACATATACAATTTTTTTTAAACTTTTATTTATACCCATAATATCCCAGCCAACTGTTCAAACCAGATATTGACATATGCTATTTATTACATTAAAGTGGACAGTATGTAATTGATATAACCATGTAGTAGAAATATTAGGTTTTTCATGATTTTGGTAACTTGCATGAGCTAGTTAGAAATGCAAAAGTAACTCTGGCAGTCTGTCTGTTACTTCTTTTCTCTTTATCCTATGAACAAGTTTGGTTAAAACTCAGTATAGAGGAGATAAGTTTGAGGATTTTATCTAAGGTGTGGTTTGAGGTCCGGGGGCATAGGTAATAAAGATTCATCCTAAGACAAGGTACTGTAGCTAGTGGTAGAAGCCTTGGGCTAAAGCATATAAAATAAAACAATACACATAAATACTTACAAGTTCTATATTTTGGTACTTTCATACAAAATTGGATATATATTATTTTTCCAAAAAGGAACAATTTTGTCCAAAAGTTCCTGTACTACTTTTCTATCATACTGCACCTCTACAATACTGACATCATTGGAAGTCTCAAAATCACTACTCGCAACACAAAAAAAACTTTTTTCTGCTTTTGCACAGAACATTTGCATTTGCACTTGTGCCATATATTTTTTGGTCACAGCACCATCCTTAATATAATTTGTTAAAGTTTTTACACTTGTTGGGCACTTTATTTCTACCAAAGTACTTTTTTTATAGATGCCATCAGGTGAGCCTGCAATCATAGGATATGTTTCTGAAATAGAAAGACCACATTTTTCAATCTTATGGCCCAATTTTTTTTCTACTGTTTTCCTTACTTTTTCTTCTAATTTTTGCCCTCTTTTCATTGCTGAAGTTAGTGGAGTCCTTGCTCCAAGAATAGCCGCTACTAAGGAGCCATCCACAGTTTTGCATTTGCTCACTTCGTAGCATTTTGATGCTGTAACTCTTCCATAACGTAGCTCATACCAAAAGCTTGTTTGATGCTGGTGCCTTGTCTCTTTTTCAGCATTTCTTAAGTTAATATCATTAAATACACTACTGATATTATTTAAAAATGAATTACAATCCAGTCTTTCATTAAATTTGCATATCAAATAATGTAAAGAAAGCATATTAATTTTTTTTTCAGCATAGTTAATCTCATGTTTGAGCAGCTGGCATGAGCTTATTTTTCTTTTTTTACATTCAGTCACAAAGATTTCTGCGACACTTTTATGTGGTGCTACTTCTGGGGTTTGAGTACTACTTCCTTTTCTTTTCTTCAATATGTCCTTAGCAAGTAATATTTTTAGAGAAGATCCAACTTTAGATAAAGTAGATTTCCTCCAATAGCACTCAATAGCAGTGCAAGGTGGCTCTTCACTCCGACGATGACACCACATTAAAAAAGCAACAGCATGCTTACAACCACCTTCAGATGCTGGACAGTCATGGCATACTACACTTTTAATTTCTTCTTCCTGTTCATCAACAGTAAGTGTGCAAGAGTATGGCTTGGAACGCACTTTGTGTTCAGGACACATTTTGCATTTGACAACGCATGTCTGCTGATCTCTTTTCAGCTGCACATACCCAACAGCATCATCGCCATACGTTTCTCTGGCTGACCTATAAAAAAAGATGAAAAGTTACGATACCTACTTATTGTTTACACATAACCTCAAAACACGTAAGGATACTTTCATACACAATAAAACTATTTAGTTTTAAATACAAGTTGTAATTTAAATACATTATACTTACATAGCTGTTTTGATATTTCTGCATTCGGCAGAAAAAAAGTCGGTATTACACGCAAAGAACTTTGCAATCATTACCGCATCTATTTTCGGGAGATTAGTACTTTCGGCTTTTACAAAACCGACGTCCATTTTAATTAAGTAAAACTAACGTATTAAAATATTAAATCTTTTAAATTTAAGCTTCAAAACACATTAAACTCAATAAAAATATTAAATTTCTATGAGCGCTGGTAGGTAAGTAGTTTGTTGTTTGTAAAACGAGTGACGGACGACGAGCTTTAGTGAAATTGACGTCACATCATGGCGGTCGGCGTTTTCAATCACGTGACATACAGATAATGAAACCTCAATTTTAATTTTGAAAAATAAAATTAACCTTAGGTTTTCATGGGAAAATAACTTTATATTTGCATTTTCCGTGATGAAAACTATCCAAGTAATATAATTTCATAATTTATTGTTGATATAAGAAAATGGCCTATTATTGTATAACACGTGAGCCTCGAGTTTGGTCTGAGAATAAACCCAAGCAAAACCAAAATGATGATTGTCGACCGAGCCAATAACAATTCGCCCGAAGTCACACATATTGCTAATTGTGAAGTGGTCCAATCATATGTTTATTTGGGTGCATTGATTTCCAACAATAGAGGATGCGTAGATGAGGTGAAGCGACGTATGGCGATTGCTAGATCCGCAATGGACAAACTGAAAAAAAAGGAGAAAACCACTAAGACCCGACTTGTTCGAGCACTTGAGTTTCCCATATTTCTGTATGCAGCGGAGAAGATGAAAACGAAGAAAACGAAGGTGGATGCTGTAGAGATGTGGTGCTGGAGAAAAATGCTTGGAGTATCGTGGACCGAATTTAGAACCAACGTCTCAATACTCCAAGAGCTCGGCCTTAAGCAGCGTCTAGTATCTATTGTCCAGGCTCGCATGCTCAGTTTCTTTGGACATATATCGCGGAGCCCGGCCCATCTATTGAACGTTTGGTGGTCCAAGGCCGAGTGGAGGGAACACGACCTCGCGGCAGATCACCAATGCGATGGACTGACCAAGTAAAAACAGCCGTGGGTGGTCCGTTGCACGAGTGTTCAAAGAAGGCATCAATTAGAGAAGAATGGCGACGGATTGTGAAACGGATCACATCTTAACCATAACGGCCACGACCACTCTGTCAAGAGTGATGCGACAAAGAAGAAATTATTGTATAGCTTGAAGCAAAAATGGTGGGGAATCAGAATCAACTCTCAGTTCCTCAGCATTTTTAGAGCTGTTATGTTACAGGCCGGTGGATGGCTGAATCAGGTTGGATATTGAAGATCTGGTTAGTTTCTGATCATGTAGCAGTGGAGAATGTGTACAAGTATTTTTACAAGAAGCAAATACTTCTTGAGGGGGTACTTCATCAGATAAAACTGGCGTGCAGCTTTGCTCCAGTAACATCATTTCTCCAGTTTCGTCTACTTCAAAAGTAAATACTTCAATATTGCTCGTGGTCTTCCAAGATTCTTGGGATTGACTCTCATATTGAAATTCACTTTTGCCTTGACGAGAAACTTTAATTTCAACTACTAATTCTTTTTTACCAGCAATAACTTGACTGAAAATCTCTTCATCATAAGAGTTGACAACTCGTAACAGCATGCAAAGTGTGAACAAGTTGATACTTGAAACTGTGAGGTGTCAACTTTGGAAATAATTGTTCGAATGATATTTTTTGCAAATTACGAGCTATCAATTGTAAGGAGGGGCGCGAAATTTTGAATTTTTTCATGAGCGCAACTCATTTTCGTAAAAAATGTTAGTTACGAGGTGTCAACGTATGACCATCGATATATAATATTATATAACAAGTGTTATATAACACTTTTTATGTAAGTATGATATTGTGTTAGCTAACACAAAAACATGCCGCAGCGGACCCGGCTTATTATGAACATTAATTTCCCCCGAAAGTCCATTTTCCCGTTATCTAGGGTAAAATGCTCTGACATGGACATACTACTTTTAAGTTACTTTTAATGACAATCTCGTATCATTGACACTGACATCCAGATTTTAATAATTATTACGTTACACCACACGGTTCAGGTATTTCCTATTTTTTTTCAGTTATGTATAAAATTATGAATGTGCCTATATGTACAAAGTACTCCGGTACATATTTCGAGTAAATTATTTTTCGGGGCCAGATTGTTTGTGGTTGAGGCCAGTTTTAAAACCTTGGTTTAGCTAGAATAATATTCTTTAGAAGGATTAGTACGACCAAAATCACTCAGAATACCGAGTACGTTCAAAAACTTTAGAATCGTTTATGTCTTTTTAGTTTGTGGATTATAATGCTTTTCAAATTCAACGGCAAAAATGATGATATATACAAAAAAATCGAAAGCATTGCGCTAGATAATTATTATTGTATATATAAAAACACAAAGATTATGCGAATTTGTTATAAAATATATCGATCCATGATTAGATTATGTTAGATTATATTAGATTATGAACGATATCAAAAAATCGAAAATGGCTTCTCTGTAGACGTCATTCGCGTGACATCGGTTTATAGAACGGTCGTATTTATTGACTGAAATTTATCTTTTCGTGCATTATCAGTGATCATTGGAGCCGCTGCTGGATCACATCGAGCGTCGCGCCGGCTTATATCAGTGAGTAATAGAGTAGAATACCTTTAATACCCTGATTTATGACAATGTTTGTGATAAGCGTTATCACGTATTAAAATGCAGATTTATTCGAATTGATCGGATTAGTGGGCCTTTGCGGTCGTCGTACAGGACCGTGATTTAGTTAAATTGAACGTGTGCTACATTTGGACGTGTAACTCATCGAAAATGATTGTGTAAAATCGAAATTGGTGGGTAACCTACTTCTACCGCAGTTTTTTTGCGGTTCACAATAATTATTATTAAGTATATATTTCCTGATAACTTTGTAATTATGCGCGTTTAATACCTACTGAAATGGTCTAGCACTAACAGACCTGTGCAAAATACTAGTTTTTTGTTTAAGCAGGTACTAGGTATTTTAATTGGTACTGGATAACGTAGAAAATATCAAGCGATTGTGAACTAAATTCCTGGTCTGTCACTTTCAATTCTAGGTATTTAAAATTAATTCAACATTTGGGAGAGTTCCTGTCCTGGGACTCATCCTCGGCTTTCTTGATGTAGCGGACTATCTCCTCACTATGTGTTCTTCTCAAACCGGGAGAGATAGATCGCTATTGTGGGCTCTGCGACTTGAATGCTGGTAGATTAGATTAGATTAGATAAACACTTGTACACACCTTACAGCAAACATAATATTATAAAAATAAAGTAGGTACAGTTAGTCTTTGGCTAGTACAAGTGGGGGTCTTATCGCTTAAAGCAATTTCTTCCAGACAACCGCCATAACTAACTTAGCTGTTGCTTAGGCTGACAAATCTTAAATAAGCATTTAAGAGCTGAAATAGACATTTAAAGTTAGTGAACAGACATGCGAGCCATGGAGAGCTACGAGTAAAATTTCATACCTGTTGGGATCGCCGACCAGCTTACTCGGCGGTTTTTAAGTATGCATACTGCATACTACTGATGGTAATTAATGCGATTTCACATTAATATCATAAACATGCAAGTTAATGAGTCATAGTATGCTATTTGCTATTGCTATGCTATTTGCTAAGACGATAATTCGTATTTCGCACTTCACACCGCCCTGCTATTAATTTTAACGAATTAAATAATCATACACGTTTATTCAATATACGAACCTAACTACAAGCAAATAATGATAATAATTGCTTTACCGTGCCTACCAAATTGCTAATAATTTCACTTAAGCCATGAATTCGCTTCATTCGCATTCACAGAATTTCGCAACTTCATTTAATTTGCTATGTGCTAATTAATCTTTCGCATGCTAACAATAAATGCGAATGCTATTTAATCCATCACTGCTGCATACTTAAAAGGTGACAGACTAGCGATAAAGCTTGCCGAGCCGTAAGCACGCGAGTAAGTTCGCTAGTCTGTCACTTAAAGATTGTTGAATTGAAGTAGGTACGTCTATAATTTAAACATTGAATATGAGATGCACCATTTGACAGTTCTTATTTTGCCTTCTTTTAACGATTTGAATTAAGGCGCCTATAGGAGCCAAACTTCCAACTCGCTCGCGCAATTTACATTATTGATGATAAAAAATCACTAAATGTGAATTTCTAAAATTGCTCTCTCCATTTGTTTATCTTTAGATTAATGCTGTTTTTAAATATATTTAGTTGTTTTTATTTTTATTTGATGGAGTAAGTAGATCAAATAACAGTTTTTTTTTATACATTTTGTTAACATCTTCAATATATTATAAATGGTATGATAGAGACACAAAACTTATACATACATACATACATACATACATACAGTAACGCCTTGTTCCCGGTGAGGTAGGCAGAGACTATTTCCCTCCACTTGCTACGATCCTGACATGCAACTTTCACTTCGTTCACTTTCATGATATTTTTCTTACATGCTCATCGGTTGTAGGTACTATTGACTAGGCCTTTCCTAAGAACAACATTTATTATTATTATTCAACACAACTTATGATTTTTGGAAATTCAACGCCTACGTACCTTAACTTGCAATGTGCGAGCGAGAGCGAAGTTTGGCTCCTATAGGCGCCTTAAAGATTTTGAGATAATGAATTGTATAGAGTTCATTTCGTGATAAAATTACATAATTTGATGGTTTTATTGTGTGAGTTACGCTCTTATGCAAAGATATTGAAAGTATGAAACGTTAAACGGTACTTTTAGATTTGATGGATTATAAGATGTAAGTAGGCATATTCATCCAGCGAAAACTATTCTTTTTTGTTTGTTTTGCAACACTTTGCCTGACCTGGGGATCGAACCCGGGACCTCTTGATTGGCAGTCGAACATGCGCCCACTTCGCCACCGAGGCACCGAGGCAATAACTTAAGATTATAATAATACGTTATTCAAAGTTTAGGTAGGTAACAAACAGTAGGTAGCCTTGTGGTGGTAAATGTAGGTTTATGTACTTAGTGGCCATTAATATGTTATCATATTATGTATTGAATTTATGAGATATATGGTTGCTATAAAATAAAATAAATATATTGCAGGTTACCAGACTAACTATAGATAATATTGTAGTGTGTAAAATGCAGTTTGTATTATTATCACAATATTAATTGAATTCCAATTGGTACAGGTCGCGTCACGGTTTAATAGCGCTGACCTTGAATGCGAAGAATCGATTTTTAGATCTGTTTGGTAACAGGAATGAGGTGCGACGGGAGAGGCGCTCCATTGGTCGCTCGGTCGTCTTCACCCCGTCTTACCCCATTCATGCGTCTCAAGTCCCCTGCGTACAGTCGCGCGCATATTTCTTAGTGGTGTGTGAGCGATGACAGCTCGGATAATGAAGACTGTCTAGATGAGGTTGAAGCCTCCGAAATTTTTATTTTTTGGCTCGACTCCCGCCCCGAATTGAATTGGCAACGGTCTTTAAGCATGAACAAAAGAAAGGCGGACAGTGTCTTCTAAAACAAGAAGTGAAGTGCCATAGTAAGCCAGCTCGCTAATACAAAATGACGGCATGCACACTTCACACCCATGAACCTAGAAAAAATAGGTGTGAATGTATGCGTGCACACAAGCAGTTTGGGGTCAGCTTAAGTGGCTATTGATCGAGCTTTTGGTATAAAAATCCTTACTGTCCACTCAAGGTAGACCTCCCCAAACATGTGTGCGTTTTAGGGTTCCGTACCTCAAAAGAAAGGATAAAAGGAACAACTTATTTCATATAGGATCACTTAGTTGTCAGTCTGTGTGTCTGTCTGTCCGTAGGACGTAGGAGGTATAAGTTGAAATTGATATTTGATATCAAACACATATATCAGGCATATTTAGCACACCCCGGATACTGGACCCAATTCCCATACAAAAGTCACGATATAACTACCTACTACACAGACACTGCACACATGGAGTTTTGTACACGCGCTAGCAAAAATCAAGATCATATATTATCACAAGTAAAGAAACAAATCTCAAAACCGTTAACCATAAATTATTTGTGATTACTAACATGTAACATGATTTTACATGATTGCTGAAGTCTGAGACTAGATGGCGCTGTATGTTCTTAGAAGAGGGTATGGAACTTTACCACTAAACACACACATATGTATGCCTTAGCAATTTATTATCTAGATTTCATATGCTAGAAAGGGCGTTATGTAAAAGAAGTTACGTAATAAATGTCCGTACACATTATACAGACTTATGAATAAAAGAGCCCAATAAGAGCTGTCAGATATCTCTTCCTGATTGTATCGTGACCGTTGACCGCGCAGGTTATCGCGCGTCAATGTCGCCTGAAAGTCGCCGCGTCCCGGCTGACATTACCGTGATGTCGTGACTTCGGTGTGATCACCTCATCCAAGCCTCCTGGACATACGATGATGCCTCTTTCTCGAAGCGGTTGGGAGACCCAGTTGGTGTACCCAGGGCTCAGGACTCAGTCACATAGCCAAGAATACAAACTAATCTTTCTATTATTATGAATGCGAAAATTTGTGACGATGGATGTTTGATACTGTTTCACGCCAAAACTACTGAACCGATTGGGCTGAAATTCGGTATGTAGATAGTTCAGATCCTGGAATAACACATAGGGTACTTTTTATCCAGATATTCCCACGGGAACGAAGACTATGCGGGTGAAACCACGTTATGTTTTCTACGCAGTTGTAGTAAGCTATTGCGCGCGGCCGATTGTATGGAGTGACGGGGGTCTGACCTCATCTAAGGCTCTTGGAAATAATAGCATAACATAAAATCACGCCTTTTTCTCAAAGAGGTAGGCAGAGGTGTACCCAGGAGTCAGTCCCGTAGTAGGTACACCATTTCGCCAGTATGTTCTTGGTCCCATGTAATGGGGGCGCTGGCAATGTTTAAAACAATGCGAATTTAATAAATGTTGTTCTACTTTAGTTCAGGTATTCTAAGGTGGGTGACAGACCGGCGAACTTTAAGTATGCGGTTTAAAAAGTCGCGTACTTACTCGGCTCGACGTCGGTGACACAAATGAACTAAGTTCATAATGTTACGAGATGCCGTCGATGGAGGTAGCCTTATGTTATTTAGGAAAAGTAGGATTTTAGTGAAATTTTACGTTATATTGGAAAGCGTACAGGTTAAAGAGGTACATCAAATAAAATCACACATATAGGTTAAAATTTGTATTCAGAAATAAAGATTAAATACATTCTGTTGACGTGGATGTTTTTTAGAGTCACTTTTGTTAGTCAGATTAATCTAATATAATTGTTTTGTAAACCAATATAAACAAAATTACATAAATGTTAAGCGTTTGCAACAAATCCACAAGCGTTTTCAACTACAAACCATCAAAACTCATAAGCATACGGGGCTCGCGGCTCGCGGCGATGACAGACGTGCGAGCCATGTTTACTCTGCGGTTTTTAAGTACGCGATACGGTGACAGACTAGCGATAAAGCTTGCCGAGCCGTAAGGTGACGAGTAAGTTCGCTAGTCTGTCACCTACTTAAGTCCTAAAGGCTATTCCGTTCACTTGGCACAGTTATATCATACAATGACATATCTACCTTTACAAATTTACGATAGATTTACGTTGATATAGGTACTAAGTAAAATACCGTTCTTAAAAGGTGTAATGATACCACAGAACAGATAATAATAGTAATACTTAAAGGGGTGCATCTTACACCTCTGCCCGTACTTTGCCGATCAGCTGATTCGTTTTGTATGGGAAGTCGAAAATGTATTTCGCGAATTTCGCAATTCTTTCTTTTGAAAGTATTCAATTTGACGGCTATAGATGGCATCTCCTTAAGTATTACTACATATTGCCTTTTAACAGCATGTTTCACAAATCCCCTTAGGGGATCCTCTGCTCAGGGGATTTGTTGACTTTTGTCCACCAATCCCCTGAGTGTCGCCGACAGGGGATTTGTAGACGCTCATTCCACAAATCCCCTTAGATGATCTCCTGCTCAGGGGACTGCCTCCTACATATCTTATAGGAAACAGCCGGGACCTACAGTTTTACGTGCCATCCGGAACACGGTATCGCCCATGATGTTCATGATTGATTTTGGCTTCGGGGCCAATTACCTTAAACTCAGGGTCAATGGCCTTGTTACTAGGACCTTGACGTTAAGGTCAATAAACTAATGTTAAAATAAATTACCTCGGAGGTCAATGACCGTTGCCTTAAGGGTTAGTGATCTCCTAATTTTATGCTAATTTTTAAATTTGTGATCCTGATGCAAAGAAAAACTAATTTTATGTTAGGGGTCAAATAACAGCCCTAGTTTCCTGACCCTTGGGGTCACAGAGATTGAAATCGGTGACTCTGATGCGAAAAAAGGTATCATCTAAGGGGATTTGTGGAATAAGCGTCTACCAAATCCCCTGGGTTGGGGATTCCCTAAGGGGATTTGTGGAATAGGTATGCCATTTTTAACACATTTTTCGCAGAGTAATTGAAAAATAGATTCATTGCAAAAAGCAGATAATTTAAACATAGAAAACAACGACAGTCTCGTTGGCTAAGACAGTAGTAACTCTGCTTTCTGTACCGCAGGACCCGGGTTCGATCCCCGGCCAGGTCAATCATTTGCGTGCATGAACATGTCTGTTTGATCTGTGTCTGGGTGTTATTATAAGCTTATATAAGTATGTATATCAGTCATCTGGTTGCCATAGTACAGGTTTCTAGCCTAGTTTGAGACCAGCAGATGACCGTGAGTGGAAGTTGCCCCATATTATATTATTATTATTTTCTCGATAGTTCCTCCTAGATAGTTTTATGATCTTTGCTAAAATCTAATAGACCCTAAGATAATTTAACAATCCTATTATCGAACAAGCGATGCCATATTATATATGTATATATATGTCCGATGATAACTTAAGGAATAAATTGTTGGTAAATATGCTTTAGTGTAGGGTTCCATACCTGAGCAAAACGCTACCGCGTTCTAAGAACGTCATCTAGTTCAATCGTTTTTTTATGATAGTGAGTGACAAGACGAGCAAATGCACGAGCGAAGGCACACCTGTTCCTGATGGTAAGCATCATGATTGCCCATATCAGACACAGTGCCACCCAGTGTTTAAAATTAAAAATTCTGCGCGGCACTGCACTGCGCCTGTCACCCTGAGATATTAGTTGTTGAAACTCGTAATGGCCAGTAAATTCGCTGGTAACATTGCCCTTCATACCGGAACACAGTAATGTTTGCACATTACTGCTTGGCGGATGAATCTAGTTCAATCTACTGCTAATATGTTAATAATCACTTTTTTTTTGTTAAAACTTTCGGTTTTGGGATTTATTCCTTTGCTTGTGATATAAAATCTTGCGTCTTGCCAAATTTCATGATGCTACGCCAACGGGAAGGATCCTAGAGATATATTCAGTCTGTTGCGCGAATTGTGGAAATGAAAAACTTAGGAGTTTGATTTTTTTATAGCAGCAAGGGACCGTGGACCTGAGTTTCAAATTGATACCTCAACGCGTTCCCGAGAAAAAGGGTCTTGGCAGACGGACAACGAAGTGATCCTCTACGGGTCCCTTCTTTTCTTTTTATTGTATGGAACCCTAAAAATGACCCAATATAAGTGATTTTTTTTTAAATAAAGTAGGTTACAAAAATAACATTTTTAAGTTCGTCGATGAGACAAATCTGTTACAAGGTTGCAAAGATAAAGAGGTCAGTAAAGTTTAGGGAAGGTTTTAACGATAACTAAGGTACCAATAGTCCATCAATTTCGTAAATATATGGTTGACTGGAACACGTAGCGTCAAGTGATAAGGCCGACCATTGTCACCTAGTTCGGATAGCTTATGTGTACTGTGTACCTATATGTTTATATTATGATCTAGATTCAGGTCAGGCAGTGTTATTTGGATTTTTCCATTGGGGATTATAATTATAAAAACAGCCTGGAGTCTGGAACTGTGCCCGGTTGATGACAATAGGCTCGCCCCCTATTGCATGGGACCAATAACATACTGGCGAAATGTGGGTGTGCCTACTATGGGACTGAGTCCTAGGTACACCTCTGCGTACCCCTTCGACTATCTGATACCCAATTTTGGGTATCAAATAGTCGATACCCCTTAGGGGAAAAGGTGTGGTTGTATGTTTTTGTTGGTCTAGATTTTTTCAGAATTAGTATTCGAGAGTTCTCAGTTTTGAGCGACCTTCTAGTACCTACTTACGATGTGGAGCATGTGTTTAATAATATTTTTAAAAAAATTATAAATTTCACTATAAGACGGAAGTGGCAGGTGCCGGAGTCTCCAGCAATAGCCCGGTTACCATCCATCTAGAAATCATATCTATAGACAAATAAAGTAGTTTCCATCCATTCACAATAGTCCTTGCACCTAGCGGGAGCTGTCTGAGCTCATCTTCTGTAGAGATGTCCTTTAGATTAAAAGCTCAAAGGGGCCTCTGCACGTTGGACTTTTAAAAAAATGGTCTCCGAGCACGCTTATAAAAAGCCTATATAACCGTGTTTGCGAGCGACATAATATCAATATGGCCAACACGAAAATTAAAAAAATAAATTCTGATAAACCTACTAGTCAGGGATCTTTTTCTATCAATGACGTTGAATCGCTTTTTTCTATTTAACATTTTTTCCCGGCTTCGAGCCTTTCGACTCTTTCGACTCTTTATGATAATGCAAACTAATTCCCAGTGACCCTGTTTATAATGAATACAGTAAATAGGTATGGACCAATAAGTTCGCATGTTTTATTTCAACTGGAACTAATTGTTGGCAGGAAATTAACACATTTGTCCAGATATAATGCAATGTGGAGCAGTTGGGCAAGCATTTGCACGATAAAAGAATAATGTAGTACAAAATGGCATAATGTAGGCAACTTTTTGAATTATAAGGCTTTTATTTTAGAACGTTTTAATGGTCCGTCTAAAAAAATAAAACCATTTTCTTTCGGGTTCACCAGCATCTATCATTTATTTTTCTTATAATATAAACTATCTTTTATAATTCCTTACCTCAAAAAGAAAAACAGGAACCCTTGACTCACTTCGTTGTCCGTCTGTGTGTCTGTCCGTCTGTCAAGACCCTTGTTCTCGGGAACGCGTTGAGGTATCTAGTTGAAACTCATATCAGATGAAACTAACACCCGTATTCAGAGTCAAAATCGCAAAAATTCCTCGACTTGACTCCACCTCACCTCAGCGATTTGATATTCATAGTTGTAATTTTACTCCTCACCTTAAGGAGTTTCCTCACTGAAGGTAAGGTGGAGTGGAGGAAACAACTGTCAAATATAAGGTACGTCGCGATCTACCTTGAACAGACCTCACAGTGATATATGGATGAAAACAAACGTATTTCGTGAGATTTTAGAATGTTGTTTCAAAAGTTTATTGAATATTTCAACATAGCTTTGTTAACGAAATGCGGAAAATATATTATCTCACCAATATTATTATTAAATTTTTCGGTGTGCAGGTGTGTAGGTGTTTGTTTTGTGTATGTTTTAAATTTCTTCACGCCAAAACTATTGAAACGATTGGGCTGAAATTTGGTATGTAAATAGCTTAGACCCCTGGAATGTGTATACTTTTATTCCCATGGGAAAGGTTACTGCGCGAGAATAATCTAGTACTATCTATTATACTAGTACCTAGTATTTTTTTAAATTAATTTAATTAATATCTGATATCACAATATGTTATTGATTTTAAATAAAATAAATTATAATAGCTTTTTGTTATACTCATATATAAAGATAATAAACATTATTTAAAACAATATAATCACATCCTACTAGCCCTACTTGCCGTGGAGTTACCGGCTTCAGAATAGTGCTCCACTCTCTCTACTCGTGGCTGCCGTAAGAGCCGGCTAAGGGTTAACAGATCTAGAGGACGGCCAGCAGCGTCCTCTGCAAGAAACCATCGATCTGCGCTCGTCACCCCGCCAGCCAAGCGTGTCGAGTATAGGCAAAACCACCCTTTATGGGGGAGGCTTCTGTTCAGTAGTAAATTACCAACGGCTGAGATGATGTTGATGACTAGTCCTACTTCCTACTAATATTATTAATAGGAAAGTTTGTGAGGAAGGATGGATGGATGTTTGTTACTCTTTTACACCAAAACTACTGAACCGATTGGGCTGAAATTATGGTATTACGGTATGTAGTATGTATGTAGTTTAGACCCTAGAATAACAAATAGGGTACTTTTAACTCAATATTCCCACGGAAAAGATGACGCGAGTAAACCCGCGGTTCACAGCTAGTTCAAAATAATACAAATACATTTTATATTTTTATCTATTTATTTATAATCCTATTTGATTCTATTGCATTGAAGGAGTTCCACGGCCGCATCTCTCTCAGCTTTAGCTTTAAAGTAAAGGGAGTTTAGCAGGACTTCTTCATTTATTCTACAACAGTAATATTTCTTCTTGAATCACATTTCTAGATCCTGTAATGTAACAAATAATTTAAACAAATAATATATCTATACATGATCGGTTTATTCTGATTATCAAAGTTTTTTTTTTATGTAGGTAAACATAATATGCCATGGGGTTACTGGCTTTAGAATAGTACCTCACCCTCTCTACCCGTGGTTGCCGTAAAAGTCGGCTAAGGGTTATGAGATCCAGAGGACGGGCAGCAGTGTCCTCTGCGTAAAACCATCAAACTGCGCTCGCCAACCCGCCTGCCACGCGTGGCCAGTATTAGCAACAACCCCCCTTATGGAGGAGGCTTATGTTCAGCAATGGATTTCCAACGGCTGGACGATGATGATGATGATGAAACATAATAAGCAAAATATTATATCAAGAATCTTCACCACTATCACTCTCAACTAAGCTTTTATCATCATCATCTCAGCCGTAGGACGTCCACTGCTGGACATAAGCCTCCCATAGAATTCCATCTAGTCTGGTTGTAAGCGGTTGCAAGTTTGCTTTACCCCTTATAAACTTTCCATAATATCTATATTTTTCCAGGTCACTTATTCAAACAAGAAATGAGAAAGCTATTCCTAGAAGCAGTCGCGGGAATCATGCTAGTTTATAATTATAATGATTATAATAATAATAATAAAAACATATAAGTATGTCTAAGGAGCTAACATATTTTTATTGACCAACAAACCGTTAAAAGTTTTAAGTTTTCTACTAGGTAGTTAATTGTTTATTATGATATAATATGTAATTTATTTACCTGCATAAAAAGGTATGTGTAATACCACTATCAGTCACTTTAAACAATTCCATATCAGTTTGCTCAGTGAAAGCATCTTCCAAAACATTGGCTAGGCTTGGAATACCAGCTGATCTTCTTGTTCTCTTTTTTCATGAGTCAATTCCCTTTTTTAGGTTATCCCAATTTTTTAACTGATCTGAAATATAATAATAAAAAGTGAAGTTATTAACCAAAACAAGTGTAAGGTGGTACTTCTATAATAATTTGTAACCTTTATACAGCAAACCTTAACTAACCAAACTATAAAAATAGTTAATTATAATATAAAGTTATCTGATTAATCGAAGAAATTATTTAATTATTATGGTTGTACATATTCAAGTACTTACTTTTCAGTTTGTGTCGATAGTATTGTACTATTCCTTTGTTAAGTGAGCCCAAGTTTTTAGCTGCATTTCTCCCCATTGTTGTTGCCATCGAGTTTATTTATTCATGTTTGTTATTAGATTATCATATCTTTTCACTTTCAGTAAAAAAACAGCCTTCCAGTTCACCAATCCAATGAATAAACACAACACGCCACGGATAGTAACACTTTAATAGTAAAGCAATACTTTTCTAGTCTCGAACTACTTATCTACATCTCAAGTATCGCCACATTTCTTGCCTAGGCCACGATTTATGAGATTCCATAATTGAATTTTATAAAAAAGAACCAAACTTTGTAAAAACTTTTGTAAAAATGTGACACTTGACACAACTTGAAGGTAAAAACCACAGATAATGCGCTCATTTTTCTAAACCGATGACGTAATTTATGACGTATTCCGCTCATACTCATTCGAGTGTCCTCCAATCGTACTCATTCGAGGAACCTCATAATTTGGTCAGTCAAGTGATTATGAATACCGATTTCGAGGTTGGTTGGAGGAGCGACTTGAGGCTTCCTTGAATGAGTTATGAGTCGAGGAGCTTTTGAAGTTATGTTTAAGAATACGGGTGTCAGGTCTACAGTCCCTTGCTGCCGTACAAAAATCAAACTACTAAGTCAACACAATCAAACGATACGTTAGTAGTACTTACGTAGCGGAAAAAAGGAAAGCCGTATGTCAGGATCGTAGCAAGACAAAAAGGAGACATAAAGTCGCTGCTTACCCTAACGGGAAGGAGTCGTGACTGTATGTATGTATTTCCATACTTTGCGTAACGGGCTAATAAAGTAGGGTACCACCCGTTGGCCTTGTATTATGATATTTGGCAAGAAGCAAGATCGTATAATAACACAAGTAAAGGGAAAAAACCCAAAACCGTAAAATTTTACAAAAAAACTTTGATTACTAACATGTTTTGTAGTGGTAGGTGTCTTTTGCAGGGGCCGGCCTGGGGAAGTACCACACCTTTGCCAGTTATTCATCCGCCAGTAATTACTGTGTTCCGGTCTGAAGGGCAATGTTACCAGCGAAATTACTGGGCTTGACGAGTTTCAACAACTAATATCTCAGAGTGACAGGCGCAGTGCAGTACTGCGCAGAATTTTGAATTTTAAAACACTGGGTGGCACTGTGTCTGATATGGGCAATCATGATGCTTACTTACCATCAGGCACCTGATTTGCTCATCTTGTTACTCACTATCATAAAAAAAATTGGTTGCGGTATCTACGTATAAAACCCTACTAACAGTACTACTAACCTACTAAACTTTCTTACCTACGGAAACCTACGCAATGTCTTCTCGTCCAAAATACCTCAGTGCCTCAAGTCGGAGGTCTTTGACCAGTGTGTGTTACCAGTGATGACTTACGGATCTGAAACGTGGTCTCTGACTGTGGGCCTTATCAGCAGGCTCAAAATAGCGCAACGAGCTATGGAGAGGGCTATGCTCGGAATTTCTCCGCGAGATCGAATCAGAAATGAGGAGATCCGTAGACAAATGAAAGTTATCGACATAGCCCAGCGGATTAGTAAGTTGAAGTGGCAAAGGGCGGCACATAACACGTAGAACTGATGGCCGATGGGGCTGCAAAGTTCTCGAATGGAGACCACGGACCGGCAAACGCAGCGTAGGACGTCCACCCACAAGGTGGACAGACGATCTGATAAAGACTGCAGGAACACGATGGAGGCGGGCCGCTTACAACCGGACTGAATGGAAATCTATGGGGGAGACCTATGTTCAGTAGTGGACGTCCTGTGGCTGAGATGATGATGATGATGATGAAACATACTTACCAAGGTATGCCTTAACTTTTTTTTATATTCTAAAAATCCCAGTTTTACTCACATGAGACACGTGACTACAAAAAAATCAACTTTAGGAACAATGTTTACTTTATCCTCAAAATAATAATAATAGAAATATAAAAGTATCAAATAAGTTAACTATATTTGGAGGAAACAAGGGAAAACAGATTTGGTAAATTTTCCGTAGGATTGTGTCAAATTGCTTAGAGGTGGCGTTTCCTGTTAAGTGATAATAAACCTTTGTTACTAATAAGTACTATGATTATTATTATTATTAAATACAAAGTATAAAAAAATAATTCCGACACAACACGTGAAAATAAATCGTGAGTCCAGCGTGACTGATGACCGGTCACCGGCATCACCTCATCCGACCAAAGTTGCTGATAACATGACATGACAACCGCAAGAGGTATTATTGATACGGGTCACATAACTTCACGCCTTTTCCCCGAAGGGGCAGAGTTGTACCCAGGACCCAGTCCCACAGTAGGTGTGCCCACAGCGTTTGTAATGTTTTTTTGGAATCGTGTACTAGGGGGCGAGCCTATTCCCATCTACCAGGCACAGTTCCAGACTTCATTGAGACAATTCCTAAATAAGTAAATCCGAAAGATTCCTTTAAAGTGTGCTCGAAACCGACTGCAAAGACTGGCATCTAAAGACCATCAGCCAGGCCCCTCAAAACTCCATACACGCAATTGGTAAAAGCGGTAAAACACCCGCTGTTGCCACCGGCCTTGCGCGCGCGCATGTTACGCCAGAGGCCAGAAGCTATCAGCGGTTATCATAAACCGCAAACTTCAGTCGTTCGCAGGCCGCGACCGCAGCTGGCCGCATTTCGCGTAATTTATTCCGTTATCATTTTATCGAAGCTCAGTTGATTACCGGAAGTCGCGCGAAAAGGACGCGTCGCGCATTATTCACATCAATTTCCATTCATAATTTAATCAGTAAGCCCGCGGCCGTCGCCCGGTGTGCACGCTTGTTGCAACTTTCGACTTTCATGTGTTTTGTGTTCGGATTTTAATACTTGCTTGAACGCAAGTGGTTTAAAGTAAGTTTTTCTGTTATGATTTACATACACGCTGATTCCGTTATCCTTTTTTAAGATAACTAAACAAATTTTAATTCAACATTGATAATAAATAAGGGGTTTTAAAATTAAAATAATTTCAGAGAACTTTCGAAAGAAATCTACTAAAAACATAATAATACCTATGACCATAATTTTCTTAAACATTTGAATTGTAAATGGAGTCGCTAAGCAGAGTTGTTTGCCTAATCAATTAGATAGAGCTTATACTCGTACTAGAGTTTTAGGTACTCGGAACCAAATATTTGCCCCTAACCGGTTTCCCATTAAAATTAACTTTCACAAAATCTTGCTTTTTAAACTCTCGAGCGTGTCCGAACTTTAAATTAATTCTCAATATGACTGTGTTGTGAAACCTAAGCACACTTCGATAAAATCTAAAATACATTAAAAAAATTAAAATACTTCCAAACGTCAAACAATTAATATATCTTCAATTCTTTTTTTTGCAAGGTGTTAACATTGGACGGGCACGATGCACCCCAAACGTATTACCATTGATTTAAAGAAAAGGGGAGATGAGGTACGTTCTGCCAACGCTTACTCAACAACTGGCACGTGCAATTTGCTGTGTGCAGTTTGCACAGTGCAATATAATGAACAACAAAGAAAGAAGGACATACCTAACACCGAAGTGCGACCGAGACAACAATATTATTCGCTAGTACGACCTTACTTTACTGACGTACGTGGACCTAATGGGACCTAAAATGAGCTTTCCATATTCGAGAAGCCAGTACCTCATCTCCCCTTTCTTTAAATCAATGCGTATTACTACCTTTTCGTAACACACTATATATTATGATAAAGTATATAATATAATATTCCACTAAAATTTCTTCTCTTGCGGTTACTGAAGAATTTAAAAAAAGCAGTTTTGTCTCTACCACTAACGGCAATTATTTTTATAAACAGAAAAAAAAACATATTTTTAATCGCAGTCGTGAATTATCGACCTAGTGTTAATATTCTTATGTAAATATTGTAAAACTATCTGTTGAAAAAATTAAGCCCTACAAGTTTCTTGTGCGTTCTTCTTGTAGAGGTATCTTTCCGAACGCACGGTAGACTCAGTACTTTTTATCTTTATTGACGTGCAAAAGTGTCAGATTATGACCTATTTGAATAAATCTGTTTGAGTTTGAGTTTGAGTTTGAAATTCCTTCAACATTGTACTAGTTGAATGAGCAATTAAATGTATAACATTAAATACCTCATTAGAATAATTGTCTTCATTAAGCATTATGGTAATCACCTACATATTCCGCGTTATTCGTAGAATATTTTGAGCGATTTTAACCAGATTTGCTAATCATTGTCAAGCAAGTGATATAATTAAAAAGAGTTTTTGTAATAATGCAATCTTCAAGTGCTCGACATTTCGAATTACTTCTACTTACTCGTGGTTCAGCAAGAATGTTATGCGTAGTGTAAAAAAAAGGTGTAGATACTTAAGCATCTTCCCGGCAAACTAAACACCTATCAGATGAAAATAATTGCGACAATCGCATATAAATTTTTGGACTTCGATTTCGATACCAAATGGAGCAGCAGATCGGTTAATTTGTATGGGATCAACCATTGATTTAAAGAAAATGGGAGATAGTGAACGTTATCCCAACGCTTACTCAACAACTGGCACGTACAATTTGCTCAGTGTGCAGTTTGCACAGTGACATATAACGAACAACAAAGATAGAAAGACGTACCTAAGACCGAAGTGCGACCGAGACAACATTATTCGCTAGTACGACCTTACTTTACTTACGTACGTGGACCTATTAGAACCTAATTTAAGCTTTCCATTTCCGAGAAGCCAGATCATCTCCCCTCTTTCTTTATTATCAATGGGATCAACTGTTTCACAATATTTGGTTTGGTTACATTCGTTTGTTTGTGTCGGTCCCGCGTGGTGGCTATGCAGATGTTTCCAGGCATCTTTGTCCTCTTTATACTGATTAACTTTAATAAGCCTTCTTTAGTAATAATAAAATAGATTTTGAATTTACCCTCTGAGAGCCCCGTTATCTCTTTTGGGATTTTATTATAGAAACGTAAACTGTTTCCTAAGAATGACTTTTTTATTGGTTATTTATTTATTTATTTATAATTCAGCACAACACTAGGACTAACTTAATGCTTTAGTGTAGCATTTCCTACCAGTTATCCTAAAACTAGAGAAAATGTTACCGAAATTGGGAATTTGTTTTAGATAATCTAAAGCTAGGCTAGCTATTTCGTCTGAATTTATGTTAATTTTTACGCACATACATGATATTCTCATAGATGTATAAGGATGGTAGGATCAGTATGTTTATTTCTTTAAATAATTCTCTCAAAGATTCGCGTGCATCCATCTCATAAATGGCACGAATCGCCAAATCGAAAAGAATCTATTAAAATATGCTTCGAGGTCGATGCTGAAGGGCAGACAATAGGATGAACCGATCAATCCAAGGGTCAAAAGGGTTCTTATCTCGTATTTGTGTCACGAGTCACGACCTAACATCAATTTACAATGATGTAGGTCGGACGGTAAATGTTTAGGTACAGAGTGTTAGCTATCCAGCCCTTTCTTTAATTATCACCCAACTAGCCGTTCTCGCGGTATCACCCTCGTCTCCTCTTGGGACCATTGGGGTAAAAGTATTTTAATGCATCCTTTATTGGTCTCATTCATTTCTTTACCATATTCACTGAAAAGACACTGACCAAAATGTATGAGCATTCTGTCCGTAAATCAACATAACAATCAATCACGCTTTTTTCCCTAAGGGGTAGGCAGAGGTGTTTTTTTTTTATGATCGTAACAAAACAAGAAAATCAGGTGCTTGATGGTAAGCATCATGATTGCCCATATCAGACACAGTGCCACCCAGTGTTTTAATATTAAAAATTTTGCGTGGTACTGCACTGCGCCTGTTCACCCCGAGATATTAATTGATGAAACTCTTCATGCCCAGTATTTTCTCTAATAACATTGCCCTTCAGACCGGAACACAGTAATGTTTGCACATTACTGCTTGGCGGATGAATAACTGGCAAAAGTGTGGTACTTTCCCAGGCGGCCCCGTGCAAAAGAGGCCTACCACTACAAACCCAGGACTCAGTCCCATAGTAGGTACACCTACATTTCGCTAGTATGTTATTGGTCCAATGTAATAGGGGGCGAGCGTATTGCCATCTACCGGGCACAGTTCCAGAGTCCAGGCAGTTGTTAAGATATTTTAAAAATCCAATAACAGTCCCAAAATAATGGTCTTATTACGTATCTGAATTTTTCTTATTTTTATAAAAGTGAGTGACAAGACGAACAAATCAGGTGCCTGATCGTAAGTATCATGATTGCCCATATCAGACACAGTGCCACCCAGTGTTTTAAAATCCAAAATTCTGCGCGGCACTGCACTGCGCCTGTCACCCTGAGATATATGAATATTAAAATTGTAATAAAATAACACTATTTAACCGGTAATATATGTCATAAGTACCTACTACCTACCTGAAGAACCCCTTAAATATTAAACGTACTGCGTGCTGCGAGCGAAATAATATATCGAATATATCTGTGATATTTTATAATAAGATTTTTGTACTACTTTTGAGATATAATTACCTCTTAAAAAGTATTATTTTATTATTATTATTATTCATATACGTCACAAGAGTCTTCACTCGGGGCCAGAGGCTCCTAGTAAGTGGAAAGTGTATCTTCAGTGAGAAATATAACATATCGCAATAACGTAAAATATTTCATTTGAACCTGCATTTCTTAAATACGCAATAGCAAATTGATTATAGATTATTGCCTAATCACCAATCGCTATAAAGTATTAAGTGTTAGTTTAACAATTCACTGACAAACACATCGGACTGACCTTTGGCATTGACGTATGCCGGAACACCTTGTTACTACGCTTGAATAAAATATATTGGTTATACTCATTGTACGCTTTTACTATAGACGACTTAACCTAAAAGGCCCCGTTTTCATGAAATTTCTTTCTATTGCACCGTTCACAATTCAAAACTTGTATAACATGATATCCATAGTCTGTAGCGTCCGTGGACCAGCGGAAATATGACAGGCTTAAAATCCGGAGTCCCTGGATCGAATTGCACCATGTGAACTATTCACCTGGGCGCTACCGTTATATACTACCCATAGTTTCCTATAAGATATGTAGGCGGCAGTCGTTAGCTCTTGTCGGAGGCTGCGTTGAAAATCTTGGCGACCTGAAACTGACAATATCGGATGTCTATGTCATATGGATTATATATTATATAATAATATTTTCATATAATCCATATGAATAGACTCAAGCAGTGTAGGTAATTGGGGTAACACATTAATAGAGTATAAATTCAAATTTATATTATCATTTCTGTAGTGGTAGGCCCCTTTAGCAGGGGGCCGCCTGGGGAAGTACCACACCTTTGCCAGTTATTCATCCGCCAAGCAGTAATGTGCAAACATTACTGTGTTCCGGTATGAAGGGCAATGTTACCAGCGAAATTACTGGGCATGATGAGATTCAACAACTCATATCTCAGGGTGACAGGCGCAGTACAGTTCCGCCCAGAATTTGAATTTTAAAACACTGGGTGGCACTGTGTCTGATATGGGCAATCATGATGCTTAACATCAGGCACCGTCACGTCTTGTCACTCACTGTAATAAAAAAAATAAAAAAATCATAGCCCTGGAGTTACCGGCTTTAGAATAGCGTTCCACCCTCTCTACCCGTGGTTGCCGTAAGAGCCGGCTAAGGGTTAACAGATCCAGAGGACGGGCAGCAGCGTCCTCTGCAAAAAACCATCGAACTGCGTTCGACAACCCGCCTGCCAAGCGTGTCTAGTGATGGCAAAACCCCCCTTTTATGGGGGAGGCCTATGTTCAGTAGTGGATTACCAACGGCTGAGATTATGATGATGATTATCATAGTCCATGTCATGTCTAGATATGTCTGCCCTTATCCCACACTAAGTCACATATTCTTGGTGTGGTCGGCACAGCTCTTCATCTTTCGCCATTCAATCAAGTCCATCATCCATCATCTCTACACACTCCACTCCCTTTTTACGCAATTTGTATTTTATTCCATCACCGCCTGCCCACTTCCCCAAAACTACTCTGCTGCAGTTTGTCTTCGAGTAAAGACCTTCTAAAAAAGTCAATTCTCTTTATTCAAATTGGTTGCATCTGATACTTGCAAGTCAACGAAGCGAATAAGTAATGAATCTATCGTGCGTACGGAGTTCGGAGTGACACCTCTACAAGAAGAACGCACAAGAAACTTGTAGGGCTTAATGTTTCAACGGATAGTTTTACAATACCTACTCGTATTTGGTTTGGTTACATTTGTTTTTTTGGAAGTTGCCGTTTGTTCTGTGATGATTTTCAATTTGTTCGATTACAATTATTATTGTTATTGTCTAATACAAGTCCGATAGGTTAGTAGGGTTAGTCGAACCAGTTTGGGAACTCTAATGTCGTAATGGGTTATTCCGGTTACGCAGGAAAACCTTGGATTCGAGAGACCTTAACCTTGCCGATTGACGCAGCGGTACTTTCACTTATATAATGCACCAGTTGTTATTGTTACCCCGGATACAAAATCCTTCCTCTTACTCATGATTTATCTTATTTCTCTGTAAGGTTGAAAGGCCTGGGACACTTGACAGTTTAGGCTCAATAAAGCTATATAAATAGCCGAGGCGCTCCGGCAAGTCCAAAGCAAGAAAAAGTTTTATGATAGTGAGTGACAAGACGAGCAAATCAGGTGCCTGATGGTAAGCATCATGATTGCTCATATCAGACACAGTGCCACCCAGTGTTTTAAAATTCAAATTCTGCGCGGCACTGCACTGCGCCTGTCACCCTGAGATATGAGTTGTTGAATCTCATCATGCCCAGTAATTTCGCTGGTAACATTGCCCTTCATACCGGAACACAGTAATGTTTGCACATTACTGCTTGGCGGATGAATAACTGGCAAAGGTGTGGTACTTTCCCAGACGGCCCCCTACATAAGAGGCCTACCACTACAAAAGGCTAGTCGTTCAAGTCGCACGGTAGCACGACTTCTCTTACCTACTTATACCTAAAATTACTATTAAACTAAAATTACGGTATATTACATCGCGTTCGACTGCTTAAATAATACTCGTATGGTACGTCACGTTTTTCACACTTCCAGGGGAGATAATTATATAATTTCATAGACAAGTTTAAAAGATGACATCCCTAACTCAACAACTCAGGTCCACAGTCCCTTGCTGCTGTAAAAAAATCAAACTTGCTGCTGTAAAAAAGTCAAAGCAATCAAAGATACGGCCAGTTTTTTCGCACATTTTCATATTTTGCGCCACGGGCTGAAAACCTCTGAGGTAGGTACTTCGCGTTGGCCTAGCATGAAATTTGGCAAGAAGTAAAATCTTATATCTTATATCACAAGTAAAGGAAAAAATCCCAAAACCGTATTTATCAAAAAAAGATATTGTGATTACTAAACTAACATGTTTGCGATATATGTAGGTATGGAACCCTACACGTAGAATTATTACTGTGACTAAGCACACTTTCTAAGGTATGCCTTAACAGGAAAGAGGATGCCTATATATTCTAAGAAAGAGGACCTCTTAGCAGTTTGACACAATCCTATGGAAAATTTACTAAATCGATGTTTTGTGTTCCCCTGTTTCCTCCGAATACAGTAAACCTATTTGATATATTTATATCCCGATATTTTAAAGTTGGAGTAAAGTATGTCCCTATCATTTTATTGTAGTTTATAAACTCTACATTTTTTTGTAGTGAACGACCAATCACGCGACTTAAACTGGGATTTTTGAAAGTTAACTATGCAAAAACCAAAGGTTACTTTACTATAAAAATATCAGGATATAATTTTATAGAATGGGTTTATTATATTCGGATTTCGGAGGCAACAAGGGAATACAAAACATCGATTTGGTAAATTTTTCATAGGATTGTGTCAAATTCCTAGAAGGCCGCGTACGCTCTTAACAATTGACTTATCAGCAATAATATCACAGATAATGATAACATTATTATCACAATATTATTGTTTTGTTCAATAAACCAGATTTGGGCAATATATAAATCTATGGTAGATAAAACCAATTTAATAAACATCTATCAAATATATTTTTGATTTATGGACAAAAAGTCTACCAATCCCCCGAAGCACGGGATGATTTCGGGGGATTTGTGGAATATGCCACCTATTCGACGTCAGTATTATTGATCGTGGATTCATCGAGCGAAGATCGCTGTACATGATGATCAAGTTCGATCAGAATCAGGACAATGCGTCACTCATAATAATTGAAAATAGATAAAAGCAATGAATTTCTAATAATAAATATGTACGATAAGTAATGTAATTACATGGTTGTTATGAATTATGATATGCCTTCGGTATACCTACCCACTCTTATCTATAAGATAATTAAGATAGTTGCCGTGGGAAAATTTGATAGATCTTTATTATAGTACGAAACAAAGTCGCTTATAAAATTTCGCAGCATATTAATAACTGTATACAGTATGTCATCTCCTTTGATAAACGTCAATTCCTACGGCTTACCGGGGCGCAATAGAAGCCGGCCAGACCTACCTCAGGCAGCGCGGGCAGAGCATGGGGGGACGATGACTCCGCTCTCTGTCATACCATCATTGCTCCGTCTAGATGCTTAGTTGAACTACTAGTAGGTGCTTGATGGCATCATGATTGCCCATATCAGATACAGTGCCACCCAGTGTTTTAAAATTCAAATTCTGCGCGGCACTGCACTGCGCCTGTCACTCTGAGATATGAGTTGTTGAATCTCATCATGCCCAGTAATTTCGCTGGTAACATTGCCCTTCATACCGGAACACAGTAATGTTTGCACATTACTGCTTGGCGGATGAATAACTGGCAAAGTAAAAGCCTGGGGAAGTACCACAGTACTTCCCCAGGCGGCTCCCTGCAAAAGAGGCCTACCACTACATATAGGTATATTTATACTAAGGGGCAACCCCGGACACGACTCAATCCCATACAAAACACATGGAGTTACACAGCACACAGTTCACAGACACTGTACACATGGAAATTTGTTCACGTGTAAGAGGGTGCGTGAGATGATTTCCCATGCCCATGGAAGCGGGGTTCGTGGAGAGCTCAATCTCGCTGACGGGGCGAGGAAGACCCGATTGGTGGGCGGATGACAGTGTCCAGAACAGATACTACGTATACGTAGTATCTGTTCTGTGATCTGTATTCTGTATATCAATCCATTGGTGAATACCGCATTGAAATATGTCGCCTTGTTACGGAGTTAAGCCAATGCGAACGTTTTTTACTAAAAGCTACTTAAGGGGGTGATGTGAAGCCAAACAAAATGGATCAGCTGATCGGCAAAGTTGTAAAGGAATTCGACAAGTTTTTTCGCGAGTTTAAAAAAAAAGGGGGGAAAGTTTTCCCCCCTTAAGTTTAACTACACCTACTAGTCTACCCACAGAGGAGATGAAAGACCTCTTTCATCTCCTCTGTGGGTAGACTAGTAGGTGTAGTTAGTTACCCACAGAAACTAGTCTACCCACAGAGGAGATGAAAGATAAAGTTAAACAATAATAAATTTAGACTCCAATTAAAATCATGGCTAATTCCTAAAGCTTACTACAGTATAAAAGAATATTTTAACGACTAGACGAGACAAGTAAGTTACATATAGATTTAGAAAATAATAAATGTGTTTAATTATAAGTTTTTTAATTACTAACTATTTGGTGAGTAATTATACTCTTAAATTTGTAAAATTGTAAAAATAACCGCTATTGTATGCTCGAAGAGGGCAAGCTGGAGACTAATTAATTTTACATGTTTACCATCTGTTTATGTACACAGTTTATCAATAAATATATTCTTATTCTTATTCCTCTGTGGGTAGACTAGTAGGTGTAGTTACCCACAGAAACTAGTCTACCCACAGAGGAGATGAAAGAGGTCTTTCATCTCTGTTAAACCTCTTTCATCCTGATCTGTGAGTCTACCTACTTGTTGTATTGAGTTATTGGTATTCATACCTTATCACTTATCATGAAATTATCAACAATTTATATAGTAGGTACTTAATACCATCTAAATCTCTAGGTGTTTTATTAATTCATCATTCATAAACATTCTTATCAACTATCTGACACAACAGACAGCTGATGTTACGAAACTCGAAAACGAAGTAAATATTTTTATGTATGGTGTGATAGTTTTAAACAAAAAAATTATTGTTTCAATGTCAGTTTTATACTGAGGTCAAGTAGACAGGTCGTTCGGATTCATTGCAATTGGAAACTGATAAATTTTTATGTCATCTATACTAATACTAGCTGTGACCCGCGGTTTCACCCGCGTAGTCTTCGTTCCCGTGGGAATATCGGGATAAAAAGTACCCTATGTGTTATTCCAGGGTCTAAGCTACTTACGTACCAAATTTCAGCCCAATCGGTTCAGTAGTTTTGGCGTGAAAGAGTAACAAACATCCATACATACATCCATACTTATCATAGTATAGGATTAGGATTATAAAGAGAGAAACTTTGTTTTTTGGTTTGTAACGAATAGGCTCCGAAACTACTGGACCGATTTTAAAAATTCTTTCACTTATGGATAGCTTCATTCAGTGTGAGTGACATAGGCTATATGAGATTTTGAAAAATACTAGGGATCCGTAAGAAAACTGCAATATTGTGAACCAAGGTGTCACATAATCCACGGAAATTTTATCCATCTATTTTGGTTTAGTCACAATAATCGAAACAGACATTATATGCATGCGCTGTGAAAAGTATTGGTGGTAGAATAAAGTAATGTACTAGGGGTTTATAGTAATTATAAATACCTACAAAACAGTATACATAGATTATATCCATCTTTTTTGGTTAAGTCACAATAATCGAAGCAGTGATTATTTTTCATGCGATGTGAAAACTATTGGTGGTAGAGTAAAGTAATGTACTAGGGGTTTGTAGTTTTATATATATTTCTCAATAAAAATGTACGTAATCCTATTTATATTTTAAATCTGAGATTACGGTATAGTGTTTTTCTTTTTATGATAATGAGTGACAAGACGAGCAAATCAGGTGCCTGATGGTAAGCATCATGATTGCCCATATCAGACACAGTACCACCCAGTGTTTTATAATTCAAAATTCTGCGCGGCACTGCACTGCGCCTGTCACCCTGAGATATAAGTTGTTGAATCTCAACATGCCCAGTAATTTCGCTGGCAACATTGCCCTTCATAACGGAACACAGTAATGTTTGCACATCATTGCTTGGCGGGTGAATAACTGGCAAAAGTGTGGTACTTCCCCAGGCGGCCCCCTGCAAAAGAGGCCTACCACTACAAAAAAAGTTAAGTTTGTAACAGGTAAACAAAACGCAAGCGAGTTCTAACTCGACTCCAGCGACATCATCGCCATCAGATGGCACAAAAAAACTCTATTTTGGGGTTGCGTACCTCAAAAGAAAACAAGAAACCCTTATAGGATCACTTTGTTGTCCATCTGTCTGTCTCTCTGTCCTTCTGTCCGTCCGTCAAGACACTTTTTAACGGGAACGCGTGGAGGTATCAAGTTGAAACTGATATCAATTACTCAGGCCTACGGTCCCTTGTGGTTGTAAAAAAATCATACTTCTAAGTTAACGCAATCAAAAGTTGTGGCAATTTTGCTGCATATTCCTATACTTTTCGCAAGGAACTAATAGATTGTGCTCTATGTTCTTAGTTTTGTTCAGGTTTCTAGGTATGGAACCCTACACCATGCATACAACGTATGCCTTGACAATTTATTTTATAATTCCCGAGATTTTTTGTTTGTATGTTTTTTTCTTTTCACGCTAAAACCAAAGAATCATATTAGGTACGTATAGCTCGACACAAAAGTGTAGAAACGGAACTAATTTAAAGTGTATGTGTTGATTAAATTGTTTTTACTCTAGTAAGAGACAGTGGCGCCCCCATTATTTACTACTCTTTTGTGTCGAACTATACTAAAAATACTAAACTGATTGAGCTGAAATTAGGTATATACAGGGTTCGGCACTCGAAGTGTTACTAATACAAAATGCTGTAATTTGGTTAATTATTATGAGCATATTTATTTTAAAACTTTAGTATCGAAAAGAAAACATATGAAATAAATAAAAAAGAAATTATTGTTCAATATGACCTATGGGCGCCATACTGTAAACAGTTTAGTTGCTATGGCAACGTAAAGTTAGTAACACTTCGAGTGCCGAACCCTGTATATGTCGCAATAAAGCCGTAATATAGTTATATCCGTAGGGATATAATTCTATACCGTAACATAGTACAATTTACTCTCTCCTCGACTCCCTCGACTGCCTCAGTGGCGTAGAGAGCGCATGCTCGACTGCCAATCAAGAGGTCCCGGGTTCGATGCCCAGGCCAGGCAGTGTTAAATATTGGATTTTCCATTAGGAATTATCTCAATAACTGCCTGGAGTCTGGAACTGTGCCCGGTAGATGGCAATAGGCTCGTCCCCTATTACATGGGACCAATAACATACTGGCTAAATGTGGGTGTATCAACTGTGGGACTGAGTCCTGGGCACCTCTGCCTACCCCTTCGGGAAAAAGGCGTGAATGTATGTATGTAGTACAATTTAACTGTGATACAAAACAGAGTCCGCGAGGCGTAGCTAGTTCAACTACATTCTGATGCTAACCGTGAGAAGCCAGGGCCAGTTGTTAGTAGAAAATACGTTACAAGATGTTATAAAAGAATTCAAAAGGTTATTCACCCATGAATCAGTTTCATGGGTGAATAACCTGTGGAGAAATAATTATTTAATAAGCAAAAACAAATTACTATTCAACTTTCAAAACTGTTCAACTTCTTATTCTGATCAAATTGGATAAAGAATTCGATTTTTTTTTGGATACGTACCCATTTATATATTAGACTAGCTAAGCCCCGCGGTTTCACCCGCATAGTTATCTTTCCCGTGGGAATATCAGGATAATAAGTACCCAATAGAATAGATCTCTTTATTGATAGCACAATTAGTACAGAAACAACAAACATTAAAACTAGAAAACGTGTACCAATTGGCGGTCTTATCGGTCAGAGCGATCTCTTCTAGGCAACCCTATGTGTTAGTCCAGGGTCTAAAGTATCTACATACCGAATTTCAGCCGAATCGGTTCTGTAGTTTTGGCGTTAAATAGTGACAAACATCCATGCATCCATCCATTCTCACAAACTTTCGTAGTAGGATAATAGACTGATAAAATCATAAATCTTCATTATCTTGTTGAAGTCGATTAAAAATGCAATCTAGCCGTAGTTGTACATCATATCTTTGCGATAGCTTTATTTATACAAAAAAGAAAAACGTACATACCGCGCGGAGCCATAACCTAAAGAAAATACCAGTTTCGCTTTCACTGCTTCGCCCAACTTTCATTCACTTGTCGCTAATCGCACCTCTCGCTCTATTTACTCGCGTTAGAAAGAGACAGCAATATTAATTACCTATCGCGTAACCTCCTTGCTCGTTCTGAGCTCCTGGTGATTACGATGACCTTGATCTTGATATAAGCGTTTTTCCGTGCATTGGCCTTATCAACACGCGAAAAATGTCATACTTAGATAAAAAAATGATAGTAACAACCAAACAACACGAGATGTTCATTTATTACACAGATGATTTGATGATAACAATAAAAAAAAATGATAGTATCAATTACAAAATATAGGATGATTTATTTTGTTCAGTCGAATTGTTTAATATTATACCTATATTTTCTATTGACTTTCCAACTAAATTATTCTGTATATAATACAATACTTACTCCGCTGGCGTCTATCTAGATTTAAGTAGATCTATAATTAATTTTAAAAACCTTTATAGATCCCTGTGGATCTACCTCGGTGTGGATCTACCTGACTGCCTCGGTGGCGTAGTGGGCGGATGCTCGACTGCCAATCAAGAGGTCCCGGGTTCGATCCCCAGGTCAGGCATAGTGCTAAATATTGGATTTTTCCATTAGGAATTATCTCAATAGCTGCCTGGAGTCTGGAACTGTGCCCGGTATATGGCAATAGGCTCGCCCCCTATTACATGGGACCAATAACATACTGGCGAAATGTGGGTGTATCTACTATGGGACTAAGTCCTGGGTACACCTCTGCCTATCCCTTCGGGAAAAAGGCGTGAATGTATGTTTGGATCTACCTATTCCTTAAAGATATTTTGTTAAAGAACCCTTATCCTCACAGTTTCTTCGTATGTAAGAAAATTGTAAAAGTAGTAGGTCATGTTAAAGTTTTTTTTTAAATAGCAAAAAAAACATACCGTTTTCTTTAAAAAAGTTATTGCGCAAATAAAGGCCAGATCCATTGAGTGAACAATTAAAACCTATTTCTTCATATCTGTGTATTTTAATTTTGTATGATTAATATGTAAAAACCCGCCCGTGGTTTTTTAAAGAAAAACCGCGACCACTTACCGATCTACGTCAAGCAGAACCTTTTTCACTACCGACTCTTCTTATGAGAAAGACGTCATATTAACTTTATTTTTAATACTTATTTACTGTGATTTACCTGAAAATTAATGGGCTGAACATAATTATGTAAGTATTAGTATCTATACGCGGCCTTCTAGGATTTTTTTTTTTTATGATAGTGAGTGACAAGACGAGCTCATCAGATGCCTGATGGTAAGCATCATGATTGCCCATATCAGACACAGTGCCACCCAGTATTTTAAAATTCAAGATACTGCGCGGCATTGCACTGCGCCTATCACCCTGAGATATGAGTTGTTGAATCTCATCATGCCCAGTAATTTCGCTGGTAACATTGCCCTTCATACCGGAACACAGTAATGTTTGGACATTACTGCTTGGCGGATGAATAACTGGCAAAGGTGTGGTACTTCCCCAGGCGGCCTCCTGCAAAAGAGGCCTACCACTACAATTAGACACAATCCTATGACAAATTTACCAAATCGATGTTTTTTATTCCCCTGTTTCCTCCGAATATAATAACCTCATTCTATAAATTTATATCCTGATATTTTTATAGTGAAGTAACCCATGTCTTTGTCATTTTAATTTTTCTTATAAACCCTTGGTTTTTTTGTAGTGAACTTCATGATAGGGACATACTTTACTTAATTTCTAAAATATCAGGAAGTAAATATATCAAATAGGTTTACTGTATTCAGTGGAAACAGGGGAATACAAAACATCGATTTAGTAAATTTTCCGTAGGATTGTTTCAAACTGCCAAGAGGTCTTCTTTCCTGCTGAGGATGCTACCTCACTAGTAGATAGTATTCTATGCTACTAGTCAACCATGCGTATACTGCCAGACGTTTTACGCACTAATATTTTTGAATAAATTTTGAATTAGGCTGGTTGTATATAAACTGTAAACTGATACTATTATATTTCTACATTCTCATATTTTACTTAAATTATATAAAATATAAAAAAAGAACCAATTATTTCTGTTAAATCATATGTTTAGTTTTTGTTTTGCCTTTGTTTAGTTTTTGTTTTAGCTTTGGAATATAACTACTGTTCCGGAGGAGGGCTTTGGTTTTTTTGACGCAGTCTCACGACTACTGCAGGCATCATCATTCCTTTGCCATCTCCCCTCCGTAGACGCCCTCGCGACGTCCTGGACTATCCGGATGACTCGGCGGCGCTAGGCTCCCCCAATCCTACCAATATACGCCAATAGTCGCTTCGTTTTCGGTACTGGTGCCGGATACCAGATCCACCAACTCACACAATCACAACAGCAACCTCGCCGGCGAGGTCGAATCTACAGATCATCGGAGCGGTTAGTTTCTCTCCAAATAATCAAACAGATTAAACCATTGATAGGGCCTTAAGACACTCCCCTTCTGGGGTGCCAGGGCAAGCCTGACCCCACGAATTCTGAAATTCGTACCATCTAGGAGACTTATGCTAGTCGCCCCAAAAATCTAAACTTTGTATCGAACCCCTCCAGCGCTCACCACTGCCCTGTAAAGCTGTAGATCTGAGGCCAACAGCATAAATTTTTCATCAGCTGCTTTTCTTACTGGCCCATTCTAAAAACGTTCAGTGTGACCCTTGTATAAGAATCTGTTTAATTATGTGAAACCCCATTCTGTCGGAATGATATTCAGTAATTTTTTATGTGAATGATAGTTTTTTTTACATTTCTCAGTCTTTAACTCAAACATCTGCTTCATCCTATGCCTTAGATAAAATCCTCCTTACACTACAGCAAAAAGTTTGAGGTTCTGCACTCGCCCGCCACTTTTCTATATTTCTAAATAATAAATGGTCAGCTGAGTTTCGGCCGCTCCTATTGGTCGACGCCACATGGCACGGTCGTCGCGTGATATTTCCTTGTCGACAGGCTGACAGCGCTCGCGCGATATTTTCTGCTAAACGTTTAAAAACTTGTAATAAGAACCTTTGGACTATCTATATATTATGCCGGTCCGCATAGAGTAGTTTCTAGATTTTTTTAAGCTCTATTTTGTTTTAAAAGCATTATGTTTCTTAAAGCACAGATATCTAAATGAAAATTTTGATCAAACAAACTCGCTTCTCGCCATCCGGACGCTTACAGTCTATCAAATGTATGGAGTATTATTTGACAGTTCATATTTTACCTTGTAGCGTGTAGCCTCCGTGGTCCAGCGGGAATATGCCCGGCTTTAAATCCGGAGTGGATCGAATCTCACCATGTGGACTTTACGCCTGGGCGCTACCGTGTTTCGGATGGCACGTTAAACTGTAGCTCCCGGCTGCTTCTTATGAGATATGTAGGGGGCAGTCGTTAGCTCATGTCGAAGGCTGCGGAGGAATCTTGGCGACCTGAAACTGACAATGTGGGATGTCCACATGACCCATATCAATTGACTCGAGCAGTGTAATTGGCGTAACCTGTTCTGTAAGAGTTAGTAATAATTCTAATTATTTATATATAGGTATAATATATATATATATATATATATATATATATATATTTTTTTTAAGGATTTTTACAGCGAAGGCCGAAAACCATGGTATCATGATTTTTATCACATGATGTACAATTCTTAATCACTAAATTTCATTTCAAATCCTTAAAAAAATATATATACCTATATATAATTAATTAGAATTTATACTAACTCTAACAGAACAGGTTATAGTTTGACACAAAAGAGTAGAAAATAATGGGGGCGCCACTGTCTCTTACTAGAGTAAAAACAATTTAATCAACACATACACTTTAAATTAGTTCCGTTTCTACACTTTTGTGTCGAGCTATATATACCCCAATTACACTGCTCGTATTTCAAGCTTTGAAGCTTGAAATAATGAAACGTCAAAAAGTATTTCTCATATTTGATGGCTCTTTGATTTATTTTGATGGATAAATGCGGTGTTTATCAATTGACAGAGAGCGAAGCGGGTCGCTAATTAGGAGTAAAAAATATTACAAATTATACTGATTACATATTATTATCGATATTATTTTCTACGACAGCGATAGGTATATGAAACATGACACTTGTTTAAACATATATGTGTTAAATGTAATAAATTTAATTTAACGATGTTATTGAATGAATAACGGTTAACTATGGATTTGACCTTATTTTAATTAATATTCAAGTTTATAATTTGAAAAATCACTATAAAAGGTAAAGGTACGCCCGGCAGGCAAAAAAGTTTTGAATTTTTCCATTAAGAATTTTTTCAATGACATCTAGTCCCGGTAGATGGCAATAAAGTCGCCCTCTGTTACATTGAAGCTTAGACATATCTAGCGGAGTGTCGGTTCAACAGCATAGGTCATTTATAAAAAAAAAAAAATTGCCTAATATTGGACTGAGTCCTGGGCACACCTCTACCTACCCTTTCGGGGAAAACGCGTGGTTTTTTGTTAAAAAAAGGTTAATGTAACGCGATGATATTCTTTTGAAAGTGATAAATAACATGGGCCCATCCTAATGTAGCGACATCTAGTTGTCTGAAATTGTACTAAATAAAAATTCGACTTTTTAAAAATGATCACCCTATACCTATAAGAGTTCGGTGGCTATTTAAGAGCGTGTCCCAGTTACGAGAAATTTGACACAATCCTGTGAAAATTTTACCAAAGCGATGTTTTGTATTCCCCTGTTTCCTCCGAATATAGTAAACCTTTTTTTAATACATTCAAATTCTGATATTGTGAACATGAAGTAAACTACCTATGTCCCTATCATTTTATCTTTGTTTATTATTAACTCATCATTTTTGTAGTGTACACGCAAAATCACGCGAATAAAAATATTAAATAGGTTTTTAGAACTTCACTACAAAAAAACCGACAGTTTATAAGAGAAACTAAAATGACAGGGACATAGTTTACTTCACTATAAAAATATCAAGATATAAATTTATAGAATGGGGTAATCATATTCGGAGGAAACAGGGGAATATAAAGCATCGATTTGGTAAATTTTTCGTAGGATTGTGACACTCGTGGCTAGAAACTTTCATCAATCCACTCTCATCCTCTCCACTGAAGAGTTTTAATAGTTCCTTTTGTTTCAGGTACAAACACTACATATGACGTGATTGCAGTAACAAACTAACAAACAAACGCACAAACATGTCGTCGAAAGCTATATACGAGGCGGCAGGGAAAGACCTTATTACTAGGTAAGAAAAGTCAACTTATTAGTAAACTGGTCAAATGAGAACGTCACTATGTCTATATATATAGGCACAGAATACTTAAGGGACAGAAGGGTGACTCCTCATAATCATTTAAATAAATAGCGACTCTAGTGTCGACGCAATAAAGTGCAATTTAGGTCGCACAGTGCCTAATTAATTATCGTTACGTTAATCTACAAGCTGCCTCTCTTTCTATCTGTTCTCTCTGTCTAGCCCATAGTAATTGTACCGTCAAGACGGACGCCCCAGCTATGTGTATTTTCAGCGGAGTGTCCTAGCCCTGCCGTTAATAAATAGAACATGACCCCTTATTGAAATGAGTGATTTTATGTAGAAATATTCCACAGGCATATAGCGCCCGGCACAGCACTAGTCCCCTGCCGGTTTGCCACCTTTGAGCAGAGTACTGTTTGGGAGGACGAGATCGGAAAGAACCCATGGCTTTGCAAAGAGGTAAGATAATGAAGATGCCCCTGAACAACTACCTAAACAGAAAAGAGTAGAAAATAATGGGGGCGCCACTGTCTTTTTGAACAATTAAAACAATTGAATCAACACTTACACCTTAAATTAGTTCCGTTTCTAGAGTTTTCTGTCGAGAAAAATCAATTATAATTTTGAACACGGCGTATATTGACGTCAGGGCTGAATCAGGGACGAACGAAAGTTACCAGAGCGCAGAGGATTAGCAAGTGGTTCCCTATTCATTCGCATACTATTATTAGCCATAATTTTACAACTCATAAAATTTTAAGCCATAATATATGTAATAGCTAATGATCACCAGTCATAACGTCAATACTCCTATTATAACTTGTTATAGTTTTAATTGTCCTAACATTTGAAACCTATAATATTCTATGTCCTAACCATTGATAACCATATTATTTTATGCCATAATCCTAACATGTCCTAACTAATGTTATCACTAAAATTATGTGTCATAATCATACTCGTATATTGCTCGAATGTTAATTTTGTCATAATAAAAATTAAACCTAACCTAACCAATAGAATTTTGAATGTTCTTAACTTATAACGTAGTAAACATCTTTTCTATGCAGCAAACTGTTGATATATTACATTGCTATAAAAAATATTATAGTAAGGCGCTATTATTGATTATGAATAAAAATGAAGGTAGTTTCATTATTATAAAAATAACACAAAGTCAAATTTTAGTGTTAATATTTGGAACAAAGTGCTTAAACGACTTTTTAAATTATAATTACAATGGAAAACAAGTACAAAATATTTACAACAAAAAGAGGAGCCAACAAATTAAATATCAGTGCATTTACATATAAAAGAAATCGAGTAAATAAAAAATGTTATTATTGGGTATGTGAGTTATGGCGAGATCCTACGCATAAATGCAATACAAGAGTGTTACTATGTTACGGTATATAATCATATTATACCTCACTTGCAAAAATACGTACAATACTGATTATATACAATAACAATTATGAACAATGAAAATTAGGACATACACCATTATTAACTATAAAAATATACATAACAACCATTATGAAAACTAACAATAGGAATAAAAAATAATATACACAAAAATATTATAGCAATTAAATTTTAGGACAATTTATTAGTATTACTACAAAAAAATATGTATTTCCAATATTATGACTAGAGGAGGTTATGACAAATGATGTATGCGGAATAATTTTATGACAAAAGACATTATGCGAATCAATAGGACACCTTAGCAAGTTGAAGTGGCAATGGTCAGGGCACATAGCACGTAGAACTGATGGCTGATGGGGATGTAACGTTCTCGAATGGAGACCACGGACCGGCAAGCGGAGCGTAGGACATCCAACACGCTGGAGGCGGACCGCTTACAACCGAACTGGATGGCAATCTATGGAGGATGGGTCACATGGCTGAGATGATCATGATGATGACGCTGTATGTCGCACAAAAGTCGACGACATTTGTTATTGGTTATTGGTCCCATTTAATAGGGGGCGAGCCTATTGCCATCTACCGGCACAGTTCCAGACACCAGGCAGTTATTGAGATAATTCCTAATGGAAAAATCCAATATTTAACACTGCCTGACCTGGGGATCGAACCCGGGACCTCTTGATTGGCAGTCGAGCATGCGCCTACGCCACCGAGACAGTCACTCCACTTCCACTCCTTAGCCGCTATAATTGCTATAAACTTTGAGTATACCTATAAACCAACATACCTATATATCACAAAGGAATGAGTTTGCACTACTCCCCTTCTGGTGTGCCAGGGCAAGTCTGACCCCACGTATTCTGGCTCGGGCCCAAGCCGAGGTTCGTACCGTGTAGGTGCCCTTGTGCTAGTCGCCCTTAAACTTTGGGTCGAGCGCCTCCTGCGCTCACCACTGCCCGGTAAAGCTGTAGAGGCCATCTGGGGCCAACAGCATGGCGTGAATCCAGCCTTTGTATATTGTTTTATTATGTATTTCGTTATAAATATGGGTTTACAATTATTCCAGCAACTAGTAGTGAAACCCGACCAGCTGATCAAGCGCCGTGGCAAGCTAGGCTTAGTCGGAGTGAACAAAACAGCGGCTGAAGTGAGGAGATGGCTCTCCGAGCACATGGGCAAGGAGCAGCAAATTGGGTCCGCATCAGGCAAGCTGAGGAACTTCGTTGTGGAGCCTTTTGTTAAGCATGACGCGGTAAGTTTACAGTTTACATTTATTTCTTACGGTTTTGTACCCAAAGGGTGGCGTAGAAACCCTCCGCCGTCCGTCCGTCTGTCACAGGGCTCTATCTTATAAACCGTAAAAACTAGACACTTTTTTCTTTTGCCGCTATAGTAAAAATTAATAAAAATAAAATAAAGTTCATAATTAAAGCTCCATACATCCAAAGAAAGTCAAAAAGATTTATTCCAATATGTCTCAATCTGACACTTTTGTACCTCAATGAATATAAACAGTAATGAGTCTATACCGCGCGTTCAGAAGGTACCTTTACAAGAAGAACGCACAAGAAACTTGTAGGGCTTAATTTTTTCAACTGATTGTTTTACAATACCTATATTTGGTTTGGTTACATTCGTTTGTTAGTGTCGGTGTCGCGTGGTGCTATGCAGTAGTTTCCAGGCATCTTTGTCCTCTATGTACTGACTGACTTTATAATAAGCCTAAAGAAGGCTTATTATAAAGTCAAGTAAGGACGATTCGAAACGAATGTAACCAAACTTTGAGTATTATAAAACAGCCAGTTGAAAAAATTGAGCCCTACAAGTTTCTTGTGTGTTCTTGTAAAGGTGTCTTTCCGAACGCGCGGTAGACTCATTACAGTTTAGCTTCATTGACGTCCAACAGTGTCAAATTGTGACCTATTTGAATAAATCTTTTTGACTTTGACTTTACTTCTCTGCCTACCCCACCGGGAACATGGCGTGACTGTATGTATTTATGTATTATTTTATATTACAGAAGGAAGAGATGTACCTATGCATACAATCGGGCCGTCGGTCGGACACAATTCTGTTCCATCATCAAGGTGGCGTCGACGTTGGCGATGTCGATGCTTTGGCTCTTAGACTTGAGGTATGTACCCATAGACACAGAATACTTAAGGGATAGAAATCAGAAATCTGAAATTTTATTTGCATAAAAACATGGATACTATTATATAGGTCTTAGGGGCGTCCATAAATAACGTGAGGTGTTTAAGGGGGGCAGGGGGTCGAGTCAAATCTCATCTAATCTTACGTTAGAGAAAGGAGGGGTCTCGGCAAATGTCACGCAATTTTTTTTCTGATTGAAGCTAAATAAATTATACTATTTTGGTCCATTTAATCCAGATTGTACATGCGCAATCGTAATACGATTAAGATCATTCACTAATTCGTTCGAAAGAAAATAATTTCATTCATACTTCGACGTTATACATCTACTGACTGTCAAACCACCAACATTGATTATTAGTCTTAAATAGTCGTAAATAAAAGCACGAAGCAATTTTTTTTTCTTTTACAATAACAATCCAACGCGTTTACGTAAGAAACCCACATTTTGAAAAATCTCACGTGAGATTGGGGGATGGGGGAGGGGGTTGAATAAAATCTCACGACATCTACCAGGGGGAGAAAGGGACAAAATTAAAAAAAAAAAACCTCACGTAATTTAGGACGCCCCCTTATCAACTATAATATATACTTTATTACCTCTATTACTTCTAATGCGGAGTGTCCCAGGGCTGGTACAGACTGATTTATTCGGTCCATCTAAGCACAGTACACTTAGAACAGTAGTTCATCTAAGGCCGGTCGGCGAGTTAATAGCCTACTCTTGCGTTGACGCTTAGGGTTGTCACTTTTATTTTTAGTTAAATATTTTTGCGTATTATGAGCCTATAATATTTACACATAATTAAATAATTTATCAACTTATAAATGAGGTAAAAAAAAGTAATTAAATATTTACATAGGGAAATGGCATTTATTTAAAAAAAGGCATCAATTTGATACAGAAAAAAAATCTCCGGTTTCCACATTGTTCGAAACGCTTTTTTTGTTAGCGGTTAAAGTGAAATAAATTCTCATCCCTGGTAACTTAACTAAGCGCGCGATCACACTCACGCCGGACGGTGCGGCCCACACTGCCGCCACCCGAGTCCCCCACAGATTAAGGTTATAGATACCTATATTTATATATTATGTTATATTATAGTTGGTATATATTTATATGGTATATTGTGTGTACATTTTTACCGAAGGGTTCATTATGCCAATGTGTGCGTGGCAGTGCGTGCGTACACGGCTTCCGGAACCCACGCACACATTCAAACCGGCAGCGGTCAATATCTGTAAAGATGATTTACTGTTCTTTGTGTACTGTAATATAAGTCATCAAAGTGAGGTTTTTTTAATTAAATAATTTCATTTTGCAGTTTTTGTACACTTTGTTTGTGTCTAACTGTTAGATTCTTTTTTTATGTTACGTGTATCTTGCTTCAGGGAGTATCTTTGACATCAATTTGAAAACAATTTCCAGATTCCCGTGGACACATTCCCTACCGGTGAAGATGTAGACAGCGTTCTCTTGAAAAACATTAAATCTGCTTCCATTAAGAGGTAAAATTGTGTTTTCCTATTTTATTTATAACTAACTGGCAACCCTACTCCGGTTCGCAGGGGTGTTATTTTTTGGATTTTGTAATTTATCCTAAATTTACTTGTAGGGAGATCGAGATAAGCTTATCAAAATATACCTCTCCGACATGACCTTTTCTAGTGGTAGGCCTCTTTTGCAAGGGCCCGCCTGGTGTAGTACCACACTTTCGTCAGTTATTCATCCGCCAAGCAGTAATGTGCAAACATTATGTGTTCCGGTCTGAAGGGCAATGTTACCAGCGATAGCGATAGTCTAAGTTAGTCCAATAAAAACGCCTAATAATGCAATTAATTATGTAAAAAAAAGTCCAAACGCTCTTGTTTGGAGATGTTTTGATGTACAAATAAAATTTAAAAAAATGTTACCAGCGAAATTACTGGGCATGCCGAGTTTCGACAACTAATATCTCAGGGTGAGAGGCGCAGTGCAGTGCCGCGCACATTTTATAATTTTAAAACACTGGGTGGCACTGTGTCTGATATGGACAAACATGTTCCTTACCATCAGGCGCCTGATTTGCTCGTCTTGTTACTATCATAAAAAAAATGACCTATCAACTGCCACCTACATATCTTATAGGAAACTATAGGGACCTACATATATACCTATACTGACACTAGATTAATAATCATAATTAGATAAGTATAGTAAACAACTAACTCAATAGATTTAATGTATAATTGTTTGTCCCTCAGAATCCTAGCAACGTTCATAATCTCCCTCTACCGTGTCTACGTAGACCTTTACTTCACATACATGGAGATCAACCCTATAGTGGTGACGAACGAGCGTGTATACCTTCTCGACCTGGCGGCCAAGCTGGACCAGACGGCCGAGTTCATCTGTGCCAAGAACTGGGGCGAGATCACCTTCCCGCCGCCGTTCGGACGAGATGCCTACCCCGAGGAGGCTCATATCGCCGATCTCGATGCTAAAAGTGGGGCTAGTCTTAAGGTAATGAATAATAATTCATGAAACTATCGATGATTTTGTAAGATTTGCTCTGATGCATTCACGCCTTTTCCCCGAAGGGGTAGGCAGAGGTGTACCCAGGACTCAGTCCCACAGTAGATACACCCACATTTCGCCAGTATGTTATTGGTCCCATGTAATAGGGGGCGAGCCTATTGCCATCTACCGAGCACAGTTCTAGACTCCAGGCAGTTATTGAGATAATTCTTAATGGAAAAATCCAACATTTAACACTGCCTGACCTGGGAATCGAACCCGGGACCTCTTGATTGGCAGTCGAGCATGCGCCCTCTACGCCACCGAGGCAGGCTCTGATTTAGTTTTTAAATCATTATTTTGAAAATACGAGCACATTGAGAACTTTCATGAATAGTTTCGTTATCTGGGCACTTGAAAACGTAATTTTTTTTTTTTGGATATCTTCCACACACGGTCATCTGGTCCCAAACTAGGCTAGAACCCTGAACTATGGTAACCAGATGACTGATATACATACTTATATACGGTTATAACACACAGATACAGATCAAACAGACATGTTCATGCACACAAATGTTTGACCTGGCCGGGGATCGAACCCGGTGCCTGCGGCACAGAAGGCAGAGTTACTACCATCTGAGCCAACGAGACTGTCAAATCAATTTCAAGCGAGTAGACGGGTTAGTCTAACTATTATTTATTTTCATTTGCAGCTGACAATCCTAAACAAATCCGGCCGAATATGGACAATGGTGGCCGGCGGCGGAGCCTCAGTGGTCTACACCGACACTATATGCGAGCTTGGCGGCGCTGGCGAGTTGGCTAACTACGGGGAATACTCTGGAGCGCCCACTGAGAGCCAAACCGCCGACTATGCCAAGACTATCTTCAGTTTGATGTGTAGGGAGAAACATGCCAATGGCAAGGTGAGATAAATCCTTCTAATATTGTATACTAGCTGTTCCCCGCGGTTTCACTCGCATAGTCTTCGCTCCCGTGGGATTTTTTTTTATTTTCTTATGATAGTGAGTGACAAGACGAGCAAATCAGGTGCCTGATGGTAAGCATCATGATTGCACATATCAGACACAGTGCCACCCAGTGTTTTAAAATTTAAAATTCTGCGCAGCACTGCACTGCGCCTGTCACCCTGAGATATGAGTTGTTGAATCTCGTCATGGCCAGTAATTTCGCCCTTAAGACAGTGTGTTCCGGTCTGAAGGGTAACATTGCCCTTCAGACCGGAACACTATTTGTGATATATATGGTCCTTATTCTTTTTCAGGTGCTAATCATAGGAGGCGGTATAGCCAACTTCACGAACGTGGCGGATACCTTCCGCGGGATTATAACGGCTATAGAGACGTACAAGGATGCATTGATACAATATAATATCACCATCTTCGTCAGACGAGGCGGCCCCAACTACCAGGAGGGACTTCGGTATGTACAAACTACATTTATTTATTTATTAAGGGCAACCAACAAATAAGCAACTATCACATATACAAAAATAGTTACATAATTAAACAAATTCAAGATGCTTTTCCAATTATAGGTAGCCACAACATTCGCGCGTATTACTGACATGATAAAAAAAGAATTCTAATTAGAGGTGGTCGTTAAATTTATAAACAGCTTTATGTTCGTCAATGAATTAACTGTTTATCTTCAACGAAAGAAGCTGTTGAATATATAAACCTAAAAAATTCCGTCAACGTTAACGTAACTTTCAATGCAACGAAAAATAAACCTGTTGAATATATAAACCTAAAAAATTCCGTCAACGTTAACGTAACTTGCAATGCAACGAAAAATAAACCTGTTGAATATATAAACCTAAAAAATTCCGTCAACGTTAACGTAACTTGCAATGCAACGAAAAATAAACCTGTTGAATATATAAACCTAAAAAATTCCGTCAACGTTAACGTAACTTGCAATGCAACGAAAAATAAACCTGTTGAATATATAAACCTAAAAAATTCCGTCAACGTTAACGTAACTTGCAATGCAACGAAAAATAAACCTGTTGAATATATAAACCTAAAAAATTCCGTCAACGTTAACGTAACTTGCAATGCAACGAAAAATAAACCTGTTGAATATATAAACCTAAAAAATTCCGTCAACGTTAACGTAACTTGCAATGCAACGAAAAATAAACCTGTTGAATATATAAACCTAAAAAATTCCGTCAACGTTAACGTAACTTGCAATGCAACGAAAAATAAACCTGTTGAATATATAAACCTAAAAAATTCCGTCAACGTTAACGTAACTTGCAATGCAACGAAAAATAAACCTGTTGAATATATAAACCTAAAAAATTCCGTCAACGTTAACGTAACTTGCAATGCAACGAAAAATAAACCTGTTGAATATATAAACCTAAAAAATTCCGTCAACGTTAACGTAACTTGCAATGCAACGAAAAATAAACCTGTTGAATATATAAACCTAAAAAATTCCGTCAACGTTAACGTAACTTGCAATGCAACGAAAAATAAACCTGTTGAATATATAAACCTAAAAAATTCCGTCAACGTTAACGTAACTTGCAATGCAACGAAAAATAAACCTGTTGAATATATAAACCTAAAAAATTCCGTCAACATTAACGTAACTTGCAATGCATAGAAACCCGTTGACGAATTAACAGCTTTTTTAACCTGTTGACACTGACACTGACGAAAAACAGCTTCATTAAAGTAATTTAAAAACCGTCAATGAAAAAAACCGTCTAATAATAATAATTAAAAATAACTTGTACAAATTGAGGAAAAGTTAAAATTTAATATTATTAATAATATTAATATTATAAATCTAAAATTTCGACTGCCTCGGTGGCGTAGTGGGCGCATGCTCGACTGCCAATCAAGAGGTCCCGGGTTCGATCCCCAGGTCAGGCATAGTGTTAAATATTGGATTTTTCCATTAGGAATTATCTCAATAGCTGCCTGGAGTCTGGAACTGTGCCCGGTATATGGCAATAGGCTCGCCCCCTATTACATGGGACCAATAACATACTGGCGAAATGTGGGTGTATCTACTATGGGACTGTGTCCTGGGTACACCTCTGCCTACCCCTTCGGGAAAAAGGCGTGAATGTATGTTATGTTTTTTATGTTCTAAAATTTCAGTAACTATCGTTTTTAACAGGTGAACACGCTTGCGAGTTCTAACTCACCTCCAGCGTCATCTAACGCGGTTTTGGTTAGATTGATGGATGGATGTTTGTCACTCTTTCACACCAAAACTACTGAACAGATTGGGCTGAAATTTGGTATGCAGGTAGTTTAGACCCTGGAATAATATAAAAAGTACTTTTTATTCCGATATTCCCACGGGAACGAAGTCTACGCGGGTGAAACCGCGGGGCACTGCTCGTATTTTATATTTTTATAGACTAGCGGTCTATTATTGAAATACAATATGAATTTGAAAAGAAAAATTTCACCCGTGGGTGGGGGAATTGAACCACGCACCCTCCGCACCATTCCGCGTGGCGGCACTCTACCACTTGAGCTACCGTGAAGGTACTAGTCGGCGAAATTCCTCTATCCATTTCGCATCCTGCTCAGATGCCTGATGGTAAGCATCATGATTGCCCATATCAGACACAGTGACACCCAGTGTTTTAGAATTATAAATTGTGCGCTGCACTGCGCCTGTCACCCTGAGATATTAGTTGTAGAAACTGGTCATGGTCAGTAATATCGCTTGTAACATTGCCTTTTAGACAGTGTCTGGAAAAATAAGCTATCAATTATAATTTTGTAGCGTCCGTGATCCAGCGGGAATATGCCCGGCTTTAAATCCGGAGTCCCTGGATCGAATCTCATCATGTGGACTTTTCGCCTGGACGCTACCGTGTATCGTATGTCACGTTAAACTGTAGTTGTCCGTATAGTTCCCTATAACATATGTAGGGGGCAGTTGTTAGCTCATGTCGGAGGCTGCGGAGGAATCTTGTCGACCTGAAACTGTGACAATATGGGTTGTCCACATAACACATATGACTTGACTCGAGCAGTGTAATTGGGGTAGCCCGTTCTGTTAGAGTATAATCATATTATTATTATTGTTATAATCTGTAGACAAATGCGCGAAGTGGGTCACCGTCTCCGCATTCCCCTGTACGTGTTCGGTCCAGAAGCCAACATGACGTCCATAGTGGGCCTCGCCCTCGGACATAAACCCATACCTTTGGAGCACAGGCTGGACTACGCACCGCATCAACTGCCCAAACCGGCGCCTTCTGTGAGTATACTTCTTACTCTTTGTTACCAGCGAAATTACTGGGCATGACGAGATTCAACAACTAATATCTCAGGGTGACAGGCGCAGTGCAGTGCCGCGCAGAATTTTGAGTTTTAAAACACTGGGTGGCACTGTGTCTGATATGGGCAATCATGATGTTTACCATCAGGCATCTGATTTGCTCGTCTTGTCACTCACTATCATAAAAAAAAAAACTCAGGAAATTTGACACAATCTTTTCACTTTAAATTTAAAAACAAAACAAATTATACTAGGAATAAAGACAAAATAGCTCTACCTAGCTTTAAATTATTAAAAACAAATAAAAAGTCATTCCATTCTAAAAAAAATACCAAAAGGGAAAGCTGGGCTCTTAGAGGGTCAAAGCGAAACCTATATAAAATCTACTAAAGAAGGCTTATTATAAAGTCAGTCAGTACATAGAGGACAAAGATGCCTGGAAACTACTGCATAGCACCACGCGACACCGACACTAACAAACGAATGTAACCAAACCAAATATTGTGAAACTATCAGTTGAAAAAATTAAGCCCTACAACTTTCTTGTGCGTTCTTCTTGTTGTACCTTTCCAAACGCGCGGTAGACTCATTACTGTTTATCTTCATTGACGCCAACAGTGTCAAATTGTAACCTATTTGAATAATAACTTTTTGAGTTAAGTTGAGTTAAATCCTATGAAAAAGTTTACCAAATCCATGTTTTGTATACCCTTGTTTCCTCCGAATTACTATTACTCTAAATTATATTACTTTAAAGCGGGAATATAGGAGTTTTATATTAAAAATTTGACGGCCTATTTCGACTCCTTAGAATGTGAAAATTTCTAAAAATTTCTAAAATCCTTTCTTAGTACACGTTCAGACAACGAAACGAACCTACATTTTAAGTTTCAAGTCTCTAATATTTCATGGATCAGTGGTTTGGGCTCTGTGTTGCCAGTCATGCCAGTCATGGAATCATTTAGGATTTTATAATAAACCTATATCTATATAGTGATTCTTATAAATTTATATCCTGATATTTTTATAGTGAAGTAAACCATGTAACTGTCAATTTAGTCTATTTTATAAACTCTCTATTATTTCATAGTGAACTTCTAAATATCCCATTTTTACTCGCGTGATTAGACGTTCACTACAAATCAAATTAAATAGTTCCATTCATCTTCAATGTATTGTTATAGAAATATATCAAATAGGTTTACTATATTCGGAGGAAACAGGGGAATACAAAAACAACGATTTGTTAAATCCATAGGATTATCTTTTAACCTCCTCCTTCATTATATCCTGCATTATCCTCCTATATTAATTAATTAATTTTTATGTATGTATGTGGGATTGCCGTAATTTTATATTCAATTGTTTTGTGTAACTTTTATATTACTATTATAAAGATTCGGGTTGGCAACACTACGCCTGTCAAAAAAAAAAAACAGTTCGGATGTCAGAGTCAAAAAAGGAAGTGAAGACTAGGAGTGTTTAAAAGTTGTAAAAAACAAAAATAAAAATAAAGATACGTAGTGAAGTTTATTTATACAAATCCCACATGTATATATGTATTTGTAATGTAATATATATGAATTATTAGTAATTAATTTATTTTAATTATATATTATTATGAAAATCATTGGTAGAATAAACTGTTAAGATGCGCCACCGTCTTTCTGCTGTAAATAAATCCTCTCCATCCATCGGTTGTCTGGAAGAAATCGCTTATTAGCGATAAGACCGCCACTTGTACATTTAAGTTTAGTTTCTGTGTCCTGTAATGTTATTTTCATTGTGTGTGGTGTACTATAAAGTATTATCTATCTATAGATTTTTTTTCTTTTCAGCCTAAACCAAAACTGGACATTCCCGAGCTGTCCTCGAAGCTTCTGGACCTGGTCTGTTCCCAAGCGCCAACAAAACTCGACGTCGGACAGGGGGTCGCATCTGCAATGTCACTTTTCAACGAGAAAACTAAGGCTATCATATGGGGCATGCAGAATAGAGCTATACAGGTAAACTTAACCATTTACTTATCTTTAAGGCTATTTATTTCCATACAGAATGAAATTACACGCATGCGAAGAAATGGGTAATATTTTTTTATACGGTTTTCGTTAACCAAATATGCTATGCCACAAATAAAGGCAGATCCAGAGCCAACCACAAAAGAGTGGATAATTGAGTATTTGAATTTTTTTTTTTGCATAAATGGAAAAATCACATAATATAAATTTCGTAACAAAACTATTTTTAGTTTTTTTTTATTCGCTATAATTACAAAGTAATATCACATTAAAAATTATTTTTATTCCGTCGATGGTGCCCGAACGAGCTCGTGAACTGTAGTGACGTCACAATGTTATAAGTACCATACATAACTATAAGATAATGACGTCACAATCATGGCGACCACTTGTAGCGCGTTCGTGATCGTGTTCGCGAATTGCTTACAATTAATTAAAAATATATACGTTTAAATTGATTTTTGAATCGGATGATACATAATTTTCATTAAACATAATAAATACGACATTTATTTGTTTCAAATACTCAATTAAATGGAGCTATGGAGAGGGCTATGCTCGGAATTTCTATGCGAGATCGAATCAGAAATGAGGAGATCCGTAGACGAACGAAAGTTACCGACATAGCGCAGAGGATTAGCAAGTTGAAGGCAATGGGCGGCACATAGCACGTACTACTGATGCACGATGGGGCTTTAAAGTTAGACAATGGAGACCATGGACCGGCACGCGCAGCGTAGGACGTCCACCCACAAGGTGGACAGACGATCTGATAAAGACGGCAGGAACACGTTGGAGGCGGGCCGCTTACAACCGGACTGGCTGGAAATCTATGGGGGAGACCGAACATAGGTTCAGCAGTGGACGTCCTGTGGCTGAGATGATGATGATGATGATGATTGATCTCAATTGATCTCTCTTTATAAGTATTTGTATAATTTCATACAAAAAAACATCATATAACATCTAATCACGCCTTTTTCTCGAAGGGGTAGGCAAAGTATATCCAGGAGTCAGCTCCATAGTCCACACCCACATTTCGCCAGTATGTTATTGGTCCAATGTAATAAGAGATGAGCCTATTGCCATCTACCGGGCACAGTTCCACACTCCAGACAGTTATTGAGATAATTCCTAATGGAAAAATCCAATAATTAACACTGCCTGACCTGGGGATCGAACCCTATCATATCATTATTACACTAGTGTATGAACAGTACCCGCTCGCAATTATGAAATATGACAGTTTTATACCAAAACTTTGACGCCCTTTTTGAACGTCTTAGAATGTGAATTTTTAAAAATTCTGTCTTAGTACTGCCTCGGTGGCGTAGAGGGCGCATGCTCGACTGCTTATCAAGAGGTCCCGGGTTCGATCCCCAGGTCAGGCAGAGTGTTAAATATTGGATTTTTCCATTAGGAATTATCTCAATAACTGTCTGGAGTCTGGAACTGTGCCCGGTAGATGGCAATAGGCTCGCCCCCTATTACATGGGACCAATAACATACTGGCGAAATGTGGGTGTATCTACTATGGGACTGCGTCCTCGGTACACCCCTGCCTTCCCCTTCGGGAAAAAGGCGTGAATGTATGTTTTTTTTTGTGTCAACTTCCTAGAAGGCCGCGTAGGTTCTTATCAACACTGCCTGGGCTGGTAATCGAACCCTGTGTATTAATATATAATACATTTCCGCAGGGCATGTTGGATTTCGACTACATAAGCCGTCGCTCGGAGCCTTCAGTGGTCGCCATCGTGTATCCATTCACTGCGGACCACAAGCAGAAGTACTACTTCGGGAACAAGGAGGTTTTCATTCCCGGTGAGATAATCTACACTAACCTTTACATATTACACACAAGTGTCTTAACAAAATAAAAATAAAAACACTTGTACACAAATTGTAGTGGTAGGCCTCTTTAGCAGGGGCCCGCCTGGGGAAGTACCACACCTTTGCCAGTTATTCATCCGCTAAGCAGTAATGTGCAAACATTACTGTGTTCCGGTCTGAAAGGCAATGTTACCAGCGAAATTACTGAGCATGACGAGTTTCAACAACTAATATCTCAGGGTGACAGGCACAGTGCAGTGCCGCGCACAATTTTGAATGTTAAAACACTGGGTGGCACTGTGTCTGATATGGGCAATCATGATGCTTACCATCAGGCATCTGATTTGTTCGTCCTGTCACTCTCTATCATTGACTAAAAAAAAGCGCCATCTAGGTACTTCCCCAGGCGGCCCCCTGCTAAAGAGGCCTACCACTACAAAAACTTGTTCTTAGTATCTAGATATGGAACCCTAGAATAGAATAGAATAGAATAATCATTTGCTTTTAACATGGTGTAAAAGTTGTACAGGAAATAGTTATTAGAACCGCATGTCAAGCTAATAATTAGCATGCAACATTTGCCTTAAAACTAATACCAATATAAATTATGTAATTAATGTCCTATGTCTTTATAAATATAATCTACACTGTGCATACATACGTACCTAAACAATTTATTTATATTATAATATGTTCCAGTATTCTCTGACATGGATGTGGCGATGAGGAAGCACCAAGAAGCCACGGTTCTCGTCAACTTTGCCTCGCTGAGATCCGCTTACGACAGTTCCATGCAGGTAAATATATCTAGATTACGGTTAAACGTCACCCATACGAAATGAAAATACAGTCTGCTGTCAAACGTCATTTTTTGTATACTTTTTGACAGCAGACATTAAGCAATTAAATGCTTTCCAAACTTCTGTTGCGTCCGTAATAAGGGGGCCGCTCGTAGATGACACTTTTCTACCCATCGTAGAATTTATCTCTAATATTTAAATTCTTTATCTGGCAATTTCTTGACAATATACGACATTTGACTATTTATTACCATAAGCCCATTACCATAGACATATCATTTATTTTTTATTATTAATTAACTCTGAAAGAAAAGTTTATTAATAAATAGTAAATTTTAATATATTTAGTATTATGATAAAGTAACATTTCTTTTAAATTTTGTTTACTACTAAAGAGGTTATATTTTTTAGTGACACACATATAGGATTAGCCAAAATGTTTTGATTAATTTTTTTTTCTCTTATGTGCTTTATTTTTAATCAATTTATTGTATTGTATTATGCCCTATGTCTGACTAGTCACAATGTCCATAACATATCTATACGCTGTTCCACATGCACAGAGAAAACAGCCATTGTTTTTCGTACAGGCTAGAGGGAGAGAGCTAGACGCGCCTCTCATTCTTTCTTGTGCCATTATCTTAGGTTCAATGGTCGTTTTTCTCTCTACATCTGGGACGGATTATACATATATAGTTTTTTTCTGCGTTTTCACTCATTACTTACCACAAATTATAAAGAAACTTAAACTATATAATATATACTAGAGTTTGGGTGGTGCGCGAGCTGCGAGCAGCTCGCGAAAGTTGTAAGTCTGTTGTTTTTGGTGGGTGAATACTAGAAAAAAAAAATTAAAGATTTTTTCCAAAATGGGTTTGAAATTTGGCATCAAAACCTCAAAAAATCATCCAAATCGTATAATATATTATATATTAAATATATATATTAAATCGTATAATGTATAATATATGTTATATATTATACTATACTTAACATAATTACTATACTTAATTTTAATTTACTATACTTAACATAGCTTACGCGGTTTATAAAATTAGGCAACTAACAGATGTAGCCACGGCGAGATTAGTGTACTTTGCATATTTCCATAGCTTGATGTCTTATGGGATTCTGTTGTGGGGGTCAGCTGCAGATATAGAAACTATCTTTATACTACAAAAACGTGCGATTCGTGCCATCTATGAGATGCGTCCACGCGAATCCCTGAGGGAATTATTTAAAGAAATAAACATACTGACCCTACCATCCTTATACATTTATGAGAACATCATGTATGTGCGTAAAAATTTACATAAATTAAAATTAAATAGTGACCTTCATAATTTTAATACTAGGAATAAAGACAAAATAGCTGTACCTAGCTTTAGATTATCTAAAACAAATAAAAAGACATTCTTAGGAAATAGTGTACGTTTCTATAATAAAATCCCAAAAGAGATAACTGGGCTCTCAGAGGGTAAATTCAAAACCTATATAAAATCTACTTTACTTAAGAAGGCTTATTATAAAGTCAACCAGTACATAGAGGACAAAGATGCCTGGAAACTTCTGCATAGCCGCCTCGCGGCACCTTCAAAGAAAACGAATGTAACCAAACCAAATATTGTGAAACTATCTGTTGAAAAAATTAAGCCCTACAAGTTTCTTGTGCGTTCTTCTTGTAGAGGTATCTTTCCGAACGCACGGTAGACTCAGTACTGTATCTTCATTGACGTACAAAAGTGTCAGATTATGACCTATTTGAATAAATCTGTTTGAGTTGAGTTTGAGTTTGAATTAAATTAATAATTATATATTCTCACGATCATAGCGAATTGTCGTGTAACACACGCGGCGCTAAAACCCATTATAACTCTGTTTCTATTGACACCCTCGTTAAAGCTCGTCAGTAAAACTACAGAGCTATACAATGGGTCTTTTTAGCCCCCTGTATAAATCTTTCATATTATTATAGGCGATGCAACATCCACAAATCAACACGATAGTGATTATAGCGGAAGGCATTCCTGAGAACATGACGCGGAAGATCATCAAACTGGCCGACACTAGAGGAGTGAGTATATTTTATTCATTTAAATGAATTATCTCAATAACTGCCTGGAGTCTGGAACTGTGCCTGATAGAGGGCAATAGGCTCGCCCCCTATTACATGGGACCAGTAACATACTGGCGAAATGTGGGTGTATCTACTATGGGACTGAGTCCTGGGTACACCTCTGCCTACCCCTTCGGGAAAAAGGCGTGAATGTATGTGTGATCCTTTTTTTGGTCTACTCCATCAAATAAAAAGAAAAAATAAAAGATATATATTTCTATCAAGCATCAATCTAAAGATAAACAAACGGAAAGAGCGATTTAGGAAATTCACATTTTGTGATTTTTTATCATCAATAATGTAAATTGCGCGAGCGAGATGGAAGTTTAACTCCTATAGGCGCCTTAATAATAATAATATGGGACAGCTTCCACACACGGTCATCTGGTCCCAAACTAGGCTAGAAGCCTGTACTATGGTAACCAAATGACTGATATACATACATATATACGCTTATAACACCCAGACACAGATCAAACAGACATGTTCATGCACACAAATGTTTGACCTGGCCGGGGATCGAACCCGGGAAAAAATAATAAACTCTATTTGAGTCATTAAAGTTATGAATATTCCAGGTGAATATAATAGGCCCGGCGACAGTGGGCGGGATACGTCCGGGATGTTTCAAGATCGGCAACACAGCAGGAATGATCGACAATATCATCGAGAGCAAGCTGTATAGACCTGGCAGGTAGGACAGTGCTTATTAACTTATTTCAGGAATTTTACATTGCCATCAACAAAATAAAACCGACCAATAGGCTTCTGTCCTTTTTCTTTATTTTTTTTATAATAATGAGTAACAAGACGAGCAAATCAGGTGCCTAATGGTAAGCATCATGATTGCTCATATCAGACACAGTGCCACCCATTTTTTTTTTTATTCAAAATTCTGCGTAGCACTGCATTGCGCCTGTCACCCTGAGATAGTAGTACGTCCCCAGGCGGCCCCCTGCAAAAGAGGCCTACCACTACAACTACTACTAACTACTACTTTCTATGAGCCTTTGGCCACGAATGAACAAACTTGTGACGTATATGAATAAAAATAATTAAATAAAATAACACTTAACCGGTAATATATCACAAAAGTATTTACTGAAAAAATCTTAATATTAAATGTAAAACGACATTATCAGAGTTACCACTGTTCGAAAATATTCCGCCTTTCCAACATATTTCATTTCAACCAAAAAGTATTTATTCGATCATTTCTTATGATTTGTTGATTATATTTAGAGGAAACAGGGGAATACAAAACTTTATTCAGTTTAACAGGCATGTGCATCCCCTTAAGTATTACTACACGTTTGTTTGTACATTTATTTAATAATTTTGTTAATATATTTACAGTGTGGCATACGTTTCCCGTTCCGGTGGCATGAGCAACGAATTAAACAACATTATATGCAAAAATGCTGACGGCGTGTGTGAAGGAATAGCTATTGGCGGGGACAGATACCCGGGGACCACCTTCATTGATCATCTGTTAAGGTAACAATACACTAAACAACATAATATGCAAGAACGCTGACGGCGTGTGTGAAGGGATAGCTATTGGCGGCGACACATACCCGGGGACCACCTTCATTGATCATCTGTTAAGGTAACAATACACTAAACAACATAATATGCAAGAACGCTGACGGCGTGTGTGAAGGGATAGCTATTGGCGGCGACACATACCCGGGGACCACCTTCATTGATCATCTGTTAAGGTAACAATACACTAAACAACATAATATGCAAGAACGCTGACGGCGTGTGTGAAGGGATAGCTATTGGCGGCGACACATACCCGGGGACCACCTTCATTGATCATCTGTTAAGGTAACAATACACTAAACAACATAATATGCAAGAACGCTGACGGCGTGTGTGAAGGGATAGCTATTGGCGGCGACACATACCCGGGGACCACCTTCATTGATCATCTGTTAAGGTAACAATACACTAAACAACATAATATGCAAGAACGCTGACGGCGTGTGTGAAGGGATAGCTATTGGCGGCGACACATACCCGGGGACCACCTTCATTGATCATCTGTTAAGGTAACAATACACTAAACAACATAATATGCAAGAACGCTGACGGCGTGTGTGAAGGGATAGCTATTGGCGGCGACACATACCCGGGGACAACCTTCATTATAATAATATAATAATATCGTTTATTTCTTCATAAGTTCACATTTTTGATAATTAAATAAATTGTAAAAACTTAGACCTAATATGAATATAGCCTGAACTAGGTTTAACAAACCTGTATTTCAGGCAAAAAATTTCTTATAAGTACAATGGGATACAAATAAATTAACGATAACTTACGTATTGCTTAATTACTGAGTCAAATTATTTTAGGTAAAACATAAAAAATAATACTTAAAACAAATTACTTATTTACACACTAAAAGTAAGTCTTCTGTCTGTTTGTAAGACAGGGTCTGTAAATATCTACTTACATTTTTCTTACAACAAAAATTATTTAGTTCATATATATTTAAAGTTCTATTTATTTTATTATAAAGAAAAGGACCTAGAAACGAAAAGAATCTATTTATAAATATATGCTTCGAGCTCGCTGCTGTAGGACAGACTATATCTTTCCGTCTCTTGTTAGTCACATTTGTGTTATAAGCAAGCCTCCGATGTTGTGCTAATATTAAGTGGAAGATGAAAAGTTGGCGCACAGTTAACACGTTGCAGTTTTTATATAAAAGGTGTGTAGGATAGAAGAATGGTTTGTAGTGGGCCACTTTGAGGATTGCCCTTTGAGCACGTTCAAGGGGTAGAATAGTCGTTTTTAGAGCTCCACCCCAGGAGGTTATACAGTACTGAATTATGGATTGACATAAGGCTAAATAGATTTGCATGATAAGTTTTGACTCTGCTATTGTTCGGAGTGTTTTAAAAACATATATTATTTTGCGAAGCCTGTTAGTTACATTTCCAATGTGTTGCTTAAAAGATAGAGTCTCATCAATCGTAACCCCGAGATATTTAATATTGGTAGTTTTACTGATGATTGGACATTTACATGTTATGTTGACTAATTGATTTTGACAATTATGTGCATACAAATGCGGATGTAATATATAACCTTGAGGCTTTCGCATGGAAAAGTGAATATATTTTGTTTTATCAGCGTTCAATGTAAGTAGGTTGTGCTGAAGCCAATTGTTTACAATGTTAAATCCTGACTGTGCATATTCGAATAATTCTGCGGATGATTTGGCGGAAAAAATTAATGCCGTATCGTCAGCGTATGAAATGATTTTACCAGAATTTAAATTTAGATTGCAGAGATCATTTATGTAAACCAAAAATAGAGTAGGGCCCAATATGCTGCCCTGTGGTACGCCAAAACCTGAGTTTTTTTGATAATCACTGGTAGTATTTCCAATCCTAACACATTGGTACCGGTCATCCAGATAGTCCTCAAAAAGTCTCAACTGGGTCCCACGTATACCCAAAGTCTCTAGCTTTTTTAGAAGAATGGGGATAGACACAGTGTCAAAAGCTTTTGCCAAATCTAGGAAAAGACCTAAGCACTGGTTTCCATTTCCAAGTTCTTGCGAGACATAAGAAGTCAGATCATGAACTGCATCTGCCGTGGATAATTTACCTCTAAAACCAAACTGCATGGGCGAGAGAAAATGATTTTTTTCCAAGTAGTTTACAAGCCTTTTATTTATAATTTTCTCTAAAATTTTTGACACTGCTGGTAATAGAGATATAGGTCTATAATTTGAAACCTGATCTTTGCTACCAGATTTAAATATTGGAATTACTACGGCCTTTTTTAAACATTTTGGAAAAATTCCACTAGAGAGGCAAGTTTGAAAAATAGATGTTAGGGGAGCTACCAGTAAATGCTTAAATTTTTTGAGGATTTTATTGTTAATATTATCCCACCCAGCTGCGCAATCATCTTTCAGCCCGGAAATAATTTGTGTAATTTCGTGCTCGTCGGTATTTAGCAAAGCAAAAGTTTTTAAGCTAGATAACTTGGAGTCTATGGATAGCGTGGCGGGCTGGATATTTGTAATAGGTTCCGCTAATTTTTTCCCTACATTTACGAAGTAACTATTTATGTTGTTAGCGGCTAGTATAGGTGAGGAGTGCAAAGGCAGTAAACTCGAATTTGATTCCTGGTGTTTTGACCTGAAAGTGACCTTTTTAATACATTTCCATAGTTGCTTGCTGTTGTTGCCTGCTTTCGATAATTTATCTCTCTCGTACTCAATTTTCAGTTTCTTTAATAGCCTGTTGCAAAAATTCCTGTATCTCTTATATGTTATTTGGATGATAGCATTATTGAGATACTGTTTCGCTCTCTGATGCAGTTTATCTCTGTGTCTTATACATCGAATAAGACCAGGAGTAATCCATGGTTTGATATTGCGGTATTTTTTTGCAACTATAGCAGTGGACGTATTTTTTAATATTGCTTGTTGGACGCTATTTATTAAGTACGATAGAGACTCATTAGCGTCAGCAGTTTTGTAGACGACGCTAAAATCAATATTACATAAATCATATTCGAGTTGTTTCATATTTACAGTGAATTTAGTTAGTGATTGTTTTAGTTTAGGCAGCGTTAAGTTTAAGGTTAGTAGGACAGCGTGATGGTCAGTAATAGTCGATTTAGTAACAAGCGTAATACACGGCAAACAGGATTTTATCATCATATGATCGAGACAGGAGCCGCTCTGATGAGTGGGTAACGTATGAGCCGATAGAAGTCCATGGTAGGAACATAGGTTTAGGTAGTCATTTGTTCCTATGTGTTCAGTCCCTATGTTTATATTTATGTCGCCTGTTAAGATAATATTTTTATAGCTAGACAGCGATTTTAGCAACTCATTCAAGGAGTTGAGAAATGGGCCTAAGTTTTTAAAAGATGGCGGTCTATATATTGCTATAATTACAGAGCTATTTCCGATTTTGATGAGTAAGCAATTACAGTCTTGCAGTTTTGGCTCTTCGACTACAGATTTTACTGATTCCTTAGAATATACTACAACACCATCATTTTGATTGTGGTTTAATGCACTACAGAAAACGTTGTACCCAGAGAGCGCTGGAAGAGTACTGTGACAGTGCGACAGCCAGCACTCTGTTAGTACTATTATATCACATTCATAGCTAAGTCTATGAAGGAACACGCTAAAGCTATCTATATTTTTATATATGCTACGAATATTTTGTGTTAGTATAGTAAGTGAGTTTTGATATGCAGAGAGATATTGCCCACACTGTTCAACATCACATGACCTCGATTCTGATACAGTTATATCGTCTATTTCAGTTATTACATTTATATCCATAATTTAAAATATTGTAATCTATTGTAATTAGCTCTAAAACAAAATAATTAAGTGGCGCTCTTAGGCGCCCTCATAGTCTATAGTGTTTATGTACCTTGTTTCGGCAACTTTTTTGGCTGGGCACTCATCACTTCCTGTCTTATGGTCACTTGGTTTTTTAAAGCGTCGGCATGTTGCACATTTAGGGAAATCTCCCTTCTTTGTGCAGTCTTGGATAGAGTGTCCATCTTCGCCACAGTGTCCACAAGTAGGGCCTGCTGCTTTACATGTTTTGGCTGCGTGGCCGTATTGCTGGCATTTAAAGCATCTGGTCACCAGCGTGAAGTCCCTCACCGGGCATGAGGTCCAGTTTATAATTCGTCCATTGGTCGTCTGTTAAGGTAACAACACACTAAACAACATAATATGCAAGAACACTGACGGCGTGTGTGAAGGGATAGCTTATATTGGCAGCGACCGATAATTTAATAACAAACTAATGCAATTATGGTTGAAATGGTCTTTCTATTCAGTGGAAGAATTTATTAAATGTTAATTTAATGAGTTGTGACATTTCAATTTTAATTGTTGTGTTTTTAGTATACGCCAGTAAGAAAAGTAGACGTTAAAAAATGTATTTAAATATAATTAGGAACTCATTGAGAATCTGTAATGTGTATTTAACTCATATGTCATTCGTTTTTACAAATTGGCAGCAATTTCAAAAATGTCTGTTGCGCGTCAAATTATATCTGACTAGAGAAAATGTCAACTGTAGAATATGATTGCTGATTGTGTTCATAATTCAAAAGCAATTGTTGGTTAATTTCCTTCGTTTGATGTCCAATCTCACTACGTGTTATTGGCAAAGTTGTGGTGTTATAAGCACTTTCAAAAGCCACAAAATAAGAATTGAATTGAATTGATCAATTTCGACGCTAGACAGACACTTTTAAAATTGCTGCCAATTTGTAAAAACATTAAGACCCTTTATATACAATGTGTAAAAACATATGACCCTTTTTGTATAAAATGTGTAAAAACATTATGACCCTTTGTATACAATGTGTAAAAACATATGACCCTTTGTATACAATGTGTAAAAACATATGACCCTTTGTATACAATGTGTAAAAACATATGACCCTTTGTATAAAATATACTAGTGTATGAACAGCGGCTTTTCCCGCTCGCAATTATGAAATATGGGAGTTTTATATCAAAACTTTGACGCCCTTTTTGGACGTCTTAAAAAGTGAATTTTCATAAATCCTTTCTTAGCACACGTCCTGACAACAAAAAAAACCTACATTCCAAGTTTCAAGTCTGTAGCACCAGTGGTTTGGGCTCTGCGTTGCATGTCAGTCAGTGAGTCATTTAGGATTTTATAATATATACTGATTATTGTATTTGATTGATTATAATATTCCAAATACAAATTTCAAAAACGAAAACGCTCATGTCCAGCGAGGGTAGATACTGTTCTATTACCTCACGGCAATATCTACCAAATGTTCATCCCACTTCTTTTATAGATTCGAAGCGGATCCGAACGTGAAAATGCTAGTGCTTCTTGGAGAAGTGGGCGGCGTGGAGGAGTACCACGTCTGCAGAGCTCTGAGAGACAAGACCATCACCAAGCCCATGGTCGCCTGGTGTATTGGCACTTGCTCCGGTAAGGATTTGCATCTCAATTGCTCTTCAGACACAGAATACAAAATAATAATTTAAATTGAATTTATATTCTAACAGAACGGGTTACCCCAATTAAGCTGCTCGAGTCAACGTGTTATGTGGACAACCCATATTGTCACAGTTTCAGGTCGCCAAGATTCCTCCGCAGCCTCCGACATGAGCTAACGACTGCCCTCTACGACTGCCGCCTGAGGAAGTACCACACCTTTGCCAGTTATTCATCCGCCAAGCAGTAATGTGCAAACATTACTGTGTTCCGGACTGAAGGGCAATGTTACCAGCGAAATTATTGGGCATGACGAGTTACAACAACTAATATCTCAGGGTGGCACTGTGTCTGATATGGGCAATCATGATGCTTACCATCAGCACCTGATTTGCTCGTCTTGTCACTATTATTATTCTAAAACCAATATTCTTTCCAGACATGTTCACATCGGAAGTACAGTTCGGGCACGCGGGTTCACTCGCCGGGTCCGCAGTAGAGAAGGCGGTCTCCAAGAACGCCGGCCTCAAGGCCTACGGGGTTACAGTTCCCAATTCATTCGACGACCTGGGCACCGCCGTCAAGAATGTTTACGATAAACTGGTGAAGGAAGGCAAGATTATCGTCAAGGAAGAGGTGGAACCGCCTAAAGTGCCCATGGATTATGATTGGGCCAGGGTAAGCAATCGCCACTATATATTATAAAATCCTAAATGACTTACTGCCTCGGTGGCGTAGAGGGCGCATGCTCGACTGCCAATCAAGAGGTCCCGGGTTCGGTCCCCAGGTCAGGCAAAGTGTTAAATATTGGATTTTTCTATTAGGAATTATCTCAATAACTGCCTGGAGTCTGGAACTGTGCCCGCTAGATGGCAATAGGCTCGCCCCCTATTACATGGGACCAATAACATACTGGCGAAATGTGGGTGTATCTACTATGGGACTGAGTCCTGGGTACACCTCTGCCTACCCCTTCGGGAAAAAGGCGTGAATGTATGTATATGTATGTTCTAAATGACTCACTGACTGTATAGCAACGCAGAGCCCAAACCACTGATGCTAGAGACTTGAAACTTGGAATGTAAGTTGTTTTCGTTGTCTGAACGTGTGGTGAGAAAGGATTTTTGAAAATTCACATTCCAAGGGGTCCAAAACGGGCGTCAAAGTTTTGGTATAAAACTCTCATATTTCATAATTGAGAGCGGGCAAAGTAGCTGTTCTTACACTGTCTTTTATATAAAATATGGTAGATACGTTGTACCGTGCTTTGTGTGTCGAACTCGAGTCAAACTAATTGGCTCGAGTCATGTCAGTAGCACTACAGTCAGTACTTCTGCTACCCTTGCGAAGCCGGGGCGGGCCACTAGTATAATATATAACCAGTACATAATCTCGACAGAAACTAGGTTTGATCCGCAAACCGGCAGCGTTCATAAGCACGATATGCGACGAACGTGGTCAGGAGCTCTCGTACTGCGGCGTGCCTATATCTGCCGTGTTGGAGAGACAACTGGGGATCGGAGGGACTATCAGCTTGCTCTGGTATGCTATTATATATTGGCTATTATATATAGGCTATTATATATAGGCTATATATATAGGCTATTATCCTTTTTTTTATTATGATAGCGAGTGACAAGACGAGCAAATCAGGTGTCTGATGGTAAGCATCATGATTGTCCATATCAGACACAGTGCCACTCAGTGTTTTAAAATTTAAAATTATGCGCGGCACTGCACTGCGCCTGTGACCCTGAGATATTAGTGTTTGAAACTCGTCATGCCCAGTAATTTCGCTGGTAACACTGCCCTTCAGACCGGAACACAGTAATGTTTGCAGATAACTGCTTGGCGGATGAATAACTGGCAAAGGTGTGGTACTTCCCCAGGCGGGTCCCTTCAAAAGAGGCCTACCACTACAAAAACTTACTAATATTGGATGTTTGTCATTCACGCCAAAACTACTGAACCAATTGGGCTGAAATTTGGTATGTAGATAGTTTACACCTTGTAATAGCATATAGAATACTTTTTATCTCGATATTCTCATGGCAATGATGACTACGCGGGTGAAACCGCGGGACATAGCTAGTGGACTCTATTTTTCTATTCTTAACATTCATTTCTATTTTTAACAGCTTGTCTCCATATCCTCAGGTTCCAACGCGAGCTACCAGAATGGGCTAGCAAGTTCTTCGAGCTGGTCCTCATAGTGTGCGCGGACCACGGACCAGCTGTCTCCGGAGCTCACAACACCATGGTCACCGCAAGAGCTGGGAAGGATCTCATATCTTCTGTCGTTAGCGGATTGCTTACTATTGTATGTTGGATTTGGATTATATTACACTTTAAATTGTGAAAAAGTTGCACTTTATATTGAGGCAAAATTACACTTCATATTGAGGCGATATGACACTTCATATTTAGGCATTATTACACTTCATATTGAGGCAATATTACACTTCATATTGAGGCAATATTACACTTCATATTGAGGCAATATTATACTTCATATTGAGGCATTATTACACTTCATATTGAGGCAATATTACACTTGATATTGTGGCAATATTACACTTCATATTGAGGCATTATTACACTTCATATTGAGGCAATATTACACTTGATATTGTGGCAATATTACACTTCATATTGAGGAATTATTACACTTCATATTGAGGCAATATTACACTTGATATTGTGGCAATATTACACTTGATATTGAGGCATTATTACACTTCATATTGAGGCAATATTACACTTCATATTGAGGCAATATTACACTTCATATTGAGGCATTATTACACTTCATATTGAGGCAATATTACACTTGATATTGTGGCAATATTACACTTGATATTGTGGCAATATTACACTTCATATTGAGGCATTATTACACTTCATATTGAGGCATTATTACACTTGATATTGAGGCATTATTACACTTCATATTGAGGCATTATTACACTTCGTATTGAGGCAATATTACACTTCATATTGAGGCAATATTACACTTGATATTGAGGCATTATTACACTTCATATTGAGGCATTATTACACTTCATATTGAGGCATTATTACACTTCATATTGAGGCATTATTACACTTCATATTGAGGCATTATTACACTTCATATTGTGGCAATATTACACTTAGAGGCATTATTACACTTCATATTGAGGCAATATTACACTTCATATTGAGGCATTATTACACTTGATATTGAGGCATTATTACACTTCATATTGAGGCATTATTACACTTCGTATTGAGGCAATATTACACTTCATATTGAGGCAATATTACACTTGATATTGAGGCATTATTACACTTCATATTGAGGCATTATTACACTTCATATTGAGGCATTATTACACTTCATATTGAGGCATTATTACACTTCATATTGAGGCATTATTACACTTCATATTGTGGCAATATTACACTTAGAGGCATTATTACACTTCATATTGAGGCAATATTACACTTCATATTGAGGCATTATTACACTTCATATTGAGGCATTATTACACTTCATATTGAGGCAATATTACACTTAAAATAGAGGCCATGGAGGCCATTTATTCTTTATGTTAAGGCAATATTAGACTTTAAGACGCTTGAAAATGAGACAAAATGGCACTATATAAAGGCAATCATCATTATCATCTGAGCCATAGGACATCCACTGCTAAACATAGGCCTTCCCCATAGTTTTCTGTATTCCCCTATTTCCTCCGACTACAGTTAACCTATTTGATATATTTATATCCTGATGTAAAGTTAACTATGTCCCTGTCAATTTCTTTCGTTTATAAACTGTTAATTTTTTGTAGTCAACGTCTAAACACAAGAGCAAAATTGGGATTTTTATAAGTTCACTATAAAAAACCGAGAGATTATAAAATAAACTTAAACGACAGGGACATAGTTTACTTCACCGTAAAAATATCAGCATATATATTTTTTTAATTGGATAATTTAATTCGGAGGAAACAGGGGAATACAAAACATCGATTTGGTTAATTGTTCATAGGATTGTGTCAAATTTCTCGTTCTAGAGCGTACATGGCTTTCCATGAAATGACACAATGCTATGAAAATTTTACCAAATCCATGTTTTGTATTCTCCTGTTTCCTCCAAATATAATTAACCCATTCTATAAATTTATATCCTAATATTTTTATAGTGAAGTAACCTATGTTCATGTCATTTTCATTATTCCTATAAACCCTTGGTTTTTTCATAGTGAACTTTCAAAAATCCCAGTTTCACTTGCGTGATTGGACGTTCACTACAAAAAAAATGTAGATAAACAAAAATAAAATGATAGGGACATACTTTACTTCATCTTTAAAATATCAGGATATAAATATATCAAATAGGTTCACTGTATTCGGTGGAAACAGGGGAATACAAAACATCGATTTAGTTAATTTTCCATAGGATTGTGTCAAACTGCTAAGAGGTGCTCTTTTCTGTTAAGCTTAGTACAAACTTGTATACAGAAGGTACATAATATGTGACAGAAACAGCTGGTACATAATATGTGATTGTTTCAGGGGGATAGATTCGGCGGAGCGCTAGATAGGGCTGCGGCAGATTTCTGTGCGGCGTACGACAAGGGACAACACCCACAGGAGTTCGTTAACGAGAAGCGAGCCAAGGGAGAGCTCATCATGGGGATTGGACACAGGTGAATATTTAACTTAGTTTAATGGGATTCATTCGTATGGCATAATTTTTTTAGGAATAAAATTGTATGACCTAACGTTTTCGCATAACTTTTATTAGCGTAATAATAGTGTAGCCTAATAGAATGTTTAGCAAAAGTAGTAATTGGTCTAATATGTTTAGGCATAATTATGATTGTCCCATAAATTTTTAAGGCATACTAATTATTTGCATAATTATCATGTGGCATAAAAATATATTGCGAAATCCGAATCAGTTGGTTTAGGTTAGTAAAATAAGGACTTAAAAGTTTATGCAAGCCAATATTTATGGGCTTTTATGACAAAGAAAATTATGTGTAAATATCATTATGCGTTTATAATCTTATGCTTTATAAAATTATGCTTAACTACTATTATGTTAATTGTATGCATAAGACGTTTCATTCCCGACGGACTTTCTTTTTATCAAAATTTCAAAAATGTTTTTTTTTTTAAATTGACATAACACGATTTAATGGTTGTAGTGGAAGGCCTCTATTGCAGGGGCCCGCCTGGGGAAGTACCACACCTTTGCCAGTTATTCATCCGCCAAGCAGTAATGTGCAAATATTACTGTGTTCCGGTCTGAAGGGCAATGTTACCAGCGAAATTACTGGCCATGACGAGATTCAACCACTAATATCTCAGGGTGACAGGCGCAGTGCAGTTCCGCGCAGAATTTTTAATTTTAAGACACTGGGTGGCACTGTGTCTGATATGGGCAATCATGATGCTTATCATCAGGCACCTGATTTGCTCGTCTTGTCACTCACTATCAAAAAAAAATTCAAGCTTGTATTTAGGTATAATCTAGAAGTCTTTTTTTTTGTTAAAAATTAATATAATATAATAAATAATATGGGACAACTTCCTCACACGCTCATCTGGTCCCAACCTAGGCTTACAGGCTTCTGCCTGTAAAACCAGATGACTGATATACATACTTATATAAGCTTAATTAATTGACTGTATAATGTAATTTTTTCAGAGTAAAATCAATAAACAACCCGGACAGTCGCGTGCGCGAGTTGAAAGCGTACGTGACGTCACGCTGGCCCGCGTGGCCCGTCACCCGGTACGCGCTCGACGTGGAGGCCATCACCACGAGGAAGAAGCCCAACCTCATCCTCAACGTGGACGGCATCGTGGCCGCCGCCATGGTCGACCTCTTCAGGCACTGTCAGCTGTTCACACAGTTAGTATTATTACATTTAGAATAGAATACAGTAGAACAGCGTTTCTTAACCTTTTTCAGTCCGCGGACCCCTAAAGAATGAAGCACAATTTCAAGGATCTCTTAATAAATATAAATAACACACAAGAATAAATTTGGGACAAATTATTTTATAAATACAAAAAAACAAAAACATACATTCACGCCTTTTTCCCGAAGGGGTAGGCAGAAGTGTACCCAGGACTCAGTCCCATAGTAGATACATTTCGCCAGTATGTTATTGGTCCCATTTAATAGGGGGCGAGCCTATTGCCATCTACCGGGCACAGTTCCAGACTCCAGGCAGTTATTGAGATAATTCCTAATGGAAAAATACAATATTTAATACTGCCTGACCTGGGGATCGAACCCGGGACCTCTTGATCGGCAGTCGAGCATGCGCCCTCTACGCCACCGAGGCAGCAGGTTTTAATTGATAAATTATCTTTCGCAGAGACGAAGGCAACAACTACATCCAAATGGGCTCAATTAACGCAATGTTCGTCCTCGGCCGGACCATCGGTCTAGTGGGACATTACCTCGACCAGAAGCGGATGAAACAACCACTATATCGCCATCCTTGGGACGATATCACTTACATGTCGCCACTTAACTAAATTGTCATGGTGAGATGTCGAAATACCTGTACAACATATTACTTAAGGTAGACTAATACTTTAGGCGCTGTTTAAAGCAAATTCGCCGTCTCGCTCACACGTACCCACATTTTGGAAGATATAAAAAATACTACATGTTGTTACGTAAAATATCCAAACAAGTTTTCAGTACCTTTATTTTTTTTAAGACTTTTTTCTCTCTGCAGGTTTTTACACATGAAAACTAGTTTGGATTATATTGGATTTGTTACTGAATATTTGTGTTGTTATTTTCTAGAACCTAGTTGTCTTTATTTTACGTAATTACATGTAGTTTTTTTAAGATCTTAAAAATGTGGGTACGTGTGAGGGAGACGGCGAATTTGCTTTGGACAGCGCCTTAAGGGGGTGCGTCTGTCCGTCAAACTGAACAATATTCAAAACGATGAATTGCTAAATTCAGAAAAAAAAATTTTGATTTCCTATAAAAATTTGCCGATCAGCTGATCCAATTTGGTTTTCGCAATTATTTCTTTTGAAAATTGTTCAGTTTGATCGGCAAATGCACCCCCTTAAGTATTAATACACCTATTTTTAACGCGTTGTTGTAATATTACAGGATTTCTATAAGCATCCGACCAAAATGCCACTTTCTACGGCCGCGAATGAACAGCCTTGACACATATATTAATACATATATAAGGCAATATTAATACATACATACAGTCACGCCTTGTTCCCGGTGGGGTAGACAGAGACTATTTCCCTCCACGTGCTACGTTCCTGACATACAGCATTCGCTTCGTTCACTTTCATGACTTTATAAAATGGCATTTATCCAGTTATGCTACAACAGATACGTTATAAAACTGCAAATAGGTATTTAATTCAGATAAATGCGCTTTTTGCAGCTTCAAAACGTATGTTTTGTAGTATATCTGGATTAAAGCCACTTTATAATTAGTTGTTACTTAAAATAGAACACTAATGAAGGAATTATATTTCACCTATCATCGATATTGGTTCCTCAAAGTTTGAGAAATGATGTCGGCTCAACCGAGTTATTTTACTCATTTGGAACTTTAATTATCGAGCAAACTACAAACTGGTCTCGAAAAAATTCAGCGAAAAATTTGTTGATGCATTATACAGATAAACCATTGAATGCCAATTATATTTTCGACATCTCATCAAATCGTTGTGTCCATAAAAGTAAAGGTAAATTAATAATTTTTATTTAGTTTATAGATTAGGGGGTCGTTAAGTATAAATGATTTTAATAATAAAATAAATATTTATATTAAATATATTATGCTTCTGACGCGCTGAATTGTGAGCTTATATATTATAATGACAAATCTATTACTTATATACAATGTACCTATTACAAAAAGCCGTAACAATTGGAAAGGCGACCTCTCAGCAGTTTGACACCATCCTATGGAAAATTTGCAAAATCGATGTTATGTATTCCACTGTTTCCTCCGAATACAGTAAAACTATTTGATATATTTATATCCTGATATTTTGAAGTTGAAGTAAAGTTCCTATCATTTTATTTTTGTTTAAAAGCTATTAACTTTTTTGTAGTGAACGTCCAATCACGCTAGTAAAACTGGGATTTTAGGAAGTTCACTATGAAAAAACCAAGGGTTTATAAGAAAAATTAAAATGACAGGGAAATAGTTTATTTCGCTATAAAAATATCAGGATATAAATTTTTACAATTGGTTAATTAAATTCGGAGGAAACAGGGGAATACAAAACATCGATTTGGTAAATTTTGCACAGTCCCGGACTGTGTCCAATTTCTGGAGTGTTTCAGATTCTGTGGTGTCTATAATGAACAAATATTCTACGTTCACAAATTACAACATAAGACTATTACACCCGTATTCAAGAATAAAACTTACCTAAGGTAGCAAGCAACACTGTGCAAAATAAGGGATTTCTCATAGCGGTCGCCATGGCAGGCCATCTCATTCACAAACAACACTCAACCGACACATTGCTATGCAAATGCACAGCGTCGATTACAGATCTGATTGGTCCATTTCTGTTGCCAAGTTCGCTCTTATCTTGACATAAATATAACCTTTAAATTAAACGTCACTTATTACGAACTAGCTCACTCGGTGAAATTAATAATATTCTGTTTAATTAAATAATATAATAAATTAAAACAACGCAAAATATGTACCGAAACAAAATCTCAAAATTTGCCGCCAAAAAAAATTACCACAGATTATAGAGGAACATTTATTTTGTACTGAAGCTTCACTATGCGATCGTTAAATTAGGTCTAATCTCCTAATGAATACATAGCGTTAGATCTCACTCAAGTATTGTTTAAGAATTTAATTTAACGGCCCTATGCATTCGTGCGCACTGTGAGACCACATAGTATCGTTCTTGAATACGGGTGTAAGATCAGCCGACATAATTTTGACCACTTCAGCCTATTCTCTTTTACCAATCGGCTGATCTATTTTGGAAGTCGAAATTATTTATTGCATATTTCGCAACACTTTCTTAAACACATTTTTTATAAGTACGGGTAAATACGCCAACTCAAGTATGACTACGGTTTTTTGTGAAACATTGTATCATATTAATAAATCGAATTGTTTGTATAAATATTTAAAACAATAATAATGTCCTCATTCCAATTGATTCATTCATTTATTGTGCATTTGTCTGATTGTGTCTACTACTCAAAAGAGAGGGGTTTCCATGAATTTTTACTTATTTTTAAATTTCATCATCATCATAGGCCGGAATACGTCCCCTGCTGACGGGCGTCCTCCCCCATAGCCAGCCATAAACTATAGCTATGTGTCCATGTATCCTAGATGGAGCCGCTTGTTGCTTGTCTTGTCTCATGCAGCAGTTGTAATACTTGGGCCCGGAGAGACTGCTGCCCACACATAGCAATATATGGAGCTCTATAGGGGGGGGGCTCCCACCAGGGGAGAGAAAGGAATAAATATTCAAAATCACGCAAATATAATGGCGTTGTTTTAAAATATCTAAGCGTACAGACGCAGATAACGAATTTGTTTAAAATTATGCAAGAAAAATCATGTAGGCCTATTTTTGAGTAGTATTATTTCTTCTATATATATATATAATATATATATTATATATATATATATTATATATTATATATTATATATTATATATTCTATATATAAGTTTATAATTGAATTCCTCAAGTACAATGTCTTAATATTATAATGTGTTATGTATATTGTTATGTCCATGTGTTTTTTACAGTTGAAAATTTGACTATTTCTAGATAAATAAATATTTTAATAAAAAAATCTCATGTTAGTTAAATTTCAGTTGAATTTTAAGGGTAACGATGTTAATATTATAATATCATATGTATGAAAAATAGTGGTATAAAAGAGACTGTTCTCTGAGTAGCTGATTGCTTAGGTGATTAAAAAGCATTTTAAGACACTTACCTAATACTAGAGCCCATAAAATACCTGCTAGACTAGACAGCACACTAGAATCTACAATATTAATTATTAATACCTTGTAAGATATGGCTTGATACGTGACAGCTGAACCAAAAATACTTTTTTGGGTCGTACTATAATAATATTATTATAATAAATATTGTAATTTAGGAGTTTGAAACTAACAGAATGGGTTACCCCAATTATACAGCTCGAGTCAATTCATATGTGTTATGTGGACAACCCATATTGTCACAGTTTCAGGTCGACAAGATTCCTACGCAGCCTCCGACATGAGCTAACGACTGCCCCCTACATTTTTTTTATGATAGAGAGTGACAAAACGAGCAAATCAGATGCCTGATGGTAAGCATCATGATTGTCCATATCAGGCACAGTGCCACCCAGTGTTTATAATTCAAAACCGCGTGGCACTGCACTGCGCCTATCACCCTGAGATATAAGTTATTGACACTCGTCATGCCCAGTAATTTCCTACCACTACAGGAAACTATAGGGGCCTACAGTTTAACGTATCTTAATTGACGGATATGGGCGAAAATAAATTTTTGTTCAGCTGTCACGTATCGAGCTATATTTTACGAAGTTTTTAAGTAATTTCGACATAGCTGCCGTAGGTATTGAAAGAATTTCTTCTTTATTATTATTCTTACGTCGTAATGAAAAATTTTGTGCTAAATCATCAGTTTTCTAGTCCAATGCCGTTGAACAGTTGTTGTGACAATCAGAACTTTGTTTGTCAGACAGTTAAATAATAAAATAGTCTCCTTTTAAGTTAAAGCTACGCTTAAATTAAAAAAATAACCCTATTTTGTATGGTCGCTATATAGTTATGTCTACAATTTGTATGTCGTGTAAGTGTTGAATTTTTAATAAAATATAAGAGTGTACGCGGCCTTCGAGGAATTTGACACAATCCTATGAAAAATTTACCAAATCGATGTTTTGTATTCTCCTGTTTCCTCCGAATATAATAAACCCATTCTATAAATTTATATCCTGATATTTTTATAGTGAAGTAAAACTGCGATTTTTGGACGTTCACCACTAAAAAATGTAGTGTTTTTAAACAAAAATAAAATGATAGGGACATACTCTACTTCATCTTTAAAATATCAGGATATAAATATATTAAATATGTTTACTGTATTCGGAGGAAACAGGGGAATACAAAACATCGATTTAGTAAATTTTCCTTTGGATTGTGTCAAACTGCTAAGAGGTTCTGTATCCTGTTAACGGAAAATTTATAAAAAAATATTGACAGCACTATATTAAATATTATGTAGTTACGCACTGGACCATTTATTGTAATATATAAGGAAATATACTTAAAAACTTAGATTATTGAAGTCTCCGCGTGCGCTCCGACTGCACTACCTAAAAAAACAGCTTCGATAATGCGGCAAGTTTTATTAAATTGTAGTGTGTGTAAAAAAAACAGTTTGTAAGGACAATTGTGCCGGACACGCTCAGGTACGCCGATTTCGGCGTAGTTTTAGTTGCCGCATTTGACAAAAATGACAGCGGTATCTAGTTAGAGCGCGCGCGGAGACCTGTCTATGATCTAAGGCTAAACATTAGAAAAAGCACTGTTTCATAGGAATAGTCACAAATGTTGGTGTTTAGATGGCAATGGAATGACTACATATAAATTAGTTTATTTCACATTTTGTTCAAAGAGAGTTTATATAAAGAGGCGTTTTACCACACTGCATTGCATGGCTATCTTGAGGCAATTTACCCTAAGCACACTATATTATACACTATACACGTCGATAATTTATATTGGTCCATGCATTTTAACATAATTATCTCAATCAACCTCGGAATGATATAATAAGCAGAATTTTTGTACTCATTTGGGCGTTCTAAATGTTGATAACTAAATTTGGTTATTAATTCTAAAAGTAACGATTGAGCGCATGAAAATAAGTTTGAATAAAATTTGCAACAAATTTTATGCTCTATTATATTATGATAGAGGTTATCATTGGAACAATAGAAAACTAGATAATCGCAAAAAAACTGTTTAATCTTTATCTTTGAATAACTTAAGACGCAGACACGTGATTTTATGAGACTTGAAACAACAGAACTGTGAAAGGTTTAAACGAAAATTCAGCTTATTACATCTAATTCCGAGTTTCAAGATCATATCCGCAGATGCGAGCGAAAGATTTCCTAATAAGTGCATCTGACGCCTCTTTATATAAAATCTCATTGATTATATTATACATTATAACAAGTAAATAAGGACTAGAATGGTTATGTTTCAAGCATCAATACGTATGATCGTAATCCTGATTGATTTTGTACGTGAAATCTCTAATTTATTGGTTATATTATATTATGTGAAAAATGGTTGGTATCTGTAAATATATGAATTTTGTCAACTTATTTTTTCAATTATATTTTTTTATTCAGACGATTTATTGTTTTATTTCATATACATAACATAAAATACGCCTTTTCCTTGAAGGGGTAGGCAGAGGTGTACTCAGGACGCATTTCCAAAGTACACCCTCATTTCGCCAGTATGTTATTGGTCCCATATAATAGGGGGCGAGCCTATTACCATTTACCGGGCACAGTTCTAGACTCCAGGCAGTAATTGAGATAATTCCTAATAGAAAAATCCAGTGCCATCAAAAACAAAAGTTGTAAAAAAAATTCACAGATCTCGTGCTCCCCACGAACCTAAAGAGCGTTGAAAATGAACATAGGAAATACGAAATAAAACAAATATAAAGAACTAATTTTTATTTTATTAATACTACAGAGAAGGTAGTCTCGATCTTGCACCAATCAATTGACAACTTTTAAAAAATGTAATCATTTCCATTTCGTGGAAGCATTCAAAGTGGGGGCTCCGTTGTGAAATTTTTTTCGGGCCTGCATCTAACTGCCCGTCGCGTCGATGCTACGAGAGATAGCACGCGACTCTGTGCCTCCTCCCACTCGCACCGCCGACCGCGCTCGCTCTCCCTTCGCTAAGGTGCCACCTACAGGATAAACTAAGGCCCGAACGCCAATAATACCAGGAATCAAAATTGTTCCCCTGTTCAATATCTAGGAGCTTTTTTTATGTTTTTTTGAAATTCGATCTAGTTTTCAAAATATACTAAGACCCTAAAATTTCACCACAGAAATGATGTTTTTTTCAATTTACTCAAAAACTTTTCAATTTTTTTTTAATATTTTATATCATCTCGTAGCCGGTCGAAAACTACATCTTTTAAGCCCTCATCGGTCACAGTAACCCTACAACTTTGTGCGCACTAGGCATGTCGCACTTTCAGCCAAAATGCCCCCTATCCAAAGCGAACGAAAAAACATTTTTAATGTTAAAAACAAAGTCTCGCCACTCAGTTCTTCTACCGTAAAAAGTTGTGAGATCCATGTAATACCAAGACGGTTACCCCCACTACCCATACTACGTGGCCCAACCGCCATTTATATTTCGGTCCGAAATACTTATAATTTTGAGTTATATTTAAAAATACAATTTCGGATTTTTACGGAACAAAATATTATAATTTTGTTCCAAAGTACTTATTACATATTTTTTGGATTAAAATATAATTAGGAACCTAGATCCGTAGTGTCTCATTCCGAATAACATCATTGAATGTTTGAAATATGCTCTGATTTCAAATGATTTAGATATTACCTCGTATATGTGTTCTGTGGATATTACGTATGCATGGGAAATTAGTCGGTCGCTGTCTCGTTAAGCCCCCTCCCCTACCCCTGTGAACCAAACTTGGTATTTTGAAGACCCCTGAACGGGTCACGTAGTATGAGTACGTTTCCTAATGGGGCGAGCCTATTGCCATCTCCTCTCTCGGGCACAGTTCCAAGCTGTCATTGAAACATTTCTAATGGAAAAAATATTAGTGTAGTGGCATGCCTCTTTAGCAGGAGGCCGCCTGGGGAAGTACCTTTGCCAGTTATCCATCCGCCAAGCAGTAATGTGCAAACATTACTGTGTTCCGGTATGAAGGGCAATGTTACCATCGAAATTACTATGCTTGACGAGTTTTAACAACCAATAACTCAGTGACAGACGCAGTGCAGTGCGGCGCAGAATTTTAAATTTTAAAACACAGGGTGGTACTGTGTCTGATATGGGCAATCATGATGCTTACCAAAAGGCACCTGATTTGCTCATCTTGTCATTCACTATCATAAAAATAAAAATAATACAATCAAAAGTGCATGGGGATAAATAAAACAAGTCATAATATTTCCTTATTAATATATTTGATTAATATTGTATAACATACCTGCCTCAACTTTGCTTCTAAAAATCATTATTATCTAAAATATAAACTTAACGTAGTGAGTTTCTTCGATTATATAATTCAACACAAAAAACTAACGTAAATCTATAATAATCTTAATAAATACCTAATTTAAGCTATGAGTCAAAGAAAAAACTTAAAAAAGAAGAATATGTACAAATTGATTTTGGTACGATACATCCAATAATGGATAGGGTTTTAGAAGATGGCGACCGAACAATTCCCCATACAAACGTAATAGTTCAATCATTTGAAATCAGAGCATATTTACAACATTTAATGACGTTATTCGGAATGAGACACTAGTTATCTAGGTTCCTAAGTATATTTCAACCCAATAAATATATAATAAGTACTTTGGACTAAAATATGATAAAAATCCAACATAACATATATTCACGCCTTTTCCCGAAGGGGTAGGCAGAGGTGTACCCAGGACTCAGTCCCATAGTAGATACACCCACATTTCGCCAGTATGTTATTGGTCCCATGTAATAGGGGGCGAGCCTATTGCCATCTACCGGGCACAGTTCCAGACTCCAGGCAGTTATTGAGATAATTCCTAATGGAAAAATCCAATATTTAACACTTTGCCTGACCTGGGGATCGAACCCGGGACCTCTTGATTGGCAATCGAGCATATCCAAAATCCAAATATATAAGTATTTTGACAAAAAATAGGTATTTTCAAATATAACTCCAGATCATAAGTATTATAGACTAAAATAAAATTATGAACCTAGATAACCAGTCTCTCATTCCGAATAACGTCATTAAATGTTGGTTTACTTTAAAGGTTGTCAAAAATATGCTCTGATTTCAAATGATTTAACTATATGTATGTATGGGAATTCTGCGGTCGCCGCCCCTTTAAGTAACTTATCCTAACAAAGTGTAATTTTCCAAATTTGGAGAAAGAGAATAATTTTCCATTCAATTTTTTGTGGTTGGTTTTAATCAGGATTTTATTTGCGCCAAAATATATTTGGTTGAAGAAATCTGTTATGGTTTTTTCACATTCAATTAAATTAAAATTAAATATTCGTTTATTTCAGGCTCACATGACCCATAACACATTCAAAAATTACAGATTTCAATGACTAAATAAATAATTAAGACTATAACATTAACATTGTAGTGGTAGGCCTCTTTTGCAGGGGGCCGCCTGGGGAAGTACCACACCTTAGCCAGTTATTCATCCGCCAAACAGTAATATGCAAACATTACTGTGTTCCGGTCTGAAGGGCAATGTTACCAGCGAAATTACTGGGCATGACGAGTTTCAACAACTAATAACTCAGGGTGACAGGCGCAGTACAGTGCCGCGCAGAATTTTGAAATTTAAAACACTGGGTGGCACTGTGTCTGATATGGGCAATCATGATGCTTAACATCAGGCACCTGATTTGCTCGTCTTGTCACTTACTATCATAAAAAAAAAAAACATTAAAAACATTAAAAAAAAAACATATTTTGAGGTTACTTTTGTTTTTTTTTTATGAAAAAAAAAAAGAGACATACGGTTTATAAACCAAATATAATAATATAAACAATTTAAGCCAGATTAAGATTTCCACTCAAACAATTGAGTGGAAACTAATGCTCTCTTTCTTCATATTTGGGAAACTGTCATTTTGTACGGAAAAGCAACCGCCTTAAGTGGCTCATTTTCACTTAGCGTCAAATAAAAACATTCAAAAATATTATACTTAACCAACATGAAAAACATGAAACAATAATTTCTGTTCAATCAAAATAAGTTCAATTATTTTATAATAATTACATTTTATAATCAATAATTATAATATATTAACATAATATATAAACGATCAAAATATAGTTCAATATTATACTTATTTTGATAATAATCCAAATTTTAATTTTGTTGTTTAAAATGAAAATTACAGAAAAATTTAACCTCTACACTCCGCTCGCTGTACGATGGTGTCTGTGACATTTGACAAACTATTCCTCTTCACAATGTTATATGATTGTTCCTATCCTAAAATTAAACAAAACATAACATACAATCACTCCTTTTTCCCGAAGGGGTAAGCTGAGATGTAACCAGGACTCAGAATCAGAATAATTTATTGCAAGAATGTCGTACAAAATGGTGTTATAATATTAAATATTATGTCCAATACAGTCTACCACATAAGTGTCGTGTGCAATACAAAACAGTAACACTGGGTGGCACTGTGTCTGACAGTGGCAATCATGATGCTTATCATCAGGAACCTGATTTTATCATCTTGTCACTGTCATAAAAAAATATGTTAATATTAATTAAAATATTCACGACAACTTCCAATACACAAACCTAGTATTCACACAACCTCAATTTATGTCATAGTAGTCAAATAATAATTCAGAAACTAAAACCTTTTTCAGGGAGTTATCGAGGCGCCTAGTTGAAACCTCAGGTGACCAAAAGGCTGGTTACTACCTTGGCCAACGTATAAGTTTGGCCATACAGAGAGGTAATGTAGCTAGTTTTGTGGGCACCTTACCTGCAGGAGGCGACCTTAATGATATTTTTTATTTATAATTTATGTTAAGTTATTAATTGAATTGTTTTATTTAATTATGTTTTTTTATTACCTACACATAAATGCTAATTTAGTTTTCTTATATAGTATAATGTATTTAGAAGTCTGTAAGTTATTTAGTATAGTCATGTGTTATCTACTAGGTAAAAATAATAATTATATAAATTGAAGTAATATAATTCGAATAATTCATTAATAAATCAGTCTCAGTCCCAAAGTAGGTACACCCACATTTCGCCAGTATGTTCCATGTAATAGGGATGAGCCCATTGCCACCTACCGGGCACAGTTCTAGATTCCTAAACCAATGATCGTGTAATATATTGAACATGCTTCAACATAGCGAAATGGGTGTAAGCATGAACCTAGGAGAAAAGGCAAGTGGAGTCTTATAAAACATCAACAATCTTATAAAACCTGAGTAAGCCAGCTCGCTGACACAGACATGACGACACGCACACATTTCCTGGAACTTGGAACTAGTAGCTTTTTATTTTTATTTTATGATAGCGAGTAACAAGACGAGCAAATCAGGTGCCTGATGGTAAGCATCATGATTGCCCATATCAGACACAGTGCCACCCAGTGTTTTAAAATTCAAAATTCTGTGCGGCACTGCACTGCACCTGTCACCCTGAGATATGAGCTGTTAAATCTCATCATGCCCAGTAATTTCGCTGGTAACATTGCCCTTCATACCGGAACACAGTAATTTTTGCACATTACTGCTTGGCGGATGAATAACTGGCAAAGGTGTGGTACTTCCCCAGGCGGCTCCCTGCGAAAGAGGCCTACCACTACAACAAAAAGTAGTTAGTTTTTTCTATGTTGTCAATGTGTGCGTTCCGTCAGGTTTGTATAGAGACTTGGTCTACTATGATGTTTTTCACATTTTGTATTATAAGATTCCGTTCGCCTTTTTGTTATGTGTAAGATATCACCCTTAAGAGCGTACATGGTCTTCTAGAAATTTGACACAATCCTATGGAAAATGTACCAAATCGATGTTTTGTATTCCCCTGTTTCCTTCGAATATTATAAACCCATTCTATAAGCTTATATCTTGATATTTTTATAGTGAAGTACCCTATGTCCCTGTCATTTTAATTTTTCTTATGAACCCTCGGTTTTTTCATAGTGAACTTCCAAAAATCCCAGTTTGCTCGCGTGATTGGAGTTCACTACAAAAAATTTAGAGTTTATAAACAAAAATAAAATGATAGGGACATACTTTACTTCATCTTAAAATATCAGGATATAAATATATCAAATAGGTTCACTGTATTCGGAGGAAACAGGGGAATACAAAACATCGATTTAGTAATTTTTCCATAAGATTGTGTCAAACTGCTAAGGTCCTGTATCCTGGTATTCGTAACTGTAATAAATCACGCATAATATTCGCCTCGGTGGCATAGTGAGGCATGCCCGACTGCCGGTCAGGCAAAGTGTTAATTATTGGATTTTTCCATTAGGAATTATCTCAATAACTGCCTGGAGTCTGGAACTGTGCCCGGTAGATGGCAATAGGCTCGCCCCCTATTACATGGGACCAATAACATACTGGCGAAATGTGGGTGTGTCTACTATACTATACCCCTTCGGGAAAAAGGCGTGATTGTATGTTATGTTATTCACAACACACAAGTCATACTGTCACAGGCACCAACTTATAGCAAACAGAGTTTAAAATGTACAATATTGAAGTATAAATATATAAGAGACCACCCTTTATAATTAAATTTTATTTAAATTAGTGAACAATATTTTACTAAATAAAAATTAGAATGATTTTTTAGAGGAACAAATTTTTTATATAGTTTACTAGCTGTGCCCTGCGGTTTCACCCGCGTAGTCTTCGTTCCCGCGGGAATATCGGGAACAAACTACCCTATGTCTTATTCCAGGGTCTAAACTATCAACATACCGAATTTCAGCCCAATCGGTTCAGTAGTTTTGGCGTGAAAGAGTAACAAACATCCATCAATCCTCACAAACTTTCGCATGTATAATTTTAGTAGGAAGCAGGATAGGACTAACTATGGCCTGCGGATTCACGCGTGATAAAGTATCTACGCTTTGTATTATTCCATGGGCTAATCTAAGCTGTCTACGTACAAATTTTAGCCCAAACAATTCAGTAGTTTGGGCGTGAAGAGGTACCAAACAACACAAGCAAACGCTCGCATCTTTAACATTTGTTACATTATAAATAATTCCACAAATATAATAATTTATGCTTGTGTTAATATAGAGATGCCACTTGGCTGTATGCAGCGGCTGCAAGCCACAACTGGTTTAAAAAAAAAATTGTTCAATACATTTCTTCATAGGCATCTACTTATATTAAGAGACGTGTTAGGAGGTCACTTGTCTTCCTTTTGAAAATGTCATTGCATAAAACAAATTTCATTGCAAAAATCGCAAACTACTGAATGAACTGTCTACTGAACTGAACTACTGAAACTACTGTCTTATAGACACAAAATAACCAGGCGCGAATTGCAGTCGCCGTTGACAGTAACCCGCGGAACGACACCTTAAATTCATATAATATATTATCTATCCTATACCGATGGTTTTCATAGATTCGACATTTATCAATATACAAGTTATTGTAAATAATAATAATTATAATATAATTTTGTCTAAATTCATAATAATATATTATATACTAAGTTACTTTACTATATACAAAAGTTATGTATTTCTTAATTATATAAGAATAATACTTTTTCTACTATCTATGGAAATGTGTTTATATGTCTTCTGATTGAGGGTCAAAATCCACTGCGGCTTTGTATATTTTTAAACAAAATTTTTAAGTTGAAATTTTTTTCCAAAAAATATAACATATTTAAGAAAAACAGATCAAAATGAATTAGATAATGTAAACAACGTATTACAAAAAGGTGGAGTAATATTTAAGGTGTTTAAAAATAAAACTACCCTTTAAAAAAATATCAACTTCCCATGTCAACAGATTCACCGATCGGTTGATCAATTTTGTATGTGAAGTCCAAAATATTTTAGGCAAAATATTCTTTTGCAAAATGTTCAATTTGTTTCAATTTGACCGTACATGCCCCGAGTATTACCACATCTATTAAGGGTGACCCTCTTCCAAAAAAAATTAAACTTCCCTAATATGGAAAAAGGCTCTTAAACGTTGGTTACGAAGCTCCAGTTACGTAGACGGCCGAAGCGTAATTTTTTTCCTATTTATGAAAAACCCAAAAACGATTTTATAAATATGAAAAAAACGTACGGTATTCTTTAACCAAACATGTTTCAATAAATTTAATAAATAATCCAAAGTTATTTAAGTCCAAAATATTTTAGGCAAAATTTTCTTTTGCAAAATGTTCAAAATGTTCAATTTGACCGTACATGACCCGAGTATTACCACACCTATTTAAGGGTGACCCTCTTCCATACAAAATTCCAAGCCGAGTGGGTTTTTTCCCTTTTGTAATTATACAAATCTATAGTAATTATATAAATCTGTAAGTTATATATGTTATAGGATGAGTATGTTTGTCTGTTACACACTCAGCGGAATCCAATCATGTAAGGTATTTTAAATGAACTTAGTGGTAAAATAAATCTCCCGTCACAGAATACAGACCTAAATCTACAGAAGGGATAATCTCTTCTTATTTATGTATATAAATAGCGACTCTGGCTGCAACGCAATAAAGTGCAATTCAGCTCGCACAACACTAATAACCTACAGTTATATTCACCTACAAGCCTCTCTTTCTATCGCGTATCTCTGTAGCTTTTCTCTCTCTAGTCAATTAAATGAATAAATAAAAGAAATAATAACTTTATTTACAAAAAGGTTGTACAAAATTTGCATACTTTATACACTTAATAGTGTAATTACTTATTAATATAAGTAATTAAACGTGATATTAGTATAACCAGAGAGTAATAGTGGTTACTAGTGATGGTAATTAATGCGATTTCACATTAATTTCATAAGCATGCGAATTAATAATAAGCATGCTAATTGCTATTGCAATGCTATTTTACTAAGACAAGAATTCGTACTTTGTACTTAACACCGCCCTGCAATTAATTTTAACGAATTAAATAATTATACACGTTCATTCAATATACGACCCTAAGTACAAGCAAATAAAGATAATAAAAATAATTTCACTTAAGCGATGAATTCGCTTCATTCGCATTCACAGAATTTAGCAACTTAATTTAAATTTGCTAAATGCTAATTAAGCATTCGCATGCTAACATTAATGCGAATGCTAATTAATCCATCACTAGTTGTCACTCTACACCCTCTACAGCAACAACAGACGTCAATCTTCGAACAAACTATATTAATTTGTGTCTCGAATTTTAATAAAACATTGTAATAGTACAGTCTTGTCCGGCTACTTGTAGCTTCATTACCTATAATGCGGAGAGTTACAGGTTTGCTATCGGCTAAGTTGGTTCAGAGAGCTTAAGTTAAGTCACCGTTTAGAATGACACAACACTATGAATGTTTTACCAAATCGATGTTTTGTATTCCCCTGTTTCCTCTGAATATAATTAACCTATTCTATAAATTTATATCCTGATATTTTTATGGTGAAGTAAACTATGTCGCTGTTATTTTAGTTTGTTTTATAAACTCTCGGTTTTTTTCATAGTGAAGTTCTAAAAATTCCAATTTTTCTCGCGTGATTAGACTGTTCACAGAGTTTATAAACAAAAATAAAATGATAGGGACATACTTTACTTCATCGTTAAAATATCAGGATATAAATATATCAAATAGGTTCACTGTATTCGGAGGAAACAGGGGAATACAAAACGTCGATTTGGTAAATTTCCATAGGAACGTGCCAAATTGCTATAATGTTTTAATAACAACTCAATAAATAAAAATTAAAGATTTTCATTTCATACAAATGTTTATATAATATTAATAATTTTATAATTACAAAACTTTTCGGTTTGCAAAAAAAGGTGTAGTAATACAAACGATACGAAAGTAAGAATTGCGAGATTCGCATATAAAATGATAATCATTTTGGAAATTGGAAATTTTGTAGGCAAATTTGTAGGAGAAGCCCAAATTTCATTTCGTAATTCTTAACAGGATACAGGACCTCTTAGCAGTTTGACACAATCCTATGGAAAATTTACCAAATCGATGTTTTGTATTCCCCTGTTTCCTCCGAGAATAATTGATTTTATCCATAAATTTATATCTTGAAAATTAGAAGATGAATCAGGCTATGTCCCTGTTATTTTATTTTTGTTCCTAAACTCTTCATTTATTTCTAGTGAACGTCTAATTACGCGAGTAAAACTGGGACAGTTTTTCATGTTTTTAAAGGGTCATAATTCATTTAACAATGAGTTTGTAGAAAAATGAATATGACAGGGACATGCTCACTGAAGACCTAGATTTTATAAAAAAAACCATTGCTCTGACGCAGTTATCTAGGGAGGAAACACGGGAATACGTTTGTATGGAAAAATCACCCCTCATGTAACCTCTTAAGCATTATAATACACATTCTTGTAAGATGTATATTTCATATTATCAAAAACACCGTACATGCAGAATCCTAGCCAAAGGAATATAGTAGTTATTTACCTAGTACATAAAGTCCACATCACGTGTCCTCGTCCGGTTTCTTAGCGACTATGGTCAGGTCGGGTCGGGTTCGCATTAGGGCGGTGGGGGTTGAGGTGGTTGCCGGAGTTGCCGGTGTTGCCGCAGTTGCCGAAGTTGCCGAAGTTGCCGAAGTTGCGGGGTCCGACCTCAGGCTGTCTATGTTCGCCACGCGGATGTTTGGGTACTTGTGGGCTGGAATATACACAAAACTTAAAAGTTATACGAAATCTAGACAATATTTTGAAAACTTACGCACACATGCGGAAGAGGTCGCTGGTGTGCGTGAGTCCGGAGTAGTCCGGCAAATCAGTTGTCAGTTATTCATCCGCCAAGCAGTAATGTGCAAACATTACTATGTTCCGGTATGAAGGGCAATGTTACCAGCGAAATTACTGGGCATGAAGATATTCAACAATTAATATCTCACGGTGACAGGCGCAGTGCAGTGCCGCGCAGAATTTTGAACTTTAAAACACTGGGTGGCACTGTGTCTGATATGGGCAATCATGATGCTAACCATCAGGCACCTGATTTGCTCGTCCTGTCACTCGCTATCATAAAACAAAATAAAAAAAAATCAAACCGGAATAGTCGGTAGTACGGCTATTCAACTTATTTGATCTATTTGATATTTATACTTTCACTCTCGTAATTTAGTTTGAATTTTAATATTTGAAATAAAAAGATTTTTAATTGCCAAATTATTTTTAATATTTGAATTTCATTTCGAGGAAAGTAGTCCGTTTTCTATTGGGAATGCTTGTGTGAATGGAGAGGTATACAATTTGGAGGACAGCAATGCCATTTGGTAAGGGTATTATATTATACACGTCCACATGAGCCCAAAAGGCCCGGTAGCCAGTTTGAACTCCGCGACAAAAAAATACAGAGCTTCCGGCGCTCAGAAAACAACATTCTGGCGGATTAGTTTTGACCTTTGAGTCAAGTTTGGTGTTATTTTCAGATAACTATATGATGCCCAATTAGGTTTAAAGAACTTTATTTCTCATAAGAACACGAGTTCACTTATAATGAGATATAAATCTAATAATTAAGGTAAAAAATGTAGCTTCTGGCATGATTGGTACAGTTCATAATAAAGTTTCAACATATTTTTTTAGTTTGCTTTTAAATACGCTTACGCTATTACACTTTCTTATATCTAGAGGTAATGCATTATATAACTGTGCACCTTCGAATAGTATTGTCTTCTTGCCGTAGTTAGTGCGGGTAGGTATCGTCACTAGTTGATGTTTGTTTTTATTTCGCAAGCTTCGGGTAGTTACGCGTTCAGTTAGATTAATGTTTGAGTGAATGGTCTGGGTCAGTATATTTTTTATGAGTAGGCATGTATTATATGTATATAATTGTGTTAGGTTAAATAGTTTTGTTTTTTCGTAAATTTCTTTCGTTGGTGTCAAATAGGGATAGTGAAATAACACCTTTATTATTTTATTTTGTGTTCTTTGTAACGGATTTAAATAAATTTTAGAAGCTGAACCCCATATTTCAATTAGGTACTGAAGATGTGATCTTACTAATGAATTATAAATTGTTAGGCGTACTTTATAAGGAATGCAATTAGCGACCTTGCGTAATGCTCCTAAAGTTGACATTAATTTGGATCGTATGTGTTCAGTATGTCCTTTCCATGTCAGTTTATCATCTACCCAGAGGCCGAGATACTTTTCCTTACGAGAGCGTTGTATTATAGTATTGTTGATAGTAAGTGCAGTAGTTGGCGGAATCTTTTTATTTTTAGCAGCAAAAATCATGTATGATGTTTTAGTGGTATTTATCGTTAGTAAGTTATATGAAAACCATTCATTCAGCACCTCCAGATCTTTTTGAGCCTTCGATATAATGTCGTGGATAGACTGGCCAAAATAAAAGAGACAAGTGTCGTCTGCGTAAAGTGTGAGGTGCCCTGTAAGTCCAATGCTATTTATGTTGTTAATATAAACTAGAAAAATTAAAGGTCCTAATATTGATCCTTGAGGAATACCGAAATTGACACTTTGGGGGGAACTTTTGTAATTTTCAAATTTTACGATTTGTGTACGGTTTTGTAAATATGAAGTTAACATTTTTAAAGCATTTCCTGAGATACCTATGTTACTGAATTTTTGAATTAATTTGGAATGACTTACCGTATCAAAGGCTTTTTTTAAATCGATAAATAAACCTAATACAATATTCTTTTTATCTATGTTCAATTTTATTTTAGTGATCAAGTCGATAACAGCGGAAAGGGTACTGGATTTCGAGCGAAATCCGTACTGGTGTTCAGTTAGAAAATTTTTTTCCGTTAGATATTGACTTAAGCGATTGTGTAGAATTCGTTCGAATATTTTTGAGATTATAGGCAGGACTGATATAGGCCGATAATTACTGGGATTTGTTGTGTCACCTGATTTATAGATTGGACTCACTTTCGCTACTTTAAGCGTGTCTGGGAAGGTACCAGTCTCTAAACACTTATTTATACAGTTGGTCAATCTTTCCACAATGACTTCTTTAAGACATTTTACAGATTTCGTACTGAGACCATCGATTCCCGTACTAGTGTTTGAGTCTAGATCTTGAATGATATTAGACACTTCGTCTACACTACATGGCATAAACTCATCGAGTACTGTGTTGTGTATGTAAGTGTCATCGTACATTAAAGTGTTACCTGTGTGGTTATGGTATTTGATAGGTATTTTATTTGCTAGTTCAGTTCCGATTGAAGTGAAGAATTTATTAAATATTTCGCATATTTCATTACCTTCAGTTACAATAATACCCGAGGTCGACATAAGTTTCGGAGGAGCACAGTTATCCTTTACTTTGTTTCGAGCTAATTCATTTATCACTTCCCACATCTTCTTTGAGTCGCCACTACAGTCCTGAAATAAATTGTGATAATAGGTCTTCTTGTATGTTTTAATCATCTGGTTAACTTTTTCTTGTTCTTCACTAAATTTATTTTTTGTTTCTTTGTCATCTGGGTCTGATTTTAATTGCTGCCATAATGTATTTCTTCTATTTATTGAATCAATTATATTTTTATTTATCCAGTCTTTTTGGGGAAGATTTAATATTTTACTTTTCTGTATTTTATTTTTTAACACTTGGTCCAAAATAAATTTTTCGAAGTAGTTATAGTCATTACTTTCATTTGTGTAGATATCTGTACTTGCAGTTTGGAAAAGACCAGCGTAATTAATAGCTTCATATTGTATTTTCTTGTTTTCAATTGGGGCCAGTTTTGATATTTCCAAAAACAACTGTTTATGGTCTGATAGCGACGATTCAACTATTGACATGCTAAATGAGTGGTTCTCAATATTTGTATATATATGATCTAGGATTGTTTTGGTGTTACTCGTTTCTCGGGTGCAATGTGCCTTATCTATTTTATTCAATATAGTATACCCAGTCTCTCTTATATCATGTATATATTGCTTGACAGAGCTGTTTTTACTGAGGAGGTCGATGTTGAAATCGCCAAAAACAATTGTTCTCCGTCTACTTTCAAGTTGTGTGGTATATATGTCCATAAATTTATTTAAATTTGTTTCTCCTGGCTTATAGATTCCTCCAATATTTAAAGATAGTTTATTTATATATATCCAAAGATAGTGATTTCCATTCTCAAATATATTCTCTGTTAATTCATATTTAATGCTCTTGTGTACATACATTGAGACACCTCCGCCTCTACTATTTGGTCTGAAGTTGTATATATGTGTATAGTTAGGTAGTTGATATAGTTGAGCGTCTTGATCCGATGTTATCCAAGTTTCGGTAAATATCATTATGTGGACAGTACTTGGTATGGCTTTTATAATACATTTTATCTCGTCAAATTTACCGTCAGTGCGTATACTTCGTAAATTAGCATAGAAAAATCTTAATGATGAAGTGGTAATCTGCAGATCTTCGTATTTTTGTGTAATATAATAATTGTATTTACTCGTCTTCTCCTTGTAGCTTAAAATATTACGTGGAGTGGGCGTATCTAGTTTTTTTCTTTATTTTGTACAATAGTAGGGGTGCCTTTTATATATTTTATTATGAGGTCTTTTTCCCCGCTTTCTTCACGAGATTTAAGTTCTGATTTTAGGGTATCTAGATATTGTTTTTGGGTTGGAGTTTTATCAGAATAAATCTTTATATTTTCTGGTAGATTGGATCTGTTACGTAGAAGGGTTTTCGGTGTCTCAGTTTCATTGAAGTAGATTTTTAGTGGGCGATTTTTACCTGGTAGATATCTTCCAAGTCTCAAGTATTTAATTGGCTTTGGGCATTGTTCATATATGGACTTTAATATATTTGTAGTCTCAATTTCATCGTAGTTTCGTCTAGAGATGAAGTTTTTGTCAGTACTCTCGGTTATTCCCACCATCACAATGTTTTTCTCACGGTCGCATCTGTCTTTAAGTTCGGAAAGTAAGTTTTCATGCTTTAAAAGCGATTCTGCCGGTGAAGATGCAATATTGTTGCATTCATTTTTCAGCAGAATAATATCGTTTTCTATGTCTTTAATTTTTTCCTGTATAGTTATGTTATCCGTTTTGATATTCTTAATTTCAGTTTTTACTTCATGAAATTGTGTGGATAAATTTTCTGTGGCCGATTTTATTGTCTTAATTTCTTCTTTTATCTCTGACGACTGATGCATTATGTTTGCCATACTTAAGTTTTGTGTATTAGCAAAATCCTCTAGAAATTTCATAATATCTGTGCGGAAGTCAGTGAAATCTTTTTTGTAGTCTTGTTCTTCGGAGCGTTCTTTCCTTTTTCTTAATTGAACATTGTAGTATGATTCGTCAGATCCGACCCCAGATAGATTTGGGGCTGACCCGCTAGCGCTCACGCTTCCGCTTATCAAGTTAGCCGCACATTTTGGTGGGGTTCTCGGAATGTTCATTCTGCTGCGTTAAGACGTAAGTATCTTGTGACGTTAACACGATAGTAAAATAACGTGCTATATGAAGTTATGGTGACAGCGCAGCGTCCTCAATGCACGTTATCGGGTATGAGTGCAACGAAAAATAGCGACCGTCCTTGTTTGCCGGGATGGTGAGGGGCGCCTCGGTGTATCGCGTGCGGCGTGCGCTCGCGCTGGCTACCTGTTGCACTGAGTGGTGTCTTAAGGTCTTAGGCGCTTCTATTTTGCACGTTGCACTATTAAATAGACTTTAGTTTTACACACAATAAATATTAGTTTGGAATGCAGAATCTTTTTGGATTTTAGAAAGAATTTAGCACACGTCCGTACTCAACCACGGCCAGAAGGCGACTTCATTCTCAGACAATTCATTCCGTATACCAGTTTTTAGGGTTCCGTGGCAAAATATGACGCAACCCTTGAAATAATAAACTTTTAGTATTGACACAATGTAAACAAAGATGTATAGTTTTATATTTTTGTATCAAACTTGGTTTAAAAAAAATACTGTCCATTTAATGCAGATTTTAAAAATATTGTCCGACGTCCCTACGCCTGGCGTCCCGAGGACTCGGCCTCCCGACGCCCCGGCGTCCTGACGCCTAACGTCCCAATGTCTAATGTCCCAACGCCTCAGCGTCCCAACGCCTAATATCCCAACGCCTCAGCGTCCCAACGCCTAATATCCCAACGCCTCAGCGTCCCAACGCCTAATATCCCAACGCCTCAGCGTCCCAACGCCTAATATCCCAACGCCTCAGCGTCCCAACGCCTAATATCCCAACGCCTTAGCGTCCCAACGCCTAATATCACAACGCTTAATATCACAATGCCTCAGCGTCCCAACGCCTAGTATCCCAACGCCTCAGCGTCCCTACGCCTAATATCCCAACGCCTCAGCGTCCCAACGCCTAATATCCCAACGCCTCAGCGTCCCAACCTTGCACCGCGCCTTAATGAGTATTTCAGAATCTTCATACGTAAGAGTGAGCAACCATTTAAGCACTTTTTCCATTTTGTCAAGGGGAACGCGCTGCGGTAGCGTCGGAGCCACATCAATATCCTGTAAGCATCATTGTATTGGATAACAAGGATAAGTAATCTCACCAGAAGACCTGGTGGCGGGTCCCGTGGCCGAGGCCTGCACGGAAGCGATGGCATCCTGCGTGGAGATTATGGACACAGGAATACACTCCTCGTCGTTACTGCTGCCCACTAACACTTTCTTGCTCACCTGGTCATACAACAATATTATATTATAACTAATGATATATTGCAGTCTTATACCAAAACTTTGACGCTCTTTTTGGACCCCATAGAATGTAATTTACAAAAATATTTTCTCTTAGTACACGTCCAGACAAAAAAGGGGGCCCACATTCAAAGTTTATGGTTAGGTTTGGGCTCTGCGTTGCATGTCAGTCAGTGGGTCATTTAGGATTTTATAATATATAGTGATAAAAAAAGGAAAATGAAAAATATTTTATTTGTAAAGGCGCACAGAGATTTAATCCTAATATAATAATGACAACTTAACTATTCAAAAATAATGACAGAAATACCATCCATCTAGTAATAAAAGCTATAGTCCAATCAAGTAGTTTCCATCCATTCACAAAAGCTGTGGAGTTACCGGCTTTAGAATAGTGCTCCGCCCTCTCTACCCGTAGTTGCCGTGAGCGCAAGCTCATCATGAGATTCCGGGTTCGATCCCCAGGTCGGGCAAAGTATTAAATATTAATTTATTCCATTAGGAACTATCTCAATAACTGCCTGGAGTCTGGAACTGTGCCCGGTAAATTGCAATAGTTTCGCCCCCTTTTACATGGAGCCAATAACATACCTACTGGCGAAATCTGTCAGCAGTTGGTTAATTATATTTACTTTAGCTTAGTGTCAGCAGTTGGTTTCCTGGCAGCAATTGGCTATCAATAATTACCTTAGTGTCAGGAGTTGGTTTCCTGGCAGCAGTTGGTTTGCTCGCAGTGGCAGCGGCTGGGCTCTGCCTGTTCCGTAAAGACGGGTCCACTTCTATCGGGATCGGGTCGAAATCAAGTGCTGACATTAATTAAATAAATTATTAGATAAGGAGTTTTAATAATGCAACATTTGCAACAACTATTATTTCTGTAATGTTTTAATTTTGTGAAACCATATTTGCTTAAAGAAAACCGTATAGTTTTCTTTATGTATGTATGTATGTATGGTGGCTGCCTCGGTGAGGTAGTGACAGCCAAAACGTTTTGATGAAACGAATAATAATATTTTCTAACAATCGAGGTGATTTAAGTAATGTGTGATAAGGTGGCGTGGTGAGCGCAAGCTCGACTGCCGATCATGAGGTCCCGGGTTCATTCCCCAGGTCAGGCAAACAATTAAATAATGAATTTTCCCATTAGGAATTATCTCAATAACTGTCTGGATTGTGGCACTGTGCCCGGTAGATGGCAATAGGCTCATCCCTTATTACATGGGACCAATAACATACTAGCGAAATGTGGGTGTACCTACTATGGGAACATCGAGAATCAAAGTACCCTAAGTGTTATTCCAGGGTCTAAACTATGTACATACCGAATTTCAGCCGAATCGGTTCAGTAGTTTTGTCGTGAAAGAGTAACAAACATCGATACATCCATCCATCCATCTTCACACACATACTATATTAGTGAGATAGTTACTAGCACCGAAGTCGGCGACATGTGCCGCGAGGTTGGCCACACTGACTCCGAGCGCGCTGGCGGCCGCGTCCAGAGATATTTCGCCGCGCTGCAATCTCTCCAACACTTCTGATGGACCCTTCACTTGCCAGAAATCACGGACGGCCCTGCACAATACGTTCACATTCTAATTTTGTCAACGTCATATCGAAACATGGCCGTAAGTTTCTTTTTATGATGGTGACAAGACGAGCAAATCATGTGCCTGATGGTAAGCATCATGATTGCCCATATCAGAAACAGTGATTTAAAATTAAAAATTCTGCGTGGCACTGCACTGCGCCTGTCATCCAGAGATATTAGTTGTTGAAACTCGTCATGCCCAGTAATTTCGCTGGTTACATTGCCCTTCAGCCCGGAACACAGTAATGTTTGCACATTACTGCTTGGCGGATGAATAACTGGCAAAGGTGTGGTACTTCCCCAGGCGGGCCCTTGCTATAGAGGCCTACCACTACAAAAATGATGCTGTGCAGATCTATACCCCCCTAAATATTAGTACCCCTTTTTAACACATTTTAGAAGTAATACGCACCTGTATGGTCTATTAATACATCCATACACGTCTCGATATCTCCCATACAACGTTCCATAACTAACGCCCAGGATCTCCGCCGCCTGTTTCATTTCTAGCTCCTTCAACCTTACCGCTTCCATAACCTACATATTAAAATAATACATTTTAGATTAGATACAGACACTTTAATTAAAATACCTTAACACAAAAAAAAAACTAGAAAAACAGTGTAAAAATTGGCGGCTCAGAGCGGTCTTTTTCAGACAACCATAGAGAGAGGAAATCCTTGAAAGACGGCGGTTTCCAACACTTAAATAAACTTAATAACTTCATCAGCTGGGAGACGTCCCCTGCTGACGGGCGTCCTCCCCCATAGCCAGCCATAAACTAAAGATATGTGTCCATGTATCCTAGATGGCGCCGCTTGTTGGTTGTCTTGTCTCACGCAGCAGTTGTAATACTTGGGCCCGGAGAGACTGCTGCCAGCACACAGCACTATATGGCTTTATAGGGGGGGAGCCTCCCACTAGGGGGGGGGGATATATAGCCGGGAACCACACGGCAAACTTATAATTTTATATACTTAACAGAACGGGTTACCCCAATAACACTGCTCGAGTCATTTCATAATATGTGTTATGTGGACAACCCATATTGTCAGAGTTTCAGATCGCCAAGGTTCCTACAAGGCCTCCGCATGAGCTAACAACTGCCCCCTACATATCTTATAAGAATCTTTCCTGTAAGATAATATAAGATGTCTTTGTATCGGTCCGTCTGTCAAGACACTTTCTCTCGGGAACGCTTTGAGGTATCAAATTGAAACTCATATCAATTCAGGTCTACGGTCCCTTGCTGCCATAAAAAAATCTACACATTAAAAAATACTGCCATTTTACTGCATATACTTTACGCAACGAGCTGAAACCTCTAGGGTACTTCCCGTTGGCCTAGCATCATGAAATTGGGCAAGAAGCAAGATCTTATATCACAAGTAAATTAAATAACCCAAAACCGTAAAATTATGATTGTTTTTGCGGTATCTAGGTATGGAATAAAATACTAAGGCATGCCTTAGGGGGCGTCCATAAATTACGTGAGGTGTTTTTTTTAATTTTTTGCCCCTCCCTCCCCCCCTGGTGAGATTTCGTGAGATTTCATTCAACCCGCTCCCCCATTCCCCAATCTCACGAGAGATTTTTCAAAATGTGGGTTTCTTACGTAAACGCGTTGGATTGTTATTGTAAAAAGGAAAAAAATTGCATCGTGCTTTTATTTACGACTAGTTAAGACTAGTAAGCGATTACGCTTAAGATTGAATCTTAAGCATGTATAATCTAGATTAAATGGACCAAAATAGTATAATTTTTTTTTGTTTCAATTAGAAAATAAATTGCGTGATATTTGCCGAGACCCCCCCTCTCTCCAACGTAAGATTAGATGAGATTTGACTCGACCCCCTCCCCCCCTTAAACAACTCACGTAATTTATGGACGCCCCCTTAACAATTTATTTTTTAAAATTAACATACTGAAATCATATGCTGTGTGGTTTGATCACAAGTGTTCCGCCAAGACAATAAAAATCGACTGAAATGTTAAACACTTACCCGTTTGACATAGTGTTCTTCCCAGAACTGTGGCCGTCTTCCATGCTGCAGGTAATCCGAGAGCTTCACCACGTCCGTGAATCGAGGGTCTGTTGGCCCTGACTTTGGACCTATCGTCGCTGAAACAATACATATTTATATTAATAAATACATAATACTAGAGTGCGGCACCCCCCGGATATTTGACTCAATTCCCATACAAAAGTCACAATATAACAACCTACTACACGGAAACTGCACAAATGGAGTTTTGTACACGCGCAAGAGTGTGCATGAGGTGATCTCCGAGCGAAGCGGGGCTCGTGGAGGAAGGCCCGATTGGTGGGCGGATGACAGTGTCCATTCTATACGTAGTAATATTGTCTGTTCTGTGATGCCGGTTGCCTCAGATTTAATAGTCAGCCTCAGCTGTCTACACATTTCAAATGTCAGCACAATCGGTCCGGTGGTTTTGGCGTGAAAACTTAATAAACACATACCGACAAACTTCGCGTATATAATATTATTACCAGAAGTATATTAAGGTTGACTGCCGATCATGAATGAGGCCCTGGGTTCAATCACCAGATCAGGGAAACTGTTATTGGATTTTTTAACTAGGGATTATCACAACGATAGCCTGTAGTCTGGAACTGTGCCCGGTAGACGGCAATAGGCTCGACCCCTATTACATTACAGCGGAGTCAGAGTCTATTTCCTGATGATTCGTCGTGTAGACGCGTAAACACGTGTAAACACGTGTCGATATATGAATGGAGTCACTAAAAAAAATAATACCTAATAGCGTTTCCTCTTTGCATGCATTTTGACACAAAAAAATAGGAACTAAAAACTAAATATTCTTGTTCTAGGAGTTTGCAATGGAGTTCCAAAAAGTAACGCCAAATTCAATCAATTATCGACCCATGAGACAAAGAAAGAGTAGTCTATTAACTCGCCGACCGGCCTTAGATGAACTTCTGTTCTTAGTGTTCTGTGATACTGCTCATAATACTTACGTTTATCAATATTGAGTTGTGCGATATCAGGTTTGACATTCGCGGGCGCTATAGGAACATAGGCCGGGGGCGGCGCGGGGAGGGTGTTAGGGGTTGAGCTCTCATTCGATGAATCATCTGAAAATAACACCATTTGTTGTAGATGATAAGGTTCTATTTAAGTTTATATTGTAGTAGCTGTTGTTCTCTTGCCGTGTGGTTCCCGACTATATATCTCCCTCCCCTGGTGGGAGACTCCCCCCTATAGAGCTCCATATAGTGCTATGTGCTGGCAGCAGTCTCTCCGGGCCCAAGTATTACAACTGCTGCGTGAGACAAGACAAGCAACAAGCGGCGCCATCTAGGATACATGGACACATAGCTATAGTTTATGGCTGGCTATGGGGGAGGACGACGGGCAGCAGGAGACGATATGACGTTCTCCTAAGGGCGTTCGATTTGCATGAATACAAAATAAAATTATATAATAGTTAGAGCTAGATCTGGCCTTATTTTGCGGCAATACATATTTGGTTTAAGAAAACCTCACGGAATTTACATATACACACACAGACTCGTTGTCTCAGATGGTTGTAAACCTGCTCACTGTGCCATAGGCCCCGGGTTCGATCCCCGGCCAGGTCAAACATTTATGTGCATGAGCATGTCTGTTTGATCTGTCCCTGTGTGTTATAAGCGTATATAAGTATGTATATCAGTCATCTGGTTACCATAGTACAGGCTTCTAGCCTAGTTTGGGACCAGGTGAGCGTGTGTGGAAGTTGTCCCATATTATTATTATTATTTATGGAAATTATATAAGTTATTTTAATGTTTTTTATATATGAAACAAACCTTATAGATAACGGTGAGTTAAGTGAAATATACTACCTTTTCTAAGGCTTTATTTTGTAAATTACTTATTCTTTCTTTCATTTCGACAACCATAAGCACAGCAGTATTTGTAAATCGGATTATAGAGAGTTTAAAAATGAATGAACTTTAAAATAAACTGCCTCGGTGGCGTAGAGGGCGCATGCTCGCCTGCCAATCAAGAGGTCCCGGGTTCGATCCCCGGGTCAGGCAAAGTGTTAAATATTGGATTTTTCCATTAGGAATTATCTCAATAACTGCCTGGAGTCTGGAACTGTGCCTGGTAGATGGCAATAGGCTCGTCCCCTATTACATGGGACCAATAACATACTGGCGAAATGTGAGTGTATCTACTATGGGACTGAGTCCTGGGTACACCTCTGCCTACCCCTGCGGGAAAAAGGCGAGAATGTATGTTATGTTATGTTTTAAAAATGAATGATACAGAAAAATCACAGAACATAAACAAACTCGCGACGCAAGTGTCGTCGGCCGTTGATACCTAAACTGCAGAGTGACACCCCTGGTAATAGAACACCTCATACCGCCATGTATAAGTACATACCGGCACTATTATCTCCGTCAACTTGCAGCCTGGTGTGCAGGAAGCAGCCGATGTCGGCGGGAGCGTCGGCCCACTCCTCGTCTGAACCTTCTCTCGAATATTCCGCCCCCTCCGCTCCCCAACCGACCACGCGTTCTGCTGTTATATCCTATAACATTACATAACATTACGTTACAGCCTCGCTCAGATGGTAGTAGCTCTGCTTTCTGTGCCGCAGGGCCCGGGTTCGATCCCCGGCCAGGTCAAACATTTGAATGCATGAACATGTCTGTTTGATCTGTCCCTGTGTCTTATAAGCTTATATATGTATGTATATCAGTTACCTGGTTACCATAGTACAGGCTTCTAGCCTAGTTTGGGACCAGATGACCGTGTGTGGAAGTTGTCCCATATTATATTATATATATAAATATATATATATATAACATAGAATTGAATTCAATTGACAATAGGTATTATTGATTTTAATTTATATTACGACATTTTTTTATTAATTACTATTATTTTATTTTATTTACAATTCATGAGTATTCACTTCTTAATTTTAATAAATTATATTAAGAATTATGTCGATTCATAATATTAATAACTTACCAAATTGCCGTGTTGCCAGTCGTTATCTGTCTCCCTGTAATAAAAACATAGAAGAATTAAAAAAAAATTAGAGATGACTATAGCAAAATGAGAATGTGACTCCTAATGATTGGGATTTACTTTGCCAACTATAATTTAACACCATCGTCTCCATAGAAATTAACACAGTTAACAGGAAAGGCGACCTCTTAGCAGTTTGACACAATCCTATGGAAAATTCACCAAAACGATGTTTTGTAATACAGTAAAACTATTTGATATATTAATATCTTGATATTTAAAAGTTGAAGTAAAGTATGTCCCTATCATTATTTTTTTTTATAAACTAATTTTTTTGTAGTGAACGACCAATCTCGCGAGTAAAATTGCGATTTTTGGAACTTCACTATGAAAAAACTAAGAGATTATAAGAAAAATTAAAATGACAGGGACATAGGTTACTTCACTATAAAAATATCAGGATATAAATTTATAGAATGGGTTTATTATATTCGGAGGAAACAGGGGAATACAAAACATCGATTTGGTAATTTTTTCATGGGATTGTGTCAAATTCCTAGAAGGCCATGTACGCTCTTACTGTACATGTTTGCTGTAGTTTACAACTAGATGCCGCTGTATGTTCTTAGAAAGCGAAAGCTTCTTATTCAGGTATGCAACCATTATACATAGTCACTTAACAATTTATTTATTTGAAATTTAATATTTCAAATACGTCATAATTTCATTCGGGGTTCTGTACATTTTGGTCGATTTCTATTCTTCCTACTGACCCTTGTTATAAAAAAGTTCACTTACTGTTTGAGTGTATGCGATTCATCATCCGTATTCTCTGTGCCGCTCGCTACTCTCCGCCGCTTCGGACTTGGGCTATCTCTGAAAATTTACAACACATTACTCTATCTTCATTGAAGAATAGTTTCAAAGCTGACGTGATCGACCTTCCCCAGTCATGTTTTATTCATGTAAAGGTAGAAGGCGAGCCTATTTCCATCAACCGGGCACTGTTCTAGACTCCAGGGTGTCATTGGAAATTCATGATCGAAAAGTCAATTTTATGGCCTATTTCTTGAACCCAGAAAAAAGGCGGACCGAGTCTTATAGCGAGTGAAGCACCATAGTAAGTCAGCTCGCTAATACAAGCGTGACGGCCTTTTTTCTGGGGTCATGGCCTATTTAAATAAATCGTTTGACTTTGAAGATGGCCAATGAAATGTGATGTGTGGTGATGACTAAACATTAACATAACAATCACGCCTTTTTCCCGAAGGGGTAAGCAGAGGTTGTTGGTCTTATGTATTACGGGGCAAGTCTATTGCCATCTACCGGGCATAGTTCCAAACTCCAGGCTGTCATAAAATAATTCCTAATGGAAAAGTCAAATAACACTACTTGACCTGGGGATCGAACCCGGGACCTCATGATCGGCAGTCGAGCTTACGTCCACTACGCCACCGAGGCAGTCGATGATGATGATAAGGAATACATACGATTCAGAGTTTTCCCGTTTCGGCGTGAGAACTTTCTCCTTAGTGGGTAGTTTGATGAGAGGCGGTGGACCTCCTGAAATTACAAATAACATCAATAAGTATTTATTGTAGTGGTAGGCCTTTTTTGCAGGGGCCCGCCTGGAAAGTACCACACCTTTGCCAGTTATTCATCCGCCAAGCAGTAATGTGCAAACATTACTGTTCCGGTAGGGCAATGTTACCAGTGAAATTACTGGCGAGTTTCAACAACTAATATCTCAGGGTGACAGGCGCAGTGCAGTGCCGCGCACAATTTTAAATTTTAAAACACTGGGTGGCACTGTGTCTGATATGGGCAATCATGATGCTTACCATCAGGCACCTGATTTGCTCGTGTTGTCACTCACTATCATCAAAAAATACCCGTCTTTCTTCTCTGTTCTCTGCTCCATCATCAGATCCTGGTCACCATCCAATTGTTAACTGTTCATTGAGTAAATCCCAATGAGTCTAACGACGAGACATCATTGACTGCTGGCCCATCTGAACTTCTGAACCTGATGGTGCAGCATCAGGCCAAGGTTGCTCATGTAGGGTTGATGTTATTTTGTGACGCGCATGCTACGGATTTGGTGGTTTTAAAAAAAACATACCGTCACGCCTTTTTCCCGAAGGGGTAGGCAGAGGTGTACCCAGGACACAGTCCCATAGTAGATACATCCACATTTTTCACCAGTATGTTATTGGTCCCATGTAATAGGGGGCGAGCCTATTGCCATCTAACGGGCACAGTTCCAGACTCCAGGCAGTTATTGAGATAATTCCTAATGGAAAAATCCAATATTTAACACTTTGCCTGACCTGGGGATCGAACCCGGGACCTCTTGATTGGCAGTCGAGCATGCGCCCTCTACGCCACTGAGGCAGGTTTTAAGGAAAGTATTAATGGCAACGTGTGGTTAAAGGAAGATCTATGGCATGTGCGAGGGCGCGATGGCAACACAGGGAGGGGGATGCCAGCGACAGATGATGGTAGAGCGAGATTGAAGATGGTGGGCTTGGAATAAATTATTTAAAATATGCTGAAGTGTTCGAGTATTATTTAATGGATGAGGAACGTCTACACAATAATGATGACCAGCTATGCCGCTCGGTTTCACTCACATAGTGTTCGTTCCCGTGGGAATATTGGCATGAAAGGTGTTACTACCCTATGTGTTATTCCAGGGATCTAAACCATCTACATACCGAATTTCAGCCCAATCGGTTCAGTAATTTTGGCGTGTAAGAGTAACAAACATCCATCCATCCTCACAAACTTTCGCAACGGAGCCAAACTTCCATCTCGCTCGCGCAATTTACATTATTGACGATAAAAAATCACTAAATGCATGTTTTTAAGTATTTTTCGTTTTTTTTTATTATTTGATCGAAAAAAAGGAAATAACAGTTTTTTTTTCTATCTCTTCTGTTCTATTAAAAGATATCAAAACACAATTTCCTTGAAATATATTAAATGGTATGATTGAGAAACATAACTTATGATTTATGGAAATTCAATGTCTACCTTACCTTAACTTGCAATGTGCGAGCGAGAGGGAGTTTGGCTCCTATAGGCGCCTTAAAAAAGCTGATAGTTTTCGGTAAGACCTTACCATTGACATTGACCCTCTCGTCGTCGCGCTCCCGTTTGACGAGACTCCTCGGTTCGGAAACGACAAGGTCGCTCACTGTCAACGGAAGCTTCGGAGACAGCTGCTTATCCATCTTAGGGTCTGGTTTGGATACTGTTGTTACTGCGCCTAGGGGTTACACATAAAGATATATGACACGGAATAGCCCAAATTGTAGATACAAGCCACAAAGTTTCCGCCGTGGAGTTACCGGCTTTGGAATAGTGCTCCACCCTCTCTACCCATGGTTGCCGTAAGAGCCGGCTAATGGTTAACAGATCCAGAGGAAGGGCAACAGCGTTCTTTCCAATAAACCGAACTGCGCTCGACAACCCGCCTGCCAAGCGTGTCAAGTATTAGCAAAACCTGCCTTTATGCGGGAGGCCTATATTCCGCAGTGGATTGCCAACGGCTAAGATGATGAATAAGTTTTTAAGTGTTCCAACTACTGTCTCCACCAAGGGCTAAAGATCTAGAATTTTTTAGATAGTTTTCAGTTAGGTTGGTTCTAGTTTTAGCACACGTTTAGTTTAGATTGTCATCTAAATGCACAGTTTTGCTCGTCTTGTTACTTACTATCATAAAAAAAAAAAAAAAAAAAAAAAACAGTTAAGTGACTCTTCTAAATCCAATTTGGCGAACTAGTTTTTTTGTGCACGCCAATTATAGGATTCGCTAAGAATCCGAAAAAGCTTTTACTTACTTAATATGTGGTTTAAGTTTTTAAGAGTAGAGTGCCTTTATGGAAAAATGACTAAACAATAGAGAGCTACCTACTTACTATCTACCCTAACTAAATGCACTATACCATAGAACACTTCGAAAATCCACAGGCCGATATTTCAGCCTATAGAAAATCCAAGTGCTCTAAACCACTGTCAGTTGTCAGCGTACCCAAGATCATACATTCATACATTCACGCCTTCTTCCCGAAGGGGTAGGCAGAGGTGTAACCAGGACTCAGTCCCATAGTATATACACCCACATTTCGCCAGTATGTTATTGGTCCCATGTAATAGGGGGCGAGCCTATTGCCATATACCGGGCACAGTTCCAGACTCCAGGCAGCTATTGAGATAATTCCTAATGGAAAAATCCAATATTTAACACTATGCCTGACCTGGGGATCGAACCCGGGACCTCTTGATTGGCAGTCGAGCATGCGCCCACTACGCCACCGAGGCAGTCTACCCAAGTACCCAAGTACCCAAGGGCAGTACCCAAGATACTGGCGGGATTGCCACGTTGAATAGCAATGCTTATACGTTGAGCCAGATAAACGGCAGCATTTTGATCACGCGTCGCCTCGACCAAGCGCTCAGATAGATTTTTGAAAATGCGGTGAGCTCTTTAAGCGGCAATTAATAGGGGGCAAGCCTATTGCCATTAACCGGGCACAGATCTAGGCTCTAGGTTGTACAACACTTTTTGTCTGGCCTGGGAATGCCGGAGCTCGTGATCGGCATTAACGCTTGGGAACAGCTACGCCGTAATGAATGAATGAATTAATGAAGTACGTTTACGTAACTATTAAGTAATTTGAGTAATTTACCTGTTGAACAATCAGGCGGCTCATCCTTGTTATTCCACCGTATATCCGTGAGGCCTTTAATTCTCAACTCCTCCGCCGTTTTGAGTAGACTTGCTAGTTGCGACTGATAGACAATAGACACATTTGTTAATTTTATTTACGCCGTGGGGTGTCGGCAATAGAATAATACCCCAATCTTTCTACATGTGGTTGATGTAAAGGCCCAAGTTGACGGTTCGCGGTTGCGGCTATAGTCGATGTATGAGAATATATGGGCTTATATTCGTGCCTCGCGGCTGCGGCTAGCCCTAACATACGCTGACTCTGGCGCGTTAGCCGCAGTCGCGAAGCGTCAACTTGTACCTTAAGAGCCGGCTAAGGGTGATGAGATCCAGAGGACGGGTAGCAGCGCCTTATTCGTAAGAACCATCAAACTGCGCTCGCCATCCCGACTACCAAGCGTGGCGAGTATTGGCAAAACACTATAACATTATAATATAATCCAGATTAGATTATATTATATCCAGCAGGATTTATTTCATATTCGCCTCGAGAAAGTTCGGCAGTGAACTTTCTACGACTGAGATGATGATAACGTTTCTAACGAGATGTTTCTAACTATAAGAGGATGCGGACTCGGTAGTAGGGCATCGAAAATGTGAGCGTTCTTTAACCGTTTTGTAACTTTACTAGTGTATTTCTTTATTAGTAGTGAATCAGGACGTGTAAGATATAATGATGATAATGATGATGATGATGATGATAACGACAGTATTTTTATATTCTACTCACATGATGTACATTCATCTCTCCAGTATACATAAAGTCGAGCAATGCCTTCAGATGCTTCGGCTCTGCACCGTCGATCACAAGCACCGGCTCGCCCTGCGCCTCGTGCGCGCCTAGCAATGCTCCCAGCAGCTCCGAGCATGCTGCCAGCACCACCCTGCACAAGTGTTACATTTTGGATATTATAACATCACGCGTCGTTCCCCGAGGGGTTAGACAGGGATAATAAACACACCCATTTTAGCCAGATGTTTTGAAGTTTTTGAAGATAGGAGCAAGCTTATCAGAATCACAAATCAGGCATAAATTAAGAATCCAGGCTGCTATTAAGAAAATTCCTAAAAACCTAAAAACACCGCCGACCTGGGCATCGAATCCAGCACCTCATGATAAACTGTAACGCTTGCGACCATTAGACCATTAGACGTACTCTCCGTGGCCCAGCGGAAATATGCCCCCGGCTTCAAATCCATAGTCCCTGGATCGAATTTCACATGTGGACTATTCACCTGGGCGCTACAGTGTTTCGGATGCCACGTTAATCGAAGTGGTAGGCGTCTTTTGCTGAAGGCGACCTGGGGAAGTACCACACCTTTGCCAGTTATTCATCCACCAAGCAGTAATGTGCAAACCTTACTGTGTATTACTGAAATTACTGGGCATGACGAGTTTCAGCAACTAATTATCTCAGGGTGACAGGCGCAGTGCAGTATTTTGAATTTTAAAACACTGGGTGGGCACTGTGTCTGATATGGGCGATCGTGATGCTTACCATCAGGCACCTGTTTTGCTCGTCTTGTCACTCACTATCACAAAAAGAAATCTATACGTCCCGCCTGTTTCCTATAACATATGTAGGGGACAGACGTTCGCCAACCTGAAATTCTGACAATATGGTGGTCTACATAGTCCATATGAATTTACTCGAATAGTGTAATTGGGGTAATCCGTTCTCTAAGAGTAGCAATCAAAAGAGAGGGCGCCTACTGGTCCCCTGAAATTCGCCTCCTGTGCCCACTCGTCCCCTACAATATTTAAGGTTCCCACTCGTCCCCTGATCTACTATTCCTCAAATTATTAATATGATTTGGATGAATTAAATGTTAGAGAGATTTCGCAAGTGATTCGTCGAGCAAAGAATTTTTAGCCGCGCTCTATGGGAGACAATTAATAGTTAAATACTTCACTGGTGGAAAAATAGATCATAATACTATGTATTATGGAGGACATTTAAAAAGATTTAACTAAAGATAAGTAAATAAAGTTGAACAAAAACTAGTAAAATAATGGGAATTGCAAGTCTAGGGGATGACCTGGTAAGCAGGGTCATCCTACCCACAGGCGCTGAGGCCAGTAATCATTCTGGGCCTGACGCTGGGGCAAGATGGTGAATGCAACTGTGACCCACATCTCGCCCCTATTCACGGCGAAAGACTGTTCACAGGGGGGGGGGTTTAGTGGGTGCTGTGCGAAGGCATTTCTTCTCTATATAAAGACCTAACTAATTATTGGGTAAAAAAATCCCAGTTTTCACCTATGGGAGGAGGTTATCCGGGTATCAAGATAATATATTCTAACTATTCAAACTCAATAAACACCAAAAAACATGTTTTCCAAAATTATCAAGACGATATCAGTGTAAATAATAAACCAACCAACGACTGAGTCATTCCCCATTACACAAACAACAAAAATATAAAATTAAAATAAGATAAGTTATCATTGTAGCGCATACAATTTACTTAACACGCTATTAACAGGAAACGCGACCTCTTAGCAATTTGACACATTCTATGGAAAATATGCCAAGTCGATCGATATTCCCGTGTTTCCTCCGTATACAGTAAACCTATTTGATTCTGCGTCGGTGGCGTAGAGGGCGCATGCTCGACTGCCAATCAAGAGGTCCCGGGTTCGATCCCCAGGTCAGGCAAAGTGTTAAATATTGGATTTTTCCATTAGGAATTATCTCAATAATTGCCTGGAGTCTGGAACTGTGCCCGGTAGATCGCAATAGGCTCGCCCCCTATTACATGGGACCAATAACATACTGGCTGTAGGTGTATCTACTATGGGACTGTGTCCTGGGTACACCTCTGCCTACCCCTTCGGGAAAAAGGCGTGAATGTATGTATGTATATGTATGTATTTGATTCTGATATTTTGATGATATGTCCCTATAATTTATTTTTTTATAAACTCGTTTTTTTTTTTACAGTGAACGTGCAATCACGCGAGTAAAACTGGGATTTTTATTCGCTAGGATTAATCACAGAATTTATAAGAGAACCTAAACCTAAAATGACAGGGACATTATTTACTTCAGTATAAAAATTTCAGGATATACCTAAAGTTAGAATGAGTTAGAGTAAGAATGGGTTATAAATAGTATTCGGAGGAATACAGATCATCGATTTGGCAAATTTTCCATACGTTTGTGTCAAATTCCTAAAAGGACGCGTACGCTCTTAATATTTTTGGAAATTTTCCTTTGGTTTCGTAACGAAGGACGTCAATTAATTATGAAAACGTTTTATGAGAACTACTCATGTACAATAGTGGATAGCGTGAACCGTGACAGACTTTACCCATGAGATAAGCACAGACAAATCAACCTAAAATACCACGCTTTAGGAGAGTAAGCTTTCGTCATATGCAGTGATATTGCATAACAGTCGCGCCCCCTTTAATTTCAGATTAACGTGGTGATAGACATGAGCATTTCTTAGAAATGCACCTATCATTCACGCGAATGGTACAGCACAGGGACATGCTCAGTGTCCAAGAGCATTACCTTGTAATGTATCGTTCTTGTGAATGTTCAATGCTCGGCTGGCCGAAATGCTCAATGTTCAGCACGATAAAATTGAAAAATAGCGAATGCTCGATGATCTGCTCGCGGAAATGCTCAAGTCCATCACCACCATCTTTAGATTCAATGTTTCCGGATGACATGACGTGTTTGAATTCTAAATATATAAGTTACTAGTGGCCCGCCCCGGCTTCATCACATTAGAATCCTCTAAAATTATCAGTGTTTCTCTACTATTATGCATGTATTATACATGTAAACCTTCCTCTTGAATCAGTATATCTATTTAAAAAAACCGCATCAAAATCCGTTGCGTAGTTTTAAACATCCAAGCATACATAGGAACAGACAGCGGAAAGCGACTTTGTTTTATACTATGTAGTGATAGTGAAGATATGTGGGTGTCGTGAAGTTAGTGTGCGTGCGCTGCGCAAGTACTGCGCCCGCGCCCACCGCCGCCGCGGCTCGCGACTCGCGACCGTGATTATTTTATTCACTCCTTGACGGCATTTTATACTGTTCGTTACAACACATAATCTGGGGGCTCGGCAGTGCTCGGCAGTGTTGTATAAATCAAGAAAAAATTTAAATATTTTGTAATTCAGTCCAGCATATATATACACTAACACCAACTGTATAAATAACTCTCAAGTAATATATTATATTATATTAAATAGGATTGTTTAGTGTGATCGCCAAGTCAATCTATTTTATTCGAAACAAAAGATTTTTAATATTGTTATGGTCACTATAAGATATTGTTAGGTTAGCTAATTACGAAATAACTTAAGACAGAAGGACCCTTAAGTAGGGACTTAATAAAGTAACTGACTAGATATTACATGAATCTCACAACTGTTTACGGTAGAAGAACTGAGTTGCGAGACTTGGTTTTTTAAGCCTAAGTCTATTATTATCATGTGCAAGGCCAGCTGCATATAACCTGCAGAAATATCTGCTTTTTTGTTTTGTGGAGCTCTGAAGGTAATGATGTACCAAAAAATAGAAAAAGATGATGGTTTCTGGTACCAAAACATTAACCGTTATTAGAAAAAAAATTCTATGATTGGCTGCAGCCAGAGATAATTGACAGTCGTATACCCAGAAATCTACCAGTAAGGGAAGGAAGAGAAAGTCAATAAATTTTAACTGTATAATATCTGTGTGTTTTCTCATCCCTCAGAATATTTTCATCAGATTCCTTCAAAGAAAAAAACCATGTACGGAGAATTCGCCGCAGTGAATCCTCAAATAAAAGAAAGTGTCAAACACTTTGATGCATTTGGTTTGTTTAAAAAATACTCGTAAATGTACACGGCCGCAAATTCTTCGCACATAGTGTAGCGCCCGTAATGAATAATAAATTAGTAAAAAAAAATCATTTTAAAAAAAAAGCTTTTATATAAACGCTAAAATGAAATAAATTAAAAAATCAAACTGATTACCTGACAACATTATTTCACAATTTTTATCTAAAAACTTGTCGCGATATTTAGGTAAGTACACCTATTTATTCTATTCAATGCAAGCAAATTTGCGACAAGCAAGCAAAAATTGTGTAATGTTAAAAATAATTGATTGTTAAATTTTTTATGTATATTTTCTTCATTTTAGAGCATTCAAATAAAATGTTCTTTTTAAAAATATTTTTTACTCTAAATTTATTTTAATTTTTTAGTACTAAGTTACAAAAACAAATGTTTTAAAAATATATATATATATATCGCTCCGGGCACCAAGTTCGAATCACAGTAGGAAGAACATTTCGCACTAAAATAGAGTTAGATAGATATTATTCTTTAATAAAAATTATCACCATTATCATCATCAGCCGGAAGACGTCCACTGCTGAACATAGGCCTCCCCCATAGAACGCCACTCTGCGCGGTTGCTCGCCGTCCGCATTCACCGCGAGCCTGCGATTTTGACCAGATCGTCGGTCCACCGCGTGAGGGGTCGGCCTACGCTTCGTCTTCCGGTCCTTGGTCTCCACTCGAAAACCTTTCTTCCCCAACGGTTATCGGCTCTGCGATCGATGTGGCCTGCCCATTGCCACTTCAACTTGCATACTCTGCGAGCTATGTCGGTAACTCCCGTTTCTATGCGGATCTCCTCATTCCGGATTTTATCTCGCAAAGAAACCCCAGGCATAGCTCGCTCCATAGCTCGTTGAGCGACAGTAAGGGACCACGTCTCGGTGCCATATGTCATCACTGGCAACTCTGGCACAACTGGCAACATCACTGGTCGAACACCTTAGTCTTCAGATTCTGGGGTATTTTGGACGAAAAGATGTCACGCAGTTTCCTGAATGCTGCCCATCCGAGTTGGATTCGTCGTGCGACCTCTTTGTCGAAGTTGGACCTACCTAACTGGACTGTAAATGTCCCAGGTAGATATACTTGTCCACGACTTCGAGAGTATCGCCTCCCACAATTACCGGTACGGGTGCAATATGGACATTAGACATGATCTTCGTCTTGTCCATGTTTATGTTAAGAACCACATGTTAGGAGACTATACTTAGGTTGCTGAGCATGGTACTGAGTTTCTTCAGCGACTCCGCCATAATGACTATATCATCGGCAAAACGAAGATGGGTGATGTACTTGCCATTAATATTGATACCCCGTCGGTCCCAAGCCAAGAGTTTGAAAACGTCCTCCATTGTATTTATGAACAGTTTTGGAGAGATAACGTCTCCCTGTCTCACACCTCACTGTAATGGAATCAGTCCCGTACTCTGGTCCTGGAGACGATCGGACATAGTGGCTTTCCTACACAAATTCTCCAGCACTTCGATATACCAATAGTCTATTTGGCATCGCTGTAGAGACTGCGGTACCGCCCAGGTCTCGACTGAATCGAAGGCTTTCTCATAGTCCACAAACGCTAGACAAAAAGGCAGATTATACTCTTCAGTCTTCTGTATAATCTGGCGTAGCGTGTATGTGGTCTATATAAAAAATATATGTGAAATTAATTAGCCGAAGATTTTTAGTAAATATCGACTAACAGTTGCAACACTACTGTATCGATATTACAATTATCGACTATGAGACATCACTTCGCTGGCAGTATACGTATTTGCTACGTTTTTTTTCCCCCTCAAACCTTTCCACATAATGCTAGAAAGGGACAACTGCAACTCAGACCGTTTTAGGTACATAATTATTAACCAAAACAGCACTTTGTAGTACCCTATTTTCTCTCTCAAAACAAGCCCAATTTCTATTTTTTATTTTTTTGTAATTAAATAAAACCTTCAGGTAGGCCCCTATGTGCTCCTTTTATTATTAATATGCGTTTATATTTTTTAACAAATTTTTGAAAATGTCAAAAAAATTGGGCGATTTTTCAAGTTTTTGAAGTCTCCTACCTCCTGTGATAATTAGAATATAGAAAAAATCAAATCGTAGGGGCATGGCCATGGCCGTTATAAATTTTATAGTCCATAAATATCTGCTCTAGTGTCATTATCCAGGGAGGAAACAGGGGACTACGTTTGTATGGAAAAACAGCCACTGTGGAACGCTCTTAAGACAGCGATTGCGCCGTTTTTTTTTGTGTTTGTTCCGTTTTCACGCTAAAACTACTGAACCGATTGAACTGAAATGTTGTATGTAGATTGTAGATACTTTTTATCCCAATATTCTTACGGGAACGAAGACTACGCTGATGAAACCGCGGGAAACATCTAGTATAAGTATAATGCTTATTAAGGTACTAAAGATTTTCTCTATATATTAATTCTTGCAATATAAGAGATTTTCGTCAACAGTTTACAAATTGAGATTTTTTTTTTATAATTTGCTATAAAATCACTGTTTCGGATTGTAACGTTACATTATTAATTAGGTAGTTGGATATTATTACAAAACTGTTTAACATTGGAATACATTCCGCGTCAACAGAAATTAAAATTAGCATGCTTGAAGATTCAACTAGTTTGCATATTGATAAAAAACTGACCGTCAATGACGAATAAAAACCAGTTGAAAAGAACTGTTTGCTTAATCAACGCCTACCTCTATATCATCACAACTACCGTGACCTACAAGAGTAACAATAATATAGAGAAGGAACAAGTGCGGGCTCACCTGTGCGCCCTGAGGGATACCCCGCGTATATTCTGCGGCTGCACCGTATCAGTGTTCGGGACTTGGGTGGCGAAGTTAGGCGAACAGTACAGGGTAACGTCGCAGAATCTCTCTGAAACAAAACACAAATATTTTTATGTTACAATTTGGCACTGAGTATGCAGTAGAAAGCTTTAGCTTTGTCTGTGTATATGGTAATGGCACCCGATCATAAGTTAAATCATAATTTAGACCTATGTAATTTGATAATAAATAAAATTATGTCATGTTTTCACGAATTCTTTGTAGAAATCGTCAACTATATTGTGAACAGCAATTAGATTTTCACAACTATTGATAATTTAAACCTCGATTTATTGCATAATTTTATTCCTTATAGGAATCAACAAATAATAACAAATTAGGCAATCTAGATCATAGAAGTACACAAAACAATACTAGAGATTAAACTATAAATTATGAATAATAATAATATTATCACGTACCTACATTAATATGTAACAAAATTGATATGCGAAAACTGAATGAAAAACTAATCATTGTTTAGTTTAAATTTTAAATCTATTTTTACCACGCGGTTACATAGCATTTACCGAAAATGTAATTTAAATTTAGCCAGACTGGTTAACATTGAGTTTTATTTATGGAAATGTAAATTTTTAAATGTAAAATATTTTACTATTTTTAAATTAGTTACTTGTACGTAAGCTAACGATCTATTTTTAAAAATGAATAATTCAGAGGTCATCGAATTCAGTTTTTATATTAATTTCAGAGATCATATTTTGGATGATACTAATTATAATTATTGTAATTTATGCTTTAACGTAATGGGTTTCCAAAATTACACTGTTAAATAATCCTATTAAATGACAGTCGCTTCGACGTACATCTTAATTCCACACTTCTGGAACAAGAATCTTTAGTTTTTAGTTCCGATTTTTAGTGTCAAAAACATGCACAGTGCACCGCCCTGTGCACTGTGCATGTGTTGTTTTTGACACTAAAAATCTGAACTAAAAACTAAATATTCTTGTTCCAGAAGTCTATAATAGAGTTCCGAAAAGTAACGCCAAATTCAATCAATTATGTTAATTCCACATGTAATGTGATCGAACCAGGACTCTAGATTCGACTTCAGACTTATCCCCACTAAGCTATTACGACGAGACGTTACACAACATAGTATTTATCTTGTGATAAAAATATCGCATCCAAATATAGAAACACAGTTGAATCATCTAAACGATTCGAGTTAACACATAATTGGGTTTAAAAGTTGTCTGTCTAGTTTTTTGTACGTAACAGATCACCGACAAAGTACCGAAATAGACAGATTTGGATATTTTCATAATGTTTTGGATTTTTTTTTTAATCTTTATTATTATAGACATTTTAACATAATATACTTATTTTATAATTTAATAATTAATACGCCTTTATTGGCAGAATCTTGCTGGAAATTATAGACTTTAAGATCTCATGTAACCAAAATTCTGACAAATAAATGTTCATTCATTCATTCATTCATTCATAGAGGGTTTTAATCAAATGATTATGTCACCCTCATAGGAGCATGAAACAAAACTAAAGCCTACGCTTAAAACCCAACTTTACAATCCTATACAATTGTTTGGCCTCCGCAGAAGTTGGAGCGGCTAGAATACCATTATATTATTATATATAGACCGTCTTTCAATACATTTAAACAATTTCCCAATATAAACTCTCTTCTCTCCGCTTCGTTTCGTACACAGTCAGCCAAAACATGTGTGACATCTTCCATGACGCCAAATTCTGAGCAGTTGGGAGATTCACACTTTCTCATCAAAAAGGCGAAGCTGTTCAAAGGGCCAGACCGTAGCCTAAAAGCAGTGACGACGTCTGCCCTGGTCAAATCAGGTCCAATTTACCAGGGGAGGAAGGACAGGCTGGGTTGTATAGTTCTGTACCATATCTTATTAGAAGACTTATTATAAGAAGCATCCGTCTCAATACTGGTATACTCTGTAGAATCAGACCTATAATATCAGTTTTATTCGAAATATTCTCTATGATATAAAAATCAAAATCCTCGTCAACCCTTGGACCTAAAGAGCTGTTTTGGGCACAGGTTTCCATTATGGTGAAAGTAGACAAGGAATAACAAAAAAATTCTCACAGAAAAGAAGTAGCCGCGGGAATTACACTAGTAAATATTTTTTATACCATAGGTGGCAAACATTGCCGTTATACAATGTTATACATTACTGTAAATTAACCTAAAAAATCGAGTTTGAGAAAGATAGTCTCGTTATTAAGAAGTATGAGTCTGACCAGCTATATACTTTAAGTAACCGACATGTTACCCCAATGCTAGAGATAGACTAGAAGTCAATTAATAATTATGACGTAGGTATTTGGCGACACAATTTGTACGCATTGACTATTGAGTGACTTAAAGTTTGTCAGATCCAGAGGACGAACAGCAGATGCGTAAGAACCATCTAACTGCAGGCTATACCCAGCAGTGGAATTCCTAAGAGATGATGATGAAGAGGTGTGGAAAATGGAAAAAACGGTTCATTATGCTTACAGGTTTATGTTCAACCATGCGTAGGATATTCGCAGGTCGTCGCTCTTTTAAAGTTCACCAAGATTCATAGTCCTACTTCAGGCGCGGTGCTAAGCTAATTCGCCCTCTCCCTCACACGTACCCATTTTTGAATATATAAATAATACTACATGTAATTACGTAAAATAAAGACAACTAGGAACTAGACAATAACAGTACAATGACAGTATAAAAACCAATTAAATCCAAACACCAAGTGCTCTGCTAAACCACTACCACTTTCAGATGACAGCGCAAGATACTGGCGGCATTGCCACGTTGAATAGCAACGCTTATACGTTGGGCCAGATAAACGACAGCATTTTGATCACGCGTAGTAGTGATACTAAATTATAAGTACTACAGGCCCATAATATTAATAATATACATATACTACATACCCACGGATTTATATATCTGACATGACATAATTGGCCAATTCGTTAAGGCGTTATTATACCACAGACAGACAAAGATATCCACAGGCAGGTCAAACTCATAACACCCCTTCGATGTTCGGTTGGGGTGTAAAAGGAATAAAGTTTACTTTTTGGTTAGACTTTCCGTGGCACCTCAGAAGGGGAGTGTCCTAGGGCCCTATCAATGGTTTGATCTGTTTGATTATTTGGAGAGAAACTAACCGACGACTCTACAAGAAGAACGCTCAAGAAAATGGGGTCATATACATTGAAACTCTGAACTTGGTTATTATTGTAGTGGTAGGCCTCTTTTGCAGGGGGCCGCCTGGGGAAGTACCAATTACTGGGCATGATGAGATTCAACAACTCATATCTCAGGGTGACAGGCGCAGTGCAGTGCCGCGCAGAATTTTGAATTTTAAAACATTGGGTGGCACTGCGTCTGATATGGGCAATCATGATGCTTACCATCAGGCACCTGATTTGCTCGTTTTGTCACTCAATATCATAAAAAAAAAAAAATATAATTAAAATTTTATTTTTTGCTGTATTTAGGGTTCCGTTCATCAAAATGAAAAAATGAACCCATACAGGATCACTTTGATGTCGATCTCCCTGTCCGTCTATCAAGACCTTTTTTCTCAGGAACGCGTGAAGGTATCATGTATCAATTTATATCAATAACTCTGGTACTAGGGTACCAGACTCTAGAGCCTTTTTGCTGTAAAGTAATCAAACTTCTGAGTCCACGCAACCGAAATATATGGCCTTTTTTACCGCACATTTCCATACTTTGCTGCGCAACGGTCTAACAACCTCTAGGCCTCTATGGTACTTCCCTTTAGCCTTGCATCATCAAATTTGGCAAGAAGCAAGATAATAAAGAGAGAGAGAGCAGAGAGAGCAAGATCTCATATCACAAGTGAAGGGACAAATCCCAAAACCGTAATATTACACCAACAAAAAAAATGTGATTAACAACATGTTTGCGGTAATATTATGCGGTATGGAACCCTACACTAAGCTTACTTACCAAAGTACGCCTTGACATTTTTTTTTATTATGAGTAGGTAAGCTTATATCCAATGGCCTTAAATAATTTACTGACGATATAAATAAATATTGCCCATCTAATTGGTCAATATTGGTCGCCGTGGTCGGCTTTAGAATAGTGCTCCATCCGCCCAACCCGTGGTTGCCGTAAGAGCTGGCTAAGGGTTAACAGATCCAGAGGACGGGCAGCAGCCCCTCTGTAAAAAATCATCGAACTGCGCTCGACAAACCGCCTGCCAAGCGTGTCGAGTCAATTGGCAAAACCTCCATTTATGAGGGAGGCCTATATTCAGTAGTGGAATACCAAAGTACCTACAAAGAATCTTAAAATTTTTAGAATATTATCTTTAAATACAGGTATAAAGTATAATATTTTATAATATTTTGTAGTGGTAGGCCTCTTTTGCAGGGGGCCGCCTGGGGAAGTACCACACCTTTGCCAGTTATTCATCCGCCAAGCAGTATTGTGCAAACATTACTGTGTTCCGGTCTGAACGGCAATGTTACCAGCGAAATTACTGGGCATGATGACATTCAACAACTCCTATCTCAGGGTGACAGGCGCAGTGCAGTGCCGCGCAGAATTTTAAATTTTAAAACACTGAGTGGCACTGTGTCTGATATGGGCGATCATGATGCTTACCATCAGGCACCTGATTTGCTTGTCTTGTTACTCACTATCATAAAAAAAAAATAATAAAAAAAAAAAAACTAATTTTATTCTAGAAAATTAAGGACCATGATAAAAATGTCTAGATAGAAAGGTTGCTGTACATTGTTGGATAATGTACATTGTCCTCGGACCACGGATTAGCAAGACTTGCAAGTCAGTTGTTGGCTTGTGCTTTGTTGAAGATCAACGTCGGTTTCATCGAAAAATAAATACACGTAATATCTTACTACACCCCCCTTCCCCTTTGTGATATTTCGTGATAATTGCCGACCCCCCCCGTTCAAGCCTCACGTGATTAATGGACGGCCCCTAAGCAACCTACGATAGGTCGTTGTCAGAGCTAAAAGAAATGTGGTCACAGAAAGGTCGCCCAGATTATATTTAGGCATCAAGGACATACAATGAGAACTAGACGTTAATGGCTACTCTAATACCTATCTATTAATAGAATTGCATTACGATGGTCGAAGTGGATAATGAAAGTTATTCCTCCGGCTGCCGTCCGCGCGGAGTGCCTCTCAGGTACATGATCTATTAATTTAATTAATTTAATAATTGTTTTTTACTAACCCTTAGTCAATAAAATCATTTTTACTAACACATATGGACCACTGTTGTCTAACAATAAACTATTTGAATTTGAATTTGAATTTGAATTACGTAATTATTACAAAAAAGTCATTCATATCTAAAAATATCTTGGTAATTTCACAATATTTTTTATTTATGGTTGCTTAAGATATGTTTTAAGGTAAGAGCATATTATAGCTACAAGATATTTGACACAATCCTATGAAAAATTTACCAAATCGATGTTTTGTATACCCCTATTTCCTCTGAATATAATTGAGTATTAGAATATTTTTTTTGCATTAATGGAAAGATCATAAGATTCGTAAAATTGTTTATTCGCTATAAATACAAAGTTATATCAAATTAAAAAAAAAAAACCGTTTGAATCCAGTACCGAAAACACGCCTATAGTACCCGAACGTTATAAAGTATGTTATAAAGTATAAATATTATAAAGTATACACAATGTTATAAAGTACCATACATAACTATAACATTACTACGTCACAAAAATGGCGATTAAACATGGCGTGGATCAAACTATGTCTCTGTCATTTTAGTGTCTCTTATCTCTTAACTCTCGGTTTTGTTCAAGTAAACTTCTAAAAATCTCAGTGTTACTTGCGTGATTTGACATTTACTACCAAAAAAACAAGTGCTTATTAATAAAATTAAGACACTGTTTAGTCGTATTATCGGAATATTTTCGTATTAGGATATAAATATATCAATTGTAGTGGTAGGCCTCTTTTGCTGGGGGCCGCCTGGGGAAGTACCACACCTTTGCCAGTTATTCATCCGCCAAGCAGTAATGTGCAAACATTACTGTGTTCCGGTATGAAGGGCAATGTTACCAGCGAAATTACTGGGCATGATGAGATTCAACAACTCATATCTCAGGGTGACAGGCGCAGTGCAGTGCCGCGCAGAATTTGAATTTTAAAACACTGGGTGGCACTGTGTCTGATATGGGCAATCATGATGCTTACCATCAGGCACCTGATTTGCTCGTCTTGTCATTCACAATCATAAAAAAAAAAAAAAAAAAAAAATTATTTTTACTATATTCGAAGGAAACACGGGATCATAAAATAAATAAAGTTTTGTAAATTTTCCATAGGATTGTGTCAATCTGCTAAAATGTGCCTTAACAGGAAAGGCAGGACCTTTCCTGTTAAGCCCTCTCGCTCACTCTTACCCACATTTTTGAAGATATAAAAAATACATGTCATCATCATCATCATCCGGCCGTTAGAAGTCCACTGCTGAACATAGGCCTCCCCCATAAGGGGCGTTGTTGCCAATACTCGCCACGCTTGGCAGGCGGGTTGGCGAGCGCAGTTTGATGGTTTACACAGAGGACGCTGCTGCCCGTTCTCTGGATCTCATAACCCTTAGCCGGCTCTTACGGCAACCACGGGTAGAGAGGGTGAGGTACTATTCTAAAGGCGGTAACCCCACGGCAAAAATACATGTTATTACGTAAAATGAAGACAACTAGGATCTAGAAAATAACAATACAAATATTCAGTAAAAAATACAATTAAATCCAAACGAGTTTCCATGTAAAAAAACCTGCACAAAGAAAAAAAAAATTAGAAAAATTAAAGGGCACTGAAAACTTGTTTAGATTGAATTTTTACTGAATCTTTGTTATTTTCTAGTTCCTAGTTGTCTTTATTTTACGTGATTACATGTAGTATTTTTTATTTCTTCGAAAATGTGGGTACGTATGAGCGAGAGAGCGAATTTGCTTTGAACAGCGTCTTCAGCATAGGTATTCTTCTTAAACAATTTCTTTAAATCTTAAATTAGTTACGCTATTGGCCTGCACTTATAAAGTGTCATCCAATGAGATACTTTCTAGAGCTTTAGATTATAATTAAAACACTTGACCTTATCCAAATAAGTCATTGAATTTAAACCTCTCACGCGCACGTAATAAAGCTCATTTTTTTATAAAAATTTCGTGAATATTAGCGAAAAATAAACTAAATGGTCTTATTAACAGCGGTTGGCCAATAAGAATGCAACTACTTGAGAAAATACCTAAAATGCGTTTCATATATAACTTGGTAGCAAAACGCGGCGCTAGTTATGCGGATTTTGTAACGGTTCTTATGTTTTGTTCCCAATATTATTTAGTCCAATGTTTCGCCGAGTGTCTAGTTGTGAGATGGACTTTAGATTTGAAGTGAAACTTGAAATAGCGTTGAGTAGCGATGTCTCGCTTGCTCCTGAAGAAATTTGTACATAATAATATGCATTCATATACACTCGTTATAAATGTGTCGGATTCCACTAAATTCTTAGTTTATGATGCGTTTACATCGTTCCAGTGCTAGACAGTCCACTTGAAAGTTACTTAGTTTCAACTTAATTTCTAAGTACCTGGATGACCGAGCTTTGCTCGGTTTTTTTTTTAATAATAAAATGACATTTTTTAAAAATGATTCCTAGCTAGATCGATTTATCGCCCCCGAAACCCCCTATATACTAAATTTTATGAAAATCGTTGGAGCCGATTCCGAGATTCCAATTATATATATATATACAAGAATTGCTCATTTAAAGATATAAGATACGTATACGTAACAGATCACGATGTTAGTATGTGTAGTGAGTGGTCTTATTCAGGGCTGAAGTAGTAGATTATTATAAAAGGGGCTAAAGATTAATAACCAGCGAAAATTTAAGAACCAGCGATTCCAGCGAATTTAATAACTCAAGGTGACAGGTGCCGCGCAGAATTTTTAATTTTAAAACACTGGGTGGCACTGTGTCTGATATGGGCAATTATGATTTGCTCGTCTTGTCACTACTATAAAAAAAAAATTCTATACCTTTTTATAATACGTTTATAAAATATTTGATTGAATTTGACGTTACTTTTCGGAACGCCATTGTAGACTTCTGGAACAAAAATCTTTAGTTTTTAATTTCTTGTTCCAGCGTTCAGCGAGGTAACATCTCGAGGAGCGGCGTCGTACTAACATTTGTCGCCCTCACAGCGGGGTCAGAGTCAATTTCCTGATGATGCATCGTTTAGACGCGAAACAAGTTTCGATATAATATGAATGGTGTCACCTAACAAAAATATAACCTAATAGCATTTCATCTTTGCATGCAATTTTGCACGCGGGAGGGCGGTGCACTGTGCATGTTGTTTTTGACACTAAAAATCGGAACTAAAAACTAAAGATTCTTGTTGCAGAAGTTTATAAAATATCTCATAAAAGATAAGGACTACATCGGTGGCGTAGTGGGCGCAATCTCGACTGCCGATGATGGGGTCCCGGGTTCGACCCCTAGGTCAGGCAAAGTGTTATTGGATTTTTCCACCAGGAATTATCAATGATATCAATTATCAATGACAGCCTGGAGTCTGAAACTGTGCCCAGTAGATGGCAATAGGGTTAATGTGGCCTTTATTTGTGCCTAAATATATTTGCTTTAAGAAAACCGAATGGCTTTTTTTTCATATTTACGAAAACCATTAAATAACCTGCCTCTGTGGCGTAGTGGGCGCATGCTCGACTGCCAATCAAGAGGTCCCGGATCGATCCCCAGGTCAGGCAGTGTTAAATATTGGATTTTCCCATTAGGAATTATATCAATAACTGCCTGGAGTCTGGAACTGTGCCCGGTAGATGGCAATAGGCTCGCCCCCTATTACATGGGACCAACAACATACTGGCGAAATGTGGGTGTCCCTACTATGGGACTGAGTCTTGGGTACACCTCTGCCTACCTCTTCGGAAAAAAAGGTGTGATTTAAGGTATAGAATATAAATTCTACTCGCTCCAGTAACTAGTCAATTACAACGCAGCATGAATACCTGCTTTTCTAGTTTTTCCAACGAATTGATTTATAGTATGCATGTTTTACATAAGATTCTAATTTGCTTATGAAAAACATAATAATTTAGGTATTAGATATTATAATCGTTATTTTTAAATTATAGGACAACTTCCACAGACGATCTTCTGGTTCCAAACTAGGCTGAATTTTGTTAACCAGAATTATGAGCGTACATGGCCTTTTAGGAATTTGACACTATCATATGAAAAATTTACCAAATCGATATTTTGTAATCCCGTGTTTCCTCCGAATATAATAAACCCATTATTTAAATTTATATCCAGATAGTTTTATAGTGAAGTAACCTATGTCCCTGTCATTTTAATTTTTCTTATAAACCCATGGTTTTTTCATTGTGACCATCCAAAAATCACTCGCGTGATTGGACGTTCACTACAAATAAATTTAGATTTTATGAACAAAAATAAAATGATAGGGACATACTTTACTTCAACTTTAAAATATCAGGATATAAATATATCAAACAGGTTTACTGTATTCGTAGGAAACAGGGGAAAACATAACATCGATTTAGTTAATTTTCCATAGGATTGTGTCAAAACTGCTAAGAGGTCCTCTTTCCTGTTAAGGTCCCGACTATGTGCGGCAAACCGTCAGTTTTTGCCGCGCATAGTCTAGACCCATCTTTACTAACATATTACCTAGGGTGAATGCTTATCCCCTACATTCCTATTACGGCGGTTGTATTTCATAAAAAATACAATTTCGCATATATAGAGAAAGTAAGCATAATTTTCCCATAAATTATTTGTAGTGGGCACTTAATGTGGTCTTTATTTGCGCCAAAATATATTTGGTTTAAGAAAAACGTAAGGTTTTTTCATAATGTTCGGAAAGTAATTTCGTTTTATCCCGACAGTTTTTTGCCAGCATAGACCAAAAATTTTATGAGCGTGGAATTATGCTACTACCAGAAAGTTGGACCAGCATGGACCAGAACGGCCAATATATAATTTAATAAAGTATTTGTTTATTATACGAAAACTGTCTTTCATTTCCACAAAAAAACGAAATTACTCTCCGAACAACCTATTATTTATAAAAATTGTTGAAATGTAATATATTTTGAGGTTATTTTATAACATAACATACATTCACGCCTTTTTTCCCGAAGGGGTAGGCAGAGGTGTACCCAGGACTCAGTCCCATAGTAGATACAACATTTCGCCAGTATGTTATTGGTCCCATGCAATAGGGGGCGAGCCTATTGCCATCTACCGGGCACAGTTCCAGACTCCAGGCAGTTATTGAGATAATTCCTAATGGGAAAATCCAATATTTAACACTTTGCCTGCCCTGGGGATCGAACCCGGGACCTCTTGATTGGCAGTCGAGCATGCGCCCTCTATGCCACAGAGGCAGGTTATTTAATGGTTTTCGTAAATATGAAAAAAAAACCATTCGGTTTTCTTAAAGCAAATATATTTAGGCACAAATAAAGGCCACATTAAGTGCCCATTACAAATAATTGAGTGGAAAATTATTCTCTCTTTCCCTCTGTTTTTTCTCTGGGAAATTTCACTTGGTATGGAAAAGCAACCGCCTTAAAGGGCTTACAGAGGAGCTCATTACCTAGTATTAATTTTGGCGTGAAAGAGTAACAAACATCCATCCATCTAACCAAAACCACGGTAGATGGCGCTGGAGGTGAGTTAGAACTCGCAAGCATTTTGTGAAAAAAGCTAAAAAAACCTAACAGATCTAGAAATCGATTTCTACGCATTCAAGGTCACCGCTATTAAACCGTGACGCGAGCTGTATAACTATAAACTATTTCAGGTTTTTTTTAAAGCTTATATTCGGGGGATTTTGGAAAAAGTTGGGGGAAACTTCACATAGTCATCTGTTAAAATATTAGTATGATTCTTAAAATACGTTTCGCGCGTTCGTTTCGAATACATGTGCGTTCAGCTTAAAGATTCAACTTGAGAATTAAGTATTTTATGATTCATTTTCACGACCACTGACACACAAAATTACAAATTTTATAAAAATAGAATAGAAAGTCAGACAAATCACGTTTATTTTCGAAATAATCTGAAGATAAAGATCTACAGTTTGCATCATATAGTTTCGCCTGTACATAAATCGGCGACATACATAGATCAGAGATCAGATAAGCAGATCAGATACGAGGTCTATATACATATATATATACATAATATAAACAATTACCAAGAATCTATGAAACTGGTAACACCACTATTATTAGTAACATAATTGGTAAGGCGAAAGGACACCTTTTCGGAATTGAACAAAATAATATTACCAAATAGATGTTTCGTAGTCCCCTGTTTCCTCCGAATATTATAATTTACGCATTGGATAATATTCTGATATTTGAAAGATGAATAAAATCTATCATTTATTTTATTTTGTTTTTTTCTAGTGAACGTATACTCACGCGCGGAAAATCCCAGGCGCGGTGCTAGGCAAATTCGCCCTCTCGCTCAGACGTACCCACATTTTTGAAGATATACGTATAAAGACAACTAGGATCTAGAAAATAACTCTCTGTTTCCTGTTTTCTCGTAATGTAATGAAACCATAATTACAGTATACAAAACATTGATTTGAATTTCTTTTTATTAGGATTGTATGAAATTTCTCAAAGGTATTATTTCTTCTTAAAGGCAATCAATCTAATAGCAACCGGTGGCCACGCCTGCCTACATGTACATACGCCCATTTATACCTAATAGGTAGATAGACACACGTTAAAACGCTTTTAAACTCAAACTCAAAAAGATTTATTCAAATAGGTCACAATCTGACACTTTTGCACGTCAATGAATAGAAACAGTACAAATAGGTCACAATCTGACACTTTTGCACGTCAATGAATAGAAACAGTAATGAGTCTACCGTGCGTTCAGAAAGATACCGCTACAGGAAGAACGACCAAGAAACATGTAGGGTTTAATTTTTTCAACTACTTAATTGTATTACAATATCTGTTTTGGTTAAATTTGTTTGCTGGTAAGGTACCGCGTGGTGCTATATGCAGTAGTTTCCAGGCATCTATGTCCTCTGTGTACTGATTGACTTCATAATACGCCATAAGCCTTCTTTAGTAATGTAAATTTTATATAGGTTTTGAATTGACCGTCTGAGTATTTCATTTTAGAATATAATAGAGACTCTTTATTAGAAAACGTGTAACCTTACCGCTCAGAGCGATCTCTTCCAGGCAACCATGCAGTGACAGGTATTATATTTAGATGCTGGAAGGGATGGTGGTTTCACACTTCAACCAAATGAATTTACAATCCACACCAAAAATATAATAAGTAATAAACATCCTTAAAACACATTATTTATTTAATAAAAACAAACTAAATCAATATAGACCAAATAAATAAATAATAATAATATATATTATTTTTTATGATAGTGAGCAAATCAGGTGCCTGATGTTACCATCAGGCACCTGATTTGCATCATGATTGCCCATATCAGACACAGTGCCACCCACTGTTTTAAAGTTCAAAATTGTGAGCGGCACTGCAGTGCGCCTGCCACTGAGATATTAGTTGTTGAAACTCATCATGTCTCAGTAATTTCGCTGGTAACATTGTCCTTCCGACCGGAACACAGTAATGTTTGCACATTACTGCTTGGCGGTTGTATAACTGGCAAAGGTGTGGTACTTCCCGCAGGCGGCCCCCTGCTAAAGAGGCCTAATACAGTGCAGTAATATATACAATAATACATAACAAATATCATGCCTATTACATATTATACATAATTCTGCGTAACTGCTTAAAAGCCCTCACATTTAAAACGTATTTTTTATATTAAATAGTCAATTTGACATTCTTAATCTAAGAAATTAAAAGACTACGATAACGTTAATTTATTGAATAATGGAGAATATTTATTAGTATTGACCATAGCAGCCTCAATTTTCTTAATTTAGTCTTAACTATTAATAAAAAGTCAAAATTTCGAAGCTAGTTTTTCGTAAAATGTACGACGTATTTTTTGTAACAAAGCGATTCAATTTCATTGATTAAATAGTCAATTTGACATTCTTAATCTAAGAAATTAAAAGACTACGATAACGTTAATTTATTGAATAATGGAGAATATTTATTAGTATTGACCATAGCAGCCTCACTTATCTTAATTTTGTCTTAACTATTTATAAAAAGTCAAAATCCTGAAGCTAGTTTTTCGTAAAATGTGCGGCGATACTTTTTTGACCTCTTCTTAGTTCGAACTACGAGCTACTCGTACCTATATAATTCAGTAGCATAGGCGGCGCTCAACGCAACATTATAAAGCATTTTAGTAGTTGTAATTAGGTCTCTTTAAAGTTGTTTTAATTACTTATTTTCCAAAATAATTAAAAATTGGATTTCTTTATGAACTGGCGCGACTTAAGGTATAACATTTTCGTAATAATAATGATGTAGTAAGGAGAAATTCACAACTATTTCGGAGTATTTTTAGTAGTTTTACGCTATTAAATGTGGTTTTTTTTTCTAGGTATTCCATACATATATCAAAACTTTGAGGCCGATATGTACTAGATCACTATATGAGATATATTATTATAATTCTTTTTAATTCATCTACTTTGTAATATAGTTCAAACTAAGAGCTCAAAACAGTGCCGTCGTACACTTTACGAGAAACTAGCTTCGTTTTTGACTTTTTATAAATAGTTATGACAAAATTAAGAAAAGCGAGGCTGTTATGGTCAATACTAATCAGTATTCTCCATTTATAAATAAATAAAAGATATCGATGTCTCTAAGTTTCTTAGATAATGAACGCCAAGTTGACCGTTAATACAAAAATTACGTTTGAAATTTGTGGTAAAGCTCTTAAAAAATTGTCATTAAATTTAATAGTCTTTAATAAAAGACCTGAATGTAATATATATATATACCTATACATGTATTCAACGCCGTATTTTAGAAAGTAGCCACAGGCAAGGATGTCGTGGCTATTTTAAGAAGTTCATATATAATGTATTAGGTTTATTATAGGTCGTTGCGTAAGATCTCATCGGGGGTCTAGGTCGACTGTTGATCAATTTAATTGACTGAATGAACTATTATAATATCTAAAACCTCAAGGTCCCGTATGTTGTGTACAAACGGAAATAGATATCAATCAGAATTGGTGATGCTTTTATCAAATGCAATGGCGTTCAGTTTAGATATATATTCTTCTTCTGAGCCGCAGGTCCCGGGTATAATCCCCGGCCAGGTCAAACACTTGTGCACATGAGTATGTGATCTGTGTCTGGCTGGTGTAAGCGTATATAAGTATATATATATATATATATCAGTCTTCTGATCACCATTGTATAAGGCTTTGCCTAGTTTGGGACTAGATTACCGTGTGTGGAAGCTATCCCATATTATATATTTTTATTATTCCATAAGTATCATCATCAGCCGGAAGACGTCCACTGCTAAACAAAGGCACCCCCCATAGAACGGCATAAACTATTCATATGAGGGAATTTTGCCGTAATCATCACGCTTATGCGGCTTGGTGATCGCAGTAGTTGGAATACTTGGTGCCGGAGAGCGCTGCTGCCCACTCTCCGCATCCACGTCCCTCTGCAGATGATTTTTTTTAAATGACCTATGCTGTTGGCCTCAGATGGCCTCTACAGCTTAACCGGGCAGTGGTGAGCGCAGGAAGCATTCGACGCAAAGTTTAAGGGCGACTGCGACTAACACCTCAAGACGGTACGAACCTCGGCTTGGGCCCGAGTCAGAATACGTGGGGTCAGACTTGCCCTGGCACCCCAGAAGGGGAGTGTCCTAGGGCCCTATCAATGGTTTGATTATTTGATTATTTGAAAAGAAACTGACCGATGAACCAATCTGAAGAATCTGAGATATCTTCGACCTCGCCGGCGAGGTCGGTGTTGTGATTGTGTGAGTTGGTGGATCTGCTATCCGGCACTAGTACCGAAAACGGAGCAAGGCTTTGCAGATGAGAAAGGGGTGGTCCGGGTATATAAATACCCGGGAATCACACGAATAATATAGGTACCTATATATAGAGATTCTAAAGGATATAGAGATTCTCCCTTAGTCACCAACTACACCATAAGTCGAGAACGACTTAACCAATTCGTCAATCTTTTTAATTTTAGTTCCCTAATAATTTTTAGAAGGTTCTTATGGAAAGAAAACTTAAGAATTTTTCTCAGAAAATGTGGAAATTGCAGAAAATACATCGAGTACTGAACGCGCGTGTTTGATTTGTCAAAACATCGATTTGGTAAATTTATCATATAGGATTGTGTCAAATTTCTTGTAGCTAGGTTACGCTCTTAAGAAATTATTAATGAATCAGTCATCATCATCATCAGCCGGAAGACGTCCACTGATGAACACAGGCCTCCTAGAACGCCATTAACAGGATACAGGACCTCTTAGCAGTTTGACACAACCCTATGGAAAATTTACGAAATCGATGTTTTGTATTCCCGTGTTTACTCCGAGAATAATAAATTTTATCCATAAATTTATATCTTGAAAATTAGAAGATGAATTAGGCTATGTCCCTGTTATTTTATTTTTGTTCCTTAACTCTTTATTTATTTCTAGTGAACGTCTAATTACGCGAGTAAAACTGGGACAGTTGTTCATGTTTTTAGAGGGACATACTTCATTTAACAATGAGTTTGTAGAAAATTAAAATGACAGGGACATCATGCTCACTGAAGACCTTGATTTTTTAAAAATAAAACCATTGCTCTGACGCAGTTATCTAGGGAGTAATCACGGGAATACGTTTGTATGGAAAAATCACCCCTCATGTAACCTCTTAACGACAAAACCCCCATATGACTGGGGGGATTTTGTCGTTATCACAGAAGTACTGCATCTACTGGTATTGCAATTGGTGGAAATCGCATCACAATCAGTTACATGCTTTTGGAGGAGTTAGCGGATGAACAGACGGACGCAGAAAGCGACTTCGTTCTACTCACTATATGGACATACTCTCTGTATGGATTATGTAAAATGATAAAGTGCAATTTTTATTATGCTATAAAATAAATAACACGAGTCACTAAAAGCTAGCCCACAAACAGAACGTCTTATTAAAAGAGGTTTCGATAAAACCTAGTTTCTAATCTTAATTAAATTCAAACTACCGGTTATTATTTTTTATACGTGTTCTTGATTTTTTTTCAAGCTAATAAAGTGACTAAATTATTATTAATATACCATTTATATTTTTTTGCACAATTATGGCACGAGACGTACTCATATTAATAAAAGTAAAGGTCCATTTGCACAGGCTCGGATGAAAGGTACATTTTTTTAAAGCGATGAGTGGCAAGCAAGCGGATGGCCTGCCTGATGTAAAGCACTTATCGTCGCCTATTGACACCTGCAACACCAGAAAAGTTGTCAGTGCGTTGCCCTTTTTGACGTCTGAGTTCATGTTATACGACTGCGGAAAGACCCATGGAGAAGTCATTCCACATTTTGCAGTTTCGCGGGAAGAAAAAGCGCGGAAAGCGTGATGTGTGGGACCCCAGGACTGCAAAATGTGAGGATGGGCTTTGTCACGGTGACGGGATGTACGGTGATAAATTATATGTATTAAAAAAAAGACGTGTGGCATTCGGGGCCTCGGTAAAGCTATTGCATAGCATTTTTTATCAACTTATGCAATTATAATTATTTATTTATTTTATTTATGCAGTATTTTTTTTCCTTTGTTTTATTCTTTGATATTAATTCAAGTTACAAAACAAATTCGCCGATACAACCAATGCCACCTAGAGGCGAGTTGCTGAACTAAAGAGACAAGCGTAATATTTCAAAAAAGTCATTAAAAGTTCTGCTATTCATCGATAGATGGCAAAACTAAAAAGTATCACCGCTGTGCCGGTCGGAGTGGGGGGTGTTAGGTTATTTTCGTTACGGAATTTCTGGATTCGGTCTCCACGCTCAAGGCCCGCGACAGAAGCTATGCAATAGCTCAAAAGGGGTTCGTAAATACTTCCCATATACCCGGGACGACTCTATCGCCGCAGTCACATCGGCGGCGCCAGGCCACAGCATAGGCAGCATACTTCCCTGGGTGCATCTGTCCATCAAACTGTTGTCCAAGATCTTCAAGAGACAAAATTTCAAAAGAAAGAATTGCGATATTCGCGAACGAAAAATGTAGTCTTCCCATACAACATGGATCAGCTGATCGGCAAATTTGTATGAGAAGTAGAAAATTATTTTTTCTTTTGGTTTTGTACCCATACTCATTTATTAATTAATAACAGATCAGTTACAGGTCGGTTTTGGACTAAATTGTCTTACAGTTATTTCACTTTTATGTGTTTACAATTAATATTGAATGATATATTTATTAATATTAAAATACATACATTCATAAAGTCACGCCTTGTTCCCGTTGGGGTAGGCAGAGACTATTTCTTTCCACTTGCTACGATCCTGACATACAACTTTCGCTTCTTCCACTTTCATCACATTCTTCATGCATGCTCGTCGGTTGCTGGTACTTTAGACCTGGCCTTTCCTTAAGATAATACATCAACTTGTTCATGAAAAGTACGCCTAAGTCGACCCCTACCGACTTGACCATTCACACTAGCCTTATAAATCTACTTTGTCAATCTCCTTTCGTCCACCCTCTCCACATGTCCGAACCACTTAAGCAATCCTTTCTCTATGTTTGTCACTAAATCTTCTAACACGCCACAGCGTTCCCTTATCACACTGTTCCTCACTTTGTCCATCAAGGTCACTCCTGTCATACTTCTCAAACTTCTCATTTCCACAGCATTAATATTACTTTCATGCTTCTTCTGCCAGACCCAACATTCACTACCCTACGTAAATGTGGGGATAAGCACCCCCCTATGCACAGCTAGTCGTGCCTTTTTAGACACTTTCTGACTGTTCATAAAAGTATGCAACGCCTCATTCACCTGATTTCCTGCCAAAACTCTTCTTTCAATGTCACAGTCATACTTTCCATCCCTTGTGAACATTGAACCCAGATATACACTCTTTTACTTGTTCCACTCTTTCTTACACTAGATAGGTTTTGGTAAGATTGATGAATGGATGGATGTTTGTTACTCTTTCACGCTAAAACTGCTGAACCGATTGTGCTGAAATTCGATATATAGATAGTTTAGACCCTGGAATAACATAAAAAGTACTTCTTGTCCCGATATTCCCACGGGAACCAAGACTACGCGAGTGAAACCGCGGGGCACAGCTGTATTATAATTGTCGCCGTGAAATTGTTAGTTTTTAATTAAGCTAGTGACATTATAAACTAACGTTTAGGTTAGGTTGTTTATAAACTAACTAGCTGTGCCTCGCGGTTTCACCCGCGTGGTGATCGTTCCCGTGGAAATATCGGAAAAAAAGTATCGCATGTGTTGTTCCAGGGTCTAAGCTACCTACATACCAGCCTAATCGGTTCAGTAGTTTTGGCATGAAATAGTTACAAACATCCATTCATCCATCCATCCTCACAAACTTTCGCATTTATATTATTTGTAGGACTAAGCGAATAATAACGGTTCCTCAGAATAAGGATACCAAAGAGAACCAGTCGTGCAAAAATCTGTTCCAAGCCGCGAGTCTGGTACTAAATCAAAAAATTACCAGACTATGTGGTCAGTTGCATGGCAACCGTAGGCCGTGCACGTGATGCCAGTGTTAGGTAAAAAGCTAACCGAATAACAACAGATACGTGCGTGAAAGCAATAGCTTTTCATAATTTAGGCATGTATTTACAATAATTTTAGGAATTTATTATTACACATTGCGTGTTTCTATTTTATTTTAATTTTTATAACTCAATAAAATGGACAACAGCGTTTTGTTCGAATGAAAAACTATGAAGTCGATTACATTATAAATATTTTTGGATAATATTATCCGAAAAAAGCTAACCGAATAACAACAGATACGTGCGTGAAAGCGATAGCTTTTCATAATTTAGGCATGTATTTACAATAATTTTAGGAATTTATTATTACACATTGCGTGTTTCTATTTTATTTTAATTTTTATAACTCAATAAAATGGACAACAGCGTTTTGTTCGAATGAAAAACTATGAAGTCGATTACATTATAAATATTTTTGGATAATATTATCCGAACATAACTATATTTTCTTTACATAAATTAAGGTTTGCATTAATTACCTAGTGGATTGAAAACATTTTAAACGTTGAACTAAATATTTGTTTATTTTACGAGCTCTATAACGCACCGTGCATTATAATATTATACCTTTTTGTTTCTAATTGGTTTACATTGCATAGTCCTCGTTAATTTTACATTTATGATAACATTTTAATATTTTTGTGACTTTCGACTATTTATTAAGAGTATAAAAGTAATCATATCACGTAAACATTTAGAATAATATCGTCAAAGGCCTTTACTACGTGCTAGTCAGGCCCACGAACCTATACTCACTATTAAACCGAGATTCTATCATGTAACTTAATTATCTTTACAAACCTATATACATTTTAATTTTAAAACTTTTTGACCCTTTTAAATTTTAATTCTTGTAATATATATTTATTAACGTTAAAAAATATAAGTGTGATTAATTTATTAAAAAAATTTAAATATTTAAATCACTAAATATTTTAGTGCATATAAGTCTACTCCAATGCTCCTATGTTCGCCCGCGTCGCTTAATTTAACATTGAACATATTATGATGATTCATAGGGTGAAAAATCGTTCAATCCAAATTAGGTTTTAAAACAATCAGGTAAATAGAGTTTAAATTCAAATAATAGAAATTCAGTAGATGTCAGTAGATGTCATAGCGCGTAATTGTCAGCGATGGACACTTTTTTGTGAAGCTTGCTCAGGGATTGTACGTCTGTAGTAAGAAGCAATTCAACGTCATTGAACGGTTCTTACAATTTCACGGCGACATATATCGTCAACCGAGAATTATGTTTATATTATTTAGTTTAATATGTATAATGTTCTTTTTGGTGATAATAAATGGTATTCTCTTATATTCTATATATTACATGTTGCTTAGGTTGACCGGTAGATGTACCCCCTTTAGTATTACTATACACCTTTTTGGTAACATCTTGGGCTAAATCAGTTTCACATTTATTTAAACATTTATTCATAATGAATTGACGTTTTCCAAAACTTCTTAGCGAAATATTGAAATTAGCGTATGACGAGTCACATTCCAGTGTGAGAATCAAAATTATAAGGTAATCAAAATTTATTAGGAATTTGTTAAATTAGTATTTTTTAAGCTTTCGCGAATCGAACACATAGGTATTTTAGGAAAGAGTCTTTCAGCCAGTCTTCTCGTGACCACGGCTAATGCAACTCGGTCGAAACGTAGAGGTAAATTATAAATGTTTAAGCGCGATTGATTTTTTCATTAGGAATTATCTCAAGACAGCCGGAGTCTGGAACTGTGCCCGGTAGATGGCAATAGGCTTGCCCTCTATTACATGGGACCGATAACATACTGGCGAAATTTGGGTGTTCCTATAAGTCCCGTCTCTTTTATAAAATATCTGTTAAATTAATCACTTGCGTAATATAATTTTAAATTCGTCTACAAATTGTCAGTGACTACCTTGACAGCTTAGTTGGCACAGATGGTAGTAACTCTACTTTCTGTGCCGCAGTCCCCGGATTCGATCCCCGGCCAAGTCAAACATTTGTGGGCATAAACATGTCTGTTTGATCTGTGTCTGGGTGTTATAAGCTTATATAAGTATGTATATCAGTCATCTAGTTACCATAGTACAGGCTTCTAGCCTAGTTTGGGACCAGATGACCGTGTGTGGAAGTTGTCCCATATTATTATTATTACCTACTTTACACACATCGCAAACCGATGGAAAAACGTACGGTTTTTTGTATAAGTGTAAAAGTCCCTTAACCATCTAGAAATTTGGTAGTATATCAACTATGCTATTAAATATTTTTTAACATTATTACATCTTGTCTACAGACCAAAATTAATAGCATAATCATAGTTGTCGTAGATCTAACCTGCAGCAGCATACACTTCTTATATATTATAATATTATACCTATATCTATAATCTCAGTGCAATTTAAAATGTCACGTTTGTAACAGGTGAACAAAACGCTTGCAAGTTCTAGCTCAACTCCGGCGCTATCTAGCGCGGTTTTGGTTAGATGGACGTATGTTTGTTATATGTTATAATATTATATCTATAATCTCAATGCAATTTAAAATGTCACGTTTGTAACAGGTGAACAAAACGCTTGCAAGTTCTAGCTCAACTCCGGCGCTATCTAGCGCGGTTTTGGTTAGATGGACGTACGTAACTACGCGGGTGAAACCGCGGGGCAGAGCTAGTAGAAAATAAATTGTTAAGTCATACGTATGAATGCATAGTGTAGTTATAGCCATACCTAGAACATACTGCGCCATCTATTAGTTCCTTGCGCAAAGTAAAAATAAATAAATATGCAGTAAAATTTTTTTTTTTTTTATGATAGATAGACAAGACGAGCAAATCAGGTGCCTGATGGTAAGCATCATGATTGCCCATATCAGACACAGTGCCACCCAGTGTTTTAAAGTTCATAATTCTGCGCGACACTGCACTGCGCCTGTCACCCTGAGATATGAGTTGTTGAATCTCGTCATGCCCAGTAATTTCGCTGGTAAAAATGGCTAAAAATGTGGCTAAAAATGGCCATAACTTTTGATTGTGTTCACTTAGAAGTATGAAATCAATACTCATCAGTGATTTGAATTTATTTCAGTCAAGGTACGTAAGTTAATTGTTAGTTTTAATTTTTTTATAAGAGAATTTAAAAAGTATATTGCAATTGTTTTAATTGCTAGTTACGATTAATATACATTAATCAAAATAAATTAATTGCAACATGCAATTAAAGTGTAATTGCGATTAATTTAATTGCAAATAATTAAATTGAAATTTCTTTTTTAGTAAATTTTTTTAGTTGATTAAAAATTAATTGATGAATGCTCATGGCTGGTCTAAATAAATACTTTTTCTCATGTCTGTCTCATCTGAAAATGAGAGACATCGTAGTAAATCATAAAATTTATGGATTTTTGAAATCGAAACCAGTCTTTTTTACGATTTTGAATGGTACCAATAAAATAAGATTTCTAAAATCTTGAAATGGTCTAATTTATTTTTAAAACTGTGGGAGCCAAAATTTGTTAGTGAAAGACGAAAGATTAAGAAATAATAAACATATCTAATAATAAATTTAAACTACTTATGTAAATATTTGATTTTGTAATGCAATATCATATTTAGTGAATAACTGCACTGCACTGGCTGCATTGCCCCGTAGTACTGAGTAATGAACATATTTCAGCTTTTTAGGTGCAAGGGTTGGAGCTGGGCGTTGATGATCGAGTGTGCTCAGGTCTTTGTTTTTATATATAGAGATACGAGCTGGATACTAGCGGTTTCACCCGCACAGTCATCGTACCCCTAGCAATAACGGAAAAAAACACCCCATGTGTTATTACAGGGTCTTAGCCTACCTACATAGCAAATTTCAGCCCAAACGTTTTTAAAATAGCATAGGCGGAAACCGTGACATATGTCATAATATTAATGCTTATGACATAACGATGCATATTCATTAGATAGCATTCTGAATATAACTTTTTTGGCATCTTTGCATTTTGAATTTGCTAGAATCAGATCGAGGACAAACGAGTCGAGTGTTGTGAAAAATAAATTCAATTTTACTTTTATTTTGAAAACACGCTATTTGTATGTTGAACGAACGCTTTGAGAAACATATGATAAAATAGTCAATTATCAACCAAGCGAGGGACTAAACACACTTATTCAGCCCTGTTCAGTTTTTCTCCATAGAAAACGTAGTAGGCGAGCGTACGAGCATCTCATACAAAATCGTAGTTTTCTATGGAAAATAGCTGAACAGAACTGAATAAGTGTGATTAGTTCCTTAGTCGACTAGTAGAAAAAAACTGCGTTCGTGCCAGCTTAAGGGTTGACCCCTGGTATACCTGGTGTCATTGAAGAAATTCCTAATGGAAAAATCCAATAAGTAACAATATTTGCTTGACCTGGGGATCGAACCCCATGGGCGTCAGTACCCTTGCGAATCTCCACCGAGGCATTCTCGAGATTTAGGTTCATGATCCTGTGAGCTCTCATACAAATGCAGGCGTTATTTCCATTAAAACAGCCCTATAACGAGGCGAAATTATGTTGTATCATTCATTACAGTTTTTTTTTATGACCTATGCTGTTGGCCCCAGATGGCCTCTACAGCTTTACCGGGCAGGGGTGAGCGTAGGAGGCGCTCGACCCAAGCACAAGGACACCTAAGTAGACGGTACGAACCTCGGCTTGGGTCGTAGTAAGAATACGCACACACAAACCCTCACACCCACGCTGTTAAGTTTTCATAATTTTTTTTTACTTATCCACGCAAAATTCATATTTTTTTCTTTCATAATATGATCCTTCTCCTGACAATAACAAACACGGGTGAAAATTAAGGGTTATATCTCAGAAAGCAATTCAACGTCAGTGGGTTAAAAAAAAAATTGCTCAACCGGTAAACACCGCGGGGCGTGAACGAAGGGACAGCAGACAACGGAGCTTTACATAATATAATACCTACCAGACTCACATAAAAAATGAGGAGATATTCCCACATGATGATAGAGCAAGGAACTGTATAAGGAACCAGGCTCATATAAAGAATATAAACATGAGAAGAAACTCCCATATGGTGATAGAGCAAAGGAGCTGTATATATAGTACCAGACTCACATAAACATGAAGAGATATTCCCACATGGTGATAGATCAAGGAGCTATAAAATATATAGAACGGTAGACTCAGTACTGTTTATCTTCATTGACGTACAAAAGTGTGAGATTATGACCTATTTGAATAAAGCTGTTTTGAGTTTGAGTTTGAGTTTGAACCTGCCTCATAAAAAGAATATAAACATGAGAAGACATTTCCATATGGTGATAGAGAGGTAATATAATTTATAATAATGGACAAATAGGTGTAGGTAACACGAAGTTCACCGAGTCAGCTAGTAATATATTATAAATAAATGTATTAATTATTTATCTCTTCTCATAATGACTATATATTATAAAATCTTAAATGACTCACTGACTGACATGCAACGCAGAGCCACTGATCCTAGAGACATGAAACTGGACTGGACTGTCTGGACGTGTGCTAAGAATTTTTGAAAATTCACATTCTAAGGAGTCCAAAAAGGGCGTTAAAGTTTTGGTATAAAAATCCCATATTTCATAATTGGGAGCTGGCAAATCCGTTGTTCATTCACTAGTTCTTTATATAAGAGCTAGACTAACTAGACCTTAACATTAAAATCACATCATTAAGGCAACGTTTCATTGATCACAAACAGAGATAACATCTCAAGAATTAAATGCATCGATAAATAAGATCTAAAAACTCAATAAATATGATATATTATTATATGATATGTTAAATGATTATTTTAGGACATGAAACAGGTACAAGCCGATTTCACCTTTAAATTTTTCAAAATCTTTAATAGATATGACTGCCTCGGTGGCGTAGTGAGCGCAAGCTCGACTGCCGATCAGGAGGTCCCGGGTTCGATCCCCAGGTCAGGCAATGTGTCTAATCTCAATAACTGCCTGGAGTCTCGAACTGTGCCCGGTAGACGGCGGAGATTGCGATTAAACGCTTGCTTCATCATCCAGCCGTTGGGAGTCGACTGCTGAGTACAGGCCTCTCCCATATAGGGGGTTGTTGCCAATACTCGCTACGCTTGGCAGGCAAGTTGGCGAGCGCAGTTTGATGGTTACGCTGAGTACGCTGCTGCCCGTCCTTTGGATCTCATAAAAAACGCCTGTTTAGTCCAACACATAAAAAAATAGGCTCGCCCCCTATTACATAGGTCCAATAACATACTGGTCAAATGTGGGTGTGCCTACTATGGGACTGAGACCTGGGTACACCTCTGCCTACCCCTTCGGTAAAAAGACGTGATTGTAGCTGTGTTATATTATGACATAATATTATGATGCGGGAACTTGCAAAGTAATCGAGAAATTGAATAATTGTTAATGCATACGTACGTATGCATAGTGTAGGGTTCCACACCTAGATACCAACAACATACAGCGCCATCTATTAGTTCCTTGCGGAAAGTATGGAAACAACATAACATACATTCACGCCTTTTTCCCGAAGGGGTAGGCAGTGGTGTTCCCGGGACTCAGTCCCATAGTAGATACACCCACATTTCGCCAGTATGTTATTGGTCCCATGTAATAGGCCCATTGCCAAGTATGGAAATATGCAGTAAAATAGTCATAACTTCTGATTGCGTTAACATAGAAGGGTGGGTTCCCAACGTGTTACACTAAACGAGTTACAGTGAGACACGTTGGGAAGTATGTTTTTTACAGCCACAAGGGACCGCAGATCTGAGTAATTAATATCAATTTTAACTTGTAACCTCCACGCGGTCCTGTGGCTTGACAGACAGACAGACAGACAGACGGACAGACGGACAAAATAGTTATCCTACAGGGGTTCCTTTATTCTTTTTGGAGGAATGGAATCCTAAAAATCTTCGGCGACAAGAAAAGGAAACCATATTATACAAAACATAGACAAAACAAATTAAAGACTAAATATAGTAACATATCTAAAATATTATAATGAAGTGCTTTCAAGTTATACGGTATATTTTTTTTTTCAAATAATAAATTTAAGTCTTATAGCCAGCTTAATTACCAGTCTTTCCCGCTTAGCCGACGATATAATGAAATATTTTATAACATAACATACATTCACGCCTTTTTCCCGAAGGGGTAGGCAGAGGCCTAGGACTCAGTCCCATAGTAGATACACCCACATTTCGCCAGTATGTTATTGGTCCCATGTAATTGGGGGCGAGCCTATTGCAATCTACCGGGCACAGTTCCAGACTCCAGGCAGTTATTGAGATAATTCCTAATGGAAAAATCCAATATTTAACACTGCCTGACCTGGGGATCGAACCCGAGACCTCTTCATTGGCAGTCGAGCATGCGCCCTCTACGCCGCCGAGGCAGTCCTATATGTACATAATATTTTGTTATGTACATATATTAGGTCGGGTCACGGTTTAAAAGCGCTCGGCTAAAGAGGAGGTCGCGCATATAATTATTAAGCAAGTTTTTTTAGTGACTACCTAATTTCAAGTCTGTCAAGTAGTCAAGTAGTCAAGTAGCAATAAGCAATTCGGGCATGCGCAAATTAAATAAATTGACTTAGTTTTAAATTTTTGATCAAAATGACACGTCAAATTATGTGGTACTTTATTCCGAGAGAGTAATATACTCAGAATAACACGTCTTTTTGTGAGATGTAAATTAAAAATAATAAAATTTCGAAGTCTTCATCCTCATTTAGACTGTCTTCATTATCGGGGCTGTCATCGCTCACACCACTACGAAATATACGCGCGACTGTACACAGGGGCCGCGTGAACGAGGTAAGACGGGCTGAAGACGACAGAGCGACCAATGCAGCGCCTCTCCCGTCGCACCTCATTCCTGTTAACAATAATTCCGACTTCCCATACAAAATGGACTGAAATGGAATGGATGGTAGGACGTCCACCCACAAGGTGGACAGACGATCTGATAAAGACGGCAGGAACACGATGGAGGCGGGCCGCTTACAACCGGACTGAATGGAAATCTATGGGGGAGGCCTATATGTTCATTATAATAGGTCAGTTTGACGAGTAGAGACACCCTTTGAAGTATTACTACAACTTTTTTAACGCATAGATTTACTTAAATATTATAACGATATTAATGTACTACGTACTAGATTTCGCGTTCCGAACTCTCACTTTGTTCGACTAAAGTGTAATGCAATCTGTACACCTTACTTCAGTGTAGCTTCGACATCCATGCAGTGTAAACGCGTGCGGAGCTGTGCTAATATTACAGGAAAACAAATCGAGTATTTAATTTTCATTTGATTTGATTACAAACTATTGTAACGTATTTGACATTAATAAATAAACTCAACTTTAATGAACTAAGTAACAGAATATGAGCAAATACTTTTTTAAGAAAGTTCTTGTCTATCGTAGTATTATTATTATTACTGTACTACTTAATCTGTGACCCGTACCGTTCGGTACGGTGTTAGTCACGCCACACGATCGAACCGCTAAGTTTTAAGCGACTGTACCCCCGTACCAAGTAATAATAACAATAACGTTCGCCGGACAGTGCGCCAGACGATTGAACATGTACCTAGTACAAGTTCGGGTCACAGATTAGGTACCTAGTACGGCCGTACCATGTTCGATCGTCTATTCTATAAATTAATTTAATGGAATATAGTTTTTCATTTTGGGTTTCCTGTTGAAAAGAAACTTCGGTATGAAAAACAAATCTAGACATAATCAAATTAACGCATCTAGGTTTAACTTAATATGATAATTTATAGCGAGTTATAAATAGCGTGGAGCCAAAACTTGATATTATCTATTTGAATAGTAAGTAGAACACTCGCATAATACTAAACCAGTTGTCTATCACGGTGTTGAACGCCACGTGCGCTTTAAAAAATTAATGCCTTTTTCATTGACTGCTTCGTTGGTGTGCAGTACGGTTTCGAGCTTGAACATAGGCTCTGCGAACTTAAGAACGTACATGGCCTTCTAGGAATTTGACTCAATCCTATAAAAAATAATCAAATCGATGTTTTGTATTCCCCTGTTTCTGTAAATATATATCCTAATATTTTTATAGTGAAGTACCTATGTCTGTCATTTTAATTTTTCTTATTAACCCTTGGTTTTTTTATAGTGAACTTTCAAAAATCACAGTTTTACTCGCGTGATTGGACGTTCACAAAAATATGTAGGGAAAAATGTTTATAAACAATAATAAAATGAAAGGGACATACTTTAACTTCAACTTTAAAATATCAGAATATAAATATATCAAATAGGTTTACTGTATTCGTAGGAAACAGGGGAATACAAAACATAGATTTAGTAAATTTTCCATAGGATTATGTCAAACTGCTGCGCATGTAAACTCGTGAAGAAAACTGTTATTCCCAGATTAACATATTATATAAGATAACATATAATATAAGAAAAAATGTATAACGTAATTTTTTTTATGAGCTGATGGCCTCAGATGGCTTCTACAGCTATACCGGGCAGTGGGGAGCGCAGGAGGCGCTTGACTCAAAGTTTAAGAACGACTAGCACGAGGGCACCTAGACGGTACGAACCTCGGCTTGGGCCGTCGCTAAAATACGTGGTGTCAGACTTGCCCTGGCACCACAGAAGAGGAGTGTCCTAGGGTCCTATCAATGGTTTGATGTGTTTATTATTTGGAGAGAAACCAACCGATATGAACGATCTGAGATATCTTCGACCTCGCCGGCGAGGTCGGTGTTGTGATTGTGTTAGGGCTGAGTGCCTTTATGTGAAAAAGACTGAACAATTAAATAAATAAATAAAAATCTTTATTTGGAATAATAAATAGTGTTACATGGTACATAATGAGTAACGATGATATCTGCAGAAGTATAAACTGTGTCACAGATACCAACGCCCTCCTCCGGAATTAATGTAGAATTCTTATTCCAGTTACAAAAAAAAAAGAATACCAGTTACTTAAAATTACAAGATGATAATTAAATTGAGCTACCTACTTACTATCTACCCTTACTATATACACAAAGCCAAACACTGTAAATGTAATGTTGATTTCAGTTAAATCATAATAATAACAGTTTTATTTACGAGTATAAATGCGCTAAAGTTCGCAGAGCCTACGTTCAGACTCTCTATAACGACCGTACCGTACTGTAGTACCATACCGTAGGGTTTGAATATATAGCACCAGTCGCTGTCCCGTGGGAATATAATTAGGTTTCTCTTAGTCAGTTCTCTTAGGTCCGTGGTCCAGCGAGATATGCCCGGCTTTAAATCCGGAGGCCCTGGATCGAATCTCACCATGTGGACTTTTCACCAGAGCGCTACCGTGTTTCGGATGTCACGTTAAACTGTAGGTAATAATATATAATATTACCCACCTACCCTACCACCTACCCTATAATTTCTTATATGTAGGGGGCAGTTGTTAGCTCATGTCGGAGGCTACGATAGGAATCTTGTCGACCTGAAACTCTGACAATATGGGTTGACCACATTACCATATGAATTGACTCCAGAAGTGTAATTGGGGTAACGCGCCCCCTTATTACGAACAGCAGTGGAAGTGTGGAAAGCGTTCAATTGCTTAATATCTGCTGTCAAACGGCATACATAAAATGACGTTTGACAGCAAAATTTACTGCTGTTGTTACGCGATTGCATGTTCGTAATACCACCCCGGGGTGGTTTGACAGCAGACATTAAGCAATTATACGCTTTCCACAGTTCTACTGCTGTTCGTAATAAGGGGGCCGTTCTGTTAGTTTTTTTTATGACCTATGTTCCGTGCGTATTCTACGTCATTTTTCATACAAATTTCGCCTCCGTGTGAGCGCCGCTTTGACGTTGACGCCGCGCCGACGTTCGTCTGAAAGGACGCTTAATCATTTGAAAACAATAGACGTGGAGCGGAGTGGCATAACCCACTGGCAAACAGAGCAACCTGGCGAAGTGATTTGTTTTGAAAATAAATATCATCATCATCATCATCTCAGCCGTTGGTATATATATAAAATATATAAAAACAAAAATTTATAGGTTTGTAAATTTTTGCTAGTTTCAGTTGTTGATTTATTCAGTGTTGTATCTAGTGACCGACCGAAGGTTCGGTTTCGGTTTCGGTTTCGGCCAGTTTCGGCTCAAAAATCTAGTTTCGGCACGAGTTTCGGTTTCGACCAAAAAATGGCCGAATCTTCGGCCATACCGAAACTCTACGTTCGTGATCTCTCGCGCGTCGCTCGGTTGACTTCGGGAGAATTCGTATCACGCGTGTCACCCGCCATCGTCAGTTGTCAGATCGCCGGCCGGTCCGTCGTGTTTTCGTCGTGAGTTTAGTTTATATTGTATTATTTTTCGCGCATAGTGATGAGGTACGTGTTTATTTTTGTTTTTATCTAACATATTTTATTGATTTTTATTAGGCAATGAAGTTCTTTCCGTTGAGTTATTAACACGTATTTTTAAATTATGAGAAGTATGTAAAAGTATATTTATTCACAAATTCATTTATTACTTACAATATACATTTACCGTTTAGGTAATTTAGTTGGATGATATTTTAATTCTAACTACCAAAACAACTACCTACCAGCTATTAATGTAACTGTGTGTGACCCTCAGATACTTGATTTATTTTGGTAGCATTATGTGCGGATCGATTGGAACGTGACATACATATCTAAGTAAAAATCTAAGGTAAAATGAAAATGAAAAAAAAAAAAAAATGAAAATTCCAGAATAGGTAGGCATAGGTGTACTCAGGACTCAGTCCCATAGTAGATACACCCACATTTCGCCAGTATGTTATTGGTCCCATGTAATAAGGGGGCGAGCCTATTGCCATCTACAGAGCACAGTTCCAGACTCCAGGCAGATAATATTGAGATAATAGGTAAAATGAAACCTATGGTTTTCCAAAAAAAATGGAAAAAGGATACAATCAATGAAAATCCCATAATTTTTCTGGAAATATTAATATTCTAATACAACGAACATTGCCATTTCATCAAATATTTAATTGTGGGTAATGTTAATGGGTATATGGGTGGGTATGTAAGGTTCTTTTTTAAAATCGAAGCTTTGATTATTAAAAAAATTTTGTTCTACGAAGTGTTAACGTGTTTTTGTGTATTTTGTTTATTTTGTAGCTGTAATAAGTAAGCAAGTAAGTAATCAAAGAAAAAAACTAATTATCCTTTACATACTTTTACATATATTATTGTTTTGTTTTTCATTCAACATGTATTAAATGTCTGCACAAGTGTATAATATAAGCCAAATTTCAGTAAACATTGGATTTTTAACATGTCTGAAAAAGTTTCGGTTTCGGTTTCGGTTTCGGCCGAAACTGAAATAGATACCGAAGGTTCGTTTTCGGTTTCGGTTTCGGCTGGAAATCTTGTTTCGGTCGGACACTAGTTGTATCTATTTTCGAATTAAAAACAGAACTTCCTGACATGAATTCTATAGAAATGACAAGGATGCAGTGACATAAAATAATATCTAAACATTTTTTATATATATGTACAACCTGTGGTACAACATTGATTCGCTTCGAATGACAAGTTAGGTAAATATAAGAGATGTTCTTCAAAAGAATTGAATAAATTATGTAAAATAATATATTATGTATAATAGCGAATTCCATAAAATCAAACACCTACTTACCTTATTAGTTATACAAAAGAGTAGGTATGTAAATTAAGAAAACTTTTCATCATGCCTTCACGATAATGTAAAGAAGAATAATTTACCTAATAAAAATATATTGCGCAAATCATTATCATAGGAATCTAATATAATCTGATATTTTTTGGTTACAAAAGATCTAAAATTAGAGGTGTTTTAAAAATAGTATCGATGTATCGAAATTTTTGCAAGATTTTCTCACCTTGAGTTTATTGAGAGTAGCCGCAACGGTCATAAAAAGTATCGAGACGAAAGGTTGAATTGATTTTGTAAAAATCACAAATGATGTCCAACTCAACAGAGCGAAGCGAGCTTAGCCGGTGCTTTTCGTTTCTCTTTCGAATCAAGCCTTCGGATACACTAGGGGACAACTCCACTCCGTGGATTCACCCCTAAGTAGATGCCCTCGCAACGTCCTGGACGACCCGGACAATTCTATCGCCCCCGTCACATCGGCGCCTACCATTATACGCAACAGTCGCTCCGTTTTCGGTACTGGTGCCGGATACCAGATCCACCAACTCACACAATCACAACACCGACCTCGCCGGCGAGGTCGAAGATATCTCAGTTCCTTCAGACCGGTTAGTTTCTCTCCAAATAATCAAACAGATCAAACCATTGATAGGGCTCTAGGACACTCCCCTTCTGGGGTGTCAGGTCAAGTCTGACCCCACGTATCCTGGCAACGGCCGAAGCCGAGGTTCGTGCCGTCTAGGTGCCCTTGTGCTAGTCGCCCTTAAACTTTGGGTCGAGCGCCTCCTGTGCTCACCACTGCCCGGTAAAGCTGTAGAGGCTATTTGAGTCCAACAGCATAGGACATTTTAATAATAAAAAAAGGGTCGCTACTTAGTTTAAAATAAATCAGAGATAACAAACCTTTTTCCAAGAGTTGTGCAAACATATTCTGCACGTTGGAGTGATGATGCTTCCATCTCAAGCAGTACTGCTGGGCCGTCATCTTCAACTTCGATAATTAACTATCACTAACTAATATAACACTATAAGACTTTGGTATACAAGGCAGGTTATAGGAAAACTGTTTCACATTTTAAACTAAGAAAATTTTAAAATTTTCAAGGTATAATTTTTTTTGCTTCTGGAATGTAGATGGCGATTACCTGTAACAAGAATAAGAAAATTAGACAAATTTCCATTTTATAACTATATAATATCTTAGATTATTGAGAAATCGCCGCGCGCGATCGGATACCGCACTATATAAAAACAAAAACTGAAAATGCGGCAACTTTCAAAATATAGTCACCATGTAATCATCATCCAACCGTTGGAAGTCCATTGCTGAACGTAGGCCTCCCCCATAAGAGGTGTTGCTGCCAATACTTGCCACGCTTGGCAGGCGAGTTGGGCAAACGCAGTTTGATGGTTTTACGCAGAAGACGCTGCTGCGCGTCCTCTGGATCTCATAACCCTTAGCCGGCTCTTGCGGCAACCACGTATAGAGAGGGTGAGGTACTATTCTGAAGTAGAAGAGTAAAATATAATAATAATTTTGTTAACATAAGAAATGACATGAAGCAGTGTTCATGGTGAGTAATAAATTATAAAAAAAAATAGCATTAGCCTTACAAATCCCTTTCCATAATTCCTTATACATAATACATACAGCGCGAAGCTGCAATAGCAGCTATCAGGCTTATGCACTTGGATCTTTGGGGCAAAAACCACAATAGCCAACACACCACTATACTGGGCAAGGCTTTCGAGTATCAGCCGCCTCAAGTGACAGAACCTATAAACAATATATATTCAACAAGAAATATGAGGTACAATTGAGAAAAAAGGAGCGTGACCACTCGTCGTTATGTCACGAAGTACGCAACTGACGGGTCCAAAATGACGAATAGCTCAGGAACAGGCGTATACTCCTCCGATCTCAACACGAACATACACATTCCATTAGGTGCATATAGCTCCATCTTCCAATGTGAATGTGTGGCATTAACCGAGGCTGCAAGAGCCGTATACAGACGGAAGGTTAACAATTTTATCGTTAAATTTCTATCTGACAGCGCGTCCGTGCTGATGTCTCTATCAAATAGACACACCACTAAAGGACTAATCATTGAATGCCATCAGGCCATGGAAGAAATATCTTCGACTAATCGAATTATTCTCCAGGATAAAAGGACACAGCGGATCACCTGGAAACGATGCCGCGGATTAACTGGCGAGGAGAGGATCTGGGATGACAGTGACCGGCCCGTACCCATTCCTTCTCATAACCTTCTCACAGTATCGTACGTGGATCCGCCAGAGATCCGTTGAGCTCCATAATTACACATGAGTACAAACAATAGACTGCAGACAATCAAAATCAGTTTTATCCGCTTTAAACATGCGGCTTACAAAGCGTCTGTTAAGTCTAAAGAACCTTAAAATGATGATAGGGACTATAACAGGTCACTGTCCCTTGAACAAACTTATTCACTAGCTGTTTCACCCGCCTACTCTTCGTTCCCGTGGGATTATCAGGAAATAAAGTACCCTATGAGTTATTCCAGGGTCTAAGCTATCTACATACCAAATTTCGGCCCAATCGGTTCAGAAGTTTTGGCGTGAAAGAGTAACAAACATCCATCCATCCATCCTTCCATCCTCACAAACTTCCACATTCATAATATTAGTAGGATAAACGCCACAGACAGTCCTCTATGCAGAGGCTATTTCATGGCGGAAGAAACGGTTGCCCACGTAGTCCTGGAATGCGAGGCAGTAGCCCTTCAACGTGGACAAATCCTTGGAACAGTGAGGTCACTCCGCGAAGCCTGCGATGTTCCCAGGATGCTTCTGAGCTTCTGGGCGGAGTTAGGCTGGCTAGATTAGCGAGGACCTCACGTACAACGGGACAAGAGTATAAGTGCGGAAAAGGAGTCCACATTACATTACAAGCGTGTGTTTCCAACTCTTATTGGAACTACTAGAGTTGGGTTCGGCTCCCTGGTCGGACAGTCTTATCGGATTTATTGTTAGGTACAAGCTGTGCCCCACGTTTTCACTCGCGTAGAGATCATAACATAACATACATTCACGCCTTTTTCCCGAAGGGGTAATGGTAATGAAAATGGTAATGGAAAAATCCAATATTTAACAGTGCCTGACCTGGGGATCGAACCCGGAACTCTTGATTGGCAGTCGAGCATGCGCCCTCTACGCCACCGAGGCAGTCAGGCACGAGGCCACATTTTCGACCCCCTATAACTTCGTTGTGGATATAACTAGAAGCCTGAATTTTCAGTAACCAAGCAGGCATTGTATAAACACGATATATTTCAAATTTCATTCAATTTGAACCAGTAGTTTAAGAATTATAACTAGTCAAAATTTCTTAATTTTGTCACTCACTGACTGACTGACCGATCATCAAAACTCTTAGGCACTTCTAGCAGACATGGAAGCTCCAAATTTAGAATACAATTAGTGTATAAATCAAGAAAAAAATTAAAATATTTTGTAATTTTCGGTCAAGTTTTTTAGATACGATACATAAATAACTTTGTAATCTCATATAAATGTACAGGATTACAAAGTTACATTTGCAGTTAATGAATCAGTGTACCTTCATATGTATATATCCGTCAAGCAGTAATGTGCGAACATTACTGTGTTCCGTTCTGAAGGACAATGTCACCAGAGAAATTACTGGGCACGACGGGTTTCAACAACTAATATCTCAGGGTGACAGGCGCAGTGCAGTGCCACGCAGAATTTTGAATTTTAAAACACTGGGTTGCACTGTGTCTGATATGTGCAATCATGATGCTTACCATCAAGCACCTGATTTGCTCGTCTTGTGTTACTCATTATCATAAAAAAGAAAGAAAAAAGAGGACGCCTATGTCGCGAGAAAAGCTGTACCTAATTAAGTACGTTTGCCGATGATAAAAATATTTATTTTTGGCACATCAAATATAAATTATAAACAGCAATTAAGGCTTTTTATTTATTTATTTATTAAACATAACATACATTCACGCCTTTTTCCCGAAGGGGTAGGCAGAGGTGTACCCAGGACTCAGTCCCATAGTAGATACACCCACATTTCGCCAGTATGTTATTGGTCCCATGTAATAGGGGGCGAGCCTATTGCCATCTACCGGGCACATTATTGTATCTAAGAAAATTTAAGAAGAATCATAAAAAAATTAAAAATATAATACTATAACGGAATAATAGGTCTAGATAGGGGTCTAGATACCTAGACATAATTATGTTCAAAGGTAATAAGTTACCTTTTTATTCCGTTGACCATTTTATAAGTAATAAATTAAAAGCATAAAAACATTTTTAAAAAAAGCTTTTAACTACTCCACCATCGTGGATGGTCCGCCATATTGGATTCAGAATGACACCAAATTATTTTTCGAGCTACTCTCAACAAGCCCTTTCATTTCATATCCATATTGTAGAAATGCATTAAAAATAACTATTCCGCCATCTTGGATGATCCGCCATATTGGATTTAGAATGATGTCACACACCATATCGTGCATTGTCATCCAAACTAAACGTGTATACAAAATTTCAGCTCAATCGGTTGAAGATATCTACTTCAAAATTGAGTTCAAAGATTTCACCCGAACAAACATACTTACATACATTGCAAGTTAAATAAAAGCTTTTAAAATGGTCAACGGAATAAAAAAGCTAGAATGGGACATGTCTTATGAAGCAGTACCAAAATCCCGCGAAGTATTAAGTAGACTAATTTGGCCGAAATTGCCATGAAAGAGAACAATAATAATCATAAAGGCGACTCTTCGCCAGCCGCGGTAAGAAGTTTAAGAAAATCCGTAGTCGGTATTCAAGAAGTAGAAGGTACCGCAAAGGGAAAAGTAGGACTATCTACAAAAAGAAATGAGATGCCATAAAAACAAAACTTGTAAAAAAACCAAGTCTCGCAACTCAGTTCTTCTACCATAATAAGTTGTGAGATCCATATAATACCAAGTCGGTTACTTTATTAAGTCTCTACTTAAGGGTCCTTCTGTCTTAAGTTATTACGTAATTAGCTAACCTAACAAGTTATCTTATAGTGAACATATCAACTAGTGACCGACCGAAGGTTCGGTTTCGGTTTCGGTTTCGGCCAGTTTCGGCCCAAAAATCTAGTTTCGGCACGAGTTTCGGTTTCGGCCAAAAAATGGCCGAATCTTCGGCCACACCGAAACTCTACGTTCGTGAACTATCGCGTGTCGCTCGGTTGACTTCGGAAGAGTTCGTATCTCGCTTGTCACCCGCTATCGTCAGGTATTAGATCGCCGGCCGGTCCGTCGTGTTTTCGTCATAAGTTTAGTTTATATTGTATTGTTTTTGCGCACAGTGATTAGGTGCGTGTTTGTTTTTGTTTTTGTCTTAACATATTTTATTGATGTTCATTAGACATTGAAGTCCTTTCCGTTGAGTTATTACACGTATTTTTAAATTATGAAAAGTATGTAAAAGTATGTTTATTCACACATACATTTATTACTTACAATATACATTTGTTACATTAGTTTAGGTAATTTAGTTGTTGTTGGATGATATTTTAATTCTCTATGTATTAGTTCTATTTGATGTAACTGTGTGTGACCCTCAGATACTTGTTATATTTTGGTAGCATTATGTGCGGATCAATTGGAACGAGACATACATATCTAAGTAAAAATTTAAGTTAAAATGAATATATTTTTTTAGTGACAAGACGAGCAAATCAGGTGCCTGATGGTAAGCATCATGATTGCCCATATCAGACACAGTGCCACTCAGTGTTTTATAATTCAAAATTCTGCGCGGCACTGCACTGCGCCTGTCACCCTGAGTTATTAGTAGTTGAAACTCGTCATGCCCAGTAATATCGCTAGTAACTTTGCCCTTCAGACCGGAACACAGTAATGTTTGCACATTACTTCTTGGCGGATGAATAACTGGCAAAGGTGTGATACTTCCCCAGGCGGCCCTCTAAAGAGGCCTACATCTACAAAAACCTAAAGTTTTCTAAAAAAAAATTGGGAAAAGAACACAATCAATGAACATCCCATAATTTTTCTGGAAATATTAAATTACACAACGAACATTGCCATTTCATCAAATATTTAATTGGGTGTGGTGTGGGTAATGTTAATGTATGTAAGGTTTTTTTTTTAAATAGAAGTGTTGATTATTGGCAAATTTTTGTTCTGCGAAGTATTAACGTGTTTTTGTGTATTTTGTTTATTTTATAGCAGTAATAAGTAAGGAAGTAATCAAAGAATATAAGTAATTATCTTTCACATACTTTTACATACATTATTGTTTTGTATTTCACTCAACACGTATTAAATGTCTGCACAAGTGTATAAAATAAGCCAAATTTCAGTAAACAGTAGATTTTTAACATGTCTGAAAAAGTTTCGGTTTCGGTTTCGGTTTCGGCCGAAACTGAAATAGATACCGAAGGTTCGTTTTCGGTTTCGGTTTCGGCTGAAAATCGTGTTTCGGTCGGACACTAATATCAACATTAAAAATCTTTTACGTTTTAAATAAAATAGATTGACTTGGCTACTACGAGTACATACATACATACATTCACGCCTTTTCCCGAAGGGGTAGGCAGTACCCAGGACTCAGTCCGATAGTAGATACACCCACATTTCGGCAGTATGTTATTGGTCCCATGTAATAGGGAGCTACTAGTAGACTTTATTTTACGTAATTACATGTAGTCTTTTTATATCTTTAAAATGTGGGTACGTGTAAGCGAGAGGGCGAATTAGGTTTGCAACACGTCTTAAGAGGTCATGAGGGGTGATTTTTCAACTTCCAGTGGTCAGATCGATTCGAAATTTGGTATCCTGTCACTTCAACAATATTGCAATGACATGGTAACCTATTACCGAGCATGCCGTGGAGTTACCGGCTTTAGAATAGTACTCCACCCTCTCTACCCGTGGTTGCCGTAAGAGCCGGCTAAGGGTTAACAGATCCAGAGGACGGACAGCAGCGTCCTCTGCAAAAAAAAAACCATCGAACTGCGCTCGACAACCCGCCTGCCAAGCGTGTCGAGTGTTGGCAAAACCCCCCTTTATGGGGTAGGCCTATGTTCAGTAGTGGATTACCAACGGCTGAGATGATGGTAACCTAGACCTGATGCAAATGTCTATTCCCAGACGTCACCACCCGACTCCGGCACCACTGGTGGCAATTGCATCAGGTTCACATGGGCCAGCCAATAATATCGGTGTTTGGGCTCATTGTTGTCGCCTTAAAGTATATGTTTCAAATAGATGGTGGAGAGTATCATGATGGAGAGATAAGAATCGGAGGAGGGTCTTTATAGGGTTCCGTACTGTACCGTCTGTCTGTCTGTCAAGACACTTTTTAACGGGAACGCGTGGAGGTATCAAGTTGAAATTGATATCAACTGCTCTGATCTGCGGTCCCTTGTGGCTATAAAAAAATTATACTTCTAAGTTAACCCAATCGAAATTTAAGGTCATTTTACTGAATATTTCCATCCTTACCGCGGGGGGCAATAAATAGTTTCTTGGCCATAAGCATTAGCATGGTTGCCTAGAAGAGATCGCTCTGAGCGATAAGGCCGCCAATTGTTACACATTTTCTAGTTTTCATATTTGATTTTATTGTTTTTGTACTAGTTGTGATACCAATAAAGAGATTTCTATTCTATTCTATTCTATTAGACAATTAATGATTCCCACAAATCAATATTCTCGGTGGCGTAGAGAGCACATGCTCGACTGCCAATCAAGAAAAATCAAGTGTTAAATATTGGGTATTTCCATTAGGAATTATCTCATTAACTGCCTGGAGTCTGGAACTGTGCCCGGTAGATGGCAATAGGCTCGCCCCCTATTACATAACATACATTCACGCCTTTTTCCCGAAGGGGTAGGCAGAGGTGTACCCGCAGGACTCAATCCCATAGTAGATACCCCCACATTTCGCCAGTATGTTATTGGTTCCATGTACATGGGACCCCCCCAATTAACTGGGACCAATAACATACTGGCGAAATGTGGGTATAAGATATACTATACTATAAGACTGAGTCCTGGGTACACCTCTGCCTACCCCTTCGGGAAAAAAGGCGTGAATGTATGTTATGTTACAAATCAAATCTCTTAAATTTTGGGGCGGCATAAATATTAATGAAGTCTATTTTTATGTTTAAAATACTAAATTCCGCCGCATACTGCATACTAATTTTCATTGATATTAATAATTTTGGGAATGAATACACTGATTTTCGAAATGGATAATTTATTCCAAGGAATAAATTATCCATTCGAAAATCAGTGTATTCATCTTCTTAAATCTTGATTTTAGGATTTTTTAAGTAAATTAATTAATATGGCGATTGGCGCTTCTCAAACTTTCTAATAACACAAGTTTTCTTAATTTATATATTTTTAGGGTTCCGTACCTCAAAAGGAAAAAAGGAACCCTTATAGGATCACTTTATTGTCCGTCGGTCTGTCTGTCTGCCCGGGTGATTAAGTCGAATTTGATATCAACTACTCAGATCTGCGATCCCTTGTGGCTGTACAAAAATCATATTTCTAAGTCAACGCAATCAAAATTTATAGCCATTTTATTGCTTATTTCCATACTTTGCGCAAGAAACTAATAGATAGCGCTGTATGTTCTTGGTATCTAGGTATGGAACCCTACACTATATAATATGCGTATGCCTTACCAATTTATTTTTTATAGATTTTGTAGGCTTTCAGAAGTGAAGTGTAGTTTCTACCTTTCACATAAGATAACCCGTAACCCGAAGATTAGGCAGAGGTACCTAGCCCCACGCCCAGGACTCAGTCCCATAGTAGGTACACCCATTCTTCGCCAGTTATGTTTTTAGTCCCATGTAATAGAGGTCGTCCCAGGTCAGGTAAATGGCATTACAGCGAGCATATTGCCATCTGAATAAATATATTTGATTTTTAAAATTTTACAATATCAAAATATTGTATGTTTGGTAATTGGACCTTCACCTTGAAGCCTGGTGTAGAGTTCATAAGCTTCCCAAATAACGCTACATTTTCAAAATGCAGACCAATGTTATACGCATAACTGGTTATGTCAAACACTATTAGCATGTCACATAAACATTTTCAAAAAAACAAGCCTGTTAAATTATTCATTAAATTATTTTTGAAGTGCCTATTTATAGCTCACTGGTATTTCAAAATGTATTTTTGGATACTTACCGCTATATTTATAGCTTAGTTGTTTGAGGTGTTTGAACTCATTTCAGGTTGTAGAACGAGAACACTATTTTGAGTTTGGATTGGTCTGGTTTTTAATTAGTTCTGTTATAATGCTTGTTTTTGAAATACCCAATTTTTTTGTCTTCTACGTGTCAGTGGTGAGAGTTACCCGGTCGTCCGATGTTCTTACTTTTTAGGCGTACCCAAAGGGTGCCGAAGGAACCCAATTATAAAGCCTCAGCTGTCCATATGTGTTTTTAAGCTACTATCAAACCTAAATACTTCTAATAAATTTAATTTTATACATAATAAATTCATAAATTTTAATATTGAATATTTACCTAATAATGTAATGAAATACTATATTGACAATTACTACGTACGCCTAGAAATTTAAATATTTGCACGACAGATAACATGTCAAATACGGAATTAACCATGTATTATATTTATAAGAACTTATATCGTACCTGTATTTATGCAGAAAAAGGTTTGGTAGATGAATAGAGGTGAGAACTTTACAATATTATAATATATTGGGTAGGAACCCTTCAAGTGCGAGTCCCATTCGCATTTGTCCAATTTTATTTTATTAAGCACTGAAACGAATAACCTATCAATCCTATTAAATATATTCCCCTGTTTTCTTCTTGTATCCCATTTTTTTTTAGAGTGTACCATTGAATTTTGACAGATCATTGTTCCGACCAACTTAAAGAAAAATGGTTCGACAAGTCATTGCTTCGACTGGACATAATATATTCGACAAGCATTATTTCGACAGAATACATTGCGACAGCACACACCTTTGAAAGACCACTACTTCGACAGACCCTGCGTCGACGTGCACTTGTTCGGCAGATAATTATTTCGACAGACATGTGTCCTTCGTTTTATCCTGATATTTTGAAGATGAAAAAGACTATGTCTTCTATTTTATTTTCTTTAATAGACTTCATTTTTTTCTAGCAAATGTCTAAAAATTAGGATTTTATTTTCAATGACTAGAAAAAATTTAGAGCATATAGGTACAGAAAATAAAATGATAGAGACTATATAGTTTACTTCATCTTCAAAATATCAGGATGAAAAAAAATATCGGTTTGTGATACTACTAGAAGATAACAGAATATGATCCAAAAGGTTATTTACGGTAATTAACATTATAAAGGACCTCTTAGCAGTTTGACACAATCCTATGGAAAATTTACGAAATCGATGTTTTGTATTCCCGTGTTTCCTCCGAGAATAATTGATTTTGCCATAAATTTATATTTTGAAAATTACAAGGTGAATGAGGCTATCTCCCTGTTATTTTATTTTTGTTCCTTAACTCTTCATTTATTTCAAGTGAACGTCTATTTACGCGAGTATAACTGGGACAGTTTTTCATGTTTTTAAAGGGTCATACTTCATTTAACACTGAAGACCTAGATTTTATAAAAAAAACCATTGCTCTTATGCAGTTATCTAGGGAGGAAAGACGGGAATATGTTTGTATAGAAAAATCACCCCTCATGTAACCTCTTAAAAAATATAATAAATAAATTTATTAAATAGGTTAATAGTATTTGGAGGAAACTGGGCAATACAACACTGTGAATAGATCGATCACTAATTGTGTAAAAATAAATTGTTAAGGCATACATACGTATATGTTATTTTTTAACAGCCACAAGGGACCGCAGATCTCAGTAGTTGATATCAATTTAAAAAAATATTTACTAGAAATATTAGAATACGCCAAAAACTTTCTCTTTACATTTGTAAATAAAACAATGACTTAAAAATTTAATGATTGGAAGATATTATGGCCTACCTCGAAGTATAGAGCCAATGTTCATTATATAAATTTATATCTTAAGATCTACTCCCTCGATTGGTCACAAAAATACAGGATGTTACATACATACATACATACATACAGTCACGCCTTGTTCCCGTTGGGGTAGACAGAGACTATTTCTTGCTACGATCCTGACATACATACAACTTTTACTTCTTCCACTTTCATCACATTCTTCATGAATGCTCGTCGGTTGTTGGTACTTTTGACTTGGCCTTTCCTTAAGATAACATCAACTTGTTCATGAAAGGTATGAAAGGTAGGTCGACCCCTACCGACTTGACCATTCACACTAGCCTTATAAATCTCCTTTGTCAATCTCCTTTCGTCCATCCTCTCCACACACAGGATGTTAATTTTCTATATTTGATGCCTTCGATTCCTGGCTGTGGCTTTTAAAATAATTTTTAAAATGCAGTTTTTTTTATGTGGCCTAGAGAAGTATTTTGACCACAATAACACACCATTGACAATTGACAGCCTCGTTGGCTCGGACGGTAGTAACTCTGCTTTCTGTGCTGCAGGCCTCGGGTTAGATCCCCGGCCAGGTCAAACATTTGTGTGCATGAACATGTCTGTTTGATCTGTGTCTGGGTGTTATAAGCTTATATAAGTATGTATATCAGTCCTCTGGTTACCATAGTACAGGCTTCTAGCCTAGTTTGGGACCAGATGACCGTGTGTGGAAGTTGTCTCATATTATTATTATTATTATTAATATTAAAATAGGACTGACAAGCAACGAAGTATTTTTAGTTGATTAATCGTTTTTCTCTGACAAAATGTACACTCTGATCTCACTCTGATCTCTTAGGCACGCTTTCTTGTTATTACAACGGTATCTTACCCTTACTGACTCGTCTCAATAACTGGCCCTGTATTTGATCGGATTGACGTATGATACTGCGGATTCATTTTCGTCATGTAAAAAGTACATACATACATACATACAGTCACGCCTTGTTCCCGGTGGGGTAGGCAGAGACTATTTCCCTCCACTTGCTACGATCCTGACATACAACTTTCGCTTCGTTCACTTTCATGACATTTTTCATACATGCTCGTCGGTTGTAGGTACTTTTGACTTGGCCTTTCCTAAGAACAACGTCAACTTGGTCATGAAAAGTACGCCTAGGTCGACCGCTACCGACTTGACCATTCACACTAGCCTTATAAATCTCTTTTGTTAATCTCCTTTCATCCATCCTCTCCACATGTCCGAACCACCTCAGCATCCCTTTCTCTATCTTAGTCACTACATCTTCTACCACGCCACAGCGTTCCCTTATCGCACTATTCCTCATTTTGTCCATCAAGGTCACTCCAATCATGCTTCGCAGACTTCTCATCTCCACAGCATTAATCTTACTTTCATGCTTCTTCTGCCAGACCCAACATTCACTACCATACGTAAGTGTAGGGATCAGTACCCCTCTATGGACAGCCAGCCGTGCCTTTTTAGACACTTTCTGACTGTTCATAAAGGTATGCAACGCCCCATTCACTTGATTTCCTGCCAAAACTCTTCGTTCAATATCACAGTCATACTTTCCATCCCTTGTAAACTTAGAACCCAAATATACAAACTCTTTCACTTGTTCCACTTTTTCTCCACCAATCAGAATATTGCAAACTGTCATACTCTCTTCTCTTTCAAAAACCATAACTTTCGTCTTGCTTACATTCACTTTCATTCCTTTGCTTGTTAAAGCAGCATTCGTTATATCAACCATCGCTTGCAACTCCTTCTCCGACGATGCCAATATGACCTGATCATCAGCGTATAGGAGGCATTTGACGGTCAATCCATTCATTCTTAACCCGTACGTACTTTCTTTCAAATCTTTCAGACAATTGTCTATGAATACGTTGAACAGCCACGGTGAAGCTACACATCCTTGTCTAACACCTTTTTCGATGTTAAACCAGTCTGTGTAAGCTCCGTCTACCCTGACACAAGCACTGGAACCCTCGTAGAGTGATTTCAGTGCTCGTATCGAGTTGCTGCTCACTCCATACATAGACAATGTTGACCACAGTTCATTCCTCGCCACTCTGTCGTAGGCCTTTTCCAAATCCACGAATGCGCAATAGACCTTTTGGCTATGAGCCAAGAATTTTTCGGCTATGCTTCGTAAGGAAAAGATCTGATCCATGCATCCCATTCCTTTCCTAAATCCCGCTTGCACATCCCAAATCTTATCTTCAGTTTCATTCGTCACTCTTTTTATCAAAATCTTTGCATACATTTTGCCAACAATGCTTAATAAGCTAATGCCTCGGTAGTTTTTACAGTCATGCTGTGACCCTTTTCCTTTATATAACGGTACGATAACGGCCTTGCACCAGTCTCCTGGTACTCTGCCGCTCCTCCAGCAAAGGTTGAAAAGGCGGTACAGCTGACTAGCTACCACACCCTGTCCAGCTTTAAGCATCTCGGCAGAAACTCTATCATACCCTGCAGCCTTACCCGTTTTCATACTTTTCAGCGCTTCCACAATCTCTGTCATGCTAATATCACTTTCATCATCACTCTCATTTATTTCCCCGGATGGGGTTTGCACTTGCGAATTCTCCTTTTCAAATAAACTCTCAAAATATTGCTTCCATCTCTTTAACACGCTTTCCTCTCCATTCAGAATACTACCATCCTGGTTTCTGATTTTGTTCAGCTGTGAGGCCGTAATTTTTCCTCTAGCTGATCTTACGGACTTCCAAAAGAACTTAATGTTGTTCTGAAAGTCATCAGATAACCTCCTGTCAAATTCATCTCTTTTTTGCTCTTTCGTTCTTCTCGCAACCTCGTTTGCCACATCCTTCAATCTTTTATACTCGTTTTTTGCCATGTTTACATCATCATTCGTTGCCTTCTGCATTCTTTGATTAGCTTTTGTAGCCAACCAATCTTTCCAAGCTTTCTTCTTCTCAGACGCTGCTTTTTGAACTTCCACACAAACCTTTCGTATTTTACACCCTTTCTTTCTCTTGTAAAAAGTAAATTAAACATATAACATACATTCACGCCTTTTTCCCAAAGGGGTAGGCAGAGGTGTACCCAGGACTCAGTCCCATAGTAGTTACATAGTTCCCATAGTAATAGGGGGCGAGCCTATTGCCATCTACCGGGTACAATTAAACATATATATAAAATGTACTCATTATAGTAATATTACGACCCTTTTTAGTCGCACCTTTATATTTTTGTAGCTTAACTCATTCAATGACACTGACCGCCTAGCGGGTTCTTCAAAATGTTCACGAGATGCCAGTGACTCGCATAGCGGGTTCACCTATTTACGTTTACAGTGCAAGTCACCCGCCTAGCGGGTTCTTCAAAATGTTCACGAGATGCCAGTGACTCGCATAGCGGGTTCACCTATTTACGTTTGCAGTGCCAGTGACCCGCCTAGCGGGTTCTTCAAAATGTTCACGAGATGCCAGTGACTCGCTTAGCGGGTTCACCACGTTTGCAGTGCCAGTCACCCGCCTAGCGGGTTCATAACAAAATGTAGACGGCATCCGAGCATTACTATATACTATATAGTTTACGAACATACCATGTAATTAGTTAGATATATTGTACTGTACTCTTTATTGAAATAAATAAATAAAATAGAATAAAAAAATAAACTGAAAATATAGTGGCAGTGAATGTGTTAATAAGAGAATCTTTAACAGTACCATTAGAATGTTTTGATTTTTAGGCAACGACTACCTGTAAGCCTGCAGAATAAACACAAATTATACAGCCAGCTTCAAATAATAAAGAACAGGAAGAAGATAAAACAAAACCCGGTGTTGAATCACAATAGCATTGCTAAAACCAAGAAAATATAGATAAACAGAGAGCAAAACCTTCTCAGGAAGCTATGAAAAATAAGATTACTCGAAAAAAAACTGAATGCTTTGTATTCTGTCAGAGATTGATAAACGAAAGCCGAAGTTGATAAACAGATCATTAAGTTGCGCGAGGAATTAAAAACAGCGCTTGAACGATGGGTACCTCATGAATTGAGTGAATCGAACTTGCAAACACGTGTCGACTACTGTGTTACTTTGCTCAAACGACACAATAATGAAGGGATTTTAAATCGAATCATTACTTGTGATGAAAAAAGGATACTGTATGATAATCGGAAGCGCTCGTCGCAATGGCTGAACCCTGGAGACCCAGCCAAATCCTGCCCTAAACGAAAATTGACTCAGAAAAAGTTACTTGTGAGTGTTTGGTGGACTAGCGCAGGTGTCGTTCACTACAGCTTTCTAAAATCTGGTCAAACGATTACGGCAGATATCTATTGTCAGCAACTGCAAACCATGAAGGAAGAACTAGCTGCTAAACAACCGAGATTGGTCAATCGCTCTAGGCCACTGCTGCTTCACGACGCAAGACCACACACTGCACAACAAACAACCACTAAGTTAGATGAGCTACAATTGGAATGTCTGCAACATCCACCATACTCCCCGGACCTTACTCCAACAGATTACCATTTTTCCGGAATTTGGACAACTTCTTACAAGGAAAAATATTCAACTCCGATGCGGCAGTCCAAATCCAAACCGCCTTCGAAGGGTTTATTGATTCTCGCCCCCATGGTTTTTTTAGGAAAGTGATCAATGAACTACCTATGAGATGGCAAAAATGCATAGATAACAACGGTGCATACTTTGATGAATTAAATATATTTTACAAAAAAAAATTGACTTTATTCCTCCCGTACAAAACGCCAATTTCATATGTAAGGACCCAATATTTATATTATGTCTCGTATCTCCGAGTGCCTGTCGGCAAAGGTCTCCTCTAGCTCACGCCAGTGTTTTCTTTCTAGTGCAGCCCTTTGCCAGAATGGTCCACCTATTTGTTTAATTTCATCTTCCCATCTTGTAACTGGTCTTCCCCTACTTATTTTCCCGTCTCTGGGGTACAAATTTGTGACTACCTTGCTCCATTTTTCCTTTTTGTCGCGAATCATATGTCCTGTCCAACTACATTTTTTTCCATCTATTTTTTCGAGTATATCTGTTATGTTTGTTTTGTTTCTAATTATTTTGTTATTTATTTTGTCCAACTTCTTGATATTTAAAAAGGGACATAGTTTACTTCAACTTTAAAATATCAGTATATAAATATATCAAATAGGTTTACTGTATTCGGAGGAAACAGGTCAAAAATTTAGTAGTATTTTCCATAGGATTGGGTCAAATGCTATGAGGTCCTGTATCTATCGTTATCGTGGAGGTGTGTATATATATGTTATCTATCTATCTATCCTGTTAATAGGTAAAATAAAATAAGGAAGTAAAAAGTCAAAAATAAACACAGAAAAATAATGATAATATCTATTTACATAAAAGCCGGCAGGTAGGATTGGATACCTATAAACCTATGTATATTATTTATTGAAAGTAGGTAATAGATTTTCATCAAATTAATAGAGACGGCATAATAATGAACCAGATCTTGTTTCGGTAAGCCAATAACACAGTTTTTATTAATACATAATGTAACATTTAATTTATAAGAAGAATAATGAATAAATCTTCATAATATTTAATATTTTTTTTCTAATGTTGCACGATTGTTATTGAATTGACGGGATGCACCCGCGTAGTCTTCGTTCCCGTGGGTATATCGGAATAAAAAGAACTTTTTATTTTATTTATTTCTGGGTCAAACATTTGTGTGCATGAACATGTCTGTTTGATCTGTGTCTGGTTGTTATAAGCATATCATAGTATGTATAGTATGTATATCAATCACCTGGTTACCATAGTACAGGTTTCTAGCCTAGTTTGGGACCAGATGACCGTGTGTGGAACTTGTCCATATTTATTTTTATTTATTCCGAATTTCAGCCCAATCGGTTCAATAGTTTTGGCGTGAAAGAGTAACAAACATCCATCCATCCATCCAACCATAAAATTTGGTTTGTAAGTAGGAACCAGGAACACATTCTTTATATCTCGATATTCCCGCGGGACCGCAGACAACGCGGGTGAAACCGCGGGTCGCATCAAGTAGAAAATAGGTCTATTAGTTAAGGAGCTACGTTGCCAGACAGACAGACACATGTAATGCTTATAACACCCTCCTTTCACGGTCGGAGATTAAAAATAAGTTGATCAAAATTTCAAATAATACTATCGAACAAAATATTGACTCATACAAGATAACAGTCGGCCCTCTGACCGCTATTTATCATTTCGAAAATGTAACGTAACCAGCGATAGGCTGCTATCGATTATTTTTATTTTCAAACTCGAAAAATAATGCGTTTTAAAAATTTTCCATAGTTTGCTCGCAACTTACTTCTCGGTAATGTGATAAAGCATTTGATAAATTATATCAAAAGTCCTACATACTCGAAATTATTATTGGTAACACCTACTACCTATATTATGTTTTTCCTTGTTGGAACAATTGATATAAAGAAAATGGAAGATCGGGCACGTTCTCCCAGCGCTTACTCAACAAATGGGCGTGCAATTTGCTCAGTGACATATCATCATCTCAGCCGTTGGTAACCCACTACTGAACATAGGCCTCCCCCATAAAAGGGGGGTTTGCCAATACTCGACACGCTTGGCAGGCGGGCTGTCGAGCGCAGTTTTTATTGCAGAGGACGCTGCTGCCTCCTCTGGATCTGTTAACCCTTAGCCGGCTCTTACGGCAACCACGGGTAGAGAGGGTGTAAAGCCGGTAACTTCACGGCGGCATATAATGAACAACAAAGATAGAAAGACGTACCTAAGACCGAAGTGCGACCGAGACAATATTATTCGCTCGTACGACCTTACTTTACTGACGTATGTGAACCTAATGGGACCTAATTTGAGCTTGACCTTTTCGACAAGCCAGTTATCTCCCCTTTTCTTTATATCAATTGTTGGAATGCAATAACGTTTTTATTTTAAGGATTTTGTTTTATGTACTGTTGAGTTAATTTTTGACTAGGTACTTCGATGGCGTGGTGGGCGCAAACTCGACTGCTGATCATGAGGTCCCGGGCTCGATCCCCAGGTCAGGCAGTGTTATAAATTTTGGATTTTTCCATTAGGAATTATCTCAATAACTTCTTATAAAATAAAATGGAATTCAAATAACAATTATTAAAAACTGAAAATAACTTGTACAGAGTTGTATTATGATTGAACAGAACTGATCGATGATTGTTATACCAATAAACCAATAATTCAACAGTCCATAAAAATAATTCGTGCCGTTTTGGAACGGAACGCAATCAATATGCATAATAGCAAAATTTCAAAACTCCGCGCAACACAATCGATTCAAAATACTTGTCTACTCATGCAAAACCGACCGACGGTTTCTATCTACTCATTTCAAACGCAATTACTTTGTCTAATGGAAATTAACAGAATACATATAATAGCGAGTGATGACCAATACATATCTACTCGAAAATCTTTTAGGAATTAACATATTTTTCAAAGTCAAATAACTTTTTTCCCCCCAAGTCTTACAAAAAATACTTAATTCTTAATATCTAGATGATTTTATTTTAAGAGATCTTTCTTTGATACAATTTACGTTCTAATTTAAATAAATAACAATAAAAATATTAAAAATTAAAATTTAAAACTAGACTTAAAAACAAACTATAAATAAAATATTTCACCAAAATCGTCGTCGATTGGTAGCGTGCCCAGAAGGCTGGCAGCATTGTATGGCAATGCTGATCCACTGTGCTATAGATATGAGCCAGCCCTCTGGTCACGTGTCAGCTCCACCAATCTCCGGCTGCACTCTTTAAAGACCCTATGAGCGCTTTCCCTCCAGGGTCCTAGTCTCAACCCCAAACGGCTCAAATATACATACTTTATTTATATTAGTATATTTGCGCCGTTTGAGAGACTCAGCCGAATTGTCGGTAGAGCCAGCCTTTAACTGCGGTGCCACGAAGGTGGGACTGCGCCAGTGTCGGCACACGTCGCGTCCCAAACTAGGGGCCGTCTCATCCTTCATGGCACGAGAGTTAAATTGTACATTCTTTTAGGAATTTGACACAATCCTATGAAAAAAAGAATATGAATAAAGAAAATCACCTACGAGCGGGATTTGAACCCACAGCTTCCGCTCCAATAGGTATGGGGGAATTCTGCCAATTGAGCTACCGTGGAGGTATTTGTCATCGGCGAATTTTTTCTATCCCATCTACCTAACGCCTATTGGAGTTCAAATCCCGATCGGCGGTTTTACCCGCGTTGTCATCATTCCCGTGGGAATATCGGGGGAAAAAAGTACCGCATATGTTATTTCTGGGTCTAAGCTACCAACATACCAAATTTCAGCCTAAACGGTTCAGTAGTTTTGACGTGAAAGAGTAACAAATATCCATCCACCCATCCATCCATCCATCCTCACAAACTTTCGCATTTATTATATCAGTATGATTATGTATAACATTGTGACGTCACTACAGGTCACGAGCTCGTTCGGGTACTATCGGCGTGTTTTACGTACAGGATAATTTTTTTTTTAAATTTGATATAAGTTTGTAATTATAGCGAATAAAAACTAAAAATAATTTTGGTACGTATCGTATAGATGATCCTTCCAATTATGCCAAAAAAAATAATTATAATACTCAATTGGTGCCCACCACGCGGATTGGTGTGGAAGGTGTGGGTTCAAATCCCGCTCGAGGCTGAAAGTTTTCTACCCATACCCATATTGTATTTCAAGCGAATCAAGACCGCTCAGTCTATATAATATTTTGTTGATGTTTGAAATTTTTTTTTTTTTTTATCTGGCATAGTGCCTTTATTGAAAAAAGACTAAACAATAGAGCTACCTACTTACTATCTACTCTAACTAAATACACTATATCATAATTGATGTTATATTATAATGTCATTAAAATATATATACTGCCTCGGTGGCGTAGAGGGCGCATGCTCGACTGCCAATCAAGAGGTCCCGGGTTCGATCCCCAGGTCAGGCATAGTGTTAAATATTGGATTTTTCCATTAGGAATTATCTCAATAACTGCCTGGAGTCTGGAACTGTGTCCGGTAGATGGCAATAGGCTCGCCCCCTATTACATGGGACCAATAACATACTGGCGAAATGTGGGTGTATCTACTATGGGACTGAGTCCTGGGTACACCTCTGCCTACCCCTTCGGGAAAAAGGCGTGAATGTATGTTATGTTTTAAAATATATAGGTAGTATTCATTTGAGGAAGAGCAAAACAGTGCGTTCATATTCATTTTACCTCTATCTGTGCTAGAAACTATTGAAAATAGACTAGAAAAATGTAATATCTCTCAACAGCATTGCTCAAGATGCAGTTACCTGCAATAGTTAGTTGTTAGTTTTTGTGCACCGCCGAGAAAAATGAAAGTTGCCCGTGTCGCATAGGAAACCGACGTTGCGACACCTGAGTACTTGATCTTTAGAGATTGTCGGAAAATATCTATTTGGGTAAATAATAGAGAAATCTATCATATTCATAATTGAAGAGACCGACAAATGTATAAAATGGTGACGCAGTCTAACGTGTTACCAGAAAGGTGAAGTCATATTTAATGGGGTGTACAAAAATTTATAGTAATACTAGCTGTGACCCGCGGTTTCACCCGCGTAGTCTTCGTTCCCGTGGGAATATCGGGATAAAAAGTACCCTATGTGTTATTCCAGGGTCTAAGCTACTTACGTACCAAATTTCAGCCCAATCGGTTCAGTAGTTTTGGCGTGAAAGAGTAACAAACATCCATACATACATCCATACTTACAAACTTTCGCCTTTATAATAGTATATATATATATATAGGATCAATCCGTCAACCTATATACAACATGGAAAAGAAAGTATTGACCAAACCTCCCCCTAATGGGGAGGCCAGTTTCCAGCAGTGGACTATACGGTTATGAATAGATCACGTCGGGGTCACCAATATACGGTTATGAATAGAATAGGTGGATGGTCATTCACTAATATATAGTATAGTATAGATAGACCATAGTCCAGTGTGTCCTGCCTATAATAATGTCCTTTAATTAACACAGGGGTAAGACACAAATCCGTATTATTTAATCTCCGTTTATTCGCAATAGTAAATGCACCTGCCTATGCGGGGGGGGGGGGAGGGGGGCAGAGTGCGACTGCTTCATATTATAATATAATTCATTGCAACTGCATCGACAACTATTATACAAACTGTGTCCCTACATGGACTTCCAATGGCTGAGATGATGAACGTATGGACGTGTTTAAAAATTACACATTTTTATATGTATATGTTTACATGTAATAATTATAGTTTTGATAACTTTATAAATTTACACAGCGCACGCCAATAAAACTCTCAGTCGGTAAATAACTTTTTCCTTCGAAATGCTAAGTCATATTTCAGCCAATTTTTAAAATAAAACTGAATTAAGCTAATAAACCTGCCTCTTGAACCACTCCTTCCATTAGTGAAAACCGCATCAAAACCCGTTGCTTGGTTTAGGAGTTAGCAGGGCTGCGGATGATTGGTTCGGCGTGCCCGCAGCCCCGACACATGGCGTGCCGCAGGATGGCGCCCAGGTTTTTTAGTGGGTATTTCACCAGACTACCCTGTGGCGAGTCCCACATAAGCCCTCCCACTCCCCCAAATGAGAGCGGTAATGCGTCTATGCATATTCCTGGGTAAAAAAAAAAAGAGTAATCAGATAGAACAGTCCATTGAAATGTTACATGAGCTTTACATTTTTTAGAGGACGCAATTTTATTTTTGGGACATGTGTGAGGGGGTCAATAGAAGCCCAAGTTTGTGGGGTTGCCGCTCTTGTCCCCCGGCCGCCATCTTGGAAAAACGGGTGCAAACATCTTTTTCGCGATATCTCGGAAACTATGCGTCCTACAAAAAATTCGTAAAGACATAATTTGTAGCAAATCGCTTTGCCTACAAATATGTTCATATGACTTTTTGCCCCAAATTTAAAACTAAAGAAGTTATAAGCAAAAACTGAGAAAATTTCTATAAAAATGTTCTTTTTTGCTCTATAACTTTTTTTATACATTTAGAAAGGAAAGAAAAAAAAGAGAAAGAAGTTAGAAAGGAACTTTCCTTTCTTTTATCCTGTAATAAGTTTATATCCTGTGTAGGCATGGCGGTCTGTGTGGCTTTTCGCTATAAACAAAAAACTACTGAATTTCATACGATTTTTCACTTTTGACCATGAAGAAATTCGCAGACCTTTACACCACGGACGGAACCGCTTAGAAGTTGGTACATTTTAGTACTTTCTTTCCACTTTCAACTTTCGCAAACCGGATTGTAAAATTCATTGAAACCTCTACTATTTACGTCTCTTTCACTGCCATAGAAAAAGAAAGATAATAATTGTATGGGTGAAATGACCTGAACTAAATGTTTTTTTTTTATTTTTTTATATTTATTTAATATCAATAATTTGAATTTATACTCTAACAGAACGGGTTACCCCAATTACACTGCTCGAGTCAATTCATATGGGTTAATGTGGACTCCTACGCAGCCTCCGACATGAGCTAACGGCTGCCCCCTACATATATTATAGGAAACAGCCGCGACCTACAGTTTAACGTGCCATCCGAAACACGGTAGCGCACAGGCGAAGAGTCCACATGGTGCACATGTCCTAATGACAGAAAATTTATATATAACATAACATAATATAGTAGACGATTATTTAAGAAAATCATCATACCCTTTATATATATTTAAAGTGGCCCGCCCCGGCTTCGCACGGGTAGAAGTAGGTATAGTGAACGTTTTAACAGGTGTAAATTCGTGATAGGTACAATGTATTTTTATAGATATAACCTTAATGGTTTACGCAGCGCACGCAAATTAATGACTATTTCTGTTACAGTGATCAAACCTTAATACATGCAATGTATACATTTTCCGCGGGCTATTTTGAAGATATATAAGTACCTACTACCTACTACAAACACCTAGTACATTATTTCTACCACCAATAGTTTTCATACCGCATAAAAATAATGACTTCTTCGATTATTGTGACTAAACCAAAACAGACGCACATTACAGCGTTATAGGTCGCGTCACGGTTTAATAGCGCTGACTTTGAATGCGCAGAAATCGATTTCTAGGTCTGTTAGGACTTTTTAGACCACTACACCTGGGCAAATACCCCCTCCCACTTTTGCCGAGCGTTATTAAACCGTGACGCGACTTGTGCCTACCGTCTGTTTATATTTTGTGGTCTACCGTCCTTTAGCCGCACGCCTTGGGAACCTTGTGCCATAGCTGAAAACCGCTGAAGTGTAACGTCGGCTCGATTGAAACGGGGAGCGGCCTGACCTTTGTTGACGGACGTTATTACTTTTTATCACAATATGATTGTAAACAGAAGTCCGGCTTCATACACAAATACTACGAATACTTAGGCTATCGAACATGGTACGGCCACCACGAACTTGGTGCGCCTCCACATCATGTTCGCATGACTGGCGCGCTGTCCGGCGAACAATATTACACTACTGAACATACGTAGACCTCCCCCATAAAGGGGGGTTTTGCTAATACTCGACACGCTTGGCAGGCGGGTTGTCGAGTGCAGTTCGATGGTTTTTTGCAGCCTGTTCTCTGGATCTGTTAACCCTTAGCCGACTCTTACGGCAACTACGGGTAGAAAGGGTGGAGCACTATTCTTAAGCCGGTAACTACACAGCTAATTACTGTTACTTGGTACCGTGGTATGGTCGCTTGCATATCAAAGCGTTCGATCGTGTGGCGAGAACACCGTACCGAACGGTACGGTTCGTTGTATATCTGTGATGGCCCGAACGCATAGGGCCGGTAAATCCAATTGGAAACAGTTGCTTGCCGTGACAAACGCGGTGAGAAATTCCTTACTTAGTACAGTACCTTACACGAGTATTATTCTTAAATACGGGTGTTAGCTTCCTAAGAATTATTATAATAATAGAAGACGTGGAACTTCAGGGAACAGCGAATCCCCTGGAGCCGAATGCGTATAATCAACAATTCCGTAGATAGATTCGTCAATTAAGTATTTGAAAAAAAAAATCGTTTTTTTTTAATTATTGTGAAAGTTTAATGAAAATCATGTTATTCAAAAATCACTTGTAAAAATATATTTTTTAATAAATTTTTAATAATATTTTTTTTATAAGCAATTAACTATAAGCAATTCAAAATTGATAAAATTCCAATAAAGTCACTTGATCACGAACGCTTTACGAGTGGTCGCCATGATTGTGACGTCATTATGTTATAATTATGTATGGTACTCCATAAAATTGTGACTACAGATCACGAACTCGTTCCGATACTATCGGCGTGTTTTCGATACTGGATTAAAAATTATTTTTTATTTGATATAACTTTATTATAATAGCGATTAAAAAATTCTAAAAATAGTTTTGTTACGTAACTTATGTATAAAATATAATATAATAAATATATATATAATAAAAAGGTTTATTATTCTGTAATATCTTTATTATTTCTATATTATATATAGTATATTTGGGTTCTAAGTTTACAAGGGATGGAAAGTATGACTGTGATATTGAACGAAGAGTTTTGGCAGGAAATCAAGTGAATGGGGCGTTGCATACCTTTATGAACAGTCAGAGAGTGTCTAAAAAGGCACGACTGGCTGTCCATAGAGGGGTACTGATCCCTACACTTACGTATGGTAGTGAATGTTGGGTTTGGCAGAAGAAGCATGAAAGTAAGATTAATGCTGTGGAGATGAGAAGCCTGCGAAGCATGACTGGAGTGACCTTGATGGAAAAATGAGGAATAATGCGATAAGGGAACGCTGTGGCGTGGTAGAAGATGTAGTGACAAAGATAGAGAAAGGAATGCTGAGGTGGTTTGGACATGTGGAGAGGATGGATGAAAGGAGATTAACAAAAGAGATTTATAAGGCTAGTGTGAATGGTCAAGTCGGTAGCGGTCGACCTAGGCGTACTTTTCATGAACAAATTGACGTTGTTCTTAGGAAAGGCCAAGTCAAAAGTACCTACAACCGACGAGCATGTATGAAAAATGTCATGAAAGTGAACGAAGCGAAAGTTGTATGTCAGGATCGTAGCAAGTGGAGGGAAATAGTCTCTGCCTACCCCACCGGGAATAGGGCGTGACTGTATGTATGTATGTATATTTCTTTCTAAATATTTTGTATTATTCTAAAAAGGATTGGGTCCCGGGGTCATGCAAAGTTTTTGTTTGACATACATACTTTTGTACTGCATTGCTTTTTTTGTGTGACGTGTATAGTTCGACACAAAAGAGTAGAAAATAATGGGGGCGCCACTGTCTTTTACAAGAGTAAAAACAATTTCATCAACACATAGGTACACTTTAAATTAGTTCCGTTTCTACTCTTTTGTGTCGAACTATAGTTTTAATATTACCAATAGATGATTTATGATTTGATTTACGATTTTTCGGCTTATTCCATTAGAATTATCTCTATCAGAGTCTGGAACTGATGGCAATAGGCTCGCCCCCTATTACAAGGGACCAATAACATCCTGGCGAAATGTGGGTGTACCTACTATGGGACTGAGTCCTGGGCATCTCTGCCTTCCCCTTTGGAAAAAAGCCGCGATTGTATGTTATGTTACAATTATAATTAATAATTCAAAATTTATAAACCATCTTGATCACTTGACTGCCTCGGTGGCGTAGTGGGCGCATGCTCGACTGCCAATCAAGATGTCCCGGGTTCGATCCCCAGGTCAGGCATAGTGTTAAATATTGGATTTTTCCATTAGGAATTATCTCAATAGCTGCCTGGAGTCTGGAACTGTGCCCGGTATATGGCAATAGGCTCGCCCCCTATTACATGGGACCAATAACATACTGGCGAAATGTGGGTGTATCTACTATGGGACTGAGTCCTAGGTACACCTCTGCCTACCCCTTCAGGAAAAAGGCGTGAATGTATGTTTTTATGTTTATCTTGATCACGTAAGCTTTAAAAACGTAAGCTTTAAAAACCGCATCAAAATCGATCCATTCGTTTAGTAATTATGATTGCACAGACTGACACACAGATAAGACGTCTAATTCGTCTATACTCTACACGACAGCGTGTCAGCTGAGTTCGCAAAGCAAAAAAAATGACAGTCGTAGTCATGGTTAAAATTACACGTACCGTTTTGGCCCACTTTTGATCGCCACATCATTTAATTTTTTTTTTTTTTTTATGATGAGTGACAAGACGAGCAAATCAGGTGCCTGATGGTAAGCATCATGATTGCCCATATCAGACACAGTGCCACCCAGTGTTTTAAAATTCAAAATTCTGCGCGGCACTACACTGCGCCTGTCACCCTGAGATATGAGTTGTTGAATCTCATCATGCCCAGTAATTTCGCTGGTAACATTGCCCTTCATACCGGAACACAGTAATGTTTGCACATTACTGCTTGGCGGATGAATAACTGGCAAAGGTGTGGTACTTCCCCATGCGGCCCCCTGCTAAAGAGGCCTACCACTACAAAAATTTTAATCATACATTAATAATAACACCCCTACATTTATCTGTCGGCGGATATAAATGGTGTAGTCAGTCTTCTAGCAACTTAAGTACCAATTTTAAAGTTTAATTACCTTATATACCTTAAATATATCGTCACAAAATTATATCAAAACAATATGAATAAAATTATCATAAATTATAACATGATATATCTACCTAATTTAAAATTTCATGTTTTTGACGTAAGCTTATATAAAATATCCAAATATAGACCTATCACCATGTTGTTATTATCAATATTTTATGTATGTTGGTTTCATATAGCTAGCTGTGCTCCGCAGTTTCACCGTTTTTCAACTGTACCAGCCCTAGAACGATGTAGCAACGCGGTGGGACAGCATATAAAAATTTACCGCGCCGCCGCGCGGCTTAGAGGGACAATCGTAAAAGCGACGAGCGGTGGGCAGGGACAGTATTAAAAGCGCGGTCCGCCGCGATGTCGCGGCGTTGGAATCGACGGAAAGGGAACAAATACCCTCGATAGGAGCAACGATACGACAGTCAGACACAGCCACGTCAAACTTATAACTCCCCTTCCTTCCGAACTTCTGTCAGAGTTTAATAAAACACACTGTACCTATAAGATGTTAAAGTCTAACTAGTAATACACTCCAGGTGACTAATAAGTAATGCTCTTGGACTAATGCTGATAGTCGCTTAAGGCGTTATAAATAATCCAACTAAATTTTAATTAATATTGATAAGATGTTGAAGACATAAGCTTACTTTTTACGATTCGTTAGGCAGCTAATGCAAAAGTTAAACGAATTGAATTAATGTGATGTCGGACATGTTTTAGACATTATTCAATTGTGATACAAGTTTACAGAAGACGGCCAAGTTGGTCTAGTGTTACTGCTGAGTAAGTCCATGGGATCGATTCCCAGGTTAGTCAAACTGTTTTGGATTTTTCCATTAGGAATTTCGGAATTTTTCAACAGCAGCGTGGTATGGATTTGTGCTCGGTTATTATTTTTTTATTTATTAAAATTCCTTGATGTGCTTACAGCGATACCAAAGCGCAGAACAACCTAGCTTAACATTAAATAATAACAGAATACGAAATGCTTAAAAAAATAACGAAACTAATAACTTACGAGTATAATCTAGTCTAATTATAAATCTATCTATTTTTGTAGTGGTAGGCCTCTTTTGCAGGAGGCCGCCTGGGGAAGTACCACACCTTTGGCAGTTATTCATCCGCCAAGCAGTAATGTGCAAACATTACTGTGTTCCGGTATGAAGGGCAATGTTACCAGCGAAATTACTAGGCATGATGAGATTCAACAACTCATATCTCAGGGTGACAGGCGCAGTGCAGTGCCGCGCAGAATTTTGAATTTTAAAACACTGGGTGGCACTGTGTCTGATATGGGCAATCATGATGCTTTCCATCACGCACCTGATTAGCTCGTCTTGTCACTCACTATCATAAAAAAAAACAATCTAATACAGTAACTCAAAAATGAATTGAGTTGCATATGGAATATATCCACTTCTGGCGCTCGAGCAGTTAATGTGTTGAGCAGTTTAATAGCTTGTGCTATGGGAGCATAGTGCGATGTTTTGGTCAACGCAGGCGGACCTAACAGCAGTCGCCTTACATGTGCTCGCCGAGACCTGACGGGAGCTATTAATGAGCAGCGCGATAAGGCAGTAGGTTATTGGCAATAGTCTGAAATTTTTTGGCCACAGAAAGGAGCATTCTATGGATAGACGTCGTCCAGGACCCAGTTGAAGGAGAAAGAGAGGTAGATGTCGCTCAGCGACGCGCTGGAACGATTTTATTAAGAAAGGCAGATATGGCGTAATATTAAGTAATATCCCAAAAGCCATTGGAGGGATCCAAAGTAAAGACTACAATTAGGAACCACGACCACTCTGTCAAAAATGCCTGACCGAGAAGAATTGTTATCTGTTCACATTGGACTCAACTTTGTTGTCAAACTCGGCTAATGTTGATGATATGTGTACTGACTAGTCGATTTCACCGAACAGCGAGTTTTCTATTAATAGCTGGTTCACACGGTTCGATTTTGTTGATCTACTGATAAATTGCATACGAACCGCTGAACTCTGAACAGACTTTCAAAAATTTGTCTTTCAATTCCACGAACAAAAATCAAATTAGTTGAAAATTTGTATATATTTTTTTGTTGAACAACAATAATACGTTAGTTAAAATCGAACCGTGTGAATATTTTTACTTTTATTTTATGAAAGAGACGGGACTTAATCACGGTCGATGTTTCGTTGAAGGTAATACTCGCTCTTTACGACGGTGACACCCGCACTCTCCAGTCTCCTCGTGATCACGGCTGATGCAACTCAGCCGAAACGTAGAGGTAAATAATAAATGTACGTACGTGGACCTAATTGGACCTAATTTGAGCTTTCCATTTTCGAAAGTCAGTACTTCATCTCCCCTTTTCTTTAAATCAATGCCTGTAGGCATTGATTTAAAGATCCATAATATCGCATAAAGTCACCTGCACTGCACACATGGAATTTTGTACACGCGTAAGAGTGTGCGTGCGGTGATTACCCAGCGAAGCAGGGCTCGTCGACAGCTCAATCTCGCGGGGTGAGGAAGGCCCGATTGGTGGGCGGATTACAATGTCCATTCTATACGTAGTATTATTATCTGTTCTGTGGCCATAGCTAGGGTTTGACAGTTCAACCATCACGAAACTTGTGGCATAAGTACGTAACATTACTATCTGTTCTGTGGCATAAGATTAATAAAACTGTCACAACGTCACAGAACAGCTAATAATACTACGTTGCATGAAATTCTATGTACCGTCGTACCGTCTCCTTATATTCCTTCCTCCAAGCCAAGACAGCCTGGTTGGCACAGATGATAGTAACTCTGCTGTAGGCCCCGTAGCGTAAGTAGCTGTGCCGTAGGCCCAGTGTTCGATCCCTGGCCAGGTCAAACATTTATGTGCATGAACATGTCTGTTTGATCTGTGTCTGGGTGTTATAAGCGTATATAAGTATGTATATCAGTCATCTGGTTACCATAGTAAAAACTTCTAGCCTAGTTTGGGACCAGATGACCATGTGTGGAAGTTAGGAATTATTAAAAAAAAAAAAAGACACACGGGTTCCCAACTTGACATTTAAAGCAGTTTGATCAAACATTAATTGCTAGAAAACGTATGCAACTACGTAACATTGTTGTTTTGCCTTTGGCATTAAATGTCAATGCAATATGGATGATCACATATTAATGAACATATTATTTATTTATTTATTTATTTATTGTGGCAGAAATAATGAGAGATCGTGTTAGTTACAAACTTATTTTCTTCGTAAGAAACTGGAATTATACTCTCTCTGTTGTAATCTCATTCCCGTTGATCACCAGTTTAATTTTTTAAGTTTTTGACGGTTTTTTATTATTTTATTACGTATTCCATTTTAATTATTGTTTGATTATTTGATTTGAATACTTATTTTTGTGCATGTGCCTATATTTCAAATACAATGTTATATTGTTTGATGAATAAATGAAATGAAATGAGTCCTTCGTGCCCGCTGGGGAGAAACTGGGATTTATTTACAAAAAATTGTCCCACTTGTCACCACTGGGGACATGTTTTATGGCCCGAACTTTTTTTTTATTTATGGCCCGAATGTTAGGAATTCATTGCCCGACTCTATAAGTTCATACAATTCTTCACTATGAGAAATTCGAATCACGGATACGAAAAAACGCCGAGTCATGGGAACTTTCTTGTTTTACTCAAAATGTATGACGCAGCGGTATTTCATCAAAGTCAAGACCGTATAGGTATATTATATCCAATGAGCAAGTCAAATGCCTTTATTGAAAAATACAAGGCTTCATCTGTATGCAGATTTTTCCAGGGTAACAAAAAAAAAGGTTCCATGATATATTTTACTATTGTGAGATTTGTGTGACGATGCTCCCAAATCTCCCATGCTTTGAGACACAAACGTAACCATTAACTATCATCATGACACAGTCTGCTGGACATAGGCTTCCGCCACAAGGGGGGTTATGCCAATACTCGCCACGCTTGGCAGGCGGATTGGCGAGCGAATTGTGATGGTTTTTACGCATCTCGTATCTCGTAACTCGTAACCCTTAGCCGGCTCTTACGACAACCACAAGCGTATCCTAGTTACGTTTGACAAAACCTTACGAATTTTTGCCAAATCGATGTTTTGTATTCCCCTGTTTCTTCCGAATATGAAAAAAAATCTATTGAATAAATTCATATCCTGATATTTTTATAGTGAAGTAAACTACTATGTCACTGTCATTTTATAAACTCTTGCTGGTTTCTCTTATAAACTCTTGGTTTTTACATAATGAACTTCTTAAAATCCCAGTTTTACTCGCGTGGAAACGCATTGGAAAATAATTCCACACAATCGCTACTGTCATTTTACCTCATATAGGGAGATGCTTCATCATGCAGCCGTTGGAATTCCACTGCTGAACATAGGCCTCCCCCATAAGGGGGGTTGTTGCCAATACTCACCACGCTTGGCAGGCGGGTTGGCGAGCGCAGTTTGATGGTTTACACAGAGGACGCTGCTGCCCGTTCTCTGAATCTCATAACCCTTAGCCGGCTCTTACGGCAACCATGGGTAGGGAGGGTGAGGTACTATTCTAAAGCCGGTAACCCCACGGCACGGGAGATGCTTAGTATAAATATATAGGTGTACTATTACAATGGGCTAGAAAGAGAGGAAAGCTAGAGAGATACGCGATAGAAAGAGAGAGTATAAATATATAGGTGTACTATTACAATGGGCTAGAAAGAGAGGAAAGCTAGAGAGATACGCGATAGAAAGAGAGGCAACTTGTAGGTATAATATAACTGTAGGTTATTAACGTTGTGCGAGCTGAATTGCACTTTATTGCGTTGCAACCAGAGTCGCTATTTATATACCTACAAGAATTTGAGGAATGTCTCTTCTGTAGACGCTTTACTGTAGTAAAAAAAATACAACACGGCTTATCTATTTTTCAATCAAGAAAAATGAATATAATAGGTATAATGTATCTCTACTAATTAACTTGCAATAAATTATAAATCCGAGTAGAACTGAATTAAATTGAATAATTACTTTTAATATTGTAAAAGTTTTTTTATAATATTAAGTAGATGTAGATGTGTGATTGTTATCTTTGATATAAAAGGATTAATTAAGCGTGATTTCAGACGAGCGTCGCGTCGTTACGATGGCGTTAAAATGCGGTCGCGTGTGAATTGAAACGCCGGTGCGACGTTACAAACAGCTAGCAAAAAACCGATTTTTATTTCATTGGCTGTTTGATTCATTATCATACTGTTTTGACCAATGAAAAGTACGTTACAAATGCTTCGAATAAAGTGGAACATAGATCTATAATAAACCTGGCGAGGTCAGAAACTTGGCGAGGTCAATTTTCTAAACCTAGGGTTTTGTCCTCGATGTCAGGTAATTTTGGTAGAGCTCTATAGATCAGTTTAAGTCAAAAGATCTAAATTAGATGGGAAAAATAATCAAGATTACAATACTAAATTTAACTTATAAATTCAATAGTTTAGTAGTAATTATATGTTAACTGTTTTGATGTCGGTTCGGTGGCATCGATTTGGTGGTACCTATTACCTATTTCTTCACACCGAAATAATAAATATGTCATAGAAATATAGTAATGTTCTTTTTTAATTTCAAAAATCTGGCTCAAATCATTTTTTTTGTTTATTACGTCATTTAGAATAAAACTTTTCAAAAATGTATTAAGCATGTAGGGTATTCTGGGGTGCCAGGGCAAGTCTGACCCCACGTATTCTGGCTCGGGCCCAAGCCGAGGTTCGTACCGTGTAGGTGCCCTTGTGCTAGTCGCCCTAAACTTTAGGCCGAGCGCCTCCTGCGCTCACCACTGCCCGGTAAAGATGTAGAAGTCATCTGAGGCCAACAGCAAAGGTCATTTATTAAAAATAATAATATAATTGTGTCCGCAACCCATGCGTATTGCTACAACAAAAACAAATCAATTGTAGTGGTAGGTCTCTTTAGCAGGGGGCCGCCTGGGGAAGTACCACACCTTTGCCAGTTATTCATCCGCCAAGCAGTAATGTGCAAACATTACTGTGTTCCGGTCTGAAGGGCAATGTTACCAGCGAAATTACTGGGCATGACGAGATTCAACAACTCATATCTCAGGGTGACAGGCGCAGTGCAGTGCCGCGCAGAAATTTGAATATTAAAACACTGGGTGGCACTGTGTCTGATATGGGCAGTCATGATGCTTACCATCAGGCACCTGATTTGCTCGTCTTGTTACTCATTATCATAAAAAAAAAAACAATATCTCTTTTCTCTGAATCTGATTTAGGTGTCATTTCATTATTTCGTTCGCTCTTCTCTCATCACTCTATGAATCACAACCGATGAGGGTATGACATACGTCAAGAAACGCTAACGCCAAAATGCGGTCCTTGTGTATTCTACTATTCTATTTCATACAAACTACCGCCCGACCAGAACGCCGCGTTAGCATCGCCTTGACGTTGTTGCAGTTACGCCGACGTTCGTGTGAAAAGTCGCTAAGGATACCTAGCTTTCAGACATTAGTTGAAATTATATTCAAACACTTAACTAATATGTCATCATCTATCCGGGTTCTTTATCTCATTTTGAGATCTTAAGATAGTTTTTTTATCTATTTTATTACATATCAATGACAATTTTTTTGTGAAGTAGACAGACGGGCGACGTTATAACTTTTAACATTGCAATTAAAAACTTAAGCTTGAATTTTCTGGCAAATAATATTTTATGTTTTATTTTTCAATGCTTAGGCTAAGCGCGCACTACTTTTAATCGCTGCGAATAGCATTCGCAATCTGTGAACAATGCCAATTTAGGAGAGTGTGCGCACTGCGAGAATGAATTTTGTGAAGAAATTTATCACATTTCGCAAATCGCAACGATTTTTTATCGTACTTGCGCCCTTAGCCTTACACGTGAAAAATATTTTTCTTTCCAGAAAGATTTATGAGGGCGCTGCAAGCAAAAATTAAGCAATAGATGTATTTGTAAGCACAAACCTACTTTAAGAAAGAAAGTAAAGTTCTGTTTAAAAAGTACTATTAGTAGGGCAACATGCTGTAGTACTGGAGTAATTTAATAGAATTTTGAAAAAAAATCCAGTTCATTAAAAAAAAATTCAAATCTCCCACAAAAAATACTGTTCCAAATCCAAAAATCCACAAAAAAAAAAGCTCGGAGTTATCAGCGACAACACCTCATTATTTTTTTATAATATTAATAATAAATGGAGTAATCGACTACTTTAATTTATTGTTTATATTTTGAGTAAATAAATAAAACTTGCAAAAAATTAAGATTGGAGCACACAGCCCGCAACTTATGTGACATACTAGCTGACCCGGCGAACTTCGTACCGCCATATTTTATTTCTCTAATCGCAACTGAGGAAATAAAACCCTTCCGGTAAAATCGAATTACCTAAATTTAAAATAAAACTGGAGTACCTACTCAATTGAAAAATACATATTCTTGTTCAAAATGCGTGGAGATTTTACTGAGACTATCACTTTCCGGGAGATACCTAGTATTAATTCACTCGTTTAAAAAGGAACTGAACTGCGGTGACACTCGGCGCCAGTATTTATACCTGAACCTTGAATTTCCCGAACGTTCTAGTTCGCATGCTTCGAGAAGAATCGATTGATCGATTGTTCGAAATAGTGGGTCTCGATGGTTCGAGAGGGAGCTTTGTTTACGCTCAGAGGAGGTCTCGAGCACGAATGAGATACCAAAGCTTTGGACATTCAAACCAGAGATGGCGACTCGATAGAATTTGATGGCCAGATCTTGAAACTTTGATTAAAATTTGGCGCCAAGACTTTAATAATTCTCTAACAAAAATAGTACAATTTTTTTTTGTTATTAATGGTAATAATATTGTAACATACGCAGTTTAATTAGTAAACGGTTATATCGTGAGCATAAATAAATATAACGTGAAATAAAGTAATAGAATTTATATTCTAAGAAACAGAACACAGCGCCATCTATTGGGTGTATTTGCAACCTAGATGTCAAACAATATTGAAGAATTTTATCGATGAATCAACGTACACCGCCATCTATGAGAACTTCATAAAACTAAACAGTAAATAAACACTTGCTTAAGAAACAATTAATTGATACATTTTATTCGTTTACATTCACGACATAAGCGAATACCTAATTGAGATGATAACTATCCTATCCAGTAAGTTAGACCAAAATACGGGTACATGTGAAATTTGATTGAAATCGGTTCAGTAGTTTTGGAGTTTATTCGGGACAAACATCGTGACACAAGATTTTTATATATATAAGATAACTGTGACATGCAATATTTAAGTTTAAACAAAGCAGCTAAGATAAAAATTTGTGTGTGCTGTGTCGCTTAAGTCCAAATTTGCAAGAATTATGCGCACTCTTTATAAGTAAATACACATGCAGGCATGATGATTTTTTAAGCACAAATCAAATCACGCGGATACATTCACCCATAACGCATAACTACATAATATTCTCAAGTGCAACTCGCGACTGAAGTCAATTAACGTGAATATTGACTAGGCGTCAACATTTAGTGGGTCCGACCAATCAAAGCGGGTCACATGTCTTATTATTTTAAGTCGATGTTTATTATGATGCTTTTATTTACCATCCACAGATACCATCATTAAATTTTTTTTGTCAAATAATTTTATCTTTCGATATTAGCATTAACATGTCGTATTTTTTATTATTTATTCAAATTAAAGAAAACATAGCATAATATAGTACTAAAGTAGATATAATATAGTAAATATGTATAGTTTAAAATAATTTTATTTTTTCATTTGCTTTAAAATTGGCAAAGTAAAATCTACTAATAATGGGTTTAGGTAGAAATAACAATTTATTAAATATTTTTATATCTACTAGAAAAATATCACAATTTATTGTCACTGGCAAATATACAAACTGTGTGTCGCCGCATAAAAAATAAACCCCTGCAATACAGATTACAGTCCATCAAATCGAAGCAGTACCGTTTGACGTTTCATTTTTTCAAGCAAAAATAACTGCATACTAGGCGTAACCATTGATTTGAAGAAAAGAGGAGATAGGGTACGTTCTCCCAGAGCTTACTCACCAACTGGCACGTGCAATTTGCTGCACTGTGCAAACTGCACAAGTTTGCACAGTGCAATATAATAAACAACAAACATAGAAAGACAAACCAAAGACAGAAGTGCGACCGAGACAACAATATTAATCGCTAGTACGACTCCACTTTACTGACGTACGTGGACCTAGTGGGACCTAATTTGAGCTTGCCATTTTCGAGAAGCTAGTACCTCATCTCCCTTTTTCTTTTAATTAATGGGCGTAACTAGCTTTCGCCGTAAAACCATGGAATTATGAATTTTATCACAAGATGTGTTTATGTGTTTATTTTGTCACTAAATTAAATTCAAATCAGTCAGCGAATCCTTCAAACAAGGCAAAATTAAAACTGTCAAACGGTACTGCTTACATTTTTTTTTTTATTTTTTTTTTTTATGTTAGTGAGTGACAAGACGAGCTCATCAGATGCCTGATGGTAAGCATCATGATTGCCCATATCAGACACAGTGCCACCCAGTATTTTAAAATTCAAAATTCTGCGCGACACTGCACTGCGCCTATCACCCTGAGATATGAGTTGTTGAATCTCATCATGCCCAGTAATTTCGCTGGTAACATTGCCCTTCATACCGGAACACAGTAATGTTTGGACATTACTGCTTGGCGGATGAATAACTGGCAAAGGTGTGGTACTTCCCCAGGTGGCCTCCTGCAAAAGAGGCCTACCACTACAATTACCACTACTATTTGATGGACTGTAGTTGAATATGATTTTAAATCCCATAATAATAAAAGATCGAACTGTCTACGGCCGTACAACGGGTACTACCTAATCTACGAACCGAACTTGGTTCGCCACGTGCGGCCCGGACACTCGACTCAATTCCCATACAAAAGCCGCGTTATAATTACCTACTACACAGACACTGCACACATGGAGTTTTGTACACGCGTAAGAGTGTGCGTGAGGTGCTTTCCAAGCTCCGTCGGCTGTCATGGGAGCACATTCTCGCTCGCGGGATGAGATTAGTGAGCGGATGACAGTGTCCATTCTATACGTAGTATTATTATCTGTTCTGTGACTATATATACTATATATACTACTACTATACTATATAATATATACTACTGTGATTACTATATTTTTAATTTTTGTTCATAAATATGATTTATTATTTTAATTATATTTTCATGTTTCATAAATTTTGTAATAAAACTCGATTTTAATGAAATATTTGTACACCGGAAACGGTAGGGTATTTGAAACTTTTTTTTTATTATGCCAACACCATGTACACAATACTCTAAGAAATAAAGCTGTTTGTATTTGTATACCATGTTCGATCGTCTGGCTCGATCTTTTGACGCGCTGTCCGGCAAACATTATTATTATTATTATGTCGCTCGAAAACACGGGATATAACCGGGGGTGGTATTACGAACATGCAAACGCGTAACAACAGCAGTAAATTTTGCTGTCAAACGTCATTTTTTGTATGCCGTTTGACAGCAGACATTTAGCAATATAAACGCTTTCCACACTTCTGTTGCGTCCGTAATAAGGGGGGCGGGTTTTTTGATACGTGCAGAGGCCCCTTTGAGCTTTTAATCTAAAGGTAATGTATAGCACCTACTGGGGTCTATCTCTGAAACCATCTACAATTTTTTTTAAGATGAGCTCAAAGACAGCCTCCGTTAGGTACAAGGACTATTGTGAATGGATGGAAACTACTTGATTTGTCTATAGGTGTGATTTCTAGATGGATGGTAACCGGGCTATTGCTAGAGACTCCGGCACCTGCCACTTCTGTCTCATGGTGAAATATGACGGCAGGCGATGACTCGCCGCTCACTAAACGGACCCCCCATAAAGGCCACCCACCACATGGGAATAAGGGCGACGAGAGGGGCAACGTTGGTGTGAGCGGCTAAGGGTAGGAGAGGTGTCCCTGGACTTTAAACGGCGATCACTTGCGTTACCCTCGCGGTCGCATCACGCTCGCCCACTCGCCACTTATGCTTCACATCCTCCCTCGAGCACGAGGCTCTCGCGACTCCACTCTGGCCGGCCAATGAAGGCAAGACAGAGGTGGGGGACTGTTCCTCGTCAGTGTTCACTCCGCCAATGTAGTGGCAATGGGCAGGGCACATAGCAAGGGCGTCGCCAAGGGGGGCAGGGGAGGGCTGCTGCCCCCCCCTAGAGAATCGAAAAAATTTAGCCATTATTGTCAATGTTGACATTCATGTGCCGCCATACGATAGGTACGTATTTTTATATACAAAACCATCTGGGCCCTATTTCATCAAATAAAAATAATCTACAAAACTGTAAAACTCTACAAAATTGTAGGGCTTTTCTATTTCATATAAATTTGTAATTGTAAATTGTATACAGGCAAATACCTGTTGTATATCTACCGTCCTATCTACGCAAATGGGGAATTTGGGTAGAAATTCCTTGATTAGCCCCCCCTTGATCATCGGCTGGCGATGCCCTTGGCACATAGCACGTAGAACTGATGGCCGATGGGGCTGCAAAGTTCTCGAATGGAGACCACGGACAGGCAAGCGCAGCGTAGGACGTCCACCCACAAGGTGGACAGACGATCTGATAAAGACGGCAGGAACACGATGGAAGCGGGCCGCTTACAACCGGACTGAATGGAAATCTATGGGGGAGGCCTATGTTCAGCAGTGGACGTCCTGTGGCTGAGATGATGATGATGATAAAAGATCTAGTGGCCGAGCCAAATATCATTGGCGAGATAAAATCCCACAGACTTCGCTTGTTCGGCCACGTTGAACGCGTGGGGGAGGATCGGGCAGTAAAGAGAGCGTACTTGAGAGGCAAAGACCGGTCGGGCGTCCTAAGTACCGTTGGAAGGATGAGGTGGAAAAAAAGACCTGAAGGCGCTTCAAGCAGAAGCTTGGCGAGTTGGCAAATCCTCCCGATGGTGAAGGCCTTTGTCCAGCAGTGGACTTCCTCCTCCTGGGATGATGATGATGATGACGTCAGGTCTAATATAGTTGTGTAATGTATGATAGTCCTGTCATTTGGAGTTAAAAATAGTTCGCATAATATTGTTGACCAATTACAAAGTGCAATGACTTTTTACTTAACATAGTAATCAATTAGCTAAGTAACCTACCTACGTACTTTACTTATCTATTTTTAACCTGTGACCGAGAAAACAAAGGGGTGTTATAAGTTTGAAGTGTCTGTGTGATTGTGTTTATCTGTCTATCTGTGGCATCATTATCATACGAGTAGCCCCCATACGAGTGATCGATTTTGGCGGTTTTTTAGAGCTCTGTACCTCAAAAGAAACCCTTACAGCCCGTTCCCACTTGTCGGGTGTCGGAGCCGATTATTTATCGGAGGCTGTAGTGGCAGAACATTATATATGAAGCTATTCACACTTATCGGAAACCGATTTTGTGTCGGCTCCGACAAGAAATGTCGGGTGTTTTGCCAGCCCTCTACGCCCGGAAAAAAATCGTGTCGGATCTAGCTCGCATATGATTAAGAATGGCGCTGTTCACATTTGTCGGATGTCGGGGCCGATAACCCTCTCCCTGCTTCCCCTCATTCCGTTCATGCGTACGTCGTCACTATCAAATTGGCACTAGCTTCGACCGTGGCCGACAACCGATTATTAATCGTGTATGTGAACAAAGACGCCGACACCCGATAAATAATCGGCTCCGATACCCGACAAGTGGGAACGGGCTCTTATAGTATCACTTTGTTGTCCGTCTGTCTGTACGTCTGTTTGTCTGTCCGTCTGTCAAAACAGTTTTTGAACGGAAACGCGTGGAGGTGTCAAGTTGAAATTGATATCAACTACTCAGATCTGCGGTCCCTAGAGGCTGTAAAAAAATCATACTTCCAAGTCCAAGATAATGCAATCAAAAGTTATGGCCATTTTACTGCATATAGCGTGGAGCGTGGAATTATGCTACTACCAGAAACATGGACCAGAATGGACCAGAACGGCCAATATATAATTTAATAAAGTATTTGTTTATTATACGAAAACTGTCTTTCATTTCCACAAAAACAAACCAAATTACTTTCCGAACGACCTATTACACTAATTCTAAGTTTCATCGATTTTTCCCAATGGGAAAAACTTGTCATAGGACGAAACGACGAAGGAGCCTAGTTTGTAACTAGATAAAGCTGTTCTTAGAATGCGATAGCATTTTGTTCAGTTTATATAGGTAGGTACTAGCTGTGCCCCGCGGTTTCACCTACGTAGTCTTTGTTCCCGTGGGAATATCGGGATGATGAGTTCCCTATGTGTTATTCCATTGTCTAAACTATCTAATATACTGTAAATCTTAACTATCTAATATACTGTAAATCTAAACTATCTAATATACCGTAAATCTAAACTATCTAATGTACCGTAAATCTAAACTATCTAATATACCGCAAATCTAAACTATCTAATATACCGTAAATGTAAACTATCTAATATACCGTAAATGTAAACTATCTAATATACCGTAAATCTAAACTATCTAATATACCGTAAATCTAAACTATCTAATATACCGTAAATCTAAACTATCTAATGTACCGTAAATCTAAACTATCTAATATACCGTAAATCTAAACTATCTAATATACCGTAAATCTATACTATCTAATGTACCGTAAATCTAAACTATCTAATATACCGCAAATCTAAACTATCTAATATACCGCAAATCTAAACTATCTAATATACCGTGTTGTTGTATGTGTTCACATCGAGAAGGACGTACACTATTGTAAATGCCTTAAATAATAACTTTCTGGATGGTATATTATGCTAGTTTTGTGGGCCTAATAAAAAAATAATTATAACCGAATAAACCGAATCTAATTAATATACCGGTATTATACCGAATTTCAGCCCAATCGGTTCAGTAGTTTTGGGGTGAAAGAGTAACAAACATCGATCCTTCCATCCATCCATCCTCATAAACATTGGCATATATAATATTAATTATTAAGGAAGGATAGTAGGTTAGTAGGATAACACTTGTTTTATTTGTTTTCTTTTTATGTTAAATGTAGCCAAGATTAAAATATTAAATATTACATTAAAACTATTTAAAGTTTCTTTAATATGGATGATGTAAAACTTTCTCTACTATAATTAGACTGGCAAGAGTTAGTAAATCATTAATTATTTTTGAATTACATACATAATTATATATTTGTTAAAATATTATTACCTAACACACAAATATATTAAAATTATTTTAAGTATCTTTAAATAAATATATGGATGGTGTTAAACTTTCTCATCTAAAATTAGAGGGTTGTTGTCGAATTTGTCACAAAGTAAATTCGGATTGGCAATAAATCGTCAATTATTTTTTAATTGAGTGTGAAAAAATAAGAATAAATGTAGTATTTTTTTAATACTCGTATATTCTGAAAGATTAATGAAAATTATGTATAATTCGATTGAAAAAATCACTTTAAAAATATATTTTTTTAATTAATTATAAGCAATTCAAAATTGATAAAATTCCAATAAGAGTCACTTGATCACGAACGCGCTACGAGTGGTCGCCATGATTGTGACGTCATTATGTATGGTACTTTATAACATTGTGACGTCACTACAGGTCACCAGCTCGTCCGGATACTACGGCTTTTGTTCGGTACTGGACTAAAAACGATTTTTTAATTTTACATAACTTTGTAATTATAGCGAATAAAAAAAAACTAAAAATAGTTTTGTTACAAAACTTTTATGATCTTTCCATTTATGCCAAAAAATATTCAAATAGGTACTCGATTAGATACATAGCTTATTTAATCATCATCATCATCATCTCAGCCGTTGGTAATCCACTACAGAACATAGGCCTCCCCCATAAAGGGGGGTTGTTGCCAATACTTGACACGCTTGACAGGCGGGTTGTCGAGCGCAGTTTGATAGTTTTAGCAGAGGACACTGTTGCTCGTCCTCTGGATCTGTTAACCCTTAGCCGGCTCTTACGGCAACCACGGGGAGAGAGGGTGGAGCACTATTCTACGGTAACTCCACGGCGGATTATTTAAATAATACTATACAAGAAACATAATATCACATCACACCATTTTCACCTTTTGCTTGAACTGGGAATCGAACCTGGGGCCTCATGATTGGATGGAGTAAATTCAAATTCAATTGGAAGAGCGCTTGCAAACCACTATGCCAGCGAGGCAGTAAGGTAAATAACATGTTATTTATTTATATTTAAATAACCAGGAAACATATTCACTAAATCTTAATAATTAACTAATATGTATGTACCTACTTACTTTCAAATATATTTTTTTGTGTGGAATTTAAAGTGGTTTTATTGATGTTTTTAAATAATAAGTACCTACCGACTTACTATATTTGGAAATGTTAGATTTGCTAGATTAACTAATTAGTTAATAATAATAATAATATGAGACAACTTCCACACACGGTCCTCTGGTCCCAAACTAGGCTAGAAGCCTGTACTATGGTAACCAGATGACTGATATACATACTTATATAAGCTTATAACACCCAGACACAGATCAAACAGACATGTTCATGCACACAAATGTTTGACCTGACCGGGGATCGAACCCGAGGCCTGCAGCACAGAAAGCAGAGTTACTACCGTCTGAGCCAACGAGGCTGTCAAAATATATAAATAAGTATATATAAATCTAGTACCTAGATATTTATGGTATGTTAAAGATACTCAATATTCATTCTATTGACCTATGCTGTTAGCCTCAGATGGCCTATACAGCGTTACCGGGCAGTGGTGAGCGCAGGAGGCGCTCGACCCAAAGTTTAAGGGCGACTAGCAAAAGGGCACGAACCTCGGCTTGAGCCCGAGCCAGAATACGTGGGGTCAGACTTGCCCTAACACCCCAGAAGGGGAGTGTCCTAGGGCCCTATCAATGGTTTGATATCTTTGATTATTTGGAGATTCCCTGGAGTCTGGAACTGTGCCTGGTAGATAGCAATAGGCTCACCCCATGTAAACTTAAAAGCACCTACCTACTATGGGACAGTCCTGGGTACACATTCGGGAAAAAGGCGTAATATTACTAAGTTCACATTTTCATTTAAGTACCTATTAGAAGTACCTAGTACTTAACCTATTTATGAAAATTATATTAAAATAAATATTATGACTAATTTTATATTGATTTTGTCGAATCATATAAGTACTTACTTGTAATAATAATTATAAGACCTATTTTCATTTCAAAAATATTAAAAAGTATCTAATAGGTAACTTATTAGTGTTCCAATACCTAGTTAAGTTCATAAATAACAATTATTTAAATAAATCCCAGCAATAATTAAAAACCTATGGATAAAAATTTGAACAAATTATCAACAGCATTATATCATTAAAACCTAAAAATAATTTAGCTAGTCTATCTTTAAAGCAGGATGTTACTGGCCGGCAATGAGTATGTAATAAAAGTTAAAATACCTATGTAAACTCAATGGTTAAAACCAGTTCTAAATTTAAAAGACCTACATAATTAAATCATGAACAAGATAACAGTTATCTACATTCATATTTGTTAAAGTTAGGGAGGTCAACATCCTGGTTCGGCTCTTGCCCTTACCCTTATCCCTAAAGCTAGGTTATGTTTTTAATTTTCATAGCATTTTCTATTAATTATGGTAAAATTTAATAGTTAATTTAAGAAGACAATATCTGAGCTTACAAAACTTTTTAATAAAAAAGTTTAACTTCAGTTATTCTTTGCAAATTCTGTCACCAGCCAGTTAGTACCTACTCCAAGTCACTGGTAGATTTTAAACAAAAAAGAGGGCTCTAAACTCACTGGATGGCAAATCTGTAGAAGTTAGTGCATGTTCTCATGCACCAGCATCCGTGAACACACACCAGCGCAGCGTAAGCACTTTCACGATAGGAATGCACCAAACACAAACAAAACATAACACTACTTGTCAAATTATCATCACAAGTCTCACTGCTCACTATTCCTCGTCACTAACCCATATTCACACTTTATTTGACTTTATTAAACTGTGCAATCTAAAATTATGATCAATTTATAGAACGGCTCCGTGCGACGTCCGAACCCCGCTAACAAATTATAAAAATATTTTTCGAAAGCGCATACAGGCGCACATAGCCTGTCCAAACTCAAAATGCGATAGCGCGCTAAATAGGAAAATCGATATGGCCGTTGTAACGCCGCTGAATCGAAACTAGAATAAAAAATTATCAAAAAATGTAATAAAAACGACATTATTTTCTTGTGACGGGCCCCGATCTGTCAGAATTTTCTGAATATAATCCGGCGAATTCATATCGCCGTTGCCACTGTGGGTACTCTAAATAGGGCGTGGATGACCCAATTTTGCCGGCTAGTAGCCAGAGACTGGGCGATTTTGGACTGTATCGACAGCAGCACTTGTGACTTTCCTATTTGGCGCTAATTGCGAAAATATGAAACGGATACGAATTTGTTTGTAAAACTTACGACTGGTAGCAATCAGTCAATCGGAAAATTCCAAACAAAAAAAACGAACGAGCGCGCTGTTACCGTGGTAAGAAACGCGAGACACTGTTTTCGAAACGACGTCGACTCGACGTCATTTTTGGCGTATTTTGAGTAGGATCGAGAACGGAAAACTCGAAAGTGTTCGGTTGCGAGAATGAGATAGAGTTCATTTTCTGCGGACAATAATAGACCTTAAGATATGTCATTATTAATACCTCATAAATATCAGAATCGTATGCTATGATGTGGAAAGTGAGTGAAACCGTACTATTTTGAAGTTTTTTCTATAATACGTAGTTATATTATAGGTACTTAATACCTTACATACGTCTCGCGACTCGCGACCATTGCTTTTCATATAAAATTGTAATAGTGTGTGTACTTCCCGTATGTATGTGTAATGTGTAGTTATCGTATTATATATTATAGATGAAAAAGTTAGCTTGTGTGCGTTTTTGTAATAAAATTGTTATAGGGCAGTCAGTTAGCTGGAATCGATAATCTTAAAATTTCTTTTTATTTTTATATAATGTAGGTACTTAGTGTAAGCGAGGCAAATGACCGGCCCAAGATCCAGTTACCCAGTTAGGTACCTAAGCTAGGGCTAGGCCATCTAAAGGTACCTACCTATTAGAGGCATAACTATTATAGCTGTACCTACCTGGTATTTAAGTACAATCTAGGTCTTGTTTATAGCTTTCCTTTTTACCACTAATTAGGAAAAGTAGCTTTTAATATTACATTTTAAATTTTAACAAAAAAAACATACGTACCGCACATTTACGTACAGGTCGCGTCGCGGTTTAATAGCGCTCGGCAAAAGTAGAGGGGGACTTTGCGCAGTTGTATTGGTCTAAAAAGTCCTAACAGATCTAAAAATCGATTTCTGCGCATTCAAGGTCAGCGCTATTAAACCGTGAGGCGACCTGTAAAAGTAGGCAAATCGTTGGTACCTACTCATCGACCGCGCGCGAGCTCCGTGGCACCGCCTTGTGGCACCTAGTTGCTTAATTTATTTCATATTTATTAATATTCTATTTTTAAAACAATTTGATTGACTAGGAAAGCGTGTTCCATCTTAGGCCTCGTCTTCACTAGCCATCAGGTGAGATTGGGGTCAAACGCTGACCTATTTACTGATATATAAAAAAGAAAACTTGTTTATATAGGTACCTACTTACTTCCTTATTATTACCTTATTATGTATTCCGCCAAGCAGTAATGTGCAAACATTATTGTGTTCCGGTATGAAGGGCAATGTTACCAGCGAAATTACTGGGCATGATGAGATTCAACAACTCATATCTCAGGGTGACAGGCGCAGTGCAGTGCCGCGCAGAATTTTGAATTTTAAAACACTGGGTGTCACTGTGTCTGATATGGGCAATCATGATGCTTACCATCAGGCACCTGATTTGCTCGTCACTCACAACCATAAAAAAAAATTAAGTACTTATCTATAATTTTTTTTTTTTTTTTTCTTTTTATAGTCTGCTTCTTGGCAATCTGTCTGGGCAACAATAATCCAAGCTGCTGTTTGATGATCTCACAGTGTCATGTCGTGTTTATCAGGAGATTTGTCCATTGAGTCATCTCTCATTCTTTGGGCACGAATCTTGCTGCTAGTCCATGTATGTTATGGCGTTTCAGCCGGGAGAATATGAGACTCCCTGGACCTTGTAGTTGAGCAGCAAGTTCGTTTTTGTGCCTAAAAAGTCGACTTTGATAGCCTCTGCTGTATGGTTCTATTTCTTCCTTGACACTTTTCAGATTTATGTCAGCATACATAAACTTGTTGCTGATATGTTGCGGTATGCTCAACATGTTCCTGATGGTTTTACTTTGGAATCTTTCCAGTATTTCTATATTGCTGTTGCTAGCCGAGCCCCACAACTGGATTCCGTACGTCCAAATGGGTTTGATAATGGCTTTGTAGATGGCCATTTTGCTCTCGAAGGTGAGTTGACATTTACGTCCGATCAGCCATTGCAGACTTCGGGTTTTGGTGTCCAGTTGTTTACGTTTAGTCCAGATGTGTTTCTGCCAAGTGAGTCTTCGGTCCAGGTGCATTCCCAGATATTTGGCATCCTCTGCTTGCGGGACAGGCTCATTGTATAATAGGACTGGTGGGCATGTTTCTCGTCTGAGCGTGAATGTTACTTGGACAGATTTGTCCTTGTTGGCTTTAATTCGCCATCTTGTAAACCACTCCTCCACTAGCTTCATGTATTTGATTTGATGATGTATTTGTAGATTTTCCGATGCTGTGTGTGGGCTCTCGTGCACAGACAGAAGGGCTGTGACTTATCTATAATAGACATGAAATAAAATAGCATAAAGCCCGTCACACACGTAGCTTAGTTTACGTAGCTTAGTAGTAGCTTTAGTAGTGGTAGGCCTCTTTTTCAGGGGGCCGTCTGGGGAAATACCACACCTTTGCCAGTTATTCATCCGCCAAGCGGTAATGTGCAAACATTACTGTGTTCCGGTCTGAAGGGCAATGTTACCAGCGAAATTACTGGGCATCACGAGATTCAACAACGAATATCTCAGGGTGATAGGCGCAGTGCATATAGTGCGGCGCAGAAGTTATTAAAACACTGGGTGGCACTGTGTCTGATATGGGCAATCATGATGCTTACCATCAGGCACCTGATTTGCTCGTCTTGTCACTCACTATCATAAAAAAAAAAGCTATAATATATATTAATATAAATTATAGCAAGGCATATTACGATATATTTTCCTTACAAATATTCGAGTGACCGCACACGCAGCTATAATATAATATATTTCTATATATGACGTCACCAACATATACAAATAGTATATATATTAAAAATATATTTTTAAAAATGTTAAGGGACAACTGATATACATACTTATATACTTATAAATGTACCTACTTTCCTGCATGCTTGTAAATTTCAAGAGCCGTCGTCAGTGAAAGGTGAAAAGTGGAGCTTCTCCACCCCAACGCTCCACCCTCCATTTTATTTAATTTTATTTTTTTTTTTTTTCTTCTCATATAAAATTATGTAATATGTAGGTAGTTAAAGTATTGTATAAGCGTTATTTATTTATATAGTATATTAATATTATATATTATAATATTTTCACACAAATACAATATTGTTACAATAAGCTAAATTAAAATCATAATTTTGTTAACTTAAAAAATGGCATGGAGTAGTGTCCATGGTGTGTAATAAATAAATAAAAAAAAAAAAAACGCTCCACCCTCACCAGTAAAAAAAAGGTTCTCTAAAATCAACATGAAATATCAAGGGTTTCATCAATTATTTTCAAAAATTGAATGAATGAATGAATGAAAACTCTTTATTGCTATTGCTACCACAATATAACAGAAAATAACAAAGAAGAAAGACTTAAAACTAGAAAGTAACAACTGGCGGTCTTGTCGCTCCGAGCAATCTCTTCCAGGCAATCATTGAATCTACTTTAAAGGGATTTGGTATACTATTTACCTACTGACTGCCTCGGTGGCGTAGTGGGCGCATGCTCGACTGCCAATCAAGAGGTCCCGGGTTCGATCCCCAGGTCAGGCATAGTGTTAAATATTGGATTTTTCCATTAGGAATTATCTCAATAGCTGCCTGGAGTCTGGAACTGTGCCCGGTATATGGCAATAGGCTCGCCCCCTATTACATGGGACCAATAACATACTGGCGAAACGTGGGTGTATCTACTATGGGACTGAGTACTGGGTACACCTCTGCCTACCCCTTCGGGAAAAAGGCGTGAATGTATGTTATGTTTATTTACCTACTGACATAATTACAGTAGATAAAATAATAATCTCCTTTTTTTTTCCAAAATATAATATATTTTGACAGCCTCGTTGGCTCAGGTTGTAGTAAGTAACTCTGCTTTCTGTGCCGCAGGCCCCGGGTTCGATCCCCGACCAGGTCAAACATTTGTGTGCTTGAGCATATCTGATTGATCTGTGTCCGGGTGTTATAAGCTTATTAAGTATGTATATCAGTCATCTGGTTACCATAGCACAGGCTTCTAGCCTAGTTTGGGACCAGATGACCGTGTGTGGAAGTTGTCCCATAATATTTTTTTTATCTATTCCGACTTCTTATGTAAAAGCGAGTTGATTGGCAATCGATAGCTATTTGCCGAATACCTACCTACCTAATCTTTTAACCGACGTGCTGTTGTCAATTATCTGTTCTGTGCTGTCATGCCAGAAACGAAAGTACATGAAAGTAATGAGATTTTAAATGCAATAATAACCGTGACCATGACGAGATGCTATAGTAACACAGAATAAATACTAGTAGCTCACTAGTCAGTATTCGAATGGCTATGACACAGAACAGATAATAATTAATAATACTATGTATAGAATGGACACTGTTTCGCCCACCAATCGGGCTTTCAACTTCCTCACCCCGCGAGTGAGATTGAGCTTTCGACGAGCCCCCGTGGGCTCGAAACGCACACTCTTGTGTGTTTATAAAACTCCATGTGTGCAGTGTCTGTATAGTAGGTAGTTATAACGTGGTTTTTGTAAGCGAATTGAGTCGAGTGTCCGAATGGGTTAGGCCCGCTATGCACTAGTCTCTATTTCTATGCTCTGCTCGAAAAGTACTTATACCAATAGATCCCGCCATGAACATAACATAACATACATTCACGCCTTTTTCCCGAAGGGGTAGAGGCAGAGATGTACCCAGGACTCGGTCACATAGTAGATACACCCACATTTCGCCAGTATGATATTGGTCCAATGTAATATGTAATCCGCCATGAACGGATACCTAAAACTGTTTTGAAAACAATGTAAAGTACAGTTGAAGAGAAACATCATTATCAATTTGTATGCCGATCTATCGAAAGTCTATGTGAAAATACATTTTTTTTTTTCGAATTGGATTAAACATAAAAAAAAATTAAAAGCAAAAAAACTTTTTAAAAAAAGCTTTTATTTAAACGCTCTAAAAATTATTTTTTCTTTAAAATTTTAACTATCAACTTAACACCATTACATACTATTAATATAATCATAAAAGCTTGTCGCGAGGTTTACTTACCTATCAGTATTTAATTAAATTGTAATTCAAAATATAATAAACTTAGCAGCAATCAATTTACATAATTAAATCGATACTAGTTTACTTAGGTACAAATCGCGCGACAAGCTTTAATGATCATATAAATTGTATATAATGAGGTTATAAGTTGATAGTTAAAATTTTTAAGGAAAAATTTATTTTCTTTTTAGAGCGTTTAAATAAAAGCTTTTTTAGTTTTTTTTTTTGCTTTTAATTCATTTTTAATTAATTAGTTATCGCTGGCTAGGTTTCTCAGTCTGTTCATCTCATTCAACGCATCATTGTTGCAAAGTCGTTTGCCGGTTAATTTCGAACAGATGACCTTCTAATGTTTTTACAGGTTGTAGACCAATGCTGATGACGCCCATCTCGCCAAATTACACAAGTCAAACTTAATTCAGCTTGGAGCTCACTTTTCAATTTACTCTCAACAAGCCCTTTCATTTAATACCCATATTGCAGAAGTGCATTAAAAATAACTAATTCTCTATCTTGGATGATCCGCCATATTGGATTTAGAATGACGCCAAATTATTTTTCGAGTTACTCTCAACAAGCCCTTTCATTTGATATCCATATTTTAGAAATACATTAAAAATAACTATTCCGCCATCTGGGATGGTCCGCCATATTGGATTTAGAATGATGTCACACACCATATCGTGCATTGTCATCCAAACTAAACGTGTATACAAAATTTTATCTCAATCGGTTGAAGATATCCACTTCAAAATTGAGTTCAAAGATTTCACCCGAACAAACATAATTACACACATTGTAAGTTAAAAAAAAATTATATAAAAGCTTTTAATAAATATTAAATATTAAGGCATACCTTGGCAAGTATGCTTATATTAGTGTAAGGTTCCATACCAATTCCAATCAAACTCAAACTCAAACTCAAACAGATTTATTCAAATAGGTCATAATCTGACACTTTTGTACGTCAATGAAGATACAGTACTGAGTCTACCGTGCGTTCGGAAAGATACCTCTACAAGAAGAACGCACAAGAAACTTGTAGGGCTTAATTTTTTCAACAGATAGTTTCACAATATTTGGTTTGGTTACATTCGTTTTCTTTGAAGGTGCCGCGAGGCGGCTATGCAGAAGTTTCCAGGCATCTTTGTCCTCTATGTACTGGTTGACTTTATAATAAGCCTTCTTAAGTAAAGTAGATTTTATATAGGTTTTGAATTTACCCTCTGAGAGCCCAGTTATCTCTTTTGGGATTTTATTATAGAAACGTACACTATAATGTTTGTAATCACATTTATTTTTTGTAAATTTTTACGGCTTTGGGATTTTTCCTTTGTGATATAAGATCTGAAGCTTGCCAAATCTCATGCTGCTGGGCCAATGGGCAGAAACCTAGAGGATAACGTGATGAATTAATTAGAATTAATTATTAAGCATTCGCATGCTAAAAATGAATGCGAATGCTTAATAAGCATTTAGCAAATTAAATGATGTTGCGAAATTCTGTGAATGCGAATGAAGCGAATTCATCGCTTAAGTGAAATTATTAGCAACTTGGTAGGCGCGATTAAGCAATTATTATCTTTATTAGCATGAAGTTATGGTCGTATATTGAATGAACGTGTATGATTATTTAATTCGTTAAAATTAATAGCAGGGCGGTGTTAAGTGCTGTAGTGCTGTAGTGGTAGGCCTCTTTAGCAGGGGGCCGCCTGGGGAAGTACCACACCTTTGCCAGTTATTCATCCGCCAAGCAGTAATGTGCAAACATTACTGTGTTCCGGTCTGAAGGGCAATGTTACCTGCGAAATTACTGGGCATAACGAGTTTCGTCAACTAATAACTCAGGGTGACAGGCGCAGTACAGTGCCGCGCAGAATTTAGAGTTTAAACACAGGGTGGCACTGTGTCTGATATGGGCAATCATGATGCTTACCATCAGGCACCTGATTTGATTGTCTTGTCACTCACTATCATAAAAAAAAAGTGCGAAGTGCGAACTGTCACATTTCAATAGAAATAGAATATTGCATTCAAACCAGTATGGTTTCACCAAATGCAGATCAACAACCGATGCAGGCTGTCATCTCATGACTCTTGTCTTGGAGGCTTGGGAGAGTTCACAGGATGCCATTGGAGTGTTTTGTGACCTTTCCAAAGCATTCGACTGTGTAGAACACTGCACGTTACTGCGCAAGTTAGAAGTATATGGAATTCATGGGAATGCCCTGAACCTGGTGGAATCATACTTGTCTAGTAGGCAGCAGAAGGTTAGCGTCAATGGTATCACATCTGCTAGTTCTCCTGTCAAGATGGGAGTCCCACAGGGATAAATTTTGGGTCCTTTCCTGTTTTTGGCATATATTAACGATTTGCCTTACATGGTCCACGGTCTAGCAGATATAGTTCTATTTGCCGATGATACGTCATTGATTTTTAAAGTTGATAGGAAGGATACTTCACTAGTACATGTTAATAATACTTTAGCAAGTATATCCAGATGGTTCACAGCAAACAATCTGTTATTGAATGCGAAAAAGACTAAATGTTTGAAATTTTCGTTGCCTAACGTCAGAAGTATAGAACAAATCATAGTTCTTGACGGTGAAAGACTCAATATTGACAATGCAACTTTGTTCCTTGGCATAAATATAGACTCTAAACTGCAATGGAGCACTCATATCACCGAGCTCTCAGGGAAACTAAGCTCTGCAGCTTACGCGGTTTATAAAATTAGGCAACTAACAGATGTAGCCACGGCGAGATTAGTGTACTTTGCATATTTCCATAGCTTGATGTCTTATGGGATTCTGTTGTGGGGGTCAGCTGCAGATATAGAAACTATCTTTATACTACAAAAACGTGCGATTCGTGCCATCTCTGAGATGCGTCCACGCGAATCCCTGAGGGAATTATTTAAAGAAATAAACATACTGACCCTACCATCCTTATACATTTATGAGAACATCATGTATGTGTGTAAAAATTTACATAAATTAAAATTAAATAGTGACCTTCATAATTTTAATACTAGGAATAAAGACAAAATAGCTGTACCTAGCTTTAGATTATCTAAAACAAATAAAAAGACATTCTTAGGAAATAGTGTACGTTTCTATAATAAAATCCCAAAAGAGATAACTGGGCTCTCAGAGGGTAAATTCAAAACCTATATAAAATCTACTTTACTAAAGAAGGCATACTATAAAGTCAACCAGTACATAGAGGACAAAGATGCCTGGAAACTTCTGCATAGTCGCCTCGCGGCACCTTCAAAGAAAATGAATGTAAGCAAACCAAATATTGTGAAACTATCTGTTGAAAAAATTAAGCCCTACAAGTTTCTTGTGCGTTCTTCTTGTAGAGGTATCTTTCCGAACGCACGGTAGACTCAGTACTGTATCTTCATTGACGTACAAAAGTGTCAGATTATGACCTATTTGAATAAATCTGTTTGAGTTTGAGTTTGAATTATAGTCTTAGCAAATAGCATATTATATGTAAAAATAGCAATTAGCATGCTTATGAAATTAATGTGAAATTGCATTAATTACCATAGTTACGGTTAAGGTCCCGCGCGCACTGCCGCTAATTCACCGCATGGGCGTTAGTAGTTAGTTCTACCCACTGAATAGGGAATCCCTATTCAGTGGTTCTACCGCACGGTAGAACTAACGCAGTCACGGGTCCGCGCACTGCCGCGAAAAAAAGGCACGTTTTGTGGGGATGTTCATGTAAGAAAAATATCGATATTTTTGTCGATATAATCTATCGTAGTGTTATATCGATACTTTGCGATATATCGTACAAATATATCGATATCTGCGATATATTGTAAGTTATTTGTATTTAACTAGTCTATAATATTGAATATTATATAGGGTTCAGGTTAATATGTGTAAAACATTTGCGTTTTGTTACATATTGCGAACAACTTAATTACAGGTATAATCATTTTATAAAAAATAAGAAATAGAATGTGCTTCTAATTTCTCCCGATTATTAATATATCGAGTGAAATATATCATTTGTACGTATCGATACTAGATGATTCGATAATATCGGGTTGCATCGATATATCGCGTTCATATATCGATATTTTACGAAATATCGATTTATATCGCGCACTTGTAACGTTTAGTCATTCGAATAACAGCCGCGGGACCGATTACTCGTCATCGTTATGGACTACCATAATAATAAATCTGAATTTTTTTATTACGCAATAAATATTTATTATTGCGTAAAAAAAAATGTACCCAAACGATATTGGGTACATCCCTTGACAGCCTTGAGGCCTATGAAGGGCTCTTTTAGGGTTCCGTACCTCAAGGAACCCTTATAGGATCACTTTGTTGTCCGTCTGTCTGTCTGTCCGAAATTATTAAATCTTAAAATTTTTGGAAATAGGTATTTTTTTAATTTGAGTTGGGAGTCGTGGAGTTACCGTGCGGTAGAACTAACGCACATGCGGTGAATTAGCGGCAGTGCGCGCGGGACCTTATCAGCTTCGGAATATAACTATGATTTTTAATCTACTTAGAACTTTTTCTAACCTTCTCTTTAGAAGGTTCTCAATGCAGTATGTTGCGCGGTGAACATATAAAATATAAATACACGGATACCTACATATTATTATATATTTATATATTTGACAGCCTCCTTGGCCCAGATGGTAGTAACTCTGCTTTCTGTGCCGTAGGCCCCGGGTTCGATCTCCGGCCAAGTCAAACATTTGTGTGCATGTACATGTCTGTTTGATCTGTTTCTGGGTGTTATAAGCTTATCATCATCATCATCATCCACAGCCCACTATATCCCACTGCTGGGCATAGGCCTCCTTCATGTCATGCCACTTGACCCTGTCTTGTGCAAGCCGTGTCCAGATGGGACCCGCCACTTGTACTATGTCATCCGCCCAACGTGCTGCCGGACGACCAACGGTAACTTAACTTATAAGCTTATATAAGTATGTATATCAGTCATCTGGTTACCAGAGTACCTACAGGCTTCTAGCCAAGGCTGGGACCAGATGACCGTGTGTGGTAGTTGTCCCATATTATTATTATTATATTATTAGTAAAAAAGACAATATTATAAAAATAGAGAGCGAGGTCTACAGCTCATAGAGCCACTAGTTTATTGTGATTTAATTAACATTATAAATAAGTAGGTATATTTTATTTAAATATTTACTTATTTAAATTTAGATTAGACCATACGCAAACAAGGAAAAAATGCGGCAGTGGACAATAATCTACCTTCAATAACTAAATCTAATATTATAAAATTCTGTTTGTAGCCAAACTCCTTTTTATGATTTTTTTTGTGTATATTCGGTAGGTACCTATGAGAATAGTTGGTAAACTATTTTTATAGGTACCTTAAGTGATAAAGGTGGCCCAGCCAAAAATATATTTTTTTTCACTTGTACAATTTTTTATTTTTATATAAATACATACATACATACATACGGCCACGCCTTGTTCCCGGTGGGGTATGCAGAGACTATTTCCCTCCACTTGCTACGATCCTGACATACAACGTTCGCTTCGTTCACTTTCATGACATTCTTCATACATGCTCGTCGGTTGTAGGTACTTTTGACTTGGCCTTTCCTAAGAACAACGTCAACTTGTTCATGAAAAGTACGCCTAGGTCGAACGCTACCGACTTCACCATTCACACTAGCCTTATAAATCTCTTTTGATAATCTCCTTTCATCCATCCTCTCCAAATTATGTCCGGACCACCTCAGCATTTCTCTATCTTGGTCACTACATCTTCTACCACGCCACAGACACATTTTTATATGATTTGGCATTAAAATACATATAACTCTCATCTCAGACCCTCTGTACATTTTTATGAAATAATTTATATGACAAAACAACGTTTGCCGGGTCAGCTAGTATATTATATACTACCTATATACCTATATATTATTTTTTAAAGCGCACATCAGGTATTATTGACCAACTTAGGTATGTTATGTACCTATAATATTATAATATTATGTATGTATAAATTAAATACCTGCCTAATTATTTATATCGCATAACAATACAAGGAAAATAAAACTTCTGTAAGTATAAATTTAAATATTTATTTTTGACGATTTCGCAAATCTGGCGGATTCATCATAATCTTGCCGGCGTAAAGGTCATTAACGGCAACTATTTTATTGGCACGTCACTATTATAAATTCAAAACGCTACACACACGCGCCAAGCGATCGATTTTCGAAACCGCCGCCCTCCCCCCTTTCCCGCCCCGCGCTTCTATTACCGCGCGAATGCCTTTTTACGGCATTTTTATATTTTCTTTTTTATTCCTCGAATCTCAGCCAGGCTTCGTTTTACAGCCAAGTTTTTTTATTTTGTTTTTATGGGGAAATTCACTAGATTCATGTATCCGCTATCCGTATGCTTCAATATAATATTTAATATTCAGGTATTTTATTTGTAGGTGTTACCATTTATCTACAGGCCATAGACAAGAGGCATAGTTCCCATACAAATACTTATTACTTGCTGTGCCCCGCGGTTTTCCCGCTCAGTCTTCGTTCCCGTGGGAATATCGGGTAATAAGTTCCCTATGTGTTATTCCAGGGTCTAAGCATTCTACATACCGAATTTTAGCTCAATTGGTTCAGCAGTTTCAGCGTGATAACGGAACAAGCCTACACAAAAAAACAGCGCTAGATGGTGTTGGGGTCGAGTTAGAACACGCCAGTGTTTTGTTTACCGGTTACATTTGTAACTTTATACAAATATTTCAGGTAGGATTTAATATTATTTCCATTGATCTCATAGATATCAAATAAATAAACTTGAAGATTGTGTCCAACTCTTGACACTATTGCTTTTCCGCTTACCGTTATACTGGATACTGGATACACATCAACCAAAATTGCCGTATCCACGATCAAAGTAAACAATAACCAGAAACGATGTTAAAAACAACTAAACAACTTACTAACATCGGTAACTAACAATATTTCGCAGTATTTCCGCCACAATTAAAAAAAATCACTTATCTTCTTTTACATATTTTCAATATCTGCCATATTGTATTTGAAATGAACTGTCAATGAATGCGTGTAACCATCACGCACACATGCATGGCCAAACCGAGCAATTTTTTCGCGAGGAACTCTTACGATATATACGACCTTAAATAAGGTTTACATAATTACATACAAACCATCACAACTTTTCCCGAAAGGGTAGGCCGAGTTGTACCCAGGAAGTCCCTTAATGGGTACACCCACAACATTTCGCCAGTTTGTTATTGGTCCCATGTAATAGGGGGCGAAGCTATTGCCATCTACCGAGCACAGTTCCAGACTCCAAGCTGTCATATAGAGATAATTCCTAATGGAAAAATCAAACGTAATACTGCCTGAACTGGGGATCAAATCTAGGACCTCATAATCGGCAGTCAAGCTTACGCTCTCTACGCCAGTCGAGCAGTAGAATACAGCTTGAAAATAATTATATTTTCCAAAACACGATCCGCCATCTTGCCTGATCTTGCCCTCCTTCTTCCACAGTGTCCCAATTTTTATGTACCTATATTTAAATTTGAACCATATTTTGCGGCGTCCCGCGTCTCCCTAAGTAAAGGTAGGTGGTACATCTATTTTTGAGACGGGAGGGTGGTTGTAAAATTTTTTATACTTTCGCGTCTGCGTGAAAAATATAAATCGATACGGCAATATTTTTGAACTTCGAAAAAATGCCTTGGAGCAGACAAAGAGGTTACATTAGGGGTGATTTTTTCCATTCAAACGTATTCCTGTGATTCCTCCCTAGATAACTGCGTCAGAGCAATGATTTTTTATTCATAATATTTAGGTCTTCAGTAAGTATGTCCCTGTCATTTTCATTTTTCTACAAACTCATTGTTAAATGAAATATGACCCTTTAAAAACATGAAAAACTGTCCCAGTTTTACTCGCGTAATTAGACGTTCACTAGAAATAAATGAAGAGTTTAGGAGCGGAAATAAAATAACAGGGACATAGCCTAATTCATCTTCTAATTTTCAAGATATAAATTTATGGATTAGGTCAATTATTCTCGGAGGGAATACTGAAATACAAAACATCGATTTCGTAAATTTTTCGTAACTATAATCAGTTTGAGCTGCAGTTGTACCTTTCGCATTCTCACACTTATACAACTAGGGAAGGGACACATAGACACAGTATTTTTAAGATTACTAGTGACTCAGACACACTTACTTACAAACAAGTTTGTATGATGTCTTTTCTATGATCTGAGACTAGTGAGTTTAAACATAACAGAGCCGCCAGTTCTATCAACCCAGAACAGTCCCATATTAGGTACCTTACCTACTTCTAACACATTTATAGCTCAAACTTTATAGTTTTTACAAATACCTAAATTTTAAATTCCTCGTGCCTCCAATGCCCTCTTAAGAGAACAAAAAGGTGCGGGGACGACGGTTATGCAGTGTCACTGCCTACTCTTCGCATAAGATAGATTAACTCTTTATTGGTAATTGGTACACAGACATCATTTCCTATACATACTTTCAAAATTAGGAAATAGTGTACGTTTCTATAATAAAATTCCAAAAGAGATAACTGGGCTCTCAGAGGGTAAATTCAAAACCTATATAAAATCTACTTTACTAAAGAAGGCTTATTATAAAGTCAACCAGTAGGTACATAGAGGACAAAGATGCTTGGAAACTTCTGCATAGCCGCCTCGCGGCACCTTCAAAGAAAACGAATGTAACCAAACCAAATATTGTGAAACTATCTGTTGAAAAAATTAAGCCCTACAAGTTTCTTGTGCGTTCTTCTTGTAGAGGTATCTTTCCGAACGCACGGTAGACTCAGTACTGTTTATCTTCATTGACGTGCAAAAGTGTCAGATTGTGACCTATTTGAATAAATCTGTTTGAGTTTGAGTTTGTAGACAAAAGTATTACAATAATTCAAAAACCCAAGCCTAACCCAACTCAGTAGTTCACCGCGTGAATAGTTTTTGTGTACAGAGTAAAGACGTCATTACGAAATCTTGACACAACTAAAAATTACCAAAATCAACCTTTACGTAAGTTACTAAAGATTGAATTTTCAAAAACCTTCGCAAAATAACTAAAAAACTCGTCAATAACTTTTTACTTGGTTTCCGGGGGGATGATATATCGGGTACTTAAGCTCTATGACTAGTCGGTCTTTGACGACTTATTGAATAACAGCCCTATTCATTGATTCCCTAGCGTACGCAAACGCGTAATCATGTAGTCAATGGTTTGACTGTTTTTCACACAGTACCAACGATATTAATTTACTACGTACTAGATTTTGCGATTTATTTTATTAATAAATATTAATATACATTATGAAAAAAAAATGCTTATCCCCACACTTACGTATGGTAGTGAATGTTGGGTCTGGCAGAAGAAGCATGAAAGTAAGATTAATGCTGTGGAAATGAGAAGTTTGAGAAGTATGACTGCAAATTTTGCATTGTAAATCTACAGAGATCTAATGGTATTTTACTTCGCTGAACGAAACGCGTAAGCGCCCTGAAATTCGCGGCGCTTACTACGATTTGGTCGCGAGCAAACTCTGTGTAAGCGATCTAGCGCTGCATGTTTTAACAATTATTATTTGGTTAGAAGACATACTTCATCAACCATTTTGAAGGAACGTTCTTGTTTATCGTAGAATATCACATTGTGTTATGCACAGTATGATTTAAAAGATGCCGTATTTTCCAAGCTTTTGTTTTTAGGTTGCTGATTAGAGCGCGCGCGGAGTCTAAGCGTCCTTTTAGATTTTAAACGAACGTCGGTGTAACTGCAACGCGACGTCAACGTCAACGCGGTGCTCACGCGGCGTTGCTTTTGGGCGAAATTTGTATGAAAAATGACATAGCACACACGCGGACGGCATTTTGGCATCAGCGTGTCTTGACGTATGTCATACTGCTAACGCGGACGTCACGTCGTCGACGCGTCGCTCGTCTGAATATACGATCGATCATGGTAAGGCCACACCACGATCTTGGTTCGCCACCATACCATGTTCGATCATGTGGCGCAGTATCCGGCGTACAGTGGATATTCGTATTTGTACGTTATTCGTATAAAATTCGTATAAATAATCTAATAATTGATTGATTGAGTCTTTTTTCTGATGATGCGTCGTGTCTGTAGACGCGATACACGTGTCAATATATGAATGGTGTCACTAACAAAAATAATACCTAATAATTAGCCAATGACGTTGAATTGCTTTCTTACCTACTCTTTGCATGAATTTTGCGGGCGGGAGGGCGGTGCACTGTGCATTGTGAATGTTGTTTTTGACTCTAGGAATCGGAACTAAAAACCAATGATTCTTGTTCCAGAAGTCTAAATAATCTAATGTCTATTTGGCTACATTACCAATGGTTTCGAGTTTGAGAACCGTTTCTGTGACGTAACGCAGCCAAATATAGTGACCAACCAAATTTTTGAAGCTATTTTTAGCCGTTCTTTATTTTTTAATGACCCGTGGTCGACGGAGCGAAGTGGCGCGGTTTTTGCTTTATTTTCGACTTGGATTTTATTGATCGAACCGGATTGTAGCGGTTCTTTTTGGTTAAAACGTCACGCGTACCGATAAAAAAGTTTTTTTTTTTAATGACACTTTTTATAGCTTCCAAAACGTTATCTAAAGTAGCCCACCTGACCAACTGTCATGGTATAATAAATAATATATAGAATAATTTACCAATAAAAAAATCCGTGTAAAAATAGTCGGTCAAAAGGAAATGGCCGACTCTGGAAGCTCTCTTTTTGTTTTGTAGTAGGTCTGTAGTCTGTACTACATTGATGATCATAGCTCTTGAACGAATTAACCACAGCTGTATGGGGGATATCAATAATTTTGTGACAAAATAGATGTATATAATGTCCGTGAACTATTTTGTAGGCATTGATAAGTACTACAAACCCCTAGTACATTACTTTATTCTACCACCAATACTTTTCACAGCGCATGCATATAATGTCTGTTTCGATTATTGTGACTATACCAAAATAGATGGATAAAATATCCGTGAACTATTTTGTAGATATTGATAAGTACTACAAACCCTTCGTACATTATTTTATTCTATTATCAATAGATTTCACAGCGCACGCAAATTAATATGAATATGGTAATTATGTGACACCTTGGTTCACAATATTGCAGTTTTCTTACGGAACCTTAATTTTTTCCAAAATCTCATATAGCCTATGTCACTCACACTGAATAAAGCTTTCCATAAGTAAAAGAATTTTTAATATCGGTCCAGTAGTTTCGGAGCGTATTCGTTACAAACAAAAAAAACAATGTTTCTCTCTTTATAAATATATAAAGTACCTATAGATATAGATTGTGTTATAATTAAAAAAAACAGTTCTTTAGGGTTCCGTACTTCAAACGGAAAAAAAGAACTCTTATTCAGAGGGATTACTCTGTTGTCCGTCCGTCTGTCTGCCTGTCTATCCGTCTGTCTGCCTGTCTATCCGTCTGTCTGCCTGTCTATCCGTCTGTCTGCCTGTCTATCCGTCTGTCTGCCTGTCTATCCGTCTGTCTGCCTGTCTATCCGTCTGTCTGCCTGTCTATCCGTCTGTCTGCCTGTCTATCCGTCTGTCTGCCTGTCTATCCGTCTGTCTGCCTGTCTATCCGTCTGTCTGCCTGTCTATCCGTCTGTCTGCCTGTCTATCCGTCTGTCTGCCTGTCTATCCGTCTGTCAAGTCACTTTTTCACGGGAACGCGTGGAGGTATTCACAAAGAATAATCTATTTATGAATACCTATTTTATGTCCTTATAAGCACCCCCTAAGCGTCGTTTTAGACGAACGTCGGCGTAACTGCAACGCGGCTTCAACGCGTTGCTTTCGGGTGAAATTTTTATGAAAAATGACAGAATACACACGGATCGCATTTTGGCGTCAGCGTTTCTTCGCGTAGGTATGTCATAAGTCATACTGAGTATATTACGTGCTCAGTGATACTGAGACCGCGAACGTCACGTCGACATCGTGTCGACGCGACGCTCGTCTGAAAGCACGCCTAAACTCTTATGAGAGACCTATGTTCGTCTATAAAGGTCAGGCAAAGCGTCAGCCAATAAAAAAAGCCAATATTTATATTGGCTTAATGGCAATATAATTTATCTTGGCTTATTGGCAATATTTATATTGCCTGGAGTCTGGAACTGTGTCCGGTAGATGGCAATAGGCTCGCCCTATGCTATTACATGGGACCAATAACATACTGGCGAAATGTGGGGGTGCATCTACTATGGGACTGAGTCCTGGGTACACCTCTGCCTACTCCTTCGAGAAAAAGGGCGTGAATGTATGTATGATAATCTCAATTTTAGACCTATCGAATAAAATCAAATTTATAATGTAAGGTCGCGACGTGGCCCAAAAAACGAACAAATCCTTTTAGTTCGACAGAAAAGAGTAGAAACGGAACTAATTTAAAGTGTACGTGTTGACTTAAAAGTTTTTCTAATTGATAAATACAGTGGCGCCCCCATTATTTTCTACTCTTTTCTGCCTACTGTTATTTGTGTACCTACTTATATTCAAACAATCATCCTACTTGCTTACTATAATCTTACCTACTTCTAACTATAATACTAGCTGACCCGGCGAACTTCGTACCTACCGCCATATTTTATTTCTCTAATGGCAACTGAGGAAATAAAACCCTTCCGGTAAAATCGAATTACCTAAATTTAAAATAAAACTGGAGTACTCAATTGAAAAATTCATATTCTTGTTCAAAATGCGTGGAGATTTTACTGAGACTATCACTTTCCGGGAGATACCTAGTATTATTAATTATTAATTCACTCGTTTAAAAAGGAACTGAACTACGGTGACACTCGGCGCCAGTATTTTTATACCTGAACCTTGAATTTCCCGAACGTTCTAGTTCGCATGCTTCGAGAAGAATCGATTGATCGATTGTTCGAAATAGTGGGTCTCGATGGTTCGAGAGGGAGCTTTGTTTACGCTCAGAGGAGGTCTCGAGAACGAATGAGATACCAAAGCTTTGGACATTCAAACCAGAGATGGCGACTCGATAGAATTTGATGCCATTAATCAGATCTTGAAACTTTGATTAAAATTTGGCGCCAAGACTTTAATAATTCTCTAACAAAAATAGTACAATTTTTTTTTTGTTATTAATGGTAATAATATTGTAACATACGCAGTATAATTATAAAAATATCAGTCACAAACCATTAATATAAAACCGTTATATCGTGAGCATAAATAAATATAACGTGAAATAAAGTAATAGAATTTATATTCTAAGAAACAGAACACAGCGCCATCTATTGGGTGTATTTGCAACCTAGATGTCAAACAATATTGAAGAATTTTATCGATGAATCAACGTACACCGCCATCTATGAGAACTTCATAAAACTAAACCGTAAATAAACACTTGCTTAAGAATCAATTAATTGATACATTTTATTCGTTTACATTCACGACATAAGCGAATAATTGAGATGATAACTATCCTATCCAGTAAGTTAGACCAAAATACGGGTACATGTGAAATTTGATTGAAATCGGTTCAGTAGTTTTGGAGTTTATTCGGGACATACATCGTGACACAAGATTTTTATATATATAAGATAATATAATTATAAAATAAAAAGAATTCTAATAATATTATTAGAATTCTTTTTTATTTTATAAGACGTCAATCATACGCACGAATGTTGTGGCTACCTATAATTGAATAAGCATCTTGAATTTGTTTAATTATGTAACTATTTTTGTATAATACCTAGTTAAATTAGGACTTCGGGGCGCGAGCTTTTTAAAAACACTAATTACTTTTATAAATGAATTTATTAATTAACGATTAATTAGACAATTCTTATTTAATAATTAATGCGACTGCTTTAGTCGACTTTACAATGGAATGGCATTACAATATTGGTTTCTAGGAGCTAGAGGGCTTCGCTATGTCAGCGCTTTAGGGTGGTCGCGCCGTCCGGGAAGGCGTAGGCGCGCGATATCTGTTCGTAGTATTCTTGTGTTATGCTGATGCATGAAAGCAAACTGTATTAGGAGCAGAAGGCTGGACCGATAACATAACTCCTCTCTCCGCAAGATCGAGATTATCCGCGGAATGTGGATTATCTCGATTTTTCACGAATTTAGTATACATTTTCTTAATTCTATTCTTAAAAGTTAACAAGGCGATACAGATAGCAATAATCGCGCAAAACACAAAATTTCCTATATTAAGAGTCACATTACCGAAAATGTTTTTATCACTAACACTATCACTAATAATTTCACTTCCACTTTTCTGCAATAATAAATTCAACAGCCGAATATCACCAAGATCGATTCCGTTCAAGTTAACAGGTTTTATCTGGAAATCTGAAGATGAAACTGATACTCGGGGCAGGTTAAGTACTGGAAACTTTGGGTATTTAACATCAATCCCTTGAATCTGATGTTTCCTTAAATGGATATCTTTGATTTTGACTTCGCAGTTGTCGTCCATTGATAGCAGGTACGTTCCGCAAATATTTTCCTGGGTAATCTCATTTTCACAGTTTTTCATGAGTGGTGTTTCAGTTTTTGTGAAAATTATCCAACGGTTCGGCTGGATAAGGTCAGCTTTTACATCGTCTATGAAAACAGGAACTGGATGACAGCTGGTTACATTTGTAGAGAATTTCATAAGATCGGCAACACAGGAGTCTTGGATAAAAGACGTGGCGTCGTTTTCGTAGCAGAGGAAACGGGCTTCGTCGACTTCTCGGCATGACTGGGAGAGCGGCTTGGCCTTGAGACCTTTCACAAGGAGGTAAGGATATTTGTACAGTACGTACACCCACTGTGGCCGGATTGGAAGGTTGCGGCTTCCGAATAAAAGAACTGCTTCAGATTTTCTTCCCAGTATTTATTCTTCGATCTTATCTTGAGGGCGCGTCGAGTGCAAGTGCATGCTGTGCAATCGACGGTCCCGCTTTTATCCTAATTTTTCGACATAAAAAATGGTTCGATAAAGCCCCGCTCTCATTGGTCGATGTCCGTCGGCCAATGAGAGGCGAGATCTATCTACCAATCAGAGCTCAGCATTTACTAAGGCGGTTCGTACCCTTACCGTATGGAGTCCCTTACTAATGTACAGCCTTGCCTTACTGTTCGGAGGGCATCTGTTATTTTTAGCGCTTTTACGGCTCTGCTTATTCTATTTTTACAGTTTCTTAAATTTATTTACATTGTTTTCTACGTAACTATATACTATTAGCTAAATATTGCCTAGTCTTATATTTCTAATTTCTTTGGTGTACGTTGTCCTGCACATCTCTCCCGCCGTGTGGCTCTGCCGCATCTTCTACCGGTGCTGGATCTACGTCCTCAATTGGCAGGATCACCATCTTCCTCACGGGTCGGCGCAGGACTCCTCCCTTGGTCTTGATGTCGACGGTGCGTACGACGCTGTCGGGCCCCGGGTACGTCGCGATGACTTTGCCTCGAGCCCATGTGTTTCTGGGTAAGTTGGGATCTATTAATTGGACTAGATCTCCAACTTTGATCGTCGGACCTCGGCCGTGTGGCTCCCGCCGGTTTTGCAGCTCGGGGAGATACTCTCGTATCCACCTCGACCAGAAGATGTCAGCTAGTCTTTGGGCAGCACGCCAGCTGGCTTTCTTCAGGATGTCCTTGTCATCGAAGCTCCCTGGTGTTGGCACTCCTCCTGGTCCTCCTAGCAGGAAGTGGTTCGGTGTGAGGGCTTCGGGATCTTCTACGCTGACTGATACGTGGGTCAGCGGTCGACTATTTACTGTGTATTCTGCTTCTGTCAGGAGCGTCGCCAGGACTTCTTCGGCCGGGCTCCTCTCGTGAAGCGTTGCTGTTAAGGCCGTCTTGACTGATCGCACCATCCTTTCCCAGGCGCCTCCCATGAATGGCGCTCCTGGTGGAATGTATCGCCATGATATCGTCCGCTTCGCTGCATCTTCCGCTGTAGCTTCGTCGATCGCTCGTCGCAACTCCTTGTCCGCCCCTTTCAGGTTTGTGCCGTTATCCGACCAGATCTGCGTTGGGCAGCCCCGTCTTGCGATCATGCGTCGCAGTGCCATGATTGCCGAATCTGTGCTGAGTGACGCTGCTATCTCCAGATGTATCGCCCTCGTGGTAAGGCACGTGAAGATGGCCACGTATCGTTTTTGACGTGAGCGTCCGACGGTGACTGTCAGTGGGCCGAAATAGTCCACTCCGGTGAAAGTGAACGGCCTTCTGTGATGAGCGAGGCGACATGGTGGCAGATCCCCCGTTCTTGGGTACGGCGGAGTTTGTGTCTTCATTCTGCAGTGTAGGCATTGGCGTATTACTGTGCGGGTGATAGGGCGCACGCGTAATATCCAGTACCGTTGACGACATTCGTTCACTGTGGTTTCCACCCCGGCGTGATGCATTTGACGATGGATGCTCTTTATCCAGAGCTTTACTGTTGGGTGGTTGCCATCCAGGACCATTGGACTCTTCACTTCTTCTCGGACCTCCTGCGTGGCTCGTATGCGGCTTCTTATTTTTAGAGCCCTGTCGACATGTTCTATGCTCAGCTGATGGAGACGGCTCTCTTTGTCGACGGCCTTCATATTCTTAATGTCTTCTATTTCCTTCGCGAAGGAGTCTTCTTGCGAGGAGCGCATGTAAAGTTCCTCGGCTGTTCTCAAGGTCTCGGCGGCAATGGGATGAAACTTCTTTTCTTCGGTTTTTGACTTTTTCTGTGTCTTTCCCCCTGCGTTCAATTTTGGCGTATTTCGCCTCCACGTCGGGTCGTCTTCCGCTTTTCTTGTTGTCCTTTTATAGTGGACTGCTTGTGCCTTGGTTCTGCACAGTTGAATAAACTGCAGGACTCTTGCTGCCGTGTAGCGTAGACGTTCCCAATTGGAGAAGCGTGAGATGTCGGGGAGCCCTTCTGCCAGTTTCTGAATCTTGTTGGTTATGACGTGGTGTATTTTTTCTTCACCCGTTGGTTCTGTCGTTGGAGGCGTCGCCTCTCTAGGCCACGACTCTTCGTCTTCGTATAAGAATTCGGGTACGGGTTCTGCATAGCCCTTTGTGACGAGCGCTTCCATCTGTTCGGTATATTTCTCTTTTAGGTGCGGATCTCGATCGAGTTTCCTTTCAATTCCGAGAAGTCTTCTTCGGGCGTTGTCGTAGTTGTCGGGCAGTGTGACCTCTCCTGATTTCCATAGAAGAGCGGTTTCGTATCTTCCTTCTTCTGTGTGGACTGTATTTTCTGATAGTATACGAAGGGCTTGCTCTTCTGGATCTGTTTTCGGCTTCTTCGGGTTAAGACAGAGTGCATCCATCGCGAAGTGTTCTCTCATGAGGCGTTCTATGTTGTCGTCTCCTTCTTCTTGAATCGTCGTTATGTGAGAGACGAAGTCCACACTGCGTCCGAGAGTGCGGGTGTGGCTTCCGTGCAACACCCATCCCAGTGGCGTTAGCGAAGCCACTGGTTGGTCTTTGTTGCCTCTTCTGATCTTCGATGTTAGGAGAAGATGCCAGTTATCTTGTCCTACGAGAATTCCTGGTTTCGCGTTCTCATATGTCAGGATGTCGCTGATGTCCCGAAGATGTTCGCACTTTGCTATCTGTGCCCGTGATACTGCTTGTGTCGAGACTTGTAGATTCTTCACTGTTCGCGCTTGAATTGGCTCTTCATGTTTGTTCAGCCCTTTGATTGTGAAGTTAACTCTTCTTGATTCTGTTTCCGCTGTTTTCATACTGTTGATGCCTTCAATGCGGAGTGGGTCGACCGTTCCCGTGACGCCGATCTTTTTACTGATGCTGTCGTCGATGAGTGTCACTGTTGAACCGTCGTCGAGAAGAGCGTGTGTGTTGACTGATGCCGTAGGTCCCGTTATTTGAATAGGGATTATTTTCAGGTAGGACTGTCTTTGAGATCCGGTCCATGCTGAATTGATGGCTTCTGTTGCTTCCTTTTCTTCGCCATTCTCTGTTTTTCTGGTTTCCGTCGTTTTGCGGACGAAGTGCAGCATCTTGTTGTGGTAGTATTTGCAGTTGTCAATGCCACAGGTTTTTGGTCGGCAGCCGTGGGTCTTGTTTCTGTAGCGTAGACATCGAAAACATAGGCGTTTGTTCTTTGCGATGTCCCATCTTGTGTCCGGATCGCTGTCCTTGAACCTCTCGCAGTCTGTCGCGGTGTGACCTGTTGTGTCGCACACCGGACATCTCGCTGTTGTCTGCTTCTCTGTTATGCTGTGCACATTGTGTGCTCTTCTGTTGTGCTGAGTGGGCTGTGAGTGAGTGCCGCTCACTTGCTCCGGCTGTGCGTAGGGACCGCACAATTCAGCTTCTTTTTGTAGGAACCTTTCTATCTTCTGTAAGTCTGGATCCTCCTTCGGTTGTTTCGCGGCGAAGTCGTAGTATCTGTATCGCTGCGTTGGTGTGAGTTTCTCTATCATCACTTTGGCCGTCTCTGGATTATACAGATAGTGTATGCATTTCAGTGCCCGTAGTGTTGACACGGCGTTGGTCACTTTGCTGGCGAAGATACATATATCTCTGGGTGACTCGGTCAGGCGTGACAATGTCCTGAGTGTTTCTATCTCTGACATCGCGATCGCTTCCGGCCTTCCGAATCGGGTCTCTAGGATCTTCATAATTTCTGTTGGATCGGCGTCGGAGATGAGTAGGCTGTCTACGGCTTCTTTGGCTCTTCCCTTCAGGTGTCTTCTTAGGCGGTTCGTGTTCTCGACTTTCGTGAAGGATTTCATCGTCTCGAAGAACGCGGCTCGAAAGGATAGCCACTCTTGATGGCTGCCGTTGAAGAAGGGCAGCTCGACGAATCTTGGTTGACGGGCGGCTTTGACGGCGAGTGTGATGGCTGAAGCCAGTTGCGAGAAGTCTGGTTGAGGGCAGACTCCCGCCGGTGAGGACTGTGCTTGTTGCGGTTGTAGATTGTCTTCTTTGTTCGGTTCTTCGGCCTGCTGTTGATGTCGCTGTGTATCTAGCCACGTGTCTACACGTGCGTCGGCTTCCATTCCGGAGTACTCGGAGACGTTGTCTTCTTCATCGGTGTCCTCCAATTCTAGCGTGGCTAGATGTGCCTCAGCTAGTTTGACTTGAAGACGCGCAAGCTCTTCCTTTGCTTTCGCGAGTTCCTTCGCTTTCGCTTTCGATGCTGTTGTTCGGATTGACGCCGCACGTTTACTATGTGCGCGCGGGTTCGGTGGCTTATCTTCGGCGGTGAGACAAGGCCTTCTGTTCTGTTCCATCGGTGCTTTGCTCTGCCTGGCTGTAGACGGAGCGGACTGTTGGATGGCTTCTGTGGTTGATGCACCGTCGACGCGTCGCGTTGTTGTACCGGTGGCCTCCGTCGCGATTGACTGTGCGACGGAGGAGCGAGTGGCGACTGACGCGTCCACTGCTGATGACGCTCTTGACTGTTCCGTAGTGGTGGTCGTCGAGGTTTCCATACTCGTGACCGTGTCGGCGGTCGTCTCGGTCCACTCGCTCTGAGTTGTAGCGGTGGTCCCCGAGGACGACGACTGTTGCGCCTCTGCAGCGGGTTGACGTCCTTTTCCCGTGGAGCGAGTCACTGGCATAGTGAGTCGCCTACGTAGAGCGTGTTCTTCGTCCTTCGGAGTGCTCCTTCAGTGATCCGGCTCGAAGGACCATTCGATGTACAGTACGTACACCCACTGTGGCCGGATTGGAAGGTTGCGAAGGTTTCTTCCCAGTATTTATTCTTCGATCTTATCTTGAGGGCGCGTCGAGTGCAAGTGCATGCTGTGCAATCGACGGTCCCGCTTTTATCCTAATTTTTCGACATAAAAAATGGTTCGATAAAGCCCCGCTCTCATTGGTCGATGTCCGTCGGCCAATGAGAGGCGAGATCTATCTACCAATCAGAGCTCAGCATTTACTAAGGCGGTTCGTACCCTTACCGTATGGAGTCCCTTACTAATGTACAGCCTTGCCTTACTGTTCGGAGGGCATCTGTTATTTTTAGCGCTTTTACGGCTCTGCTTATTCTATTTTTACAGTTTCTTAAATTTATTTACATTATGTTTTCTACGTAACTATATACTATTAGCTAAATATTGCCTAGTCTTATATTTCTAATTTCTTTGGTGTACGTTGTCCTGCACAATATTTGGGCAGGATAAGGGTAGTTAGGTCGTTATGGCTGTTGTAGATTGGTAAGGGGATTAGTTTATAGTAGATATATGTGTCATCGCGAATTAGCGGAATACTTAATATGAATTTTATCTGATTTTGTTTAACATAAGCTTTCATCTCTATACTTTGCTCTATTCTAAGAATATTTTCTATATTTGCTGGATACACTAACTTTTCGGTTTTCTCTATTTCTTGTAGCAATAGGATTAATTCATTGGTGTCAACAATAGACTGATGTAACAAATCAATTTTGGCAAAGGCAATGGCTGTTTCAACTTCATTCAATCGAATGTAGAGCGATTGGAAATTGTTGATAAGAATATTATATGTATGTATGAATTTATTACTGATTTGGATACGTTTTGTATGGTTAAGGCTGCGATCAATATCTTTTAAGCTCTCATCTAGTTGAATAAAATTGACTTTTACAATATTACTTATGTTTGTGAACATCCCCACCATTTCGGTTACTATTGTCATTTTCTGACCAAATCTATCTTGGTTTGTTTTAAGTTCATTAATAATCTTTTCAAATTTAACAGCATCGTCGTTATCCATATTTCCAGTAATTGTTTTAATAATTGTGCCAAGAGGATTCAGTAAGCCGCGCCTAGTTCTAGATAAAGAGGGATTTAATTGTTCATATTTTTCTATTGTTACATTCATAGCGTATTCAGTTTGTAGCTCTACATCTGTAAAGTCTGATTCAAATACCTTATTATTATCAAAACAGTTTCGGACCTGATCCTTTAACTTAACAAAATCAACTATATTTAATTCTAACTGCTCGTAAAGTAATGCTAAATCTAAAATTTTTTTTAACAGTCCATTTATCGTGACTGACAATAGCTTGACCTTCCCTTACAGGTAGTAGACCTGGGTTCTTCTCAATCAACTGCAGATGAAGGGCCTGGCTGAGGATCACTTGGACCGCCAGGGCCAGAAGTACTAACCTGTGGAGGACGCCGAATGTCTTTAATTGGAACTTTCGTGTTTCTATTATTCGTAACTATGGGTACTATGTTCCTTTGAGGTTCACCGCTGATTTGGACCTTTTGGTATCGCGCTTTATCCTTACTTCGTCTGGTGTTAACTCCTTTTACAAATACCGTATCTCCTACATCTAGATCAAAATCTTTCTCTCCCCCACGCTTTTCTATTACCTTAAGCTTTTTGTCAGACAACTTATCAGTTAAATAGTCATATAAAAATCTAGTTTTTCTTACATGTTCCTTTACCAATAGCTGTGTGAATTGTTTATTAAAATCTACATGAAATGCGCTATTAGATTCTGTGTGACCAAAAACTACTTCGAATGGCGTAAGGCCAGTAGCAGTATGGATAGAATGGTTATACGACATAACAGCGTATGTCATTACGGAAGCTGCGTCAGTGATTTTGCGTTCGTACTTGGCTATTCTATATATCTCTATGATAGTAGAGTGAAACCTTTCGACGATACCTACTGAATTTGGATTATGCGGAGTACCAATGTGGAGATCTATTTTGTAGAATGGTAACATTTCTTTAATAAGGGCATTATTGAATTCGACACCTGGGTCGGCACTGATTTTACTCGGAGTTCCATACAAAGAGAAATACTTTATGAGAGATCTTACTACTTCGGGAGTTGATTTTGTGTTAATTTCGAAAGCTTGGCCTAATTTGCTAAAAGCATCGACTATTGTAAGATAATGTTTTCCTTCAATCGAAAATCTGTCTATGAATAACTCTTGGAATGGTCTAGTCTGCGTTTGAGTCAGCTGAAGTTCTGGTTTCAGAGGTTTTCGATCATACTTCATTCTTTTACACAATTCACATGCATTTATAACACTTGAAACAATCTGATCCATATTATTCCAGAAAAAGTGTCGTCTAAGATGTACTAATGTTTCTTTGATTCCCCTATGGCTGTTTTTACCTGTATGATATTTAAGCACAATCTCTCTTTGTTCACTCTCATCTTCCACATAAACCACTCGCTGCGTGCATTCATAAAACTTAACTGATCCTTTTCTAAATAGTGATAAAGTGACTTCGGAAAACTGTTTACGGTGAATTTCACTTTCGAAATAAAAGAAATATTTTATTTTAGGCCGTATGTAACTTTTTAGAAAACGTTTTACAAGATCCGGATTATCTACAGGTAAGTGAACTTCTAATACCTTTTGTTTCGCTCTAGATAAGTCTTTTACTGCTAATTCATTTTTGTTCCAGGTGTACACCAGGATTTGGTTTGGCTTTGTATCTATGGCTTCCTGAAGTATTAGTATGCCGTCTGTATCCATGTCACGAGCTGAGTGTATAGTTGTACCTAAACTTTCATTTCCTTCAGATGCAGTTGCGGTACTGCTACCTAATGACGGAATAGAGTATGGAGAACGCGGACGATTTCCGGAGGCAGATGCAGTTTTTTCCGAATCCGATGAAGATATTACAATCGGTGATGGGGTTTGTTTTCGAGGAGCTTTTGCACGAGTTGAATTTTCTTTAATTTTCCCCATTTCGGCAGTTAATTTTGTCATTTCCGCTAGTAATTCATCTATATGGCGTTTAAGTTTTTGTTCCTTTTCGTCTACGTTTACTTTCATTGAGACGTCATCGTTATCAGTTAGCGCATTGACTTTGATACGTGACAATGCATCCGCGTTACAATTTTGTTTTCCATTTTTGTACACTATGTTATAGTCGAATTCTGCTAATCGTAATTTCCATCGGGTAAGTTTACTATTGGGTTCTTTTATGGAATCTAGCCAAGCTAAAGGTCTGTGATCGGTGTATATTGTGAATTTATTCCCATACAAGTATGGCCGTAAATGCTTAGTAGCCCATACTATGGCTAAAAGCTCCTTTTCGATCGTACTATATCTGGTTTCAGCATCATTTAGGGTACGGCTTGCATATGCTATTGGTTTGTCACTACCAATAGGTCCTTGTGACAGCACAGCACCTATGGCGTAGTTGGAAGCGTCCGTGGTAAGGACAAACGGCTTGGAAAAATCAGGAAACTGTAAAAGTGGCGCGTTTGTTAAAAGCTCTTTACACTTTTCGAACGCGTTGATGTATTCCTGTTTTTTCACATCTATTTTATTGTTCTTTTTGAGGCATGATGTCAATGGTTGTGTCAATTTGGCAAAATCGGGGATAAACTTGCGGTAATAACCTACTAGACCAAGAAAACTTTTGATTTCGGTGTTTGTGCGTGGTAACGGAAATTTAAGAACGGCTTTTATTTTGTCATCGTTAGGCATGAGGCCATTTTTGGTGATGGTATGACCAAGGTAGAGTACTTCTTTTCGAAGAAACTCGCACTTATCAAGTGTGACCTTGAGGTTTGTTTCCCTCAGTCTATCGAAAATTTTGCGGAGTTTGTCTACGTGTTCCTGAAGGCTAGTTGAATACACTATGATATCATCAAGGTAAACCAGGCAATGGATACCCTGAAGACCTCTCAGTATATTATCCATGGCCCTCTGAAAAGTGGCAGGAGCCGTTTTGAGACCAAATGGCATCCTTTTGAATTCAAAGTGACCTGCCTGTGTGGTAAATGCAGTTTTGGCTCTATCTGCGTTATTTACTTCAATTTGATGATAACCGCTCGCGAGATCTAATGTGCTGAAATATTGTGACTTGCCAAGCTTATCAAAAAGATCTGTTATATTGGGCAATGGGTATTTATCATCGACCGTGATTTCGTTTAGGCGTAGGTAATCGATTACCATTCGCCATTTTGTTTCACCAGATGCGTCTAATTTTTTTTGGGACGAGGTGCACTGGGGCACTCCATGGTGAATGAGAATTTTGTATGACGTCATTTTCTAAAAGTTTATCTACTTGTTTCTGTATTTCTGCGTTTTGGCAAGGTGGGTGTCTATATGGACGTATGTATATAGGATCTTCATTGACAGTTCGAATTTGGTGTTATACCTGGTTAGTAAATCTAAGGGGCAGTTTGTCACAATAAAATATGTCTCTGTACTCATAACATAATTTAGATATAGCCTCGCATTCCTCTTCATTCATGTGTTCCGTTCGTACCTTTTTCAAGTTATCTTTCAGAGCTTCATCAATCATACAATCGTCACTCGAAACATTCACTTCACACAAGTCATTCTCAAAAATGGTCACATCAAAGGGTTCTCTGAAAGTTAATCTGAATTCTTTATTGGAAATATTTTGGATAATGGTTTCGGCAAAGAAGTTATCACATTTAACAAGGGCGGTAGGCATACGTACGCCGTCCTTGAACTGTATGAAATCTAATATAGCGTCACCAGATTTTAATTTTGTTGGGACTTTCACTCGTGTTTCGGATCGTGGTGGAATACTGACTTCATAAGGGGGGTTGTAGATTATCGGAATGGCTGCATTATGTGTTCGCAAAACTTGATATCTCATATCTACAACGGCTGCCAATTTGCATAATAAATCTGAACCTATTAACCCGTCATATCTGCCGTCTACATCATATACGTAGAATTTATGTGGCAGTGTGCTTTTGAAAGTTTTCAGCAATGGTATGAAAATAACTTCATCATGCATACTCTGAGCATGAGTACTAACGACTGTAAACGGTTCGTGGTACTTATAGGCACTGAAAAATTCATTTGCTTTGGCCGGACTAATGAAAGAACGACTACTTCCGGTATCTATGAGAAATTTCGAATTAATTTCTGGAATCTCTATGTGTGGCAATTTTAAAATACTGTCGCAATAGTTTAAATTAATTAACTCGGTGTTTCTTTTGAGGCCGTTTCCTGAAAATTTTCAGGTTCCTGTGAAGCAGAGTTAGGTAAACTATCCTGAGCATATGTGACGTCATTGTTTTCACGGTAATCGCATTCTTCAGCTGAAGGCTCTACATACTCTAGATAATAATCGTCGCAATAATTTTCATAATTTTCCTGAACAGGTTCTTCCATGTAATATAAATCATTAGTGATCATGTTCTGTCTGACAGGAGCAGGGGCTGTACGCATAGATACATCGGTATTCTGGAACCTAGGTGGTTGCAGCTTTTGTTGCTGATTCATGCCAAACTTAAACTTGTTAGGGTTCGACTGGGGTTGATTTTGAATGCCAAATTTAAAATCTTGTTGTCTTGGAATACCAAATTTAAATCCACCGTATTGGAACGGAGGGCGCGCTTGTTGGAACGCAGAAGGACGTTGCAGCTGATTATTAAACTGACCTTGAAGAGGTGCAAACCTATTCGGCTGAGCCTGGAAATTAGGCCGGAAACCCTGGTTTTGAGGAATTCCAAATCTAAAATTACCATAATTATTATTTGGCATGCCGAATCGGAAATTATTATTTGGTGTATAAATAGGCAACGTTTTTGGTGCAGGTGAAGCCTGCGGCGTGAGTGTAGTCTGCTTGGATGTTTTATTTTTAGCGTTATATTGAAATTGGAAATTAACTTCTTCAGTTACAATAGTGAGCGCGTCTTCTGTACAACAACAACCTTTCAGTCGCACAATGCGTATTAGATCTTCAGTCAAATTGTAAAGGAAAACGTTCAAAGCCATATTATTATAAATTATCATTTTTGCTGCTTTAATTCCCTCATCGGTAAGTCTATTAACTTTTGCAAAAAGTGCGCTTCTAACTGCCTGGACCCTCTGACAAAACTGTAAATAACTTTCACCTTGTTTAATTTTTAATGATTCAAGCTCGATAGCGATGCATTCTTCCGATCTAGGATCACCGAAATGCTGTGTAAGTATTTCCTTTAATCTATCCCAATTTGTAATGGTTGGGTTGTCACTAAGCAGTGCCGCGGCCTTGCCGGTTAATCTACTACTAAGGACATGGAACAGGTACAGATCCTGATGTAAATTTCCTTCTACTCTACTAGTAGCTAACACATATTCACATTTTGATATGTATAAATTTAAAGTTTTATCATCTCCGTCAAACTTAGGTATAATGCAAAGTAATTCTTTAGGCACTGTCTGTACGTGAGCCATTTCCTTAACTTAATATTACAAATCTATCACTAAAACTATTCTAAATTTTTAATGTATATTTTGCAAATAAACTTTTTAATCACTTTTCAAAATATCTTACCACTAAAAGATTTTCATCGCCAATTTTTGTGCAACAAAATCAGATAATTATGTGTGCAAGATCGCACAAGAAGCCCGACGATTTAGTTCGGAACTTCAAATATATAATTATGGAGACAACACGGGATTATGGAAAGGCGGAATTATGTGAAAAGGTCTACTCACCAACCGCTCGATCCCATGTCCTCCTGAGCCCGATTGTACCGTCGACGTGCGCGCGCGAACTCCCAAGGAAACGTAATTTATTTGGTTCGTGTTTCCGCGATTTCCGCTGATTCTATCCGCGAACTGATTTTTGAGTTTGCTGTAGTACTCGGAAAATTCGCGAAAAATCCACAAGGCTGCGCCAGTTAAATTAGGACTTCGGGGCGCGAGCTTTTTAAAAACACTAATTACTTTTATAAATGAATTTATTAATTAACGATTAATTAGACAATTCTTATTTAATAATTAATGTGACTGCTTTAGTCGACTTTACAATGGAATGGCATTACAATATTGGTTTCTAGGAGCTAGAGGGCTTCGCTATGTCAGCGCTTTAGGGTGGTCGCGCCGTCCGGGAAGGCGTAGGCGCGCGATATCTGTTCGTAGTATTCTTGTGTTATGCTGATGCATGAAAGCAAACTGTATTAGGAACAGAAGGCTGGACCGATAACATAACTACCTATGTGATAGTTGCTTATTTGTTGGTTACCCATAATAAATAAATAATATAAAAGCGAAAGTTTGTAAGGATGGATGGATAGATGTTTGTTACTCTTTCACGCAAAAACTACTGAATGGATCGGGTTATAATTTGGCAGGTAGCTCAGGCCCTGGAACACATTGGGTGCTTTTAATCCCGACATTCCCACGGGAACGAAGATTCTGTTCGAACCCGAGGGACCCAGCTCGTCCTACATTATAAAATGCGAAAGTTTTTGAGGATGGATGTTGTTACTCTTCCATACCAAAACCACGAACCGATTTGGCGAAATTCGGTATGTAGATATGTAGTTTAGACCCTAGAATAATAATACATAGGGCACTTTATATCCCGATTCCCGATATTCCCACGGGAACGAAGACTGCGAGGGTGAAACCGCGGAGCCCAGTTAGTATTATAATTAGTATATCAATAAAATGTCAGAAAAGCTTTGAAAGCATCCAAATCGATCCCAATGGTTGCATGCCACATATAGACACGTCAATCTGATACCTTCCTATTGCAGTCAGGGGTTAAAATCGTATGAAAAATCTATTTATTAAAAACAAGTCATTCCAGTCAGGAGTTATCTCTATAAAAAAGGAGGTCCCGTTAACCAATGGTTATTTTGTCGCTTTCAAGGTGACGGCGGTTTGAGAGGCTAACTCCGCTGTCTGGATTGGTGCACCAAATTAGAAAGCTTCCGAATCATTATATTAAAAAGAACAAATTATGTGATTTGATTATAATCCCGAATGACCCGCATCGGGGGGGGGGATCCCGAATGACCCGCATCGGGGGGGGGGGGGGCACATTGTGGGTCCTGCATGACATGGTCGAGGCCAAATCCTACGACGAAACCCACTTTCTGGATTCTCTTGAAGAATTTGCAGTAGCCAAATTAGCACAGCTTGGCTGAACTGTCTAACCTTGAAGCGATTTTGACCTCCGAATTGTTATTTAATAGAGTAAATTTGTACGCAAGCAAAGTTCCAGGATAATTTCGCATGTGTGTTTCAGAACTTCACACATTTTTTTTAAATTAACGCTTTATTATTGGGTTAATTGTATTTATGATTGATGTATTGCGTTTTTAAATGATTATTTATAATATTTGTTAATTGTTTATAATCATTTTGCAGTGGTTTTGTAAGATTCGGAATTTTCGTTTTTCTGGAACACGACAATTGATAGAGCGCCATCTATGATTTGTAAAATAATTGAGCAACTACCCGATCGTTTTAAAATTTGGTATCGTGTTCAATATTAAAACTGTGATAAAAACGGTTCAATATGCCTGGAAACTTCTGCATAGCCGCCTCGCGGCACCTTCAAAGAAAACGAATGTAACCAAACCAAATATTGTGAAACTACATTCATACTACCGGGCACAGTAATAGGAATAGGAAATATATTTATTAAATGCACTTTAAAATTAATGTGTCACACCTTAAAACTGTTAAGCTTTCAAAATAATGGTTTAACTATAAAAATAATAGTTTCCACTCTAAAGTTCAGAGCAAGGCGATTTCTGTAAGTTAGGTTTAGGTTTGTCTTGTAACCATAACGCGCTAGCCGAGCGAGCGAAGAGAGCGGTCTGCAGCAGCGGCCGGCGATGCGCCAGAAAAGATTCTGCCATGTTATGAAGTTCAGAGCATTTTAAAGCTATAGTAGAAACAATTTTTTGAAAGGTAATATATTAAATTAAAGATGTATTATAATTTTATAGACGGTTTATTTAATTTTAAGGTAGTATTAAATCAATTAAATAATCTTCGAGTTAGTTAACGAAGAATTCATTGGCTCTCATATTCTGGTTGTGTCTCCACTTGCAAGCGCCGGCCCAGCAGGACATGCCCGCCCACGGCTCGTCCGTGTAGAATGTTTGACCGTTTTGATACATCTGCGAAACATTACATAACATAACATAGCCTGCTTCGGTGGCGTAGAAGTCGAAAGCGATACTGCGGATCAGGGTTCGATTCCCGAGTTATGAAGACGTTACCAATATTTTTTTGTTTGTTTTTGTTATTTCTTCCACACGGTCGTCTGGTCCCAAACTAGGCTAGAAGCCTGTACTATGGTAACCAGATGACGGATATACATACTTATATAAGCTTATAACACACAGGGACAGATCAAACAGACATGTTCACACAAATGTCTGGCCGGGGATCGAATCCGGGGCCTGCGGCACAGAAAGCAGTTACTTTTTTTAAGTGCGGCTAGCTGCAATGTCAGGTTGGCTCGTAAAGGTACGTGTCCAGTTTACGCACAAGGTCGACGCGCGAGCCGATGTTCGAGGGTTTGCCACGCGTCATCTGGACCCAGCTTAATAATACTTCATCATCATCATTATCATCAGCCCATTATCGTCCACGGCTGGACTTAAAGGCCTGTCACATGGCACGCCACTCGACTCGATCCTGTGTTCCCCTTCTCCAACCGGGATCCCTTTGATAAGCAGAATTTTTTTGGCATAATTTAATTTGGTATAACGATTAAGGCATAATGATTTTTGCATAATGATAGTTACGCATAATAGATTTTGGCATAATGATAATTTGGAATAATTATGTTCGCATAATGTTATGTGGTATAACCATAACGTATTTTATGCATACTCTGTTTTGGCATAACAATAATTATGCATACTATAGTTAGGCATAATATTTATAAGCATAATGTTGTTTCGCATAATATCATAAGGCATACTCATTGTAAGGCATTAATAAGCATCCAAATGGTTGAAAGTGTTTGTACCTATAGAAAAATTATGCCAATCAAAATATATGAAAATAAAAATTATGCCTAAAAAAAGCTATGCCTTATGATGATTATGCTAAAAAATATTATGGTAAAGTATATAAGAAATTCAAGAATTATGCATTGTTTTTCAGAAATTAAAATAAATACAGTTGAATAAAATAATAATATTATATTTATATTAATTTTCAATGCGTAACTAGAAATATATGTAACATAATTTATTTGTGTTCATATTATTGAGTATTCGTATATAATGCCTAATAAATGTTAAACTATTTAAAGAAACTTAATTTGCAATATAATGAATAATTAAGTGTTCTTTATGATTTGGTAATTTGATTTAATGTTTACAATTTAGTCAATTGTTATAAAGAATCAACTTAATATCACATAATAGAGTAATAAACTCAGAATCTTTTGCCAGGAACCTAGTTGAGAGCAATCTGACCCTCTGTTGGTAAGATTATGTTTGAACTGCGTTCACAATGCGCCAGAACTAACTTTTCGTATTGTAGATTGTGATATTTTTAGAAGGTCGGGAAATGAGAGACAGTGTGTTCGGTAGCTCGGTATAATATTATCGAATGAATGTGATAATAGGGCCGTCTTAAGTCTATTCTGCGCCGGGGTGCGGGACTCAGCCTGCGCCCTCGTTTTGTATACACTGCAGCGTGGCATGCGACCGACGACACACTGCAGTATGAAAGGGGTCCTAGTCAACCAAGAAAACACAATACACGTAATTTTTTTTTCCCCATTTCAAATCAATGAACTTACACTTTATTGACTTAGAGATCATTTTGCTTCAAGTGCGGGCGACCGGGCGGCAATGTCAAAGGGCGCAATTAATCGCCTAGGATAGACGCACAGGTGCCGCGCCGCGCACCCATTTCAAATGAACTTACACTCTATTGACTTAGAGATCATTTTGCTTCAAGTGCGGGCGACCGGGCGGCAACGTGTCAAAAGTACATACATACACTCTCTTTGGATTAGAGATATTGCTGCGCGCGTGTTGTATTAAATAAAATTGTTATTTGTTTAGTGTAGTAATGCGGTATGACAAGCGCCGAAAGCGTAATAAAATTAAAAAAAATATTATTGTTGATGAAATTTTTTTTTTGCTTGCGCATACATATTTGTCGTAAGTAACAAGTATATAAAACTGTGCAATAGCGTTAAGTTCAATGAAATTATATCCAAAAATTCAGCGCTCGACAGGCGCCCCCGGGCGCTCCGCGCCCGGGTGCACCGCACCCCTTGCACCCCCTGGTAAAGACGGCCCTGTGTGATAATATTAATATTTGTCTTTGCTTATGAGCTACGTTATTATGATATTAATATAATGTTTGTGATCAACCTACATAAACTACAAGAGTTTAGTACATTCAGTTATCTGTAGGTTTACCTTTAGTACGAAATTATATCAAAGGTTTATTAAAGAACAAAAATTAAATAACATTACATACATTCACGCCTTTTTCCCGAAGAGATAGGCAGAGGTGTACCTCAGTGTGAGTAGACTCAGTCCCATAGTAACAAAATTATACCACATTCATTATTATTTAAAAAAAATTATGCTTTGTATAAGTTTATGCTTTTTGATAATTATGCTTTATTATAGACATTTTATTATAATTTTTATGCTCATTAAAATTATTCTTTGTGATGATTATGCCATGTGAAGTTATGGATGGTGACCATTATGCCTTTATAATGTTATGCTTAATGACGTTAAGCCCTCATAAGGTTATGGTTAGCATTGTTATGCCTTTAAATGTTATGCTTAATTATATGATGCGTAACATATGTTATGCCAACTGTGATTATGCTTAAAACGTTTATGCGTAATGATGATTATGCGTTATGATCATTATGCTAAGTGTAGTGGTAGGCCTCTTTTGCAGGGGGCCGCCTGGGGAAGTACCTACCACACCTTTGCCAGTTATTCATCCGCCAAGCAGTAATGTGCAAACATTACTGTGTTCCGGTATGAAGGGCAATGTTTCCAGCGAAATTACTGGGCATGATGAGATTCACCAACTCATATCTCAGGGTGACAGGCGCAGTGCAGTGCCGCGCAGAATTTTAAATTTTAAAACACTGGGGGGCACTGTGTCTGATATGGGCAATCATGATGTTTACCATCAGGCACCTGATTTGCTCGTCTTGTTACTCACTATCATAAAAAAAAAAAAAAAGTTATGCCATGTGATACTATGCCTTCCGTTAATATGTTATGCGAATAATTGGAGAACCTCTCCAACCACTCCCAGTGACCTTGCGTATATCGCGTGTTATTGAATGTAGACCGCGTCTTAGCAAGCGTAATTTGGGACGTCTCTGGGCTAGATGGAGCGACGATATACGCAATAATACTTACAAAACTTAGATCCGAGCTGCGATACGTGACCCCGTCGTACCCGAAGCGGAAGATGAAGTTCATAGAGAATATAGAGAAGATGCAGCGCACGTCCGTCGTGGCTGGGATGAAGTAGCGGTGGGCTCCGCACCAGTAGGACACCTTCGGTTCGTACTCTACCGACTCGGGGAACTCCTCGCGAGGATTGATCCTAGAAACAATAGGTACCGGTGATAATAAGTCTTTGCGTCACGCTTTATGAATGAATGAATGAATGAAAACTCTTTATTGCTGCCACAATATAACAGGAAATAACAAAGAAGAAAAACTTAAAACTATAAAGAAGTAACAACTGGCGGCCTTATCGCTCAGAGCGATATTACAATCAATTACAATAAATGAGTATTATAATCGAGCCTTTTTCCCGAAGTGGTAGGCAGAAGTGTGCCCAGTACTCAATCCGATAGTAGGCACAGCCCACATTTCGCCGGTATGTTATTCATGATCATCATCCAGCCGTTGGAAGTCCACTGCTGAACGTAAGCCTCCTCCATAAGGGGGGTTTTCCAATACTCGCCACGCTTGGCAGGCGGGTTGGCGAGCGCAGTTTGATGGTTTTACGCTGAGGACGCTGCTGCCTCCTCTGGATCTGTTAACCCTTACCCGGCTCTTACGGCAACCACGGGTAGAGAGGGGGGAGCACTATTCTAAAGCCGGTAACCCCTCGGCCACAGTATGTTATTGGTCCCATGTTATAGGAGGCGAGCCCATTGCCATCTACTGACACACAGAAAACTTGTTTGATTTAAATTGTATTATTTACTGAAAGTTTGTATTGTTATTTTCTAGTCCCTGGTTGACTTTATTTGACGTAATTAAATGAAGTATTTTTTATATCTTCAAAAATGTGGGTACGTGTGAGCGAGAGGGTAAATAAGGTGTGCACCGCGTCTTAAGCTGTGTCCAGATTAATCGCGGTAAACCGTCGAACATTATCGCGCGCGCAATGTGGACAGGGTCGACCGCTGGACACAGCTTAATCTTCCTGCCTCTTGTGCCATCCATTTTTGGTTTGAAAGGATAATATCTCCAGATATTTGCGTCACGATTCAAACGCTAGGTCAAGCCTCACAGGTTTGATAACCTAGCGCGTATAGCCAGCTTTACTAACTTATAAATACACTGTGCGTCGCTCCAGTTGTCATCGGAATGGCAGTAGAGCCCTTGGCTGGGATCCTTAGCTTGGAACTGTTCCGCGTGAGGGCCAACATACGTGGTTTCCGAGTGGCGGTGGTAGAAGCCGGAGAACGCGAACGCACCTGAACGATTATACTAGTTTTACAATAATCCACTACTGAACATAGGCTCCCCCGTAAAGGGGGGTTTTGCTAACACTCCACACGCTTGGTAGGCGGGTTGTCGAGCGCAGTTTGATGGTTATTGCAGCGGACGCTGCTGCCTCCTCTGGATCTGTTAACCCTTAGCCGGCTCTTACGGCAACCACGGGTAGAGAGGGTGGAGCACTATTCTAAAGCCGATAACTACAGCGCATGGCTTTACTATTTACTATACGAAAAATAACACAAAAGTAATTCCACGCCTTTTTCCCTGAAGGGGTAGGCAGTGGTGTAGCCAGGGTCAAGTCACTAGTCACATAGTAGATACACTCACGCTTCGACAGTTTTTTTAAAGCCTTATGTTTATAAGGCTTTAAAAAAGAAAAAAGTCGAAGCGTGAGTGTATCCAGGCATCTTTGACCTCTATGTGTTTAAACAAACACATAGAGGTCAAAGATGCCTGGAAACTTCTGTATAGCCGCCTCGCGGCACCTTCAAAGAAAATGAATGTAACCAAACCAAATATTGTGAAAGTATCTGTTGAAAAAATTAAGCCCTACAAGTTTCTTGTGCGTTCTTCTTGTAGAGGTATCTTTCCGAACGCACGGTAGACTCAGTACTGTTTATCTTCATTGTCGTACAAAAGTGTCAGATTATGACCTATTTGAATAAATCTGTTTGAGTTTGAGTTTAAGATAGGGGGCGAGCCTACTGCCATCTACCGGGTACAGTTCAAAACTCATAGCTGTCATTTTCTAATTTTCTAATGAAATTTTCTAATGGAAAAATCCAATAACACATTGCCTGACCTGGGGATCGAAGCCCCCATGATCGGGGTCGCGACCGTAGTGGCACCAGTCTCATAAAAAGTAAATATAAAATCCTACTAATCCTACCAATATACCTATATGCGAAAGTTTGTGAGGATGGATGGATGGATGGATGGATGTTTGTTACTCTTTCACGCCAAAACTACTGAACCGATTGGGCTGAAATTCGGTTTATAGATAGTTTAGACCCTGGAATAACATAAAAAGTACTTTTTATTCCGATATTCCCACGGGAACGAAGACTATGCAGGTGAAACCGCGGGGCACAGCTAGTAAATTATGATAATAAACCTCTGAACGTGTAGCAATGCGGCTTCCTCTCGCTGGATAGGATCATCTGCGCGTCTTCTTGGTTGTGTGCCGATACTATGTAGTAAGACGTGTCTAAGCATTTGAACTCTGGAAACATTTTTTTTTATGATAGTGAGTAACAAGTCGAGCAAATCAGGTGCCTGATGGTAAGCATCATGATTGCCCATATCAGACACAGTGCCACCCAGTGTTTTAACATTCTAAATTTTGCGCGGCACTGTCACTCTGAGATGTTAGTTGTTGAAACTCGTCATGCCCTGTAATTACGCTGGTAACATTGCCCTTCAGACCGGAACACAGTAATGTTTGCACATTACTGCTTGGCGGATGAATAACTGGCAAAGGTGAATACATACCCGGGCTAACATATAATCCAAACGGTATCTTCGCCTGCGTAGACCTGATCTTGGCTTCAGAAGTATCCATCTTTTTATTTAGTTTCAACAACACCATAGACATGAGAGCCATGTCCGTGGCGAAGAGCAGCCTCTTCAGGTCCTTGATGTGAGTGTCTATGAATGTGGTGAGCTTCTTCTCTGCTGTCTCTAAGATCTCACGGCGTTCCGTCTGGGGGATTATTGAACTCCTATATAAGTTTGCCGTTTGTATTTTTTGTTTACCTATCCAGAGAAGGAAAACTCGAAAAAACCGGAATAGAGACTACGTCATAAACGAGTAGGGTGCAATCATAAGTAGTCTCCTGTAACCAAACTGGCTTCGCACGTATCGACATGTCGTTCCTGCGGATTCATGATTCAGCCAGTGAGATCAAGAGGGTGGTGCAGACTCTGGTGGACAAACCTACGTCCCAGACGACACATTGTGTATCTAGTGGAGTGTTGTAAATGTTCTTTACAGACTTAATGTTTAAATCATCTGTCATGTATATCATAAATATATAAAAATCTTGTGTCACGATGTTTGTGCCGAATAAACTCCAAAACTACTGAACCGATTTCAATCAAATTTCACATGTACCCGTATTTTGGTCTAACTTACTGGATAGGATAGTTATCATCTCAATTATTCGCTTATGTCGTGAATGTAAACGAATAAAATGTATCAATTAATTGTTTCCTATGCAAGTGTTTATTTACTGTTTAGTTTTATGAAGTTCTCATAGATGGCGGTGTACGTTGATTCATCGATAAAATTCTTCAATGTTGACATCTAGGTTGCAAATACACCCAATAGATGGTGCTGTGTTCTGTTTCTTAGAATATAAATTCTATTACTTTATTTCACGTTATATTTATTTATGCTGACGATTTAACCGTATTATTATAATGGTTTGTGACTGATATTTTTATAATTATACTGCGTTACAATATTATTACCATTAATAACAAATTTTAATCAAAGTTTCAAGATCTGGCCATCAAATTCTATCGAGTCGCCATCTCTGGTTTGAATGTCCAAAGCTTTGGTATCTCATTCGTTCTCGAGACCTTCTCTGAGCGTAAACAAAGCTCCCTCTCGAACCATCGAGACCCACTATTTCGAACAATCGATCAATCGATTCTTCTCGAAGCATGCGAACTAGAACGTTTGGGAAATTCAAGGTTCAGGTATAAATACTGGCGCCAAGTGTCACCGCAGTTCAGATCCTTTTTAAACGAGTGAATTAATACTATCTCCCGGAAAGTGATAGCCTCAGTAAAATCTCCACATTTTGTACAACAATATGAATTATTCAATTGAGTACTCAACTTTTATTTTCAATTTAGCTAATTCGATTCTACCGGAAGGGTTTTATTTCCTCAGTTGCGATTAGAAAAATAAAATATGGCGGTACGAAGTTCGCCGGGTCAGCTAGTTATATCTATATAATATCTTAAGGTTTTTATTATGTGGTGTAATAATTAGAGTTTATCTATCTATCTATTTCTTCACTTACGGCTGGGGTGTATAGCATGCAGGGAGCGCGCGACCTTTTCGAGCTTTTCAAGCGATACTGGTATATTAGTTTTTATATATAAGGTTTAAAATTAATTAACACTAAAAGTGCTCGGCGCGCCGTCCTGAGCCCTTATTATGGATGGTCAAGTGAAAGAAGTAAAAGAAGAAGCAGTGAAGTAGCGGTAGCAATAATTGCAAATTGTCACTTTGAATTCGAATTACCGTTGCTTTCCACACTTCTGTTGTGTCCGTAATAAGGGGGCCGGTGTGAATTGGCTCTTATGCTATGATGCTTTATGCAGGCGTTTGTGTTTAAACTTAATATTATAGGTCATAATAGGTCTAGCACTTAACTGAGACTGTTGCTTAAGTATGGGATCAGTACGGGTATATCAACACAGTTGTAACGTCATCCCTCCCTCAGGAACAGACTCAGTTAAGAAATAAACCTTTAAATTTAAGTTGAAGTAAAACATAAGCGCCTGCAAAAAACAGCATAGCAAAACACAGCGGTGTATTCTACATCCTACTAATATTTAAATACGAAAGTTTGTAAGGACAGACGTTTGTTACTCTTTCACGCCAAAACTACAGAACTGCTTGGGCTGAAATTTGGTATGTAAATAGTTTAGACCCTGGAATAAATCATAGGGTACATTTTATCTCGATATTCCCATGGGAACGAAGACTACGCAGATGAACCGCGGGGCACAGCTAGTAGATTATAGATAGATAGATAAACACTTTATTGGTACACCACAAAACAATAAATCATAAAAATTAAACAAAATAGAATGACAAATAGTGTAACCATTGGCGGTCATAGGGATCGCTAAGAGCGATCCTTTCCAGAGCGACAACCGTGCAGGGAGAGGAGAGTACCTTATATCACATTTGTTCAGTGGTGTGACAAAAATAATAAATATGACTGAAATTTATTTAATTAATATAACACAAACTACAATAATGACTATTCGTTTATTATAATGACGGCTTCATGGCTAAGTTGGTAATAACTCTGCCTACGGAGTCATGGGTTCGAATCCAGGTCGGGAAAGTATTAGTGTGATGAGCTTAAATGTTTGTTCTCGGGTGGAGGATTTGTGTGGTGTGTAGTGTGTTATAGTATGTGTCCATGCCACCACAAACACAGGGAATCCTATTGCTGGGGAGTCAGTGTGTAAACGCTACAATCCTACTTAATATTATAAAAGCGAAAGTTTGTGAGGATGGATGGATGGATGGATGGATGTTTGTTACTCTTTCTCGCTAAAACTACTGAACTGATTGTACTGAAATTTTTGAAGGAGGTACCTTAGAACCTGGAACAACACATGTAGGTAGTTTTTTGCCGATATTCCCACGATCCCACGATTTTTCGATATTAACGATACGCGGGTCAACCGCGGGGCACATCTAGCAGTATATGTATTTTTCGATATTAACGATACGCGGGTCAACCGCGGGGCACATCTAGCAGTATATGTATTTTTCGATATTAACGATACGCGGGTCAACCGCGGGGCACATCTAGCAGTATATGTATTTTTCGATATTAACGATACGCGGGTCAACCGCGGGGCACATCTAGCAGTATATGTATTTTTCGATATTAACGATACGCGGGTCAACCGCGGGGCACATCTAGCAGTATATGTATTTTTCGATATTAACGATACGCGGGTCAACCGCGGGGCACATCTAGCAGTATATGTATTTTTCGATATTAACGATACGCGGGTCAACCGCGGGGCACATCTAGCAGTATATGTATTTTTCGATATTAACGATACGCGGGTCAACCGCGGGGCACATCTAGCAGTATATGTATTTTTCGATATTAACGATACGCGGGTCAACCGCGGGGCACATCTAGCAGTATATGTATTTTTCGATATTAACGATACGCGGGTCAACCGCGGGGCACATCTAGCAGTATATGTATTTTTCGATATTAACGATACGCGGGTCAACCGCGGGGCACATCTAGCAGTATATGTATTTTTCGATATTAACGATACGCGGGTCAACCGCGGGGCACATCTAGCAGTATATGTATTTTTCGATATTAACGATACGCGGGTCAACCGCGGGGCACATCTAGCAGTATATGTATTTTTCGATATTAACGATACGCGGGTCAACCGCGGGGCACATCTAGCAGTATATGTATTTTTCGATATTAACGATACGCGGGTCAACCGCGGGGCACATCTAGCAGTATATGTATTTTTCTATATTAACGATACGCGGGTCAACCGCGGGGCACATCTAGCAGTATATGTATTTTTTCGAAGTAATGTTTTATAGTTCAGATATTATATTACCGGATTATGTGGCTCCTTCATCCTGACGTTTAGGTAGCTGTAGTACTCCTGCAGTCTCTCGAACTTCTCGTCTGCATAGCTGCGCTTCGGGTCGATCTCGGTGGTTGGAGGCAAATTGTATGGTTTCTGAGAACATCTTTATTTTATATTCAATTACCATTTCAGCCTTTTTTTTTATTATGATAGTAAGTGACAAGTCGAGCAAATCAGGTGCCTACTACACCTTTGCCAGTTATTCATCCGCCAAGCAGTAATGTGCAAACATTACTGTGTTCCGGTATGAAGGGCAATGTTACCAGCGAAATTACTGGGCATGATGAGATTCAACAACTCATATCTCAGGGTGACAGGCGCAGTGCAGTGCCGCGTAGAATTTTTAATTTTAAAACACTGGTTGGCACTGTGTTTGATATGGGCAATCATGATGCTTACCATCAGGCACCTGATTTGCTCGACTTGTTACTCACTATCATTAAAAAAAAAATAAGCATAAGTACTTACCAAGGTATGCCTTAACAACTTATTTAGTTTATTAATTTAGCTAACTTACCGTCTCAACAGTCGGGAACGAGAGGCGAGCAAGCTAAAAGCAAAAAATATTTAATTATAGCGTTACCTACGCTTATAAAAGAGCTACGCGGCCCTTTAGGAATTGAACACAATACTTTGAAATATTTACTAAATCGATGTTTTGTATTCCACTGTTCTCTCCGAATATAGTTAACCCATTCTTTAAAATAAGTATTCTGATATTTTTATAGTAAAGTAAACTATGTCCCTGTCATTTTAATTTATTTTATAAACCGTCGATTTTTTTCCTAGAAATCCCAGTTTTACGTTCACTAAGAAAAAATGAATAGTTAGAAAAGAAAATAAAATGATGGGGACATAGTTTTCTTCACCTTCTACGTATATATCTGGATATAAATATATAAAATAGGTTTACCTACTATATTCGGAGGAAACAGGGTTATACAAAATATCGATTTAGTAAATTTTCCATAGGATTGTGTCAATTTGTTAAGAGGTCGCGTTTCTTGGTAATATACTTAGAACTTTACTATGCCCCACCAGTGGGGCGGCTTGGTGGGGCACGGTGGAACAATCCAACCACAAATTCACATATTAACAATAAAATATTATTGTATTATTAGAATGTACTTACTAACTGAAATGACGGGTCACCGCTGTTTGCCTTCGACATTTGGATGTACAAAAATAGCTGAAAAAACATTTTTTATTTTCTTACATGTACATCTATAATTTTATTTATTTTCTTTATCATCATCATCTATTCATTAGTAAAACCCAATTTAAATTATCTAATTGAGGTCTGGTGAAGTGCAGCACCAACAAATCTAAAAGGCCTACAGACAGCCCAAAATAAGCTTATCAAAGTATTTTTCTCCTATGATTACTTAACATCTATTCAAAATAACATACAAAAAGACCAAATTATTTACACTAACACAAATTAACATCTCTACAATACCTGTTTATTAATAAGAAAAATAATAATATAAACAAAGAAATACATACACAAATTAACTTTAAAACAAACAGTGAACATCAACATATGCAATTAAGAAATGCTAATGATTTATTACACGTCAAGTACACGAACTAAACTTGGTAAAAACATATAATTTACATACGATTTATCTATATATCTGGATATAAATATATCAAATAGGTTTTTTTTTATGATAGTGAGTGACAAGACGAGCAAATCAGGTGTCTGATGGTAGCATCATGATTGCCCATATCAGACACAGTGACACCCAGTGTTTTAAAATTCAAAATTCTGCGCGGCACTGCACTGCGCCTGTCACCCTGAGATATTAGTTGTTGAAACTCATCATGCCCAGTAATTTCACTGGTAACCCCTTCATACCGGAACACAGTAATGTTTGCACATTACTGCTTGGCGGATGAATAGCTGGTAAAGGTGTGGTACTTCCCCAGGCGGCCCCCTACAAAAGAGGCCTACCACTATATACAAAACTATTCCATAGCCCTACCGGCTGATTCATTTCTTTACATATATACTCGTAACATACATTCACGCCTTTTTCCCGAAGGGGTAGGCAGAGGTGTACCCAGGATTCAGTCCCATAGTAGACACACCCACATTTCGCCAGTATGTTATTGGTACATGTAATAGGGGGCGAGCCTATTGCCATCTACCGGGCACAGTTCCAGACTCCAGGCAGTTATTGAGATAATTCCTAATGGAAAAATTCAATATTTAACACTGCCTGACCTGGGGATCGAACCCGGGACCTCTTGATTGGCAGTCGAGCATGCGCCCTCTACGCCACCGAGGCAGTCCATCATTTCTTGATCCGTGTAAAAATTTACTTACAATCCATATTTTGTTAAAAATTCTTATAAATGCCATTTAAAAAATATATTTCGGTGAGAAGTTGCGAGTCGACTGTTATATTCGCACCAATATAGGTAAAAGCAATTAACAATAATTTCATTAAATACTTCTTGATTGCTCGTTATTTTTACCATAAAACGTAAATCTGAAAATCTACGAAATTAATAAACTAGTCAAATGCGAATGGGACTCGCATATGCTGGGTTCCTACCCATCATGTACCTATTACCTATCTGTTTATAGGTGTCACTTTTCCTCACCTAATTTTAACTATTATTCTAATTAGAACAAGAACTAATTCTTATACTAGCTGTGACCCGCGGTTTTACCCGCGTAGTCTTCGTTCCCGTGGGAATATCGGGATAAAAAGTACCCTATGTGTTATTCCAGGGTCTAAGCTACTTACGTACCAAATTTCAGCCCAATCGGTTCAGTAGTTTTGGCGTGAAAGAGTAACAAACATCCATACATACATCCATACTTACAAACTTTCGCCTTTATAATAGTATATTAGGATGTCAATTTACTTACAAAAGATAAACTTTTAAGGGTTCCGTACCTCAAAAGGAAAAAAGGAACCCTTATAAGATCACTGTGTTATCTGTCTATATGTCAAGACACTTTTTAACGAGAACGCGTGGAGGTATCAAGTTGAAATGGATATCAACTACTCAGATCTGCTGTCCCTTGTGGCTGTAAATCATACTTCTAAGTTAATGCAATCGAAAGTCATGGCCATTTTACTATATATTTCCGTACTTTACTCCCTCCCCTGGTGGGAGGCTCCCCCCTATAGAGCTCCATATAGTGCTATGTGCGGGCAGCAGTCTCTCCGGGCCCAAGTATTACAACTGCTGCGTGAGACAAGACAACCAACAAGCGTGCTGATTTAGGCTAAATGTGTCCATATGAATACCTAGTACCTTTTTGTAACGGGTTGTAGTGAGGGCTTGTTCCCGTTTGTTCACCTGGGTGAACAAGTGGGAAAATAATAGTGAGCAGAGTACCACGTTTTGAAATACCCCAAAGAAAACCACAATAATAATTTCAAAAAACTATATTCTCTAACAATTATACAATAAAAGTACATAACAAACTATATACATAAAAAAATATTTACATAAAATGCATTATATCATTGCATTTCATACAAACTTACAAATTGTTAACAATTTAGATGTATTACTATAAATAGTTCCTAATATTGAACTACAGATGGCGTTACTGTTGCAAATTATAATCCCAAACATTATTACATAAAAAACAACTAATTTCGAACACATGGAAATTTAACTAGTGTAAAAAAATGCAAAACTGTGCAAGTAGGCGGGGCTTTAAAAGTCTGTGTCACTCGCGTTTATAGTTTATTATGTAATATATAGTTTGATACCTGTCAGCTAAACAAAAATCTATTTTTTGGCCATATTATTTCCTTAAATTAAGTTCTAAGAGGGTATTTGAATAATCTGAATTATTAACTACCTAATATTAGTATATTATCATTTAAGTACCTATTTTTATAAAATGAAAATTGTTATAAGTATATTTGGCAAATGGAAGGATTTTTGTGGATTTAGTCTGTGGCTTTGTCGCTGTCAACAAGAATATTGACACTGACAAGGTTACTAGTTGGATATTAGAAGTACTGAGATGAGAGATGTAATATACTCCATGGAATAGGCAGATAAGCAGGAAATATGGCGGCAAAGTAGTGATAATGGAATATGGAGTGAATTATGAGAAAAATATAGTAAAAGGAAAATATTACACCAACAAATTGATTTTAGTTCACCTGTCGGGTATCAAGCTATATTTTACTAATCCTATGGTCGGCACTGCATTTAAAGAAACTTGAGCGCAGGCGTGGCGTCCGCCAATCAGCGACCTTCACGTCGTCAGGCTAGAACTAGTAATTATTCTGTGACTGAGACCGATACTCGAGTGATTTTTATTTGAAGTTACAGTTCCATGTGTTCTGAATTCGTTGTTGTTTTTCTATACAGTCATATTAAAATATGCGGCATATCCGTTAGTACATTAAAAGCTCGCTGATTAGTTACATTACATATTATGTGAATGTTAATAGCGTACATGGCCTTCTAGGAATTTGACACAATCCTATGAAAATTTTACCAAATCCATGTTTTGTATTCCCCTGTTTCCTCCAAATATAATAAACCCATTCTATAAATTTATATCCTGATATTTTTATAGTGAAGCAACCTATGTCATTTTAATTTTACTTATAAGCCCTTGGTTTGTTCATAGTGAACTTCCAAAAATCCCAGTTTTACTCGCGTGATTGGACGTTCACTCCAAAAAAAATGTAGAATTTATAAACAAAAATAAAACGATAGAGACATACTTCACTTCAACTTTAAAATATCAGGATATAAATATATCAAATAGGTTTTGCTGTATTCGGAGGAAACAGGGGAATACAAAACATCGATTTAGTAAATTTTCCATAGGAGTGTGTCAAATTGCTAAGAGGTCCTCTTTCCTGTTAAGCTGGATCTAGACCATGGCCGTAGCCAGTATTACATTAAATGTAGGGCAGCTGTGATTACAGGTAAGGCGGAAGTAAAAATTATGCATGATCATCAGATCATGCATAATTTTTTTACAGATCACTGGTTAATCGATTTTAATCGATAACTGATTGAAACACTGTACCTTTATCTAACAGTAGCGTATTTACACTTTTAACTAGCGTTTGAGATACACATTTAAGTAAATTACAGACATTTCAGAATAGAAATAGTATGTATACAAAGAAGGCGCGAGTAGCTTGCTGCGAGCGTGGAAAAATAATTGTAGAACATCAACAATAACTGCGCAAACAGCAGGCAGCGAGCTCGGATAAAATTTTTTGAATTTCGACGCTGAATGCATGCCAATTAAGCTACTTTGGTAAAGTATCTACATAGGTATTATTGTTGTTGGTATAGCTAATAATAGAAAAAAGGAACCCTTATAGGATCACTTTGTTATCTGTCCGTCTGTCAAGACACTTTTTAACGGGAACGCGTGGAGGTATCAAGTTGAAATTTATATCAACAACTCATGTCAGCGGTACCTTATGACTGTAAAAAAATCATACTAACACGCAATCAAAAGTTATGGCCATTTTACTGCATATTTCCATGCTTTGCGCAAGGAACTAATAGATGGCGCTGTATGTTCTGTAGGCGGATTGTATCCGGCGGATGGAACCCTACACTATGAATACATACGTATGCCTTGACTAAGGTAGGGTATGCTCTACAATCATCTGTCAGACAGATGATATCAAGATGATTGGAGGGACAATCTGGTCTAGAAAAGCTACCAATAGAGAAGAATGGAAGCAGCTGGAAGAGGCCTGTGTCACTGGACACGCTGACCACTGAACCGGGAAACCCGATGTATTAGATTTAAGTTAAAACAATTTGCTACTGTGTGTAAAATCATTCATTGTTTAGTATCAGCAATAAAGGCTAACAATAATATGCCCTACAAGACCCATCCCTGGCTACGGCCCTGGTCTAGACGCGTAATGTTATTTTATTACGCGATAAACGCAGGCCTGGACTCGGCTTAAGTCAATTGTTGACGAAAACTATCTAAATGTATATTTGTAAAGGAATATAAAAAAAATGTGTCAAACTTCTCGTAACGTAACATAGTTCATTATCTTTACTTTTGGTCAACTCGGGTATATTTGTGCATAACACCACGCTTTTCTCCCGAAGGGTTAGGCAGAGGTGCACCCAGGACTCAGGACCCAGTTATATGGTAGGTACATCCTGAGAAAATTTCTCACGGAATAATCTAATGAAACTTGCCCGATCTGAGCATCGAACCCGGGACCTCATGATTGGCAGTAGCTACGTAAGTACTATTATTTATTCTGTGGTAGCGCTTGTGTGAACACTACGCCACCAAGACAGTCCCGCGGTTTCACTCGCTGTAATTAAGTATGCTGTTTTTTCATGGTGTAAGCTTATCATAGGTATCAAACAGCCCATACAAGTAGTTTAGACGTGAAGAAGTAACAAACATATACATCCATCAACATCCATAGAAATAGCATTTATGATATTTCTATTATTAAAGTGGTTGCTTTTCCATACAAAATGTAATTTCCCAAATATGGAATAAGAGAGAGTAATTTTCCACTCATCTTTTGTGGTTTGCTCCTAGCTTTATTCAAATTAAAAAAAAAAACATTAGATAACTTTAAAATATATTTTTTTTAATATATTTGTTAAAATTGACACTGGCTTTTATATTTATTTGTGCAAAAAAACCTTACTGTGTAACAGGTTTTTCTGTATTGACTTTTTTCGAAACATCAATGGTATTTTAAACGATTTTTTAAAACCAGCGAGTAAAATATAGTAAGTAAGTAAGTAGTAAGAGATCGCTCTGAGCGATAAGACCGCCAATTATTGTTACTCACGTTAGATTTTAAGTTTCATTTTGTTAATTTTCTGTATTGTGGTACCAATAAAAGTGCAAATCTAATCTAAAATATAGTAAATTATTAGCATATCAAAATAAAGATACATAAATATAGTATAAAATAAATTATATTGCTTTGCTTCTTGAGCTTCAAGTTAAGGCAGTTTCTTCTGTACAAAATCATACCCATATATTATGAAGGAAGAGAGAATAATTTTCCACTCAATTGTTTATGGCCTTTATTTTCGGCAAATATAATGTAATAGCTGTTCCCCGCGTAGACATCGTTCCCGTGGGAATATCATGGAAAAAATTTCAGCCCAATCGATTCACTAGTTTTGGCGTGAAATAGTAACAAACATCCATCCATCTTCACAAACATTTATAATATTAACTAGCTGTTTCCCGCGGTTTCACCTGCAGTCTTCGTTCCCGTGGGAATATCGGAATAAAAAGTACTTTTTATGTTATTCCTGGGTCTAAACTATCTATATACCGAATTTCAGCCCAATCGGTTCAGTAGTTTTAGCGTGAACACGGAACAAACATACACACAAACAAACAATGTTAGCGGTGATTTTTTTGTATTATCTAGATGGCGCTGGAGTTGAATTAGAACTCGGTAGCGTTTTGTTCACCTTATAAAAATGTAATTTTTTTTGACATTGTACATTTATATAATATTAGTAAGATAATAATAAGGTTTGTAAGAACGTAAGATAAGAAAACCATAATAATATAGTTATTTCATTTTTATAAAAAAAACATTAAAATATCCAAACAAATTTTAAAATAAAATATATGTTTTAGCGCAAATTAAGGCCAGAACAAGAGCCAACCACAAATAATTGAGTGGAAAATTATTCTCTCTTTTTCCATATTTCGGAAATTTTATTTTGTATAGAAATCGTACCACCTTAAGCGCCATTTTTTACAAAAAGAAACAATTATTGTTACTTTAAAATTGGGTAAGTATCATACATAACATACATTCACGCCCTTTTCCCGAAGGGGTAGGCAGAGGTGTACCCAGGACTCAGTCCCATAGTAGATACATTTCGCCAGTATGTTATTGGTCCCATGTAATAGGGGGCGAGCCTATTGCCATCTACCGGGCACAGTTCAATAAGTTCATTATAGTTAACTTACATATTAAATTACTTTTTGAACAATGTTTAGTTTTAATTTTTCGATCTTATTTGTCAAGTTGTTATCAATTTTGACGTTTATTTTCTAATCACAATTTTTAAATCTAACATACATACATTCACGCCTTTTTCCTCGAAGGGGTAGGCAGAGGTGTACCCAGGACTCAGTCCCATAGTAGATACACCCACATTTCGCCAGTATGTTATTGGTCCCATGTAATAGGGGGCGAGCCTATTGCCATCCACCGGGCACAGTTCCAGAATCCAGGCAGTTATTGAGATAATTCCTAATGGAAAAATCCAATATTTAACACTTTGCCTGACCTGAAGATCGAACCCGGGACCTCTTTCTCTTTTAAATCTTATTTTATAAAAAATTGTAATTATAGCATTTATTCAGTAAATTTCAGTGAAATTATATACAATGCGTTAATATACGATATATTAATACTTCAGGCGCGGTGCTAAGCTAATTCGCCCTCTCGCTCACACGTGCCCACATTTTTGAAGATATAACAAAATACTACATGTAATTACGTAAAATAAAGACAACTAAGATCTAAAAAATAACAATACAAAGATTTAGTAAAAAATCCAATTTAATCCAAACAAGTTTTCAGTGCCTCTTTATTATTGAAAGATTTTTTGTTTGTGCAAGTTTTTATACATGAAAACTCTTTTGGATTAAATTGGATTTTTTATTGAATTTTAGTATTGTTATTTTCTAGATCCTAGTTGTCTTTATTTTACGTAATTACATGTAGTATTTTCCACTCAAAAAAACAAATTTGCCGACCAAGCTAATCCATTTTTTTCGCGAATTTTGCATATCTCTTTTGAAAGTTATTCAGATTGACGGGTAGATAGATGCACCCCCTAAGTATTACCACAGAATACTAAAGAGTCAGTATGGACACTCCTAAAAATGATTTTAATAAATAGCGACTCTATCTTCGACGCAATAAAGTGCAGTTCAGGTCGCACAGCGCCTAACTAATTATCGTTATATTAACACACAATCTGCCTCTCTTTCTATCGCGTATCTCTCTATTTGTTCTCTCTGTCTAGCCCATAGATATTGTACCGTCTAGGCGGACACCCCAGCTACTTGTTTCTTCATACCTCTAATGCGGAGTGTCCCAGGGCTGGTATTATATATTAAATTCATAATATACATTATAAATAAATCGATCTTATCAAACGAGATTTGAAATGCTAAGCCATTTGTGATGATTACACGAAGTAGTACAGAGGGTGGAGGTAGCGCCCCCAGCCGCCGCTTTTCTCTTCTGTGTTGTTCTCTTCTTCTTTTTCGACTTTCATTGTTGCTTGCTGTTGAAAAAGAAATTTTTTTTTTTATATCCTGCTAATATCATAATTGTGAAAGTTTGTGAGGATGGATGTTTGTTACTCTTTCACGCCAAAACTACTGAACCGATTGGGCTGTAATTCGGTATGTTGATAGCTTAGACCGTGGAATAATACATAGGGTTTTATTCCAGATATTCCCACGGGAACGATGACTACGCGAGGGAATCCGCGGGGCACAGAAAGTAGCTTGTAAATTAATTTTAATATTCCCTCACCGTATCAATAGTATTGACGGCCTTGTCTTCAGTGACCTTCTCGATGAACTTGACATCGGTGACCTTGACCTCGGTGACCCTGACATCTGTGACCTCGTGGTCAGCGGGCGGTGTTTCATCTGTTTGCGTCGCTTGATCGCGCGTTTCGGCCTCATTTTCCATTTCTGGACCAGTTTTTGATGACTGCAGGAATAATAATTAAGAAATTGTTAAGGCAAACGTAGGCATTGTGTAGGGTTCCATACCTAGATACCAAAAACATATAGCGCCATCTATGAGTTCCTTGCGCAAAGTATGGAAATATGCAGTAAAATGGCCATAACTTTTGATTGCGTTAACTTACAAGTATGATTTTTTTACAGCCACAAGGACCACAGATCTGAGTAGTTGATATCAATTACAACTTGATACCTCCACGCGGTCCCATTAGTGTCTTGACCGACGGACAGACAGACTAACTGACAAAAAAAGCATTTCCGTTATGTGCCGTGGCAGTACCGGCTATAGAATAGTACCCCACCTTCTTTCCCCGGGGTTGCAGTAAGAGTCGGCTAAGGGTTATACGATTCAGAGGAGGCAACAGCGTCCTCGATAAGCGCTCGCCAACCCGCCTGCCTAGCTTGACGAATATTGCCAGGACCCTCCCTATGGAGGCCTGCGTCCAGCAGTGGACTTCCTACGGCTGATATGATGACGATTTTATTTTTATGATAGTGAGTAACAAGACGAGCAGATCAGGTGCCTGATGGTAAGCATCATGATTGCCCATATCAGACACAGTGCCACTTATAAATTGTGCGCGGCACTGCACTGCGCCTATCACCCTCAGATATTAGTTGTTGAAACTCGTCATGCCCAGTAATTTCGCTGGTATCATTGCCCTTCAGACCAGAACACAGTAATGTTTGCACATTACTGCTTGGCGGATGAATAACTGGCAAAGGTCTGGTACGTCCCCAGGCCGGGCCCTGCTAAAGAGGCCTACCACTACAAAATGATCATCATTTTGTAGTGGTATTATCACAATAAAATTAGCTCGATTAATTAGAAAAAAATGTGATTTACCTCCATATCCTCTTCGTTGACAGCCTCCGTGTTCTTGATCTGTTCTTCTTCTTCTTCTTCGGGGAAGGACATCTTCTCCGGGTGGAATGGTGTGAAATCTGGTATGTCCTGTCAATTATAGGTACATGTTACCACAGAATACTAAAAGGACAGAAGAGACACTCCACAAAATCACACACATGATGATGTTCTCATAGATTAAGGATGGTAGGGTCAGTACGTTTGTTTCTTTAAAGAATTCTGTAAGGGATTCATATTATAGTTCATTTATTCATTTATTGCGAATACAGGTATAGCGTACAATACAAAGTTTTTACATAGAGCATATTGATCAGCTATATTCGGCCGTTGGCATGCAATATTAGTATAATAACTAAATTTATTTGTCTAAACATTATATTACAATTATTAAAATCCTAATTATTACAATTATTAATATCAAGTTCAAGTTCATAACAATAATGTTACATACATGTCATATTCTATACGATTTCATTCCTACTTATAAAACTTCTAACTTTACACTTATAAAGTTTGCACAATAAAAAAAAAAAAAAATACATCTTAATATCACATAACATAAATTGTCAATTAATAATTGAAATATTATTTAGCGGAATAATTATTACAAGCAAATAAAATTGATCATTCCATTAAATTAGAAACTATAATATGTCACCATTGTAATTATTAAAAATTAAGTAAAAATTATATCAATTTGTCATTTATAAACTGTTGAACAGAATAGAAGATTCGCGTGCACGCATCTCGTAGATGGCACGAATACAGCAGATATAATTACCATGGTATTTACCAGGGTACTGGTGCCGGATACCAGATCCACCAACTCACACAATCACAACACCGACCTCGCCGGCGAGGTCGAAGATCTCTCAGATCCTTCAGATCGGTTAGTTTCTCTCCAAATATTCAAACAGATCAAACCATTGATAGGGCCCTAGGACACTCCCCTTCTGGTGTGCCAGGGCAAGTCTGACCCCACGTATTCTGGCTCGGGCCCAAGCCGAGGTTCGTACCGTGTAGGTGCCCTTGTGCTAGTCGCCCTTAAACTTTGGGTCGAGCGCCTCCTGCGCTCACCACTGCCCGGTAAAGCTGTAGAGGCCATCTGAGGCCAACAGCATAGGTCATTTTAATTACCTATGGCCTAGATGGGAATCACGTTATATGGACTCTTCGCCACTGCTGTAGATATAAAAGCAGTAATGTGCAAACATTACTGTGTTCCGGTATGAAGGGCAATGTTACCACTGAAATTACTGGGCATGATGAGATTCAATAACTCATATCTCAGGGTGACAGGCGCAGTGCAGTGCCGCGCAGAATTTTGAATTTTAAAACACTGGGTGGCACTGTGTCTGATATGGGCAATCATGATGCTTACCATCAGGCACCTGATTTGCTCGTCTTGTCACTCACTATCATAAAAAAAATTAAAAAAAATTACCGTGGTAGGAGTACGTACCTGATGATGCACCTTCCTATAGTCTGCGTAGTCCCTGGCGGCGAGCCTCATCCTGGCCAGGTATGTGGGCGCGGCGCGGCCCGTGGCCCACGCCGCCACGCCGCTGGGCATCCCGCCCACGGCCGGCTCGTCATAGTACGTTAGCACGAACTCCATGCCCATCTACACACAATCATACTATGGGACAACTTCCACACACGGTCATACATACATACAGTCACGCCTTGTTCCCGTTGGGGTAGGCAGAGACTATTTCTTTCCACTTGCTACGATCCTGACATCTGGTCATCTGGTCCCAAACTAGGCTAGAAGCCTGTACTATGGTAACCAGATGACTGATATACATACTTATATAAGCTTATAACACACAGGGACAGATCAAACAGACATGCTCATGCACACAAATGTTTGACCTGGCCGGGGATCGACCCCGGGGCTTCCGGCACAGAAAGCAGAGTTACTACCATCTGAGCCATCGAGGCTGTCAATACTGGCTGGATATGAATGAGGCTGTGATATAATTTTATGCCTTAAAAGTTATGCCAAACGGAGTAATCCCGATATCATAGGCAGTAACACTGGGTGGCACTGTGTCTGATATGGGCAATCATGATGCTTACCATCAGGCATCTGATTTGCTCGTCTTGTCACTCACTATCATAAAAAAAAGTATCATAGTATCATAGGATATCGTCATAGGCAGTGTCATAGGCACTCACTCGTGGAGGCAAACCTTTTGAGCCTCGAACACCGTAGACGAGTGGCCCGCCTCGCGGTTATTTATCGGCTACATTTCGGTGAGTGTGCGGAGGTTTTGCATAACCTGATACCCCCTTCCCCTTTCCATCACCGAACGACTAGGCGCGGCGAGCAGTTTCACCCTTATGTTGTAGACATTCCACCATTACGCACGAAGCGGTTTGCCTCTTCCTTCATTATGCGGACGGCTAAGGAGTGGAACTCTCTGCCGAGGTCGGTTTTTCCGGAAAGCTATAATTTGGACATCTTTAAGGCCAACGTGAACAGACACCTTCTAGGCAAACGTGTACCATCTTAGGTATTTCTTTGTGGAGGATTTTTGTGCAGCGGGTTATATATCCAACTGAATCTGTATTATAATAACACCCAATACCTACCAATTAAATTTTTGTACCTATCTATCTAAGCAAATGTAATCAAATTGATATTTTTTTTTAATTATACCTACACATTGACATTTCCAATTTTATTTTATTTTCAATATTTAATTTCAATTTTATTTTTCTGACATTAATTTTGTAATCGACCTGCTAGCAAATAAATTGTATTAAATAAATAGAAACCAAATCACATGTTGACTAACACTAGAATTAAGACATATTGTATTTACTAACACATCAAGCCCGTCACACACGTAGCTATAATATATATTAATATAAATCATAGCAAGGCATATTATGATATATTTTCTATACAAATATTCGACTGACCGCACACGCAGCTATAATATATATTTCTATGACGTCTCCAACATATATCGTAATATATATTATTGCATATTAATATAAATTACTGTATCAATGAAATGAAGGCTAAAATATATATTATAGCATCGTCTTCGTGTGTGGTAGCTTGCTATAATATATATTATAGGACGGTATATTAATATATATTATAGCTGTGTGTGTGACGGGCTTTATGGTCAAGCGACTGAATAAATGAATTTAAATAAATTAGGCCTCATCTTCGCCTTCCATCAAGCGAGATTGAGGTCAAACGTAAGCCTAAAAAAAAAAAAATATGTTTACCTTATCGGCGCCATGCACGGTCCGCACCAACATGTGGCTCCAGTACTCGGTGACGCGGATGGCGCGCGCGGTGGCCGGCGCCGCCGCGTGCCAGCACGCTCGCGATATTATCACGAACACCTTGTTCTTCTGCTCGTCCGGCAGCTCTTCACTGGGGAGATACGATATACTCGTATTGACAACATAACATACATTCACGCCTTTCCCGAAGGGGTAGGCAGAGCTGTACCCAGGACTCAGTCCCATAGTAGATACACCTACATTTCGCCAGTATGTTATCGGTCCCATGTAATAGGGGGCGAGCCTATTGCCATCTACGGGCACAGTTCCAGACTCCAGGCAGTTATTGTCAGAAATCCAATTTATAACACTTTGCCTGACCTGGATATCGAACCCGTGACCTCTTAATTGACAGTCGAGCATGCGCCCTCTACGCCACCGAGACAGTCGAGGCTCGTATAGATAGATAGATAATACTTTATTGTTCACCACACACAATGAAATAACATTACAGGACACAGAAACTAAACTTAAATGTGTAAGCGGCGGTCTTACCGCTAGTAAGCGATTTCTTCCAGACTACCGATGGATGGAGAGGATTTATTTAGTGCAGACGGTGGCGCATCTTTACAATTTATACTACCAATAATGTTCATAAATATATATAAATAATATGATGAAGTGTATAATAATATTATAATATCCAGACAAATACATATATACGTATATAAAATTACATAAATATACATATATACAATGTTCCTTACATAGGACAGTTTATAAATTTGTTATTAAATGTTTAATACATAGAATATAACACTCATGTTACGAATGAAATGAGTATGAATATAAACACATCAGGGAAAGTCAAATTTACTTAACAGCAAATGAGACCTCTTAGTATGACACAGTCCTATGGAAAATTTACCTAATCGATGTTTTGTATTCCCCTGTTTCCTCCGAATACAGTAAACCTATTTGATATATTTATATCCTGATATTTTGAAGATAAAGGAAACTATGTCGCTATCATTTTAATTTTTTCAGTTTTTTGTGGTGAACGTCTAATCACGCGAGTAAAACTGGGAGATTTTTAAGAAGTTCACTATGAAAAAACCAAGAGTTTATAAGATAAATTAAAATAGACAGGGACATAGGTTACTTCACTATAAAATATCAGGATATCAATTTATAGAATGGGTTAATTATATTCGGAGGAAACACGGGAATACAAAAACATCGACTTGGTAAATCTTTCATAGGATTGTGTCAAATTTCTCGTAGCTAGGGTACTCTTTTAATAATTATAAGTTACTAGCTGTGCCCCGCGGTTCCACCCGCGTAGTCGTCGTTCCCGTGGGAATATCGGGATACAAAGCACCCTATGTATTATTCCAGGGTTTAAACTAAACTATCGACACGTGGCGTTTTGGCGTGAAAGAGTTTTTTTTTATGATAGTGAGTGACAAGACGAGCAAATCAGGTGCCTGATGGTAAGCATCATGATTGCACATATCACACAGTGCCACTCAGTGTTTTACTCGTAAAATGCAAAATTGTGCGCGGCACTGCACTGCGCCGGTCACACTGAGATCTTAGTTGTTGAATCTCGTCATGCCCAGTAATTTCGCTGGTAACATTGCCCTTCAGACCGGAACACAGTAATGTTTGCACATTACCGCTTGGCGGATAAATAACTGCCAAAGGTGTGGTACTTCCCCAGACGGGCCCCTGCAAAAGAGGCCTATCACTACAAAGTTAAATCTATCTTTCAGATACGTCCTAAAGTCTCACGCGACCAGCATCGAAACCATCCTACCCTGCTAAAGAGGCCTACCACTACAAATATAACAAACATCCATCCATCCTCCCTCACAAACTAACGCATTAAATTTATAATATTAGAAGGATATATGATACCTATAAGCTTCGATCGATTTCCTCTTTGCCTTCGAATGCACGCTGGGCCGTTCGGGCACTGGCGATGGTTTAGGGGGGGATGCAGACTCGGTGGCGTCCGGTAACAGCCCGGGAGACGTGTCCATAGAGACGTCGTACTCTTTGTGACGGCGGATGTAAACGTAGTCACGGTTCGCGAATAAACGCTAGAATCATAACATAACATACATTCACGCCTTTTTCCCGAAGGGGTAGGCAGAGGTGTACCCAGGACTCAGTCCCATAGTAGATACACCCACATTTCGCCAGTATGTTATTGGTCCCATGTAATAGGGGGCGAGCCTATTGCCATCTACCGGGCACAGTTCCAGACTCCAGGCAGTTATTGAGATAATTCCTAATGGCAAAATCCAATATTTAACACCTTGCCTGTCCTGGGGATCGAACCCGGGACCTCTTGATTGGCAGTCGAGCATGCGCCCTCTACGCCACCGAGGCAGTCAAGACAGTCTAGAATCATAACGATAAATAAATTGTTAACGGGGCGGCGACCGGAGAATTCCCCATATAAACTTAATAGTTAAATAATTTGAAATCAGAGCATATTTCCAACATTTAATTACGTTATTCAGAATGAGACACTAGTTATAGTTCCTGTATGGGCTCACCATACAGAGCACTTGAGTTCCCACGCTAAACTTAACACTTAACATAACTCTACAGATTTCTTTAGCCATAAGTATCTTATAACAAACAGTACCAATAAAGGCGTCGTTCAGAGCACACTGCTCTTTCATTTTTAAACTAAGCGTCCCGGCGTCGCGCATCCGTACTCAACAACTAACAAAAAATTAAAAATTAATTCTAATTTATAACTTAACGATAAAATCAATCTATGCAGAGACTCCAAACAGTCGAGACTCTACAGTTCCTAATTATATTATAGTCTAAAATACTTATAATTTGGAGTTATCTTTGAAAATACATATATTTTGATTTTTATCATATTCTAGTCCAAAGTACTTCTATTTTGGATTGTAATATAATTAGGAACCTAGATAACTAGTGTCTCATTCTGAATAACGTCATTAAATGTTGGATGTATGCTCTGATTTCAAATGATTTAAATATTACGTGTGTATGGGGAATTCTCTGGTCACCGCCTCCTTAAGGCATACATTGCTAACTATGCTAAGTAGGGTTCCATACCTAGATACCTGGACAATACGCTGCCACATTCTAAGAACATACAGCGCCATCTAGTTCCAATCTACTGCAAACATGTTTATTATTACACATTTTTTTGTTTAATTTTAAGGTAGACAACACACGGAGCAAATTGCACGTGCTATTTGTTGGGTAAGCGCTGGGAGAACGCATCCTATCTCCCCTTTTCTTTATCATCATCATCATCTCAGCCGTTGGTAATCCACTAATGAACATAGGCCTCACCCATAAAGGGGGGTTTTGCCAATACTCGACACGCTTGGCAGGCGGATTGTCGAGCGCAGTTCGATGGTTTATTGCAGAGGACGCTGCTGCCCTCTTACGGCAACCACGGGTAGAGAGAGGGGAGCACTATTCTAAAGCCGGTAACTCTACGGCATAATATATTCTTTATATCAATGTTATTAAAAGGATATATTACAGACCGGCCAGAGAACCTCCCAATGCAGCACAGCCTGGTCGGGCACGCCGTTAGCGTTGCGTTCGACCACGGACAGCGCGGCGACGGCCGCGTCCCACGCTCGTCTGTACGCACCGTCCACCTGGACGGCTGCGAAATCTTGCGCGCGCACGTCTTTGTACCGACCGTACACTATCAACAAACCACATAACGGTACACTCAAGCATTTACTAGTAACGAAAAATGCTTGCGAATTTTTTTTTATGGTAGTGAGTGACAAGACGAGCAAATCACGTGCCCGATGGTAAGCATCATGATTGCTCATATCAGACACAGTGCCACACAGTGTTTTAAAATTCTAAATTGTGCGCGGAACTGCACTGCGCCTGTCACCCTGAGATATTAGTTGTTGAAACTCGTGGCCAGTAATTTCGCTGGTAACATTGCCCTTCAGACCGGAACACAGTAATGTTTGCGCATTACTGCTTGGCGGATGAATCACTGGCAAAGGTGTGGTACTTCCCCAGGCGGGCCCATGCAAAAGAGGCCTACCACTACAACAAAATGTATATATATTATAACTAAATGCTCACTGCTCTAGCCGTGTGGTTCTCGGCTTTATAATAGGGCCACCCATACCATCTGATGGAAGCCGTGAGACCCGGTAGAAGGGCATATTCTGCGAGTGGGCAGCAGCGCTCTCCGGCACCAAATATTCCAACTACTGGGATCACCAAGCCGCACAAACGTCAGCATTTAGGCTAATGAATGTCCCCATATGAATAGGCTTAGTGATCGCAGTAGTTGGAATACTTGGTGCTGGAGAGCGTCGCTGCCATTCTCCCACTGCCGGGTCCCACGGCTCCCACGGGATGAGAAAGATGTGGCCCTATTATGTAGCCGGGAGAAACGGCCAGATACATTAGCGATACATTTGATAATACATTAAGATTTTTTTATGATAGTGAGTGACAAGACGAGCAAATCAGGTGCCTGATGGTAAGCATCATGATTGCCCATATCAGACACAGTGCCAACCAGTGTTATAAAGTTTAAATTCTGCGCGGCACTGCACTGCACCTGTCACCCTGAGATATGAGTTGTTGAATCTCGTCATGGCCAGTAATTTCGCTGGTAACATTGCCCTTCAGACCGGAACACAGTAATGTTTGCACATTAATGCTTGGCGGATGAATATCTGGCAAATAACTTTTATGATAATGTTTGTTTAGAAAAGTGACAAAAAGGATAGAAAAAAATCTTTGTATGATAACGTCGTTCACTGATATTGGCAATGATGAACAATAACATAATATTGACCTTGGAACATAGTGAATATCAATTATAGTATAAGAGCTGACCCACTCATTCAAATTGAAAGTTATAGTCAAATCATTTCATACAATTTGGTGCTACCTACAAGTCAATGAATTTAGTAATTAATGAATCTATCTATTGACTTTCAAAAGTTTTGTTGAAGGTATGTTTTCATTTTTCATATTGTTAATGAATTAATGACTTGCAATAATTTGTAATGATTTTTATTTTATTAGTTTTTAGGGCTCCGAACCCTAAAAGGGTGCCGAAGGAGCCCTATTACTAAGCCTCCGCTGTCCGTCCGTCCGTCCGTCCGTCCGTCTGTCACAGGGCTCTATCTCACAAACCGTAATAGCTAGGTACTTGTAATTTTCACAAAACATGTATCCCTAATGCCGCTACAACGACAAATAATAAAAATAAAAAAAAGTTTATAATTAAAGGTACTCTCCATACAAGCAACGTGTTTTTGCTCAAAATTTATTTCTAGATTTCTTTCTTATATCGTGAAAACGGCAACAGCTAGGTATTTGATTTTTTCACGGAATGTTAATGATTATGATTGCTATACTATGAAATAATTATGACTAAATAAAATTAATAAATAACTGGAGCGTTCATACAAATCACGATTTTTTTTCAACGTTTCACGCTGTAACACCATAATGGCAATAGTTATCTACTTGAAAATCTTACACAACATGGATAACTATAATAGCTATAACAACAAATACTAAAAATTAAATAAATTCAAAAATTCAAGGACTTTCCCATACAAGACACTTTTCCGACTTATTAAAATCAAATAAGACTAATTCTGACTAGAGTTTTCGAAGAAGATTTCAAGCAATATTTGGCAATACATATAACATTATCATGATTTACCTTATATTATACGAGTAAGATACCGTATCCTGTGTAATATTTATAATCTAGATATCTATTGCATACCATCATCATCAGGTTATCTGTATAAAAACTCCTTAATGTGATGAGACTGTCGGTTACTTAGTCTTCCTTATTATATCAAGTTTTAACAAAAATCATTGCCACCTACGTTCCCTTAACTAACAACCCTTAAAATACCATATCTCTAAATATTTTAAATACGTAAAAATCATAGATAAACAAAGTACCTATTGAACAGCAGCAGTGAGGTTAACCTATTTAGGAACTGTTAAATAAATAGATAAAGAATACATATCATAATATTACATCTAAGCCACATATTGGTATTTTTGTAAAACGATCAGTTACCTCTTAAAAATAAAAATAAGTAAGTATAATAAAATCATGAATTTAGTAAAATACCACAACATCTGCTCTACTTTGTTTTTTTTGGAAGCTGGTCATTAAGATTGAGTCTGGGACAAAAAGTTTATAGTCAAGAGGCACTTCAATGGACAGAAAAAAATGGACAAACAACGTGTGAAGATTGGTTTCAAGAGGAACAATAGAGTCCGAATAGTACAAGGAACGTGTTTTTCAATAAAAGTGGTAGACCCGCAGATTTTTTATGATACTTGCTTTAGAAATTGACGTTTGAAAAGAATTTATTATGTGACTTACTTGACCGACAATTGTTTTTTTATTAATTTCTGTGTAAGGTAGAATAATTTGATGGGAAGACGTGATTTCTATAGCTTTATCAGTACATATGGTGGAGAGTGAGGAGCCCTTCACATGCGCGTCCCAACACGCATTTGACAAATTTATTCTCTTGACATTTTCTGTAGTTTTAATTGTAATCAATTCTATTTAGTGATTTTTAATTATAAATCTCATGTACATATTATATTATTTAATATTATAATTGATTGAATTTGGCGTTAATTTTCGGAACTCCATTGTAGACTTCTGGAACAAGAATCTTTAGTTTTTAGTTCCGTTTTTTAGTGTCAATAACAACATGCACAGTTCACCGCCCTCCCGCCCGCAAAATTCCATGCAAAGAGGAAATGCAATTAGGAATTATTTTTGTTAGTGACACCATTCATAATATATCGACACGTGTTTCGCGTCTACACGACGCATCATCAAGGAATAGACTCTGACCCCGCTGTAAGGGAGATAAATGTTAGTACGACGCCACTCCTCGAGATGTTACCTCGCTGAACGCTGGAACAAGAGTGAGCAAGACATGCCGTACGGCGTGTCTTGCTCTGTTGTTTTTGACACTAAAAATCGGACCTAAAAACTAAAGATTCTTGTTCCAGAAGTCGATATTAAATGATATTATTGATTATTTTATGTATTATCCTTTTTTACCGACAATGAGTACACTGCTAACCAGACATATTCATAATACTACTCCATTCGCTTTAAGCGATAAAAGCGCACCTGTACTAGCCTAAGACTATCTGTACCTACTTTATTTTCATAATGTGTACTCTATAAAGTGTACCTATACAATTTAATGTTTATTTATCTATCTATCTACCGTGCGTTCAGCAAGATACAAGAAGAAGGCACAAGAAACTTGAAATAGTAACTAAACTAACTAGTTTGTTGTTGAAAGGGTGTTACACAGTCGAGGATTTTATGAAATTTAATTTTAATGATTTATAATTAACATGTAATTTTTAATGATATATAATTGACACTTATTTTATAATTGACATGAAAATTTTTATTTCACGGACATAATTTGTATCCAATTATTTTTGACGTATTAATGCATAATTATTATTTATATTTTAGACTTTGATGGAATTGTGGTTATAGATTTAACTGATTGCATATTATTATTTTGTTTTGTTTTCTATTTAGCATTAATTTTAAATTGTAAGTACCTTGTAATTTCAAATATGATAGAAGATTGTTAATGAATAAATAAATGAAATGAAATGAAATAGGGCTTAATTTTTTCAAAATAAATTGAGTTACAATGACCACCAGCTCCCGGTCTATAAGCATGTAATGGCTCTAAGTGGGTATGACTATGTATTAACACAGTTTTATGATAGTGCTCTTACACTATCTTATCATATTAAATAATGATTAGATCATAAGCCAGGAAGGTTGTTGATATGCAAGCTGGTACAGAATTATGGAATAATACTTAAGACGGCGCTGAAAATAAGGCAAAACGTGTATTTTTAAACGCAAACCTAAATAAAAACAAATGTATATGATCAGTTTTAAAATATACTATAGGTAGGGGAAAATCCTATAGTATTGGAGTAATCGAAAAGAATTTCGAAAAATAATCCGGTTCTTTTTTTGAAAAACATTTTCATATCACCCACAACAATTTAAATTTAGTTTTAAAATATATTATGAAATAGCGCGGAATTATCAGCAAAAATATTATTTTTATGAATTAAACAGACATTGTTTTAACTAATCTATACTAATATTATAAAGAGAGAAACTTTGTTTTTTTGTTTTTTTGTTTTTTTGTTTTTTTGTTTGTAACGAATAGGCTCCGAAACTACTGGACCGATTTTAAAAATTCTTTCACTTATAGATAGCTTAATTCAGTGTGAGTGCCATAGGCTATATGAGATTTTGAAAAAAAATGGGGATCCGTAAGAAAACTGCAATATTGTGAACCAAGGTGTTACATAATATAATTACCATATTCATAAATTTGCGTGCGCTGTGAAATGCATTGATGGTAGAATAATATAATGTACTAGGGGTTTGTAGTACTTATCAATACCTACAAAACAGTATACATAGATTATATCCATCTTTTTTGGTTTAGTCACAATAATCGAAAAAGTGATTATTTTCATGCGGTGTGAAAACTATTGGTGGTAGAGTAAAGTAATGTACTAGGGGTTTGTAGTACTTATCAATACCTACAAAACATTATACATAGATTATATCCATCTTTTTTGGTTTAGTCACAATAATCGAAAAAGTGATTATTTTTCATGCGGTGTGAAAACTATTGGTGGTAGAGTAAAGTAATGTACTAGGGGTTTGTAGTACTTATCAATACCTACAAAACAGTATACATAGATTATATCCATCTTTTTTGGTTTAGTCACAATAATCGAAAAAGTGATTATTTTCATGCGGTGTGAAAACTATTGGTGGTAGAGTAAAGTAATGTACTAGGGGTTTGTAGTACTTATCAATACCTACAAAACAGTATACATAGATTATATCCATCTTTTTTGGTTTAGTCACAATAATCGAAAAAGTGATTATTTTTCATGCGGTGTGAAAACTATTGGTGGTAGAGTAAAGTAATGTACTAGGGGTTTGTAGTACTTATCAATACCTACAAAACAGTATACATAGATTATATCCATCTTTTTTGGTTTAGTCACAATAATCGAAAAAATGATTATTTTTCATGCGGTGTGAAAACTATTGGTGGTAGAGTAAAGTAATGTACTAGGGGTTTATAGTACTTATCAATACCTACAAAACAGTATACATAGATTATATCCATCTTTTTTGGTTTAGTCACAATAATTGAAGCAGTGATTATTTTTCATGCGGTGTGAAAACTATTGGTGGTAGAGTAAAATAATGTACTAGGAGTTTGTAGTACTTATTAATACCTACAAAACAGTAAACATAGATTATATCCATCTATTTTGGTTTAGTCACAATAATCGAAACAGTGAATATTATTCATGCGGTGTGAAAAGTATTGGTGGTAGAATAAAGTAATGTACTAGGGGTTTGTAGTACTCATCAATATCTTCAAAACAGTATACATAGATTATATCCATCTTTTTTGGTTTAGTCACAATAATCGAAGCAGTGATTATTTTTAATGCGGTGTGAAAACAATCGGCGGTAGATTAAAGTAATGTACTAGGGGTTTGTAGTACTTATCAATACCTACAAAACAGTATACATAGATTATATCCATCTATTTTGGTTTAGTCACAATAATTGAAGCAGTGATTATTTTTCATGCGGTGTGAAAACTATTGGTGGTAGAGTAAAATAATGTACTAGGGGTTTGTAGTACTTATTAATACCTACAAAACAGTACACATAGATTATATCCATCTATTTTGGTTTAGTCACAATAATCGAAACAGTGAATATTATTCATGCGGTGTGAAAACTATTGGTGGTAGAGTAAAGTCATGTACTAGGGGTTTGTAGTACTTATCAATACCTACAAAACAGTATACATAGATTATATCCATCTTTTTTGGTTTAGTCACAATAATCGAAGCAGTGATTATTTTTAATGCGGTGTGAAAACTATCGGCGGTAGATTAAAGTAATGTACTAGGGGATTGTATTAATTATCAATACCTACAAAACAGTATACATAGATTATATCCATCTTTTCTGGTTTAGTCACAATAATCGAAGCAGTGATTATTTTTCATGCGGTGTGAAAAGTATTGGTGGTAGAATAAAGTAATGTACTAGGGGTTTGTAGTACTCATCAATATCTTCAAAATAGCCTACGATAAATTATAACATGTGTTAAGGTTTGGTCATTGTAACAGAAATAGTCATTAATTTGCGTGCGCTGCGTAAACCATTAGGGTTATATCTATTAAAATACAATGTATCACGAATTTACTCCTGATAAACGTCCACTATACCTACTTCTGCTACCCGTGCGAAGCCGGGGCGGGTCGCTAGTTGTTTATATTTTAGGTTAATAAATAAAAACCCTGATAAAATTGAACTTCGGAGCTCACAGCCCTCAACTCGCCTTCAACTTTGATATACAATATTCGACTTTATACAAAGCAATTTACATAACAATTTGAATTTGCAAGCATTATCCGCACCTTAACAGGAGCATGTATGAAGAATATGAATGAAGCAAAAGTCGTAAGTCAGGATTGTAGCAAGTGGAGAGAAATAGTTTCTGTCTATAACAACGGGATCAAGGCGTGACTGTTAGTATACTCTTATAATGTTGTTTAATTAGTAAAAAAAACAGCACCGATGCAGTTATCACTAAATCAACTAAATATTATAAATCTCAAGTCTCAGTAAAATGTAAAAAAGTAACCTTTGTAACAACAAAACGCTAGCGTGTTCCAACTCGACTCCAGCGCCATCTAGCACTGGTTTTTTTGTGTGTATGTTTGTAGTTTGTAGTTTGTACCGTTTTCACGCTAAAACCACTTGCGATTTTTGGTATGTATTAAATTAGTGTTTAATTAGTAATTATTAACTATAGTAGTGGTATTCCTATAGTTGCCAGCGAAATTACTGGGCATGGCGAGTATCAACAACTAATATTTCAGGGTGACAGACGCAGTGCAGTGCCGCGCAGAATTTTAAATTTTAAAACACTGGGTGACACTGTGTCTTATATGGACAATCATGATGCTTACCATCAGGCACCTGTATTGCTCGTCTTGACACACACTAAAATAAAATAAAAAAGTTACCTTTATAAGCATAAAGTCCCTGTCCAGGCTTATACTCCTTCCTCCAAATGATGACGTCTTCAGCCTCCATGTAGGGGTCCCAGCCATCTTCCGATGGTCCAGGGGGCGTGGCATCTTTGCAACTGGTAAACATAGGTTAAAGGTAATCACTTCACATACTAACTACGTCCTGACGGGACAATTATAGGCTAGACAGAGAGAACAAATAGAGAGATACGCGATAGAAAGAGAGGCGACTTGTAGATTAATATAACGATAATTAGTTAAATTAGTTTGGCGCTGTGCGACCAGCCGTGTAGTTACTGGCTTTAGAATAGTGCTCCACCCTCTCTACCCGTGGTTGCCGTAAGATCCGGCTAAGGGTTAACAGATCCAGAGTACGGGCAACATCGTCCTCTGCAAAAAACCATCGAACTGCGCTCGACAACCCGCCTGCCAAGCGTGTCGAGTATTGGCAAAACCGCCCTTTATGGGGGAGGCCTAAGTAAGGCCTGTGGTATAACTACGTAAAGAAGCGACACTCGCCTCCCCCCGCCTGCGACCTGTCAATGAGGCAGTAACGTCCGTACTTACGCACACATTTATCGTTTGGTTGTTAGTATGTTTTCTACGTCAGTAGTACCTAGTATTGCGCGCGGCTGATTGTATGTAGTGACGTAGTCTGTCTTTGTAAAGGGTATTTTTTCGCATCTATTATCCTACTTCCTACTTTCCTACTAAAAATAAAGGTGAATGATGGTATGGATGGATGTTTGTATGGTGCGGATGGTTCAGCCGTTTTTGCGTGATCTTAGCACAAACTGACAAAACAACATTCAGATTTATGATATCACACTGATCAATAATTGTTTTTTTTTAATAGGTAATTATAATTTGACCACAAACCGCACGCAGCGGCGTAAGCACGGCGTTACCCCTTCGTTTAGTCCTTGGTCGTCAGACGATAAATGGTGGCGGGAGGTGAGTGTCGCTTCTTTACGTATTAATGGTTATCTTTGGTAAATGGATAGCACCTATCAGGCTCCATCTCTGAAACGATCTACAGAAGATGAGCTCAAAGACAGCCCCCTAGGTGCAAGGACTATTGTGAATGGATGGTACCCGGGCTATTGCTAGAGACTCTGGCACCTACCACTTCCGTCTCATGGTGAAATATTACGGCAGGCGATGACTCGCCGTTCACTAAACGGGCCCCCCATAAAGGCCGCCCATCATTATATTATTATAAGTATTGTAAATGTTACCATATGTAGTTTAATGACTGAAATAATGTACTTATTTTATACTAATGACTTACGGGCAATATTTGACTCCCGGGTATTTCTTGTCGATAATCAGCCGTTTGTTGCAGTTGTCACAGTACAGGGTCTTCTGTGCCAGCTCCTTGATTCTCTCTAGCTCCAGAAGTAGGCTCTGTTTAGATATAACAATATCTTATAATATCACGTAATTTCATGCGACTCATAGACAGCGCTTAATGCATTGCAATTTATAGCCTTTTCGTAATAGTAATTACGTTTCTTTAGAGTTGTTTTAATTACTTATTTTCCAAAATAAATAAATAAATCGATTTCTTTATGAACTGACGTAACTTCAGGTATAACATTTTCGTAATAATAATAATGTAGTAAGGAGAAATTCACAACTATTTCGGAGTATTTTTAGTAGTTATACGCTTTTGAAGGTGATTTTTTTTTGTATATTCCATACATATATCAAAATTTTGAGGCCGCTATGTACTAGATCACTATATAACATACATTCACGCCTTTTTCCCGAGGCAGAGGTGTGCCCAGGACTCAGTCCCATAGTAGATACACCCACATTTCCCCAGTATGTTATTGGTCCCATGTAATAGGGGGCGAGCCTATTGCCATCTACCGGGCACAGTTCCAGACTCCAGGCAGTTATTGAGATAATTCCTAATGGAAAAATCCAATATTTAACACTGCCTGAACTGGGGATCGAACCCGGGACCTCTTGATTGGCAGTCGAGCATACGCCCTCTACGCCACCGAGGCAGTCCAACAAGATCAAGTAGATCACTATATGAATTACGTATATTACTATTATTTCTTTTTTTATTTCATCTACTTTGTACTGTAGTTCAAACTAACACACAAAAGTGCCGTCGTACACTTTACGAGAAACCAGCTTCGGAATTTTGACTTTTTATAAATAGTTAAGACAAAATTAAGAAAAGCGAGGTCGCTATGGTCAATACTAATAAATACTCTCCATTTTTCAATTAATTAAAAATATCGTAGTCTTTTAGTTACTTAGATAAAGAACGCCGTTGAATACAAAAATTACGTTTAAAATGTGATAGGGCTCTTTATATAAATATATAAATATAACTGTGCCCGGTATATGGCAATAGGCTCGCCCCCTATTACATGGGACCAATAACATACTGGCGAAATGTGGGTGTATCTACTATGGGACTGAGTCCTGGGTACACCTCTGCCTACCCCTTCGGGAAAAAGGCGTGAATGTATGTTATGTTTTTATATAAATATTTTACTGCCTCGGTGGCGTAGTGGGCGCATGCTCGACTGCCAATCCAGAGGTCCCGGGTTCGATCCCCAGGTCAGGCAAAGTGTTAAAAATTGGATTTTTGACAATAACTGCCTGGAGTCTGGAACTGTGTCCGGTAGATGGCAATAGGCTCGCCCCCTATTACATAGGACCAATAACATACTGGCGAAATGTGGGTGTATCTACTATGGGACTGAGTCCTGGGTACATCTCTGCCTACAAACGAGTGTAACCAAACCAAATATTGTAAAACAATCAGTTGAAAAAATTAAGCCCTACAAGTTCCTTGTGCGTTCTTCTTGTAAAGGTATCTTTCCGAACGCACGGTAGACTCGTTACTGTTTATTTTCATTGACGTACAAAAGTGTCAGATTGTGACCTATTTGAATAAATCTTTTTGACATTGCCTTTGACTACCCATTCGGGAAAAAGGCGTGAATGTATGTTTATGTTTTCTAAATTACTCTGTAAAAGCCTATTTTACCAATTACCACTACAACATATTTAATTATTCAATAATAATTAATATTTCGGTTGTCTGGGAGAAATCGCTTTAAGCGATAAGACCGCCAATTTTACTAGCCTAAGACTAACTCTACCTACTTTATTTTCATAATATTATGTTCGCTGTAAGGTATATAATGTTTATCTATCTATCTAATACCAGGCCTGGGACACTGCATTTAGGGTAGGAAGCTACAAAAGTATGGTAGCTAGGGCGCCCATATTCAGATCAGTTAGTTTCTCTCCAAATAATCAAACAGATCAAACCATTGATAGGGCCCTAGGACACTCCCCTTCTGGGGTGCCAGGGCAAGTCTGACCCCTAGCATTCTGGCTCGGGCCCAAGCCGAGGTTCGTACCGTCTAGGTGCCCTTGTGCTTGTCGCCCTTAAACTTCGGTTCGAGCGCCTCCTGCGCTCACCACTGCCCGGTAAAGCTGTAGAGGTCATCTGAGGCCAACAGCATAGGTCATTAAAACAAAAAAAAGGCGCCATTATTGACGGGAATACTTCTATGTGCTAGACAGAGAGCAGATAGAGAGATATGCGAAAGAAAGAGAGGCAGCTTGTAGATTAATATAACAGTCATTCAGCTATGACCTGAATTGCACAATTACGTCGAAGCTAGAGTCGCTATTTATTTAAATGATTTTGGGGAGTATTGTTTCTGTACCTTTAGTACTTCAGTATTCTGTGTCAATACTTTATAAACTGTTAACAATTTTAATTAATACCTCCATAGGAGTTTTGGCGGGAGACCGAAGAATACAGTTTGGCTCCCGTATCTTTATCAATTATCGGTGCATTTTCGAGTGTTTAACGTGTAATAATGGTAGAATATTACGTGTTGAATGTTTTCGAAGATACACAAGTCTCTTGGCAAGTGATGCGAGATTTGAAATGTGTTTTTTCGTGTTCCCGCCAAAATTCCGGCAGCTTCTTGTAAAGACCACCACTTCACTAGAGCTGTGACTTGACTGGGCTTGCCCTGACTCTGAATTGACTAATTGACTATATTAACTTGAAAATTTATATAACTTGACACTGGCAATACATTCATGTGGGTCATAAAAGAAGAAAAAAAAATACCTCCATACATACCTATGGCTAAATTATTATTTAACAACATCTTTACAACTCATGAGCATATAATATGAAGAATGTCATGAAAGTAGAAGCAAAAGCCATATCACAGTACACTAAGAACAGTAGTTCATCATAGAAATTGGCCGCTGCAGGTTTATGTGTGTGTGTGTGTATACCGGGCGCCATATACGCATGCACCGCCATGCACACATTAGCATAATCTGTGGGGGACTCGGGTATCAGCAGTATGGGCCGTGCCATGAGTGTGATAAGAATTTATTTTTTGACAGCCTCATTGGCACAAATCGTAGTAACTCTGCTTTTTGTGCCGCAGGCCTCGGGTTCGATTCCCAGCCAGGTCAAACATTTGTGTGCATGAACGTATCTGTTTGATCTGTGTCTGGGTGTAATAAGCTTATATAAGTATAAGTGTATATATCATATCAGTCATCTGGCAACCATAATACAGGCTTCTAGCCTAGTTTGGGACCAGATGACTGTGTGTGGAAGTTCTCCCATATTATTATTATTATTTTACTTTAACCACTAACAATAAAGCACTGCGAACATGCAGAAACCGGAGAATAGTTTTTTTTATCAAATTTAAAACTTTTTTTAATAAATGCCATTTGCTTATTATGTAAATATTTTAAGAGATTTTATTTATCAATATGTCACATAATATGCACTAGTAAGACATTTTCCTATATTAGTTAATAAAAGCCTAGTGCTTACCGTATAACACAAATAATATTTATCTAAAAATAAAATTGACAACCCTAAGCGTCAATGCCAGAGTAGGCTATTAAACTCACCGACCGGCCTTAGATGAACTACTGTTATTAGTGTACTGTGGTAATATTATGTCAGTATCATAGCAAGTGTAAGAAGCCAGGGGCCTAACCCAATGGAAACAAGGAGTTAGTGTATGTGCGAACATCATATCTTTATATTTATATTATTTAAGTATATATTTGTGGAGCAGTTATTATTAATTTCCTTTTAGTGTTCTCGTAAAGAGTAGAAGTACTTAGCTTGTCAAGTATATAATGAACTTGACTATAGAACTATATAAAAATTAGCTCTCTCATTGACCTTGTGGGTGACAACCACTAAAAGTAATTGCAGGATACCTCTAACTCTTCATCAGTTATGCTCCGACTGCAGCTAGGAGGCTTCCTCGGCTTCTTAGGATCTTCGGCCTTTACACTAAAGGCCGCACTTGCAGATATCAACAAAGTTCTCCTCGGACGCATAAAAGTTTGCCTGAAGCAATGTATTACTTCCCGCACTCCCCTGTCCTTCTTATACCTCTTCACGACATTCGCAATGTTAACACTACGAGTCCAAACATTCCAGAGCCTATTTACACCTAAATCTCGCAAGATATATCGCACCGAATTCATTTTGTTAAACTCCTTCCGATTCTTTGTTAGTGACGCCCAGAAACCTTCTAAGCCGCATCCTTTTGATATAAAACGAGCGTTCATGAAACAGCGGAACTGTACATTATTATTTAATGCAGATTTTGTGAATAAAATTTGCTTAGATCTACTACATAACATCTCGTGAATGATTGCAAAATTATAACCTCAAATTGGAATTTCGATCAATTCAATTCAATTCAATTCTTATTTTGTGGCTTGTGAAAGTGTTTTTAACACCACAACTTTGCCAATATCACGTTGGGAGATTGGACATCAAACGATGGAAATTAACCAATAAATGCTTTTGAATTTTGAACACAATCAACAATCATAAAATTTGACATCTGTGTTTGACGTCAAATTGACATTTCAACGCCTGGTAATGACAGATGCTACGGCAAAAACTAATGGTTTTATTTTAACCATAGACTAATTTTAGCAATCGAAAGAATCGAGCACAATCGAGTTCATCCAAAGTACAGTACGGCCGGCGTAACATTGGCGAGTCTGAACATAGGCTTTACGAACTTTAGCGCATGTGAACTCGTGAAGAAAACTGTTATTGACAGATAAACAAATATACAAACATATTAAGTTCATTTCAATAATAATAGTTTTCTTCACGAGTTTTATATGTGCTTAAATTCGCAGAGCCTATGTTGAGACTGACCACTCACCAAGCGCCGCGCAGGCTGTATTGTATGACCAATAACTTCCAATAAGATTATGAATGAAAGAATGTTGCTCGATTTTGTGACTTAACTAGTGCCTTAAAGGGCCGGATACACTAGGGAACATTTTGTCCCGCAACATGACGCGCACAGAACAGAGATGACGCGTAACACTTTATTTACGTGACGCTGCAACGTTGCATATTGTCTCGCAACATGCCCCGCAACATTGTACGTGACGCGGGGCATGTTGCTTGCTCCCGCCTCGAGAGCGAGCACATGCGGCGACATTTCTATAAACTAGTGTGGCCTACACAATGTTCCGCAACATTTACTGCGGCATGTTCCTACGTAGATGTTGGGGAACATGTTTCGCAACTTGTGGCTCCATTTGTCCCCTAGTGTATCCTTGGCTTCATTCGTTATTCGATATAACAAAATACATTCGATGTTTTTTAATAATGGCAATATATTTTTTGTCTATAATAATTAGGGATGCAGTTTAAAAAAAAGTCATCGATAGAAAAATCGATTACAAGACAAAATCATCATCATTTTTTTTAAATCTTTATTTATATAGAGGGTTCCAATCAAATGATTATGTCACCCTCATTGGAGCATGCAAAAAAACTAAAGCCTACGCTTAAAACCCAACTTTACAACCCTATACTAGTTTGGCCTCCGCAGAAGTCGGAGCAGCCAGAATACCATTATACAGACCGACGTTCAATTCATTTAAACAATTTCCCAGTATAAACTCTCTTCTCTGCGCTTCATTTCGTACACAGTCAGCCAAAACATGTGTGACATCTTCCATGACGCCACATTCTGAGCAGTTAGGAGATTCACACTCTCTCATCAAAAAGGCGAAGCTGTTCAAAGGGCATGGCCAGACCGTAGCCTAAAAGCAGTGACGACGTCTGCCCTGGCCAAAAAGTTTACTGAGGGTGTCCAGGATACGATAGGCTAACGGTAGGCCTCGAAAATTCGAGGTGCATCCTACCTAACTCGAATGACTCAATATAATATAGTGCTTTTGCGATTGCTAGTAATTCTACATACATAATAGAAATTCTTGAACCTATTCTGAACTTAATAGATACCTTCTTTATAGAATCGTATATAGCAAATCCAAACTCACTTCCATCTTTTGATCCGTCCGTATAAATTATAAATAGTATAATAGTTGGAGTATTAATCATACAAAAATTTATTACATACTTCTCTTAGCTCGTCACTTTTGTACTGGTGCTTTGGTTTATCTACGACGTCAATGCATGGTTTAACGATCTAAGATAAGTCCACATTGCTAACCCATGTTTCTAGTGTAAAACGTTCCAATTGATTCACAGTCAAAATAGGTTCTGCTTTGAGATATTCGTGTAATAGAAATCTACTCATTAAATAAATCTAGATAAACACTGTAGCATCTCATATACCATGTTTCTGATTGATCATTTAAATTCTCACATGTTCTATTCTGTATTATAAAAATATATGAAAAATCTGATATAACGCTATTATAATCGATTTTATTATCGATCAACATTTCATCGTGAGTCGAGCATCTCTAATTCATTTTCTTTTTCATCGGCGGACGGAGGCGTTCGTTCGATAGTTTGATCAACGTCATCTTTTTATCCCTGTTATGTCCGATTTCTGTGTTCCACATGCTTAGGGGTAACCGAATAAAGAAGAAATCCAAGAATCCTCGCACAAGAAGAAAAGTAACAGCAAGGGCGGACGTAAATGTGAACTAGAAAGTGTGCGATCAAAGTCGCGATTCGTACGTCCGGTTCGATCTGGATTTGAGCAGTTTGAACTGCATCTCGGACCCCTTTCCTTTGTATTGTTTTATTTAATCGGTGGTGTGTTTACAAGACTTTATTTTAGTTAAATAGTATCGTTATAGTTAATTTTCGTGGTGATAAGTTTGTCAATACCGTTTCAAAATGTCTGAAGAATCGTCAGCGGATCGCAATGTCGAAATATGGAAGATCAAGAAGTTGATCAAAAGCTTGGAGATGGCCAGAGGGTGAGTTAGATTTTATAAATGTAGGCTTTAACACGTACAGCATAATATATTGGCTTGTAGTATGTATGTAACAATTGGGAATACCATATGATAGAAATGCCAACGGGGCTGCGTCAGCGGGCAGGCATGCGCCTGTGATGCATCCAATTTATAACCTAGCATACGCAATGGTTGGCGATTGCGCAGAAATACATCAGCAGTTCACGCTACTGGTCATTATACTGAAATAATTATAGGTTATGACCGCGACACTGTCGTGTTTCGCCGTGGACGCTTAGCAACGCTATGTACGCTCTGAAGGCCGTTCCCACGTACATAATATCAGTACTAGATAAATATATCCATATCCTGAATGACAAATAGGGTTTTATTACTCTCTAGTAGGACTAGTATTATATATGCACAAGCTTGTCAGTATATGTATGTTTGTCAATTCTATACACCAAAACTACTGAACCGATTGGGCTGAAATTTTGTATACAGATGGCTTAGACAGGAATGACACAGCACTCTTCACATCTGAATCTATGGGGCGCAGATAGTATTTCATTAAATAACTCTTATGTAGCTAGTGACCCTCAGTGCCATAGTAATACTTCCTCTCCGCCCATTATGAGGTCCCATGCTCTTTTCCCAGATCGGACAAAATGTGTTATGGATCTTTCTATTAATCTTTTTTTTCATGACAGCCTCCAGTCTGGAACTGTGCCTGGTAGACATCTATCTAACTCAAACTCAAACAGATTTATTCAAATAGGTCATAATCTGACACTTTTGTATGTCAATGAAGATAAACAGTACTGAGTCTACCGAGCGTTCGGAAAGATACCTCTACAAGAAGAACGCACAAGAAACTTGTAGGGCTTAATTTTTTCAACAGATAGCTTCACAATATTTGGTTTGCTTATTACATTTGTTTTCTTTGAAGGTGCCGCAAGGCGGCTATGCAGAAGTTTCCAGGCATCTTTGTCCTCTATGTACTTGTTGACTTTATAATAAGCCTTTCTTAGTAAAGTAGATTTTATATAGGTTTTGAATTTACCCTCTGAGAGCCCAGTTATCTCTTTTGGGATTTTATTATAGAAACATACACTATTTCCTAAGAATGTCTTTTTATTTGTTTTAGATAATCAGCTTCTGCTGCATTTTAGATCAACAGCTATTTTGTCTTTATTCCTAGTATTAAAATAATGAAGGTCCCTATTTAATTTCAATTTATGTAAATTTTTACGCACATACTTGATGTTCTCATAAATGTATAAGGATGGTAGGGTCAACTAAATAGTTAGATAGATATTTAAAGAGAGAGATGAGTTAAATAACTCGTCTTCAGTATGACATTATCACTCAATTTGAACATTTCAAGGTTATATACCAATAAACTGACTTCCTCATTACGCAGACAACAAAATTCCCTATATTAAAGCGAGTTTGTATGCATATTTGTAAATTCATCCACTTTCATGACATTCTTTGGTAGGTACTTTTGACTTGGCCTTTCCTTTAAACATCAACTTGTTATGCCCGCAGCTGACCTCTACCGACTTGACCACTCACATCTATGTTAATCTCCTTTCATCCATTCTCTCCACATGTCCAAACCACCTGAGCATTCATTTGTTATATAAGCTAATAATTTTTCTTTGAAAGAATAGCTTGAATCACTTCTTAAACATCGGCTGTCTGTCAGTGAGATCCTGTTAATCGGTCTAGCCTCTAGATAAGGGTTTTTTTTAATGGAACCCTATGACCCTAATCTTTTTCTATAATAAAAGAAGTCAATGTATACCTTTTGAACATCAGCTATCTGACAGTGAAAGTCCCATTGAAATGGGTCTATCTGTTTTGTTTCGGAGATTTAGGAAATAGTATTCCGAATTAATAATAAAATTCCAAAAGAGATAACGGGGTTCTCAGAGGCAAATTCAAAAACTATGTAAAATGTACTCTCCTAAAGAAGACTTATTATAGTCAATCAGTATATAGAGGACAATGATGCCTGGAAACTGGAAACTACTGCATTGCACCATGCGGCACCAACACTAACAAACAAATGTAACCAAACTAAATATTGTAAAATTATCAGTTGAAACTGTGCCTGGTAAATGGCAATAGGCTTGTCCCCTATAACATGGGAGCAGTAACATACTGGTGATATATGGGTGTACCTACTATGGGACTGATTCCTTGGTACCCCTTCGGGAAAAAGGCAAGATTGGGTGTTATGTTATCAGTTGAAATATTTAAGCCCTACATGTTTCTTGTTCGTTCTACTTGTAGAGGTATCTACAACACACTGTAGATTCATTATTGTTTATCTTCATTGAAATGCACAAGTGTCAGATTGTGACCTAATTGAATAAATCTTAGAGTTTTATGGCAACAAACAGACAAAAACCTATACCTATTTATGCATTTAGTAGAAACCTGTAATTTTAATAGTACAAACATATTAGTAAGTATATATATTAGTGACTAGCTCGCGGTTTTACCCAAGTCATCTTCGATCCCGTGGGAATATCGTGATATAAAGTAAAAAGTACCATAATGTGTTATTCCAGGGTCTAAACTATCTACATACCAAATTTCAGCCTAATCGGTTCAGTAGTTATGGCGTGAAAGAGTAACAAACAAACATCCATCCATCGTAGGAAGGACTAACCTGGGATAGTGGGAAGTAGGATTAGTGATGTAAACGTAAACTAATTTAAAGTGATGTTTTCATCAGGAATGGCACATCGATGATATCCCTGATCATCCCGCCCAAGGACCAGATCTCGCGCGTGTCCAAGATGTTGGCCGATGAGTTTGGAACAGCTTCCAACATCAAGTCGCGAGTGAACAGGCTATCGGTGCTCGGTGCTATTACTTCTGTACAGCATCGACTGAAGCTTTATACTAAAGGTAGGACCTTGACTAGCATAGCGTAAGACGTCCACTCACAAGGTGGAGAGAAGATCTTAGAAATGTAGCTGCTTACAACCAGACTATGGAAATCTATATTACAAAATATATAATATATTTTGTAGTGGTAGGCCTCTTTGGCAGGGGGCCGCCTGGGGAAGTACAACACCTTTGCCAGTTATTCATCCCCCAAGCAATAGCACCAGCGAAATTGCTGGGCATGATGCGTTTCAACAACTAATATCTCAAGGTGACAGGCGCAGTGCAGTGCCGTGCAGAATTTTGAATTTTATAACACTGGGTGGCTGTGTCTGATATGGCCAATCATAATACTTACTTACCATCAGGCTGATTTGCTCGTCTTGTTACTCATTATCATAAAAAAATAAAAATGTGAGGTCTGTGTTCAGCAGTAATATTAATATTCATATGGCAGAGTTGGTTGTAACTCTGCCTTCCGAGTTGCAGGGCCCAGGTTCAATGCCAGGGCAGGTTGAAGGTGAATGATATTGAGTGTTGAAGTTTCAGGGATGGAACACAGGTGGTTTTCTGGAATCGAAATTTTGAGTAGAAGGTTTCTTCTATCAAAATTGGAGGTCGAGTCGAAAGTGATCTATTATTTGCGAGAACTCCCTCCTGTGCTACAAAAAATATTGTTTGTACGTGCTCTCCATACGAAGTCCATACCACATCATCAATACCACTCTCCCAAAGTACATACCACACATTATAATAGACTCTGTCTCCTTCCAGTGCCACCAAACGGCCTCGTGATCTACTGCGGCACGATTGTCACAGAGGAGGGCAAGGAGAAGAAAGTAAACATAGACTTCGAGCCGTTCAAGCCTATCAACACATCTCTCTACCTGTGCGACAATAAGTTCCACACGGAAGCCCTGACGGCGCTGCTGGCCGATGACAACAAGTTTGGTTTCATCGTCATGGACGGTAATGGAGCGTTGTTTGGTACTCTACAGGGGAATACTCGAGAGGTATGTGTTTTGATCGTTTATTACATACAAACTGTGCCCCGCGGCTTTACTCACGTAGTCATCCCAATCGGTTCAGAACTTTCACATTTATTGTAATATAAGTAGGACTAAAGATTTTTTTTTGGATACTCTAGTGATACTCTGGTGGTCTCTTTTAGATAAATTTTATCGAAATTGAAGTCTGTTTCCAATTTTTCTCATAATTTTCTCTAGGTATATTGCATAAAGACTAATTGAGTATTTGATTTTTTTTGGCATAAATGAAAAGATCATTTTATATAAGTTGTAACAAAACTATTTTTAGTTTTTTTTATTCGCTATAATTAACAGTACCGAAAACACGCCGATAGTACCCGAACGGGCTTGTGTCCTGTAGTGACGTCACAATGTTATGAAGTGCCATACATAATTATAACATAATGACGTCACAATCATGGCGACCATTCGTAGCGCGTTCGTGATCAAGTGACTTATAACAATTTTATCATTTTTGAATAGCTTATAATTAATTAAAAAATATATTTTTTGTGTTTTGTTGAAACAAATGATAAATAATTTTTATTAAACTTAAAAAATAAATTTAAAAATATGACATATTTTTATTTTCAAATACTCAATTGTATTCATTTGTTTCAGGTGCTCCACAAGTTCACAGTAGATCTACCGAAGAAGCACGGTCGCGGTGGTCAGTCCGCCCTACGTTTCGCCCGTCTCCGTATGGAGAAGCGGCACAACTACGTGCGCAAGGTGGCCGAGGTCGCCACCCAGCTGTTCATCAGTGCGGACCGGCCTAATGTGGCTGGACTCATTCTGGCTGGTTCCGCTGACTTCAAGACTGAGCTCTCGCAGTCTGATATGTTTGATCCGGTATGTAATCACATGACTCGTTGGCCACCCAGCTGTTGGCCATCAGTGCAGACACGCCTAATATGGCTGGACTCATTGTGACTGGTTCCGTGACTTCAAGACTGAGTTCGAAAAGATACCTCTAAAAGAACATACAAGAAATTTGTAGGTCTTAATTTTTTCAACTGATAATTTTACAATATTTGGTTTGGTTACATTTGTTTATTTGGAAGGCGCTGCATGGTGGCTATGCAGAAGTTTCTTTTTATGCTATTAATAACATAACATAGTAGTGGTAGGCCTCTTCTGCAGGAGCCCGCCTGGGGATGTACCACACCTTTGTCAGTTATTCATCCGCCAAGCAGTAATGTGCAAACATTACTGTGTGCCGGTCTGAAGGGCAATACCACCAGCGAAATTACTGGGCATGACGAGTTTCAACAACTAATATCTCAGGGTGACAGGCGCAGTGCAGTGCCGCGCAGAATTTTTAATTTTAAAACACTGGGTGGCACTATGTCTGATATGGGCAATCATGATGCTTACCGCTGACTGCCTCGGTGGCGTAGTGGGCGCATGCTCGACTGCCAATCAAGAGGTCCCGGGTTCGATCCCCAGGTCAGGCAGTGTTAAATATTGGATTTTTCCATTAGGAATTATCTTAATCTGCCTGGAGTCTGGAACTGTGCCCGGTAGATGGCAATAGGCTCGCCCCCTATTACATGGGACCAATAACATACTGGCGAAATGTGGGTGAATCTACTATGGGACTGAGTCCTGGGTACACCTCTGCCTACCCCTTCGGGAAAAAGGCCCGAATGTATGTTATGTTATGTTTTGATGCTTACCATCAGGCACCTGATTTGCTCGTCTTGTTCATAAAAACAACTCAAAAAAAAATAAAAAATTACGTGTATGTTCCAGCGTCTCCAAGCCAAGATAATAAAGCTAGTGGACGTCTCGTACGGTGGCGAGAATGGTTTCAACCAAGCCATAGAGCTGGCCGCCGAGTCTCTACAGAACGTCAAGTTTATACAGGAGAAGAAACTGATTGGACGGTACTTTGATGAGATCTCACAGGTACATAATGATAATAATAATTTAAATTTACACTCCAACAGAATGTGTTACCATAATTACACTGCTAGAGTCAATTTAGTATTTGAATAATTTTTTTTTGCATAAATGGAAAAATTAAAGTTTCGTAATAAAACTATTTTTAAGTTTTTTTTATTTGCTGTAATTACAGTCATACCAATTATAAAATCATTTTTATTCTAATACCGAAAACACGCCGATAGTACCCGAACGAGCTCGTGACCTGTAGTGACGTCACAATGTTATAAAGTACCATACATAACTTTTACTTAATGACGTCACAATCATAGCGACCACTCGTAGCGCGTTCGTGATCAAGTGACTCTTATTGGATTTTATCAATTTTGAATTGCTTATAAATAATTAAAAAATATATTTTAAAGTGATTTGTGAATCGGGTGATACATAATTTTCATTAAACTTTCAAAATAAATGAAAAAATATGTTATTTTTTAAATACTGAATTACACAGCTTGAGTCAATTCATATGTGTTATGTGGACAACCCATATTGTCACAGTTTCAGGTCGACAAGATTCTTACGCAACCTCCGACTCTCCGACTCCGACATGAGCTAACGACTGCCCCCTACATATCTTATAGGAAACTATACGGACCTTCAGTTTAACGACTAAGTCCTGGGTACAAATTTGCCTACAACTTTTTTATATTGATCTATTTTTGATTATAGGACACGGGCAAATACTGTTTTGGTGTGGACGACACGTTGCGAGCTCTCGAGCTGGGCTCCGTAGAAACCCTCATCTGTTGGGAGAACTTGGATATACAGAGGTTAATAATAAATAAATGTATTATTTAACACAAACAGTTTGCAAACAGATATTATACCTTGTCTAATTTAGCTTGATCAATGACAGCTGAACAAAAATCAATTTATTGGTCATATTTCCTTAACTTTGGTAAATGAATGGTGTTTTATCGGGCAATTTATTATTCAATAAATTGAAGTGACGAACAGTGTGATAAGGGTACGCTGTGGCGTGTTAGAAGATGTAGGGACAAAGATAGAGAAAGGATTGCTTAGATGGTTCGGACATGTGGAGAGGATGGATGAAAGAAGATTGACAAAGGAGATTTATAAGGCTAGTGTGTATGGTCACGTCGGTAGGGGTCGACCTAGGTGCACCTTTCATGAACAAGTTGATGTTATCTTAAGGAAAGGCCAGATCAAAATTACGTAGTTGTATGTCAGGATCGTAGCAAGTGGAAAGAAATAGTTTCTGCCTACCCCAACGGGAACTGGTCGTGACTGTTATGTATGTATGCATAATAAATTAACAAAATACTATATAAAAATTACGGAATTATGGCTAAGCGTATTAAGCCTTATTTTCGGTATTGTGTTGCTTCCCTCTCTACTCGTGATGGGGGATGAAATGGGGGTGTACCTACTATGGGACAGAGTCCTGGGTACACCTCTTCACCCCTTCTGGAAAAAGCGTGATTGTATGTCATGTTTTTTTTATTCTGCGCGGCACTGCACTGCGCCTGTCACCCTGAGATATGAGTTGTTGAATCTCGTCATGCCCAGTAATTTCGCTGGTAACATTTCCCTTCACACCGGAACACAGTAATGTTTGCACATTACTGCTTGGCGGATGAATAACTGGCAAAGGTGTGGTACTTCCCCAAAAGCGGCCTCCTGCAAAAGAGGCCTACCACTACAAAGTTAAATCTATCTTTCAGATACGTCCTAAAGTCTCACGCGACCAGCATCGAAACCATCCTACATCTCACGCCCGAACAAGAGAAGGACAAGTCACATTTCACTGACAAAGAGGTATGAAACACTATTAGCGATAAGGCCGCTTATTGTCGCCCAATAAGTATCCAACTTACATTATAAATGCGAAAGTTTGTGAGGATGGATGGATGGAAGTTTGTTACTCTTTCACGCCAAAACTACTGAACCGATTGCGCTGAAATTCGATATGCAGATAGTTTAGACCCGGGAATAACACATAAGGTATATTTATTCCGATATTCCCGCGGGAACCAAGACTACTCGGATGAAGCTATTTATTAATATTATTATGTATATATATTAATTATTGCAATTTAAGTAGTCATGTTTTAAGGAATTATTGTTTTAATTTTTTGGATTTGCTTATTATAACTGAATGTATAAAAAAATATATATATATCCCGCATTATCCATACCTCTCGATAACCTTGGACCAAGACCAACCTTTCTTTCTTTTATGTACCCCTTACATAAAAGAAAGAAAGAAAGAAAAAGAAAGAAAATCATTTATTGAGACATATCACACACTTCATACACAATAGTTAAGAGTACATGTAGAAATAAAGTATGTCCCAACACGGTTTCAACTCAGCATGGTGCTGGCTGTAAACAGCCAGCACTGGACATTGAAAAACAGCATTGGGGGTACAGCTTATGTGCTCCCAACATATGCTGAATATATCCCTATTGCCTTATTTCTACACTACTTGGTAATTTTATGATATGTAGGGTTAATTAATGTACTTAAATGTTTAATTTTGTTTATCTTTTTATATTTAGAGGCAATAAAGGATTTTCTTATCTTATGTATATTTTCAGAGTGGAGTAGAACTCGAGCTGGTGGAATGCCAGCCGCTGTTAGAATGGCTCGCGAACAACTACAAGTCTTTCGGAGCCACACTCGAGATCATCACCGATAAGAGTCAGGAGGGCAGCCAGTTTGTCAGGGGGTTTGGTGGCATCGGAGGTAATGAACATCTTTATTCTTATCTTATTTAATAGTTACAAAAAACTGTGTAATCAATGACAATAACATATCATATGTTCAGTGTTCAGTGAACATTACCACAGAGACAATCCTTCAAAAAATTTTTTTAAGTTGCAAACTAGGCAAAGCCTGTTTCCAACACATACTTATATACGCTTATAACACCTAGACACAGATCAAACAGACATGCTCATGCGCACACATGTTTGACCTGTGGGGCTATTGGCGTTCTCGGTGACTATCACTTTAGTGACTATTAACTTGATTTGACATTAACTACAAATGTCAAAGTCCAGTTACTAACCAAAGACATGATAAACTTACTAAGTAGGACTGTGCACTGTATCGGTGCCGAGTGAGAACCACTCGCAGTGTCTATCCTTTTCCTCTCCTCAAATTTGACAGTGAAGTCTTGTTAGAAAGGTAAAACGTCTTTGTAACTAACTCAAACCACAGAACACAAAGACTTTATCCTGATAGCGACTGGTGATTATGAAGAACGCCAATAGCCCAGCTGGCCATTATCAAACTCGGAACCTGCAGCTCAGAAGGCAGGGCCTCTACCGGCTGATAATTGAAACTTGGTTCTCCACCGTACCACGTCTGGTGCACTGTCCGGAGAACATTATTATTATTTGGTACGGTGGTACAGCTGAACTGTTTGATGGTCTATTCGTAGTTTTAATCTAACCGTCTTATTAACACGTTGCTTTCTTTGTTTCCTGCTGCTACCTCAACGTTGGATAAAAAAAACTAAATAAACCTTTAAAAAAAAAACAGGCATCCTACGATACAAAGTAGATTTTCAATCTCTGCAGCTCGACGAACCGCTCGACGATGTCGATCTCGATGATTATTAAAAAAACCCAAAAGAAAAAATTCTTCTCTGATTCATGTAGAACCCATAATATTATGTAGCTAGAATAGGATTACAAAACTGACTTGCGCACACGAGCGTTTCGGACGCGGTTTTTATTCGCTTAAAGTTTTTTTTGTTTCATAATTTTTTGGGTTCCTTATACCTCAAAAGGAAAATAAAATAACCCTTATATATAGGATTTCTTCGTTGTGCTTCTGTCTGTCAAGAATCTTTTTCGAGAAGGTATCGAATTGAAATTAACATCAAATTCAAATGTTTACGTTCCTTTGCTGGGGATAAAAATCATAGGAGTGTGTTTCATACAAGAAACGGGACTTGATCGTGCAAAAAACGTCAAAGGCAATCGTCTACGTTCCACTTCCAATTTCCAATCTAGTAGTAATCACCTATAAATGTCTAAATATCTTGGCAATGCAATAATAATTATATTGGACCAATGATATTAAAATTATAATGCTGCCGCAGTGTTTCGAACGCTCGTGTAAATCAACCATTATTTCGTCGAGGCGTGCACTAACTAACTGATCTTTATATGTATTACAAAAAGGCGTATTAATACTTAAGGCTTACTCTAAACTAGTTGAGAATAGAATACCAAAATTCTAGAATTATTTGACTTTCCAAACAATATATATTTTTTTATAATAAGGGACAACTTCCACACACGGCCATCTGGTCCCAAACTAGGCTAGAAGCCTGTACTATGGTAACCAGATGACTGATATACATACATATATAAGCTTATAACACACAGGGACAGATCAAACAGACATGTTCATGCACACAAATGTTTGACCTGGCCGGGGATCAAACGTGGGGCTCTGTGGTACAGAAAGCAGAGTTACTACCATCTGAGCCAACGAGGCTGTCACAAACTTAACAAGTGTCGAAAAAAGAATTGCATAAACGCAAAAAAAGGTGACTTTTCATACAAATTTGCCGCTCAGCAGATTTGTATGGGAAATGGGAAGTCAAATTTTTTTGCAATAACAATTCTTTCCCTTGAAAGTTGTATAGTATTATTAATACACCTTTTTAACATATTGTATGGTAACATATTAGATCTACGAAAAAGGAGATTAGTGAGAAAAATCCTTAGTAAATCCAAAGTGCAAGTTTTCCTAAGTGTGTACGCCGAGACAAAGTATAAAAATCCATTTCTCGATCATTTGGTTTGTTTGACATTATATTGTATATTTCGTTATTATTTTGAAAATACGTGAACAAGTCATTGTATTGTTTCAATTAAGTTTTGTAGCTATAAGTTGGAATGGAAAGGGCGATGAAAATGCGGGAGTTGGAGGTTCTCATTGAGTTTAATAGTTTTTGCCCCAAACGCTTTCGTTGCCTGGAACCGTGATAAATCACAGATGGCAGTGATAGAGGCAGAGACCGCGCTCTTATCAACAAAACTGAGACTATTGTCAATAATATTAAATACTGAAGTGTTACGTTTTCCTGCTCAGTACGCAGCCAAAACACGTTTCATAGTATGACACCATAAAAAGAGAATGAAGAAGAGAACAATCTTGTGACGTATCACCGATAATATACCTATCACAAAAATAGTAAAACAACTACATATTCATATTGTATGACATTACAACAGTCACTATTCAAAACATTCCGCCATTCCAGCGCATTATCACTTCAACCTCACCTCACTTTACTATAAATGAAACAAAGAAAATAAAACGACGTGGTGGCTGATATTATCGTAGACAAGTCGTTTAAACAATGGCTACAAGATTATTACATAAATTATTTGTTGAAAAGAATCTTTTTGCGAGAATTGTGCTTATGGTTTGGATTGGCCGGTCACCTTTGCGCATATTTTGCCACTAATTTTGACCCTTTCAAGCCAAACTGTGTCTTTGTAGAATTTAAAAAGGAAACGTAACACTCGCGCAATTCGTACTACCCAGCGTTGCTTTAGTTTTGTTATGGTAGCGCAGTATCTGCTTTTATAACTATCGTGTGTATTAAATAAGACTAAATTCAAATAAGATATTTATATAGAGTTGATTGAAAAAACAGCCTCTGCCGCGTTTTCATTATCACTTTTGGGACACAATTTCATTGACAATATCATAGAATACGGACTTACAGCTACAGAAGGGACATTCCTCAAATTTATGTTTATAAATAGCGACTCTGGCCGAGATGCAATAAAGTCCAATTCAGGTCGCACAACGCTAATTACCTACAGTTATATTATACCAACAAGTTGCCTCTCTTTCTATCGCGTATCTCTCTTTCTAGCCTATTGTAATAGTACCGTCTTGTCGCAAGCCCCGACTACTCGTTGCTATAATGCGGAGTGTCCTAGGCCTGACACAACATTTACTTGACTGACTTAATAAGTCGAGTGATATTATTTGCTTATCTGACCAACTGTCTCAGAGGGATCTATAATACTACCATAGATTATTGTCAATGAAATTTATTTATAATATATACATAATAATATTATGTAAAGAGTGTGTTTTTGCGGTGTGTGTTAAGTGGTCAGAATTTGCAACATACATGTGTGCTTTTATTTTATTACTTATACTGTTCGTCGAATTGAACAAGTAAAAAAAGGAAATACATGTAAAAAAATAATTCTATGTGCCCATACATATCTCCAATGAGGTCACGGTTTCGGTCCCAGGGTCAGGTTATTGGATTATTCCATTAAGGCGCGGTGCTAAGCAAATTCTCCCTCGCTCACACTCACACGTACCCACGTAATTTCATGAAGTAATTTTTATATCTTCATGAATGTGGACGTGTGAGCGAGAGGGCGAATTAGCTTTGCACCGCGCCTTAAGACTTCTCAATGGTAGTCCTGGAGTTTGGAAATGTGCCAGATGATTGATGGCAATAGACTCCGTGTACATAAGATGACTGGGCCCTGCCTACACCACTGCCTATCCCTTCGGTAAAAAGTTCAGGCGTGGTGTTAAGAAATACAAACTGACCGATCAGCTGATCCATTTAGTATGGAAAAAACTTGAATTATTTTTGAGTATATTTTGACTTTCCTCATTTGACGGTTACAGATGTTCTTCAAGAAGTAAGGAACATCTTTCTATTTCTGTATTATATTATTGATAAATTCTGACCACTATCGGGCTAAGGGCGGATTGTATGCTTTCGCTCATTTACGGTAGAATTTCCATTCATAAAAAAACGTTTGCAAATAATCGTATTATTATTTCGAAAACAAACCAAAAAAAAAACTAATAAAAAAAAATATTTTTGGAGTCGCATTGCTTCAAGTGCGAGGATTTGACAGGTTAGTGTCTGTGGAAACATTGTAGGTTTTTCATTCTAAATGTGCACTACCCTGTTACTGCTGCGTTTAGTGAAGGGGCGTGCGTGTTTGCAATGAAATCTGTTTCATAGATCCATTTATCACCAAAAAATCTCGAACATTAAATGTGTTTTTGACCAAAAAATTTTGTAGTAAATACCAAAAAGTAGTGCATCTAGCGTCAAACTGAGTAAGAAAAACCAATAATTTTAAATGGTATGTATTTAATTGCGCATTAAATGTGATGAAAACAGATTTAATTGTTATTTGAAATATAGTGCAAAAAATAATATTTATTATTGTTAATTTGGTTTAGTTATTTATTATTTATCGTTTATTTCGACCAACAAGGATCATAGGTACACAATATTAATTACTAAATTAAATAACAATACAAATAAAAAATACAAAATAAAATGAATCGACATAATAATTGATTGAAATTAGAAATAAATAGTCATAAATTATAAATTGAATTAAATAATAAGAAAATGTCATTATATAAATTATTATGTTATGTGTATTAGGTCCACTTTCACGCTAATTGCGTCTAAATAAAAATATATTTGTAGTTGTTAAGTAACTTTGTGACGTCACAAGTGGTCTCGGATTCGTTCGTCCGGCTCGTTTTCGGTATTAGGTTCAAACTTGAATTCTTAATTCTACTTATATTATAAAGGCGAAAGTTTGTGAGGATGGATGGATGTTTGTTACTCTTTCACACCAAAACTATTTAACCGATTGAGTTGTTAATCGGTATGTAGATAGCTTAGACCCTGGAATTACATATTATGGTACTTTTTATGTCCACGGGAACAAAGACTACGCGAGTGAAACCGCGGGGCACATCCCGTTTGATATAACTTTGTAATGTGGTGACGTCGCTCGTACGTCAATGAAAATGCAGTTACTCCATATTATGAGTGTTTATTGCTCTGCACTTAATTACAGACTGTCGTCTTATAACCAACTTATATCTATGCTTACTATCCTAATCCTAATCCTAATACTATTATAAAGGCGAAAGTTTGTAAGTATGGATGTATGTATGGATGTTTGTTACTCTTTCACGCCAAAACTACTGAACCGATTGGGCTGAAATTTGGTACGTAAGTAGCTTAGACCCTGGAATAACACATAGGGTACTTTTTATCCCGATATTCCCACGGGAACGAAGACTACGCGGGTGAAACCGCGGGTCACAGCTAGTAACAATATATGGTTACTACTACACCACAGTAATTATAGGGTTAAAAAAAAGACGTGTGGCACTCGGGGACTGCCGCGGTAAAGCTATTGCATAGCATTTTTTATCAACTTATGCAATTATAATTATTTATTTATTATATTTATGCAGTATTTTTTTCCTTTGTTTTTTTTTTCTATGATATTTAATCAAGTTACAATTTTTGAGCGTGTTGACCGATAAGAAAACAAATTCGCCGATACAACCAATGCCACCTAGAGGCGAGTTGCTGAACTAAAGAGACAAGCGTGATATTTCAAAAAAGTCATTAAAAGTTCTGCTATTCATCGATAGATGGCAAAACTAAAAAGTATCACCGCTGTACCGGTCGGAGTGGGGGGTGTTAGGTTATTTTCGTTACGGAATTTCTGGATTCGGTCTCCACGCTCAAGGCCCGCGATAGAAGCTATGCAATAGCTTAAAAATAGTTTTGGCTATTGAACTTATATACCTATTATAATATTTCTATTTTTGACAAAAAAAAAACATGATTCAAATAAGCACGCAATTGTTATAAAAAGTCGAAACTTCAAATATTGAAATTGGGATTTTAATTAGTTCAGTTTGACGTTTAGATCATCCTTTAGTCGCTACACTATTCGTAAAACAGTATATATTCATAAAATTCGACACTAACTAGGAATTCTAATAACAATACTAATTTAACACTCTTTTTCAAGCTAACTTTGTGGATTTGAGGTAATGTGTAAGATATTATTTTAACATTGGTTTGAGATTTCAGTTTAACTATTTTTCTGTGCTAAACATGTGTTTGTATTTTTGGGTTCCGTACCTCAAAAGGAAAAAAGGAAGCCTTATAAGATCACTTTGTTTTCGTCTGTGAATACACTTTTCAACGGGAACGCGTGGAGGTATCAAGTTGAAATTGATATCAACTAGGTAATCGGATCTGCGGTCCTTATTGGCTGTAAAAAAATTATACATCTAAGTTAACGCAATCAAAAATTACGGCCGTTTTACTGCATATTCCGCATGGAACTAATAGATGGCGCTGTATCTAGGTATGGAACACTACAATATGCCACCTACAATAAAACACTTACAGCCCAGGGAATCTAAGAAAGACCGTTTGACAATAAATGGTTTGAAACATGATTGTATACATTTATGTTCGTAAAAGGTCCAATTATGAATGGAAGGTTTAATTCTCATTTTGCTTTATTTATTTTATTTGCTTTATATGATGACTGCCTCGGTGGCGTAGAGGGCGCATGCTCGACTGCCAATCAAGAGGTCCCGGGTTCGATCCCCAGGTCAGGCAAAGTGTTAAATATTGGATTTTTCCATTAGGAATTATCTCAATAACTGCCTGGAGTCTGGAACTGTGCCCGGTAGATGGCAATAGGCTCGCCCCCTATTACATGGGACCGATAACATACTGGCGAAATGTGGGTGTATCTACTATGGGACTGAGTCCTGGGCACACCTCTGCCTATGTATGTTTGTGTATGATACAGGTAAATATAGAAACAATATGTAGATCGCTGTACTCGATCAAATTGTCGTGCAAATGTTTCACTGAATGACATTAAAATTCAAATTTCAAATTCAAATTCTTTATTTAAAGATAACAATGATCCATGAGGTTAGTATGTTGTATCTTTTACACTATGGTCAGCAAATACTATAAACTACATTAATTACATACTACAAAACTACAATATAATTTACAATATAATATTAATATAATTAAAATGTTTAATTATATTGTATCGTAAATAACCCGTAAAGTTTTTTTTTTATGATAGTGAGTGATAATACTAGCAAATCAGGTGCCTGATGGTAAGCATCATGATTGCACATATCAGACACAGTGCCACTCAGTGTTTCAAAATTAAACACTGCGCGGCACCGCACTGCGCCTGTCACCCAGAGATATGAGTTGTTGAATCTCATCATTGCCAGTAATTTCGCTGGTAACATTGTCCTTCAGACCGGAACACGGTAATGTTTGCACATTACTGCTTGGCGGATGAATGACTGGCAAAGGTGTGGTACTTCCCCAGGCGGCCCCCTGCAAGAGGCACTACCAGTTATTCTACCGTTTGGTAGTTCACATTGTGCTTTGAACGATTTGAATTTGTATTTAGTGATTAAGAATTGTACATATTATGATAAAATTCATAACTCCATGGTTTTACGGCGAAGGTTATTGATAATGTGCGAGTTACGACTGTGCAAAGTTATTTCTTCTCTCTCAAAGGTTGAAATGTCAAACGGTACTTTTTAGATTTTCTGGGCTGTAGATAAACATGTTATTTATCACTATATATAATAAAGTTACATGATAAAATCTTAAATGACTCACTGACTGACATGCAACGCAGAGTCCAAACCACTGATCCTAGAGTCTTGAAACTTGGATTGTAGGTTCTTTTCGTTGTCTGGACGTGTGCTAAGAAAGGATTTTTGAAAATTCATATTCTAGGAGGTCCAAAAAAAACGTCAGTTTTGTTATAAAACTCCCGTAATATTTCATAATTGCGAGCGGGAAAAGCCGCTGGGGCTTACACTTGTGTCATTATAAAGTTTCCATACACGAAACATTGCCCATCATGAAATCCCGGGTTCGAGCCCCACGTCAGGCAAAATGATTAAACATGGGACTTACATATGTTATGTTATGTAAAAACAACATAACATCACGCCTTTTTCCCGAAGGGGTAGGCAGAGTTGTACCCAGGACTCAGTCACATAGTAGGCACACGAACATTTCGCCATTATGTTATTGGTCCCATGTAATAGGGGGCGAGCCTATTGCCATCTACCGTGCACAGTTCCGGACTCCAGGCAGTGATTTAAATCCAATCCTAATGGAAAATCCAATATTTAACACTGCCTGACCTGGCGATCGAAACCGGGACCTCGTGATCGATGTTATTTTTAAATATAATTATTTACCGTTGCAGGTTTGCTACGCTACAAGGTAGATTTCCAGTCGATGCAGCTCGACGATGAAGAGATCGACAACCTCTACGACATCGACGACTATTAGGAAGCCTAGCACAACTCTCGCCTCGACTTCGCTACGAAATTTACCTTTTCAACATTATGTCGTATTCACACCTGTTGTTAAATCGTCACGTACGTAAGGCGTCTATTACAACTTTAGACAACGCATAGAGAACGCGAGCGCGTGTCGCGCAAAACGGTGGGGTTACTTTTTTTTGGAAAATAACACGGTTATCTGCTGTATGTGTTCTATCTGTTCCGGTCTGAAGGGCAATTTTACCAGCGAAATTACTGGACATGACGAGTTTCCACAACTAATTATCTCAGGGTGACAGGCACAGTGCGGTGCCGCGTACAATTTTGAATTTTAAAACACTGGGTGGCACTGTGTCTGATATGGGCAATCATGATGCTTACCATCAGGCTCATGATTTGCTCGTCTTGTTACTCACTATTATAAAAAAAATTGAATGGAATAAGGCTGTTTTTTTTCTGTCACTGGTTATGCCGACTAATGTCTTAAAATTTTGCTAATTTTGGTTTTTATTTTCCATTCCAAGTTAGTAGTTATAAATAATTTAACTATTTCTAACGACAAAAAGGAACCGGCCTTATAGACCCCGAGCTGACACACCGCCGTCCCGCGTGCTATGTACGTAGACCTTAATTGCAATTTTTGTAAATGAATAATTGATGAAATGTTTAATTTGATGCGATTTAGAGGCGATAACGGTTTACACGAACGTCTTTTGTACACGCGAGTTTTTACTGTTTACGATTTTACAATGGTCAACAATGTGGCTTAAAAAGTTTCCGCCATAATGCGGGGTTTACACGGGTGTCTAAAGCCGCACGATTGTCTGTCGCACGTTACAAATTGTAATATCGAGGCGAAGACGCCCAGAATCGCTTGAATTAGTATTATAATCTAGCTAAATTACTTAGTATTTTATCATTAACCCCGCGCAACTCGCGTTGTTACTGTTATTTGGAACCTTGTTGAAATACATTACATAAAAAAATAAATTTGAATATTTTCTGGTTGATCAGACATCATTTCCCATACAAACTTTGAGGAACCAATGACGTTGATAGAAGAGATGTAAATTCTTCATTTTAAGTAACAACTAATTATAAAGTGGCATTCATCCAGTTGTACTACAAAAATACGTTTTAAAACTGCAAAAGTCTCCTTAGAAATTCCATAATTCTAATAAATACCTATTTGCCGTTTTACTGCCTCGGTGGCGTAGAAGGCGCATGCTCGACTGCCAATCAAGAGGTCCCGGGTTCGATCCCCAGGTCAGGCAAAGTGTTAATATTGGATTTTTCCATTAGGAATTATCTCAATGACTACCTGGAGTCTGGAACTGTGCCCGGTAGATGGCAATAGGCTCGCCCCCTATTACATGGGACCAATAACATACTGGCGAAATGTGGGTGTATCTACTATGGGACTGAGTCCTGGGTACAGCTCTGCCTACCCCTTCGAGGAAAAAGGCGTGAATGTATGTTTATGTTATATTTTTGTCTCTATCATCGTCATTGGTTCCTCAAAGTTTGTATTGACATAATATCAGCCCAACCATCTCAAAGTTGATGTTATTTCGTTCTAACATCATCAAGGTTTCAAATCTTGTGGAATAGCCGACCAAGTTATATTATATTGTATTCTCAAATATTTTATTAAAAATATCAAGCCGCACGTTACTAGTTTGGTTATATTGCAATGAAGTTTTTGAAGTATACCATGTTAAGTAAAATAAATGAGTTTCTTAATGGTATTTTAAAATTGTATAGACACGTCAGCCGCACGTAATGGATACGTGGGCTGCGATTTTCCCGTTATTTATTGCCGCATTCGTTCAAACTGTGGAACGATCTCCGTCTCAGTTTGCACAGTGCAATATAATGAACAACAAAGATAGAGAGACGTACCTAAGACCGAAGTGCGACCGAATAATCAACAATATTAGTCGCTAGTACGACCCCAATTTACTGACGTACGTGGATCTAATTTGAGCTCTCCATTTTCGAGAAGCCTCATCTCCCCTTTTCTTTAAATCAATGGTTGTAATATTATTATCTGATAATAAGTGAAAAGCAATAACGCCTTCCCACTGATGATAAAGCCCGTCACACACGTAGCTATAATATATATTAATATAAATCATAGCAAGACATATTACGATATATTATTATTTTCTATACAAATATTCGACTGACCGCACACGAAGCTATAATATATATTTCTTTGACGTCATCAACATATACCGTAATATATATTATTGCATATTATATAAACTACTGTATCAATGAAATGAAGGCTGAAATATATATTATAGCATCGTCTCCGTGTGTGGTAGCTAGCTATAATATATATTATAGGACGGTATATTAATATATATTATAGCTGCGTGTGTGACGGGCTTAATGATGATATTTTCATAATATTAATATGACGTGTCTATATTGTAATGTGTCATTGCAGTGACCCTGTTTCGGTGCGGTGAAATATTATCATGTATTAGCCAATATGTGTTTAAAATACTTTTATATTTGTTGTAACTATTTTATGTTAAAAAATAAATTGTCGGTTGATGGCTTATTCTACATATTGTATTTTTATTTTAGAAGAACTTCCTTTGATACGACCAAATCGCTTCAGCAGTTAGAATAATCATAATTATTCTTATTGGTCGACAATGAGCGGTCTTATTGCTTTAAGCGATCTGGTAGTAGGGTAGGGGAGTAGGGCAGTTTAGTAAACAAAATATAATAATAATAAAAGCCTTTATTCAGACATTAGATACAATATTATAATTAACATTAAACTGCTACCGTGCTCCCGTCTGTTTGTCTCTTGGCAAAGGTCTCTTCCAACTGCCTCCACTCTGTTCTTTCCTGAGCTTTCCTGGTCCATAAGTAATAATAATATGGGACAACTTCCACACACCCATCTGGTCCCAAACTAGGCTAGAAGCCTGTACTATGGTAACCAGATGACTGATATACATACTTATATAAGCTTATAACACCCAGACACAGATTAAACGGACATGGTGAGCGGATGACAGTGTCCATTCTATACGTAGTATTATTATCTGTTCTGGGCTTTAGGCGTTAAATGGCTAATTGGCCATTTTGTGAAGGCTTCATTATAATATCCGCAAGAGGCGGCACAAGAGAGGGTTACAGTACAAATCTATTGGCTGCAATATGGAACGTTCCAGGTAGCTAATTACTCTCTATTCTTTGCCAAGCTGTACAATCAATGTACCTAGTTAAACCATAGAAGGCAGTTTCCCAAAGTTGATGATCTTCCGAGACTTGTTGAGTCGAGGATGGACCCTGTTGAGTATGTCCTTGGTGAGAATGTAGCGACGTAGCGGCATGGAGCAGCGCGGGTGCGACACTGCTGCGGTTGCGAACCACGGGGATATTACTGAAATTTAACAGGAAAGGTATACTGCTAAGAGGAATATTTACTAAAGCGATGTTTTGTATTCCCCTGTTTCCTGTCTCTGTTTGTCAATTCCAATAGTTTTCGACTCAAATACAACTCGTACATATTTACCTATCAGATGTTCCATTTTATATGGGAAGTCCAATTTTTTTTTGGTGAATTATGCAAGTCTTTCTTTTGACAGTTGTTAAGAGCGTACATGCCCTTCTAGGAATTTGACACAATCCTATGAAAATTTTACCAAATCGATGTTTTGTATTCCCGTGTTTCCTCCGAGTATAATTAACCCATTCTATAAATTTATATCCTGATATTTTCATAGTGAAGTAACCTATGTTCGTGTCATTTTAATTTTTCTTATAAACCCTTGATTTTTTTCATAGTGAACTTCGAAAAAATCACAGTTTACTCGCGTGATTGGACGTTCACTACAAAAAAAAAATTGAGTTTATAAACAAAAATAAAATGATAAGGACATACTTTACTTCAACTTTAAAATATTAGAATATAAATATATCAAATAGGTTAACTGCATTCGGAGGAAACAGGGGAATACAAAACATCGATTTAGTAAATTTTCCATAGGATTATGTCTAACTGCTAAGAGCTCCTTTATCCTGTTAAGTTTGACGTGTAGGTGCAGCCCCTGGCCCCTACCAGTATAATAATGGATATAGAGGAATGTCTCTTTTCGATAATATTTTAAACTAGCTGTGCCCCGCGGTTTCACCCGCGTATTCCCGTGGTACTTTTTATTTCGATATTCCCACGCGAACGAATACTACGCAGGTGAAACCGCGGTACACTGCTAGTGAACAAAAGATATAAAAATACTCACATTGCAAAGTTAACAATAAAATTGCCCATAGAAAAAATGAACGCATGGCGGACTAAGATCAAGATGATATCTGTAAGAAAACTGATTAAACTAATCAGAAGTCGCTTTCAGGGATCGTTAATAATTAAATTAGGTTTTTATTGAAAGCGATAAGGCAATGATTATTGATAGGTGCTGTGTCATGCGGTTACACTTGGATCCAAACACTCCCGTTTGGATAAAATCATTTATACCTAAGTTTTCGGGTGCGGGAGGTGAGGTGGAAATTAGACAACCTGTCTTCGGTAAGGTTCGTTTATTACTTTAATATTAGGTAAATCCGTATGTTAAACATATACCACACATAGGGTTACGTACCAGATGACAGGAATTTTCCTGCCATGTCCGGGATTTTAGCTGTCAGTCAGGGAAACAGGGATAATTGAAATTTAGGAATTTTAAGAAAAGAGAAAAATTTAAGAAATTTCTTTATAATAATACAATCAAATTATTGCTGGATATAGCTTTAAGCAGGTGCTGGTCTTTCAGAACAATTTTATGAATCTCTTCACATGATGTGTTCTTCAGATTGAACGGTGTCAACAGTAGAGCCCTAACAGAAGCTATGGACAGCCTATTTCTCTCCTTTGTCCACTGTGCACTCGTTCGACATGAGCTGTGGACATTAGCATTTTGTGCTTTATTCATATGCTTTTTAATCAGGCTCACCTGCGAGTTTTTAAAAAAATGTAGGTACTTACTTTTTGCCGAAATTTCAGGAAATTTGTTGCTGAGGCGGGGATTTTGCCAGGAAAACTCATTTTTGGATCTGGTAACCCTAACCACACATGAACCTAGAAAAAAGATGGACAGCTCCGGTCCGCCTTTAAAACAAAAAGTGTACCTAAGTGTGCGAGCTGGCTTATAAGCCAGCTCGCACACTTGTTTGGGGAGGTCTCCCTTGAGTGGACGGAAATGATTGTTGTACTAAAAGCTCGATCAGTAACCCCTAACAGAAAGGCTACTTATCTCCTATGGATTTTTTTTACCAAATCGATGTTGTGTATTCCCCTGTGTCCTCCTAATATAGTTTTAACTATAAATATTTATATCCTGATATTTTGAAGAGAAGTAAACCATGTCCCTCATTTTATTTTCTTTTATAAACATTCATTATATGCACGTGCCAGTTGTTGAGCAAGCGCTGGGAGAACGTAGGTACCCTATCTCTCCTTATCTTTAAATCAATGCTTATTAAATTTATTAAAATTATAATTATGAATGTTTTCTCATTGAATTAGCGGAAATATTTGTCGATGAATGTTGAAGAGATAGGAAAATTCCTGCCGAGTTTTTTCTGGACAGCGTAAACACATAGTAGTTATATAAAAACAAAAGGTTACGGAATTATTCTTCTTGATTAGGTAGGTATATATTATAATATCAACTGTGATGAACTGTACTTTATACTACCCATGCAAAATCGGGGCGGATTATTAGATAACAATAACGAGAAGTGCGTTCTACATTGCTGTCAACAGAAAGTCAATACATTTGTACCTAAACCCTAAGGCGATTATCACACATTGTATACAAGTACCTCAATTTGTACAAAAACCACTGACAACGAGACGGCGAGAATGATCTGCATTCCGCGCTCCGCGCCATCGTCATCGCGTCATCGCCATCGCGGGGCATGGCGCGACGCGTTGAGCGGCGCCGCCGGCACGAAACTCAAACAGTTTCGTGCAGCGTTGTATGAACGCGTTCATGGAGAAGAAATAAGAAAGATAGAAAGAAAAAAAATTCACAGCACACACAAACTTTTTCTAACTTAAACATTACGTGTGCAGTGTGCGAAACGGTACGTACCAACACAGCATAAGCAGGTTGTGGAACAATCTGCGCTGGTCTTCCGTTGGTACCTGTTTCGTGACTTCACGGACATTCCTTACTTCCACACTACAATTAATAAGTAACAATTGCAGCCATGAGGTGCTACCACTAAATCTAAAAAATACACGGTAGGTAGTTTAAAATATTTAGGTACCTAATCAAAACATTACAACATTGAAATTGGTTATTTGCCAATGTGAAAAGGCTTTATCTACTGTCATGCTATCATACTGCCTGACTGCCTCGGTGGCGTAGAGGGCGCATGCTCGACTGCCAATCAAGAGGTCCCGGGTTCGATCCCCAGGTCAGGCAAAGTGTTAAATATTGGATTTTTCCATTAGGAATTATCTCAATAACTGCCTGGAGTCTGGAACTGTGCCCGGTAGATGGCAATAGGCTCGCCCCCTATTACATGGAACAAATAACATACTGGCGAAATGTGGGTGTATCTACTATGGGGCTGAGTCCTGGGTACTCCTCTGCCTACCCCTTCAGGAAAAAGGCGTGAATGTATGTTATGTATGTATGCTATCATAAATACAATAGAAGCATATATATAAGTGTATGACACCTACAATATAGATGCGGTATATGTAGTACAGCCAATAAATGCCAATGTGCTTTAATTTTGTCTGACTTACAAGTCACAATAAACAAAAATAAAGCATACTGACAATAACGTCGAATTGCTTTCTTACTACTCTGAGCATAATGAACTCAGAACTGAGTTTTGCCGGTGGGTTCCCAACGAGTTACACTAAACGAGTCACACTGTGACACGTTATTATTCGCGTCGTGCTGAGTCACAATAATTATTAAAGAATAAAGTAATTATACAGTGAGTGTTTAACAGTATAAAATAACTATAATTACAACATAATATACCTATACAATATGAAACTTAAACCAGTGTGCCGCGGTTGAAAACACTAACATAAGTTCTACGTAACAAATCAACAAAAACCATAATAATTAACAGTCAGGTATCTATTTATTGAGAATTGAAGGTGTACCACGTGCCTATATTTTCTTGAAATACGGTCGAGCCCGCGTCGGTGCACGCGGCGGCACCCGCAGCGTCGCACGCGGCGGCGTCCTCGGCGGTAAACGCGGCGGCGCCCGCGGCGTCGCACGCGGCGGTGTCCTCGGCGGTAAACGCGGCGGAGCACGCGGCGTCGCACGCGGTGGTGTCCGCGGCGGTGCACGCGGCGGAGCTCGGGGCGTCGCACGCGGCGGTGTCCGCGGCGGTGCACGCGGCGGAGCACGGGGCGTCGCACGCGGTGGTGCCCGCGACCGTGCACGCGGCGACTATAATGCCATCATAAACTGAATTTTTAAGCCCTTGACACCCTTTACTCGGAGATTATAATATGTGTGTATATTTGTATACATGTATTAGTGTGATAATTTGCGGGTGTGTACGGGGGTGAGTGCATGTGTGTGTTATTTATTTATATTTTTAGTTAAACCATAGGAGGTGCGACCGTGACTTGCTAAGTCGAGGATGTATAAACCTTGTCGAGTATGGCTTTATTGATGAGGTAGCGACGCAGCAGCATGGAGTGGCGCGGGTCCGACACTGTTGCGGTTGCGAACCACGGGGATATCACTGAAATTTAACAGTAATGGTGACTGTCGAGGACGCCCAGCAAATGTAGCATTAAGTTAGATTTATATCTAAAAGCCTTAGGACATAAAGAATCTTATGATTCTTTATGTATTTAGTCCTAAGGTTTAAATAAAGATGATAGATAAGGATAGGGATACAAATAGACAAGGATAGAAATATAAATAAATAGTAATTACCACTAATGTAACAAAGAGAGGCTATTAGAGTAGTACAAATATAGAGAATAGGTATCTACGTAAGAAAGAGATAGGCTGAGTTAGAACAGGATAGATCGAGGAAATAGGTATTAGAAATTGAAATAAAAGGCGAGCAGTTTTCCCGAAATTCGTCCTCCCCTCCGTAGACGCCCTCGCAACGTCCCGGACGACCCGGACGACTCTATCGCTGCCGTCACATCGGCGGCGCTAGGTTCGCCCAATCCTACCAATATACGCAACAGACGCTCCGTTTTCGGTACTGGTGCCGGATACCAGATCCACCAACTCACACAATCACAACACCGACCTCGCCGGCGAGGTCGAAGATCTCTCAGATCCTTCAGATCGGTTAGTTTCTCTCTAAATAATCAAACAGATCAAACCATTGATAGGGCCCTAGGACACTCCCCTTCTGGGGTGCCAGGGCAAGTCTGACCCCACGTATTCTGGCTCGGGCCCAAGCCGAGGTTCGTACCGTGTAGGTGCCCTTGTCCTAGTCGCCCTTTAACTTTGGGTCGAGCGCCTCCTGCGCTCACCACTGCCCGGTAAAGCTGTAGAGGCCATCTGAGGCCAACAGCATAGGTCAAACAATAAAAAAACCGAAATTCGTCAGTATTCGCTTAGCGGTATCATTGTAAACACCTAAGAATAAGTGGAACCAATAAGTGAAAATAAGTGTGAACTGTGTAACCATGCGTTTTCCTGAACAGGCAACCTACTTCCCGAAGGAAAATAGAATCCTACAATCCATCTGCGACAGTAACCTTCTAGCAGTTTGACACAATACTATGGAAAGTTTACCAAATCGATGTTTTGTATGCCCCTGTTTCCACCGAATATAGTATAATATCTATATTTGATATATATTTTTGGATTTTCGAAGCGTTCTATGGCATCTTAGTGTATTTAGTTAGGGTAGTTAGGGTAGATTGTAAGGGCCTTATCACACTAGCGGTTTGTGAGCGTTTAGAAAGCGGAGCGGGCCCGCCACGAATACGTGGCAGACGCGCAACGAACTCGCCGCAAACGACAATTTGTACATTCTCGTACAGAACCCAAACCCTTAGAATTGTTTTTTAATCGTTTGCAAAACAGCACAAAGTAGTCGCTCTCTTCAAGTCGATTAGTTGATATTGGATTCTCCCAAATTCGTTGACGCTTTTGTTTTCGTTTTCTGCGTCTTAGAAGTAACAAAGCCAACAGAAATGTTTCCTCGTCGGAATTCATTCTGTTACTGAGTTACGTCGTGAACTCGACGCGAACAAGCGACGAAAACGTTGTGTAATCGCCACGTCTTCACTGTACAGCCGCAGCATGTTCGCGAAGTATTCGCTGCGCACCCGCTTCGCTTGCAAAACGCTCGCAAACCGCTTGTGTGATAAGTGATAAGACCCTATAAGAAGGTAGCTCTATTGTTTAATTTTTTTTTCAACAAAAGCACTCGATGATATCCTGATGATACTTTGAAGATGAAGTAATACGTCCCTATCATTTTATTTTTGTTGTTTCATGAATTTCTTTTTTTGTAGTCATCGTCTAATCTCGCGAGTAAAACTGGGATTTATAGAGGTTCATTATAAAAAAATCAGAGATTTTTAAGAGAAACTAATGCGAAAGTTAGTGAAGAAGGATGGATGTTTGTTTCTCTTTTACGCCAAAACTACTGAAGCGATTGGGCTGAAATTCGGTATGTAGGTAATTTAGACCCTGGAATAACACCTAAGGTACTTCTTATCCCGATATTCCCACGGGAACGGAGACTGCGGGGTTGAAACCGCGAGGCACAGCTATAGTGAATAATAAATATAAAAATACTGACGTTGCAAAGTTAACAAAAAAATTGCCCATGGAAAAAATGAATGCATGGCGGACAAACTTCTGATATCTGTAAGAAAACTGATTAAACCAATCAGAAGTCGCTTTCAGGGATCGTTAATAATTATTTAATTAGGTTTTTATTGAAAGCGATACGGCAATGATTATTTATAGCTAGATGTGCCATGCGGTTACATTAGGATAAAATCATGAAGTCTTCTTCATCATCATATCAGCCATAGGACGTCCACTGCTGAACATAGGCCTCCCCCTTGGATTTCCATCTAGTCCGGTTGTAAGCGGTCTGCATCCTGCGTGCTCCTGCCTCCTCCTGCGTGGGAGGACGTCCTACGCTGCGCTCACCAGTCCGTGGTCTCCATTTGAGAACTTTACGGACCCATCGGCCATCAGTTCTACGTGCTATGTGCCGCCCATTGCCACTTCAACTTGCTAATCCGCTGGGCTATGTCGGTAACTTTCGTTCGTCTACGGATGTCCTCATTTCTGACTCGATCTCGCAAAGAAATCCCGAGCATAGCCCAGCAGGGCTATTGGCGTTCTTCATAATCACCAGTCGCTATCAGACTTATGTCTTTATGTTCTGTGGTTTGAGTTAGTTACAAAGACGTTTTACCTTTCTAACAAGACTTTACTGTCAAATTTGGAGGAGAGAAAAGGAAAAGGATAGACACTGCGAGTGGTTCTCACTCGGCACCGACACAGTGCACAGTCTACTTAGTAAGTTTATCATAATGTCTTTGGTTAGTAACCGGACTTTGACATTTGTAGTTAATGTCAAATCAAGTTAATAGTCACTAAAGTGATAGTCATCAAGAACGCCAATAACCCCCCTGGTCTTCTTAAACAAAAAGTATTACAATCTAATTTCCACTAAGTGTCTGCGGTCGCCCGCGATTACCGCTATGTGGAAATTAGGAGCTGGCACCATAGTAAGCCAGCTCGCCAACTTCTTTGAGGAGGTCTATCTTCATCATCAACCGCAGCCCACTATATCCCACTGCTGGGCATAGGCCTCCTTTATGTCATGCCACTTGACCCTGTCTTGTGCAAGCCGTGTCCAGATGGGACCCGTCACTTGTACTATGTCATCCGCCCAACGTGCTGCTGGACGGCCAACGCTGCGTTTACCTGTTCTTGGCCACCATTCAGTCAACGTCTTACATCACCTCTCTTCCTCTTGTAGAGGTATCTTTCCGAACGCACGGTAGACTCAGTAATGTTTATCTTCATTGACGTGCAAAAGTGTCAGATTATGACCTATTTGAATAAATCTGTTTGAGTTTGACCTGTCGTCATCAGGTCTACCTTGAGTGGACGGAAATGATTTTTGTACTAAAAGCTCGATAAGTAACCACGTGCACGTACTCATAATCACACCTATTTTCTAGGTTCATGGGTGTGTGTGCGTGCCGTCATGTTTGTATTAGCCAGTTGGCTTACTATGGTGCTTCAATTTGTTTTAAAGACTCCTTCCGCCTTTTTTAGTTTCCTTTTGAGATGAGGTACTGGCTTCTCGTAAATGGCAAGCTCAAATTAGGTTCCATTAGGTTCACGTACGTCAGTAAAGTAAGGTCGTACGAGCGAATAATATTGTTGTCTCGGTCGCACTTCTGTCTTAGGTACGTATCTATCTTTGTTGTTCATTATATTGCACTGACCAAATTGCACCTGCCAGTGTTTGAGTAAGCGCTGGGAGAATCTCCCCTTTTCTTTAAATTGGTGGTCAAATTTCATATTTTGTAGCAAGGCCTCTTACAGGGGGCCGCCTGGGGAAATACCACACCTTTGCCAGTTATTCATCCGCCAAGCAGTACTGCGTTCCGGTTTGAAGGGCAATGTTACCAGCGAAATTACTGGGAATGACGAGTTTCAACAACTAATATCTCGGGGTGACAGGCGCAGTGCAGTGCCACGCGCAATTTTAAAACACTGTGCGGCATTGTGTCTGATATCGCCCATATCATGATACTTACGATCAGGCACCAGATCTGCTCGTCTTGTTACTCACTATCATAAAAAAAAATTATATAACAATATTCTGAAAAATATTACAAAAAATGAGTATTATGGAGTTTTGTTGCGTGGGTGCGAGGTATATTGATCCCCAGGTATCCCAATAATAAACGAACTCGTTTTATGTTTGAAGGAGTATGTAATATGTAATTAGGCAGTATACAACGGTAGATCTAAACTATGGTCGTAGGTACGCGGTAAATAGAAAGTAGTGGTGGATGCGCGAGCGACGTGAGTTTGGCGCGGGCGTCAATTTCTCACTGCCTGGCACAGAACAGAGAGGACTGCCTGGACGCGAGGGCCGCGACTCTGATGGAGCCGCGCGGCAGGCGAACTCGGGGCGCGGACTGCGGGAGCGGTGCGATGCAACAGGTTACATGTTACTAAGCAGCGCCCGCGCTCCGCGCCGCGACGTGCGGGTCCATTGTCAGATCTCTCGAACAGATTATAACGGAACGTAAACACGGTTACTTGTATGTATGTATGAAAGGGTGATACTTGCCTAAAATATACTACTTAAATATTTATATATTATAAAGTACCTACTTATAATATGATGTAAATAAAATAAATATAGATTTGTGACGTGGGGTAAGCCCACAGTATCAATAATATTCGGGCAACTTTTGTGTAGAGAGATAGAATAATGTCTCGTTGTATTAGCTCATATTTTTTTTATTTGATAGAGAAAAACCACATACATAGTTTGTTTATAGAGACCATATTTAATCTTTACGCATCTCTAGTCTAGGGTTGGCTTTGGGTCCTGCCCGACTAGCATGGTACGGGGATAACTAGTATTCCCCGTTTTCTCTCTCTTTCGCGCCCGAACAATTCATATCTGCTATCTCGCTCTAACCCCCTGGGACTTCGTTTTCCCTGGTCACTGTGCTACCGGGGCTAAAGATGATTGTAACCTTAATAAATACACAGATTAAAAATCAAAAACTTTAATAGACAAAATAGTAGACACATTATTATCATGATAATCTACATTTATATTTTATAACGGTTTACAAAACGGTAGTATTACTTAAGGGGATGTATATACCGTCAAACCTAACCTACATCAGCTGATGCATTTTGTATGGGAAGTAGATTCTTTTGCGAATTTTTAGTTTGCTGGTAGATGTACCCCTTAAGCATTACTTCACCTTTTTGTCACATTTATATTTTTATAGAATAATCAGTCTATTCGCTTGAAATACAGTATGAATATGGAGAGAAAAATGTCACCCACGACGCGGGACTTCAACCCGCACCTTCTGCACTAATCCGCGTGGTGGTACTCTATCAATTGAGCTACCGTGGAGGTACTAGTCGTCGGCGAAGTGTTTCCATCCCACCTACCTACCGCCTATAGGGGCGTGTGTGTTTATCTACAGATGATGTATTGCACATTTCTACCCATTAAAACCCTAAACTGACTGCCTCGGTGGCGTAGTGGGCGCATGCTCGACTGCCAATCAAGAGGTCCCGGGTTCGATCCCCAGGTCAGGCATAGTGTTAAATATTGGATTTTTCTATTAGGAATTATCTCAATAGCTGCCTGGAGTCTAGAACTGTGCCCGGTATATGGCAATAGGCTCGCCCCCTATTACATGGGACCAATAACATACTGGCGAAATGTGGGTGTATCTACTATGGGACTGAGTCCTGGGTACACCTCTGCCTACCCCTTCGGGAAAAAGGCGTGAATGTATGTTATGTTATGTTAAAACCCCAAACCGACGGAGTTCACATCCCGCTCGAGGATGACATTCTTCTTCACATAATATTTATATTGTACTTTACGATTTTGAAAACTACCGTTAGTGGTACTCATATTTATTATGTTATATAACGACATAGCTCACGTTTAAAGTCGAAATCGCTCGACCTAGTTTTCGGACAACTCCGGTGTCCTGCATCAGGAGCTCACGCGTGTGCGGGATCGCAACTCGCGGCGGACTGACGATTTCGACTATAAACGTGAGTTAAGTCGTTATATAACATAATAAATATATTGTACTTCGTATATTTTCACATAAGTTTTTAAATTATAATATAATTATTAATTATATGGAGTAACAATATCGCGAGAGATCTCTCGTTTAGTCTCATTCAAAATCAACAAATGGCCGTATAAAATAAAACATAGTTAACAATTTCACTTAGAAATTAAAATCACAGTAAAAAAAATCATAATATTATATTTTTATAGACTAAGAGTCTATTAGCTTGAAATATGACAAGAAAAATTTCTTCACCTTCCGGACCGGATTAATCATTGGTGCAGAAGGTGCGGGTTCAAATTCCGTTCGTGGATGAAATTTTTCCTGCCATATAAGATATTGTAAAAACATAATTGTACTTAGGTCTAAGGATTGTTTCCATCTAAGAGACTAAGTCTATAAAATTAGTGCGTCCGCACATCACGCGTGACGTGATTGTATCGCAGACATTAGCTTCTCTTTCGCTATTTTAATTCTCCCTTCACTTGACAAGCGAGCGATGAACACCAAAGTGGCATTAGGGAATAAATAGCACACGCTAACAAAACTAATTTAAAAAAATCCCAGTTATCACTAGTGACCTGGGAGTTGGGGACGCATGGGAATGACCCTCTTATACTAATCCTCGTCTGCGGAGGTTTTAAGTCGCACTTTAAAAAATAAAACTTCAGTCTACGCGCTCTTAAAAAAAATCTCTCAAAAATAACATTATTCTTTGTAAATTTCGCTAAAAACGAAAAATTAAATGATTAATTATGGACAATAATATATTCTTTAAATATATTACTATGACATTAATACCAAACTATACTTAAGCTCCTAAGTATAGCAGATATAAAATAATTAAACAACATATATTAATATGAGTTTCAAATACCTCAACGCGTTCCCACAAAAATGGTCTGAACAGACAGACAGACGGACAACAAAGTGCTCGTAAGGGTTTCTTTTTTCCTTTTGAGGTACGTAACGCTTAAAATTAAGTCACTTAAAACTTACATATTATTACAATTACGCAACGATGCTATGGACGGACAAACAGATATACGCTTAAAACTTACAGCAACCTTTTTTCGGTCGGGGGTTAAAATAGATCACGCACACGACGCGTGTGCGTAATAATATAATTAACGTTTTAATTTTGATGTTTCATCAGTTGGTAACTCGGGAATAAAGGGAATGATTCTAAGTGGCAATAGGGAATAACACGCTGCACTTCGATACGCTTCGTCTGCGAAAGCTCTTAAATGTAACTTAAATTTATTGCAGATAAATTATTTTTTTGGTACATTTATAAATACTAAAAAATTTAAGATTTTTATTTTAAAAAGAATTTTTAGAAATTTTACTTGAAAAATTCAGTTAAGAAAATAGCAGACATGAAAATATTATAATATAACAAATATATTATTACTATTTTTACTTTAAAAAACCAGATACTTCAAAAATTACTAAATTCACAAAAATAATTTTCACAAATATTAATTATGGAGTGTGCGATATCGATTTGATTTTTAACCTTAAAACTCACTTTTAGGGTTCAAAATCGTTCACAGTTGACCATATGAGCCATAATTTTAATTTATGAAAATTTTTAAATCTATTGAATTACACTGAACTATTTTCACTTACGGTTTTGAAGCTTGCTATTTATCAAGCATGATGTGGCTTTATATCTGTAAAAAAAATAACATATTACAAAATAATCCTACAATAATAATAATATAATTATGGGACATCGTTCCACACACGGTCATCTGGCCCCAAACTAGGCTAGAAGCCTGTACTATGGTAACCAGATGACTGATATCTTATATCTTTAAATGAGCAATTCTTGTAATATATATATATAATCTCGGAATCGGCTCCAACGATTTTCATAAAATTTAGTATATAGGGGGTTTCGGGGGCGATAAATCGATCTAGCTAGGAATCATTTTTAGAAAATGTAATTTTATTTAAAAAAAAAAAAAAAAAAAAAAACCGAGCAAAGCTCGGTCATCCAGGTACTACATACTTATACAAAGCTTATAATACATAGACACAGATCAAACAGACATGTTCATGCACACAAATGTTTGACATGCCCGGGAATAGAACCTGTGGCCTGTGGCAGAAAGCAGAGTTACTACCATATGAGCCTCTTTTCCAGGGGCCTACCTGGGGAAGTACCACACCTTTGCCAGTCATTCATCCGCCAAGCAGTAATGTGCAAACATTACTGTGTTCCGGTCTGAGTGGCAATGTTACCAGCGAAATTACTGGGCATGATGAGATTCAACAAATTATATCTCAGGGTGACAGGCGTGGAGTAGTGCCGCGCAGAATTTTGAATTTTAAAACACTGGGTGACACTGTGTCTGATATGGGCAATCATGATGCTTACCATCAGGCACCTGATTTGCTCGTCTTGTCACTATCATAAAAAAGAACAGTTTTCTTCACAAGTTAACGGCGTACAAAGTACCCTATGTGTTAATTCAAGCTCTAAGCTATCTACTACATACCTTTCTACCGTTTTAGCGTTAAAAGGGAACAAGCATACACATATAAAAACAGCGCTAGATGGCGTTGCAGTCGAGTTTACACCCTTTTAAGTAGAATATACTTACATAAAAAAACATAGCAAGTTAAATGAAAGCTTGTATACTTACCACAGGGGTAATAATGCTTTTTCTAGAAATTGTCGTGTTTGAAGCTCTTTTCATATCTGATTTCTCTGGTTTCTTGTTTGTTGTGGGGAGTCTATGTGCGTCTGTGTACTTGTCAGAACTTGTGCCCTTGTCAGAATTTGTAACCTTGTCACATTTTGTAACCTTATCTGACCTCGATGCCCTCGAATCACGCCTGACATTAACGTGCGCCTTTTCTGCATCGCGAGCCCTTTCTGTGACCTTTTTCTGAGTCGGAGTCTTTTCTGTTCTGTCAGTGTTCTTCGGTGTGGTCTTTTCTTTACCCTGTGTGGCCTTATCACGTGAACTTTTGTCCTTTGTGGACTTTTCCGTTCTCTTTGTGCCCTTATCGCATGAGGTCTTTATATGCGTCGGGGCTTTTTCTGCACCATTACTGCTATTTTTATGTGTGCTCTTGTCACGTGATGTCTTGTTTTTTGTGGCCTTATCCATAGCATTTGTGCCGTGTTCCCGTGCGGCCTTTTCTGCACCCTGCGCGCATTTTCGTGTGTCACGTGAATCCCTAGTGCGTCTGTGTGGAATTCGTTCTGCTATCTTGCCATTAGCATGTTTATTTGAATCCTGTGTCTTGTAAGTATCCAATACAAAGTTAGGTTCATTGTTAGTACTCTTTGGAGAATTTTCACCCTGCAACGATTTCTGATTAGAATTCTGATTTAAGAAAGTCATTACAGGTCTCGGTTCGGACACCGACACTGGTAGTGACTTCCTACTAGGATCTTTAATTAAAAGTTTTTTGAATTCCTGCAGTGAAGGGGCATTAATGTCATATTTATTGGGATAGTATATTTCTTTGTAGGTATTGTATAAATGCACTACATTTCTGTGAGATTCCGGTGTCTTCCTTTTTTCCAATTCTGATGTTGTCAAGTTGCTCCTGAAAGTCTCATAGCTCTCTACATTGTGTGGTCTTCTTTCATTGTGAGTTTTTGGAGCTAATTTGTTACATAAACTTTCCTTATTCTTCTCAGAATGGATGGAGCTCCTGAGTTCCTCGGAACTGGTGTCATTCTCGAATTTGATAATTTTTGATGAAACTAGCTCCAATTCTTTATCAGTCAGAACTAAAACCTTGTCTGTAGGAGGCAAAGCTGTGCTGTTTTTGGCGGTAGATGGCGTTTCTTTAGACAGATCTCTAACTGGCACCAAATTATCTCGACTTGCAAGCAAAGTTGTAGTAGTTCTGCCAATGGGTGGCGTTGTTTTAAAGGTATTTGTAACTGGTTCTTTGGTGTTTCTACACTGGGGCTGTGGTCGATGCAGATTTGTAGGTACCACATCATGTGAGGTTGGAATTGGCGTGGATTGTCTGGATATCCTTTCTAACACCAACGTGTCGTTAAGATCTAAAACAATCCAAAATGTATTCCTAATGTGTCTAAATGTGTTTCTAAGAAAAAAAACTTCATACGACATAGGGACAGGCAGCGGGTACAGAAAATGTATGTAATATATAAAAGAAAAGTTTAAAGAACCCAACTAATTTCTTCAAAGAATAGACAGGAATGTTGTCTTCAAGTAAAGGAGCTCATGTTTGATCTTGGGGTGTGTAACCTTAGTTAACTATTTCATAATCATCATCATCATCTCAGTCATAGGACGTCCACTGTTGAACATAGGCCTCCCCCATAGATATCCATCTAGTCTGGCTGTAAGCGGCCTGCTTCCAGCGTGATCCTAAAAAGGTTTTTAGATTGTCAGTCCAACTTGAGGGTGAGTGTCCTACTCTGTGCTTGCTGATCCATGGTCTCCATTCTCCGTCTTTGCAGCCCCATCGGCCATCAGTTCTTTGTGCTATGTGCCGCCCATTGCCACTTCAACTTGCTAATCCACTGGGCTATCTTGTTAACTATTTAACTTTTTAATTTAGATTAGATTAGATAACAATTTTATTGATTTTTTATTTTTTTATCAATAAAACATATTATAAATGTTTTATTGATACCACAATAAAGAAAATTAACAAAATGAAACTTAAAAAACTAAATCGTGAGTAACAATAATTGGCAATAGGCTCGCCCCTATTACATGGGACCAATAACATACTGGCGAAATGTGGGTGTATCTACTATGGGACTGAGTCCTAGGTACACCTCTGCCTACCCCTTCAGGAAAAAGGCGTGAATGTATGTTATGTGTTGTTTACAAATTTACCCCTGTTAAAAAAAACAAACTGTAAAGCGTTCATTATACCTACTTCTACTACCCGTGCGAAGCCGGGGTGGGCCACTAGTAATATAATATGTAAAGGATAAAATATTGTATTTGTGGGTGTTTATTACGCCAAAACTATGACCGTTTGGAAAAAAAAAATTATTATTTTTGTATTGTAGGGTAGAAATTAATAATATCACATTGCTTACTGTTCAGGGGACAGTCAGTGGGAGTTTATAATAAAGAGAAGTATTTAAATAGTTAAGTATAAATAGTAGCACCTTACCATCATCATCATCGTCAATAATTTCAATGACTTCTCTTTTCACCTTCTTTTCAGGGTTTCTGAAAATCTTACATTTGTTGATAGATTCGATTTCAGCACACAGATCGTTCTCGGCTATGAGGGTATCCATCTCCACAAGGACTTTTTGAGCTTCCGCAAAAGCGGAGAGAGCCACCAACTTCTGTTTCTTCAGTTTTGTATTCAACAACTTACTTTGACAGTAACTTTTGCGGTAGCCATCAGTGAAGCCGTCGATTACTTTAGACAAACTTTCTATTCTATTATCGATTTCGTCTATCCGCCGTTTGGCAGCGCGCATTTCCATTTTCATAGCAGATTTATTACAAATGAATTGATATTATATATTTAAGAGAATGAAATTGGAAAACTTTTTGGCGGTAGGTAGGGCACAGCGTAAAAGATAAAAGAAAAGAACGGCCAGTGCTGCCAACACGTATAAGCAAAAACGCACTGACAGTACTTTAAACTTTAAAACGCGCTAGTATGCGCTAAATTCCTTTTTGTTTTGGCTTTTATACACTACTTCATTTTTTCAAAGTCAATTACAGGAGCATAACAGGAATAACATCCAGATGCTGAACAATAGATACTAAATAAAATACGTGAGATAAAAACGTGCGATTCGTGCCATCTATGAGATGCGTCCACGCGAATCCCTGAGGGAATTATATAAAGAAATAAACATTCTGACCCTACCATCCTTATACATTTATGAGAACATCATGTATGTGCGTAAAAATTTACATAAATTCAAATTAAATAGTGACCTTCATAATTTTAATACTAGGAATAGAGACAAAATAGCTGTACCTAGCTTTAGATTATCTAAAACAAATAAAGACATTCTTAGGAAATAGTGTACGTTTCTATAATAAAATCCCAAAAGAGATAACTGGGCTCTCAGAGGGTAAATTCAAAACCTATATAAAATCTACTTTACTAAAGAAGGCTTATTATAAAGTCAACCAGTACATAGAGGACAAAGATGCCTGGAAACTTCTGCATAGCCTCGCGGCACCTTCAAAGAAAACGAATGTAACAAAACCAAATATTGTGAAACTATCTGTTGAAAAAATTAAGCCCTACAAGTTTCTTGTGCGTTCTTCTTGTAGAGGTATATTTCCGAACGCACGGTAGACTCAGTACTGTTCATCTTCATTGACGTGCAAAAGTGTCAGATTATGACCTATTTGAATAAATCTGTTTGAGTTTTTGAGTTTGATACTGACACATTAACGAGCACCTCCCTATCAATGCCTACTAGGATTCCTAGTTAGTACTTTATGATAGTGCCCGCGTTCTGAACTGAGTCGTCAGGCCGTAAATCATAGTAATCAATCTATCTTGCTCGTCATTATGACCCAACAGTGAGGGCAAGGAAGATAGACTGATTACTATTTTATGGCTCGACGATTTAGTTCATAACGCGGGCACTATAGTCAATAAGTGGATAATGCGAGATTAGGGATTTTGACTAAGGACTTTTGCTAATATGAGCTGAAGCCTTGATTAAACAAATTAATTAATTATTTAGGCTAAAATGCAAACTAGGTATTCTACGGTGATTTGAGAAAAAGTGATTTATTAAAATATAAATAAAATTTAAACTTAACGTTTCTAACACGTTACACAACGCTAACAATAAACTGAACATTGCGAATACCTAATAAATTGTAATCAAGTAACAAATTCCATAACGTAACATACAGGGAATCATAATATTTGGATTATATACGATAAATAAAGTTAAAGCTATTTCAAACTTTTTGAAAGCTATAGAAGCGCTAGGCGCTAAAACTCGCTGGAAGCCAGAAAAAGCGTTAGATCTGGCGCGTAAAGCGCTTAGTTAGCAGCACTGAGAACGGCACAGAACCACAGAACTCAAAAACTAAGAAACTGAGGGCGTGACCACAGAATACAACGAACGGGCGTGACGTAGACCGTTTGTTTATATTAAGGTGCAAATAGACGATCAAACATGGTTCGACTATTCCACCTCACACTCTTCACGCCACATGAACGCACCAAATTACAGACGGTCGGGTCGCTTCTATTAGCATCCGTGGTCCAGCGGGAATCTGACTAGTTTCAAATCCGGAGCCGAGTGGACTTTTTGTTTAAGCGCAACCGTATTTTAGTGCAAAAATTTAATCTGTGGGAACTACTCGTCTCCCCCAGTGTTACCAACAATGCAGGGCCTGATATCACCATATATCCTAAATAGCCCTAAAGCCAATATAGTATCGCTCTAAATAAAATATAACTACTATATGGGTACTTTACTATACTATACTATACTTTACTTTACTATATAGGTACTTTAAAAAATACTAAGGTCCTCATTCACCATCTTCGAGTAAAGTTTTGATTAACTACTCACCGATTAGTGCTACTCAATGAGTAAAAGACCCAAGTAACTTTTGACAGTTTCACAATAAAGGCCAGTTTATGTGCTGATTAGCATTAATCGGACATTAAGAAATTAAGAAATTAGCTCTGCGCCCTACTCGCTACTTTAATAGACGAGTAGCTTACTCGGCACTTTACTTGAGGATGGTGAAAGAGGCCCTTCCAAGAAGGTAAGTTATTACTTCGACGATTAAATTGGTAATAAAGAGCTTCCGTAGGAATTTAATATTATTTTCTATTGTTATCAGATACAGAGGGCTGGTAACAGTTTCATCTGCGTAAAACCATCGAACAGTGCTTGCCAACCCGCCTGCCAAGTATGGCAAGTATTGGCAAAATACCTCCTAATAGAGGAGGCCTAAACTAGCCTAATAAGCGCCTAGTCACCATTCAGATTTTTTCAGCGCCGGTTCTGGTCCTGAGTAGCCTAAATTGTGATAAATCGCCTACATTGGCCACACTGGTCCCCTCCTTTATTGTGCAGAGGGCAGTCGTTGTGTCGCTCGGGTCCCATATTAAATTCTTAGTCTTTTAATAATAAAATTCTTAGTCTTTTTATTGTTCGATTAACTCTATGCTATGTTTTTTGTTTTAATATAGATATCCTCGATTAACATAATATATAATATTAATAATAGCCATGTTCAGCAGTGGACGTTCCACAGCTGGGATGATGAAGATGATGATGATATAACAATAATAATAATATATCGGGTATAAAAAAATCGATGAATAATTAATAATTGAAATCAGAAATCTGTTGGTTACAATGGCCTTGTTACTAGTGCATGATGGTGTGTAGTTAGCTTTAGCTGTTGATGTACAACCTGTGCTTAATAATTACATCTCTGCCAACTGCTCATTGGCTATGCTCATTGGTCAATATTTTTATTCAGAGTTCACTCATTCATTCACTTCTTATTAAACCGCAAATAGACGATCGAACATGGTTCAACCGTACCTCTCGGTACGGTCTTCGCGCCACACGATCGCAACGCACCACAGACGTTCCATTCGGTTTCAAATTAAATATTATATTATATATATCAAAATAATATTAATTTACGCGATAAGATACCATCTATGTACCTAATTTTAGGAAATATGACCAAATAATTTATATAAGTTCAGCTGTCATTGATCAAGCTAAATAAGACAAGGTATAGACTTTTCTCCACTTAAACATAAAACTTAAACCTAAAAAAATCTCTGCTTCTTGTTTAAACGATTGGTTTCTAAACACCCGTACATAGAACAATAACATACAATTTTAATAAATAAATATAATCACCTCACGCGCAAGCAGCAAGGACTGACAACCTCGTGTCCTTCTTGGTCACAGGCGACGATAAAATGGCGGGGGGAGGTGTATGTCGGTTCTTTACGTTGTAATCGTTATTATTCTTTGCTTTAGGACCTAGTGGTCTCCCTTTGATTATAATTTAATATGAAGGGGTCAGTCGTTGTGTCGCTCGTCCCCATATGTAAAAGTATTTTTAAAGTTTGTTTAAATTTATGACAGGTTTTTTATTTTACTAAAGATAATAATGTACTTAGGTAATAATAAAAAGTTAATATATTATATCCGAACTTATCCGGTGCCGTACCAAGTTCAATCCGTACCACTGTACCGAGTAATAATAATAATAATGTTCATCAGACAGTGCGCCTCCCGATCATCATAGTACGGTATGGTGTATCACACAACATAATATAGTGGCGATCCAAGTTCGTGATTTAGCCGTACCATGTTCGATCGTCTGTTTGCTGTTTATAAATTCATAAATCATTCATTCATTCGCTCATTTCGTGTTGTATATATTTTAATATTCTGTGATTCTGTTTTTCCCGACTTTTCTTTTTTGTGCCGGCCTCTGCGCCGGGCCGTTGTTGTTGTTAATCATATTTAATAATTATGTTTCTTTCTCTTTGGCCATTGTATTAAATTCGGTTGATTGCAGATCAATGGATAATGTCATCGTAGATAAAAATAAGGTAAGCGTCTATAGACTACAGTGTTTCTAGAGTTTTCGACCATGCTCCATTCTTCCCCATTCCATTTTGGCATTAGTAATTTTTAGTTTTTAGAAAATATATTAATATTTTTAACACAAAAACTAGTAAGTAGATACCTATTTTACCAAAATCGAAGTAAACTTGTTCTAAATATAAAGTTCGTGGCCTTAGTTCGTGGCTCGTGGCATATTGGCAACTTTTACAGAATAATGTAGGTAGGCAGATAATAAGTACCACTATCATTTTGTTAAAGAAAAAACTTCTTTTCATAGAAAAAACATTGAACACTTTAAAAACAGGCTTCAATAACTTTATCATGCAAATTCCTATAATTTTTTTTTATTACTACTGTTTTTCTGTTACTGGTATTAAGAAGAAAACCAAATTTCCCAAAAGTTCATGGGTACCCACATAAATATTTTATCTTAAAATATTGAGTTTCGTCACTCTGCACTCCAGAAAATAAGGAATTAATACACTTCCTGGCTGATTCTTACAGTTTAAGGTGTCTTTGAAACAGTGTTTAAAAAACTAATTAGGTACTAGTGTTCAGGTGGAAAGTGCACATTATGTGATGTGATTCGAGCCGGAGGCTCTAGACTAGAACCTATTCATATTCTTACTGAGCCACCAATTATCATCATCATCGGTCGGAAGATGTCCACTGCTGAACATAGGCCTCCCCCATGGAACGCCATAAAATATTCATATGGGTCTTTTGCCCTAATCACCGCGTTTGGCAAGCGGCTTGGATTTCTTGGAAACGGAAAGTGCTGCTGCTCACCTAATATGTCTTACTGCCGGATCTCTCGGCTCCTACCAAATGAGAAAGGGGCCTTATAATATAACCGGGAACTACATGGCCACCGATGCAACATTGCATTTACCAGCGAAATTACTGGGCATGATAAGATTCAACAACTCGTATCTCAGGGTGACAGGCGCAGTGCAGTGCCGTGCAGAATTTTGAATTTTAAAACACTGGGTGGCACTGTGTCTGATATGGGCAATCATGATGCTTACCATCAGGTACCTGATTAGCTCGCCTTGTCACTCACTAACATAAAAAAAAAAACATTATTGATGTCGTCATTGGCCCAGATGGTAGTAACTCTGCTTTCTGTGCCTCAGGCCCTGAGTTCGATCCCCGGCCAGGTGAAACATTTATGTGCATTAACATGTCTGTTTGATCTGTGTCTAGGTGTTATAAGCTTATATAAGTATGTATATCAGTCATCTTGTTACCATAGTACATGCTTCTAGCCTAGTCCCATATTATTATTATTAAAATAATTATTTTATTGTTTCAGGGTCAAGATGTGTAAACAATCAAGAACGGAGGAGATTCAAAAAATGGAGTCCATACAAGAGCCAAGAAACGAAGTTACCACGGAAAACCTCCCTAGAAATTCAGAGCTTCATTTGAAAATGACGCTCAAACCATGGAATGGAATTGGGATATTTATTTTGCTGAGATTTTTCCAAAAAACTATGTAAATTGGAAATTGGTAAATTTTCTCTTTACCAACTTTATCTTCAGGCTATATTTACGGCTGGACACAGGCCTTCCTTAATTAGCGTCATTGTTTAATATATGGGTTCTGCTTTAAATGGGCACTTTGAAAAAATATGTTCTTTGGCACTTCTTATAATGAGCACTCCGAGAAACTTCTCAGAGTGAGCACTTCTCTGTGTTCTCTTCTCGTGATCTTGATCATTGTTGCCGTTTCATGACTTAGACAAAATGACAATATATTATGTTGACAATTCTGACATATTTCTCCACAATACAAATAAAATAAAAATACTTGAAATCATATTTTTGTAATCTGTGACTTGAAAATTATACTGTCCAATTCTGCCTTGGACCTGTGCTTGGACTTAAATAATTATATTTTTGAAATTTTATAATTTAAGCAAAAGTATATCTTCATTTGGGAGTTGATTTTTGAAAAATTATTGAAAGAAAAAAAAGGACATTGATGGTGTGTTATACCTATAAAGCCCAGTCCAAAAAAAAATCAAAGGTTTTTAATTAGTTGAGTTGCCCAGTTGGAAAAAGTATTGTTAATTGCCCTTCTTCTTGAGGGAGCCAGTAATCAGTCACAAATTAACATTGGACTTTATTTCATCAATATGGCTCTGCTCTGCTTTTGACCGGGAGTTCTGCTTCATAGCCACTAGAGTGGTGGATCTGGCCTTGCTCCTTCGCAGAACTGCTGGAGTCTGGGAATCCATACCCAAGGAGCGCAACTTGCGGATAGTATCCATCATATCATATGTAGACATGGGCGTTTTGGTTTTTGAGGACAGACGGCTACATAACCCATATTGTGTTTTCATATCAATATCGAACACCGTTTTCAGATATCAACATCAGTAATTTTCTTTGGCAACTGCTGGCGCAATTGAAAACCGAAACATAAACTAAACGCAAACGAAGTTGCGTTATAACAGCATTATAGTTCAATTATTATCGGATTACCAATAACGTAACACATCATTTTGAAAAATCCATGCTTCGTAGTTCTCAAGTTGGTTTGGTTTTCGTTAGTTGGTTGGTTATGTGATATTGGTTATGCACTTTGGTTTATTAATTTGATATGTTATTATGATTCAACCTGTGTTATCAGCTCATCACTGATGATGCCTGGCCTCTTCTCTGTGGAGATTCTTTGTTTCGATGCAGGCATAGGAGTAGGTGGTTTTATACCACTCATTACTAGACAATAGACAATACAATTATTGTTTAGCCATATCATACAGGGTATGATGAAACAGTCACAAATACCAACGTTGAGCGAGCTATTACACCCATATAATATTGACCTACAAGTCCTTGTTCATTCCGGGCACATTCCAACAAGAACATATTGTATATCCTTAACAATTTTAGATGTTTGGAAATGTATATTTTCTAATTATTATTGATGTGATGTAATGTCCAGTTTTGCCCTGGACTTGAAATTAAAAGTGGTACAATTATGTTTGGGAATTTTGTAATTTATTGAAAAGTTTGTTATTTCATTTGGATATTTGAAAATGGGTATTTTTTAATAATTACTGATACCAAGATATTTCCGGTTTTGCCCTGGACTTAACTTTAATAAGTGGGTACATTTTTGTTTGGGAATTATGTAATATTACTGAAAAGTTGATTATCATTTGAATGTTTGAAAATTTGTATTATTTAAAAATTACTGATATCAAGTAACATCCAGTTTTGCCCTGGACTTAAAAATTAAACAAGACCATACATTTTATGAATCTAGTGTAGGGTTGATGTTATTTTGTGATGCGGATGCTACGGATTCTGTGAACGTTTTGGTGGTTTTATGGAAAGTATGGCAACGTGTGGTTTAACGAAAATCGATGGTATGTGCGAGGGCGCGATGGCAACACGGGGAGGTGGATGCCAGCGCGACAGAGGATTTTAGAGCGAGATTCAAGATGGTGGGCTTGGAATAAATTATTTAAAATATGCTGAAGTGTTCGAGTATTGTTTAATGGAAAAGTAGCGTCTACACTAGCAATATATTAAAAAGTTTATAATTCAATTTGAGTGTTTGAAAATTAGAATTTTGTGATAATTACTGATACCAAGTAAAGCCCAGTTGGCCCTTGACTTGAAACTTAAATTGGTACATTATTGTTTGGTAATTTTGTAATTTATTGAAAAGTTTATAATTTAATTTGAATGTTTGACTATAAGTAGGTATTTTCTAAAAAATAGTGATACCTAGTAATATCCAGTTTTGTCGTATTAGAGCAAAGGGCATACCAGGACGGTGCGGTGAGAGACTTCGTCGTGACGGTAGGTGGTGAGTTAGGGAGCTGGAATTTTAGTGAGGTCGTAGGACGATATGGGCGTCCTGGTCCTGGGCGAGAGAGCGGAGGGCGGAGATTTTGTCTCGGACGCCCCCCGTGTTCCAGTAGATGATGCGCAGTGGGCGCCTATCCATTGAGGAAACATTATGAAGATGGGATCTTTGGCGGAGTGGTGTCTGTGTGATCCAGGATTTGAAGTATCCCATCCCTGATGGGGGGTGGAAGTTGCCCTGGAGGTCGTCAAGTGGATCCCTGGTCCAGATTAGCAGGAATTCTTATCTGTCTCTTCCTGGCATCCTTTCGGTAGGCAGGGCTGTTGGCCGTGTGCCTGTCCCCGCAATTTGCACACATTGGTAGTTCGTCCGTTTGCTTTTGGCTTTTGTTTGCGTCTGGTATTTGGAGGCTGCGTGGGGGCCTCCGCACCTGACGCACTTGATGCTGACAATTTTGCCATGGTTCTTGCTCGCTGAACTACCTCCTAGCTTTACCATACAGAGAGAAAGAAAGAAAGAAAGAAAAGAAAGAAAAGAAAGAAAAAATAGTTTATTACCCAACCTTAATACGATATTACAATCTGTTAGAACATAATATACTTTACAGTGGTTGTAGTAATTGGCTTGTGCTCAGCATGTGCTGCGCTCGGCTAACCGTGCACAGCGCTGTTTTTCAGCACGCACCGTCTTATTTAAATTTTTTTACATCCTTGTGGCATATGCACACCATGCCTAGCGACTTAATGTATTGTCTACATAATATTATATTGTCTTAACATATCATCTTTTACATATATATATTTTTGTGTATCCATACAATGAATATATTTTATTTATTATCACCACCTTACAGTTTATTGCTTTTTGTTTTTGTTCACTGATTTGAGAACCCGTTTTTTCACTGACGTTCCCGTAATATGTTTCTAAGCATTCCTATGTTTTACGCCTATAATCTTTTATTCCTAGGGTGCCTAGGTTTAACACTTGTTCTGGTCTAAGCTGCACCTATTTACCTACCTACATACATTTTGAGACCTATTTTCTTTTTACTTTGTAAATACTAGCGACCCGCCCCGGCTTCGCACGGGTGCAATGCTGTTACTAAATATAATACAGAATGTCTTTATATACAACGTTCACAGTACCACATCCAGTGAGTATTGTGCACTACTGGTTTGTCTATTATGAAAGTTTTTAGTGATTTTACCAGCAAACACGTGCCATTGCAAAGTTTAGGTGAATGCAGGTGTCATAAGTGCGGTAGGAATGGCAATCTAACCATGTATTTACCATCTGGTGGCATCTGCTAATCTGCTCATCCAGGAATTCCGAATGAGTTGACTGAAGGTTCGAAGTACGTTTGTGTCCTTCCCATGATGTTCCTCAAACATTGTTCTGACTCTGGTTGGCAGTTTCTGAAAAATAATGAATAACAACAAGTATGACCATTCTGATACTGGTAATTCTAATTTCTCAAGTGCTTGAGTACTTTCTTTGAGACGGTCATATAACATTCTATACGTAAATCTGAACCTTCTTGTATACGTGGTAAGTTCATGATTCTATCTATGTATGAGTCTGCCAGCAACCTGATGTTACTATATCTTTGTTTGAGGAGATTGAAGGTCACTTCGTAATTAGCTCCGTCCATAGGCAAATGTTTGATGATAGATAACGCTTCTCCGCTTACTGATGCTCGAAGGTTGTAGTGTTTCTCTGAATCTGATAGATTTTTACGTTCGTGTACCAGTGATGTATATAAATCTGAAAACCCGAGCTACTCCGATAAAGTACCATTGAACTCGGGTAATGAAATTATTGGAAGTTTTGCCCTTTCATGATATTCAGATTTTTCCTTATTCTGATATTCCTTTCCTGACTACCTGATGGTTGATCCGATGCCGCCACGTCGACCCGGACCGCCAGTTTATTTAACTCACTAAACTGAGCCTTGAATACTTCCAGTTCTTCTTCCCCTATTTCATCCTGTATCTGTAACAGATTCTGATTGCTTATCAGAATCTCTCTCTATCTCTATGGCTTCTGCATAATATTTCCTAAAGTACTTAAGTGACTTTGAATCGGATATTATCGTCTCACTGAAATCGTTCAACTTACGATACCTTGCTCTAAATTGAGTCTTTAGTTGTTTAGCCATTTTGATTTAAGGTACTTATCGTCTCACTGAAATCGTTCAACATACGATACCTTTCTCTAAATTGAGCCTTTAGTTGTTTAGCCATTTTGATTTAAGGTACTTATCGTCTCACTGAAATCGTTCAACATACGATACCTTGCTCTAAATTGAGCCTTTAGTTGTTTAGCCATTTTGATTTAAGGTACTCTCGCAATTTAATTATTTTACTGACACTGATTACGAGATTTTGATTGAAATGATAAAATTATTATTACGATTATTGACACAATATAAATGCAAATATTACACTAAACTAAAAACTCTTTTGATTCAAAAAATGATTTACTGAACATAATTATTGCAATGACGCTTCCGGTTGAATGAACTAGTCCCAATTGAATGAACGACGTAAATTTTTCGGAATTTTTCCGAACGTTGAAACCAAAAACGTACCGTGATTTCTTTTGCGACACCAGCGCCGTACACATCATTAATCCTTCGAGCTGTCTGCAGATGCCACGGTAGAACTTGTACTCGTAAATACACCGATATTTCATGTTTTCCATTGTGCAGTAATAAGCGACGCCAAAGAAATAATAATGAGGAATAAACAAATGAATGACTGATTTCAATACTCAAATGTACCAGCCAAATAAATTTATAAATTTGAATTTGGAATTCTTATCCAAAGAGGAGATATTTCAAATCAAAGTGGTCAGTACGACAAAACGCTAATTTCAATCTATCAATCACCTCAATGCCGTCGTCAAGTGGGGCGGGACACAACCAATGCTGAAAAAATAGAAAAAAAAAACAGCTTCAAAAACTTTCTAACGTCGACACCGAAATATCACGTACAATAATCAATTCTGTTTGCTCAAGGAGTGGTTACCGCTCATGGGTCCTTTCTCCTTGAAAAATAAAGCAAAAGACAAAGGAAATAGAAGGCAGTCAAAAATACAATACGAGTATACCCTGAGTATTCCAGAATCCTCTAAAACTCTTCTCTAAAAAGGTTTCGTCGTTACCGAGACGAAGAGTCCCGTCTCGATTTCTCTCCACCTCTAAGGCAACAATGAGTCTACGTCCATTGCTGGTTCCACTGGTCCCTAGTTCCATCGTCGTTGTTTGTATCTGTATGATTTTTTTATTAAAAAAAGAATAATAGTTTAACCTGAGTTGCAAAGATACTCTATTTACAGTATCTTTAAGCTAATATTTTTGCTCTAATATGGGTTTGATATCTAACTTATGATTAATGGTAAACTTTCCTTCTATGTAATACGGTAATTTTCCAATTCTAAGATTATTAAATAGTCATTAGCCCTTTATAGAAGATCCTGGCTCATATATTAAAAATTAAATTCATGGGTGATATAACAAATATATATTAAAAAATTCTGGGACACTTTTTTTTATTGCAAAAAAATTATGGTGTCCACATTCTGGACACTGCCCCTTATGTAGGCATATGAAATTGTGCACAACATGGTATAATGCAAAGCGGAACTTAGCATTTGATGCACTCTATTTTACTCTTTTTTTCCAAGAGCCACTACTACAAGAGCCACTTTTGCAACACTAGTTGCAAGCTCTGCATATCCTATAACCGGGCAGCTCTCCCGGCATATGCGATCCCACATCATTTAGTCTGAGCTCTTCAGGAATACCATAAATAGACTTCTGCCTACTTGTTGGTCCCTTCGGTCTTTTAGTAGCAAATGTGGGTAAGACAGATGTCCTTCGTTTCCTGGAGCTATAATTGTTGACCAGATTACGTGCCAGGTCAGTGCGGAACTGCAATGCACTCATTGGGTTATGCACTCTATCATTTTTGGTGTACAGTATGTGGGCATTTGTAATAGCAGCATCCACCAAAAAATAAAATATACGCATCCACCACCTTCTACTGCGTCTTGAAATAGGGTAAGTCCCCCTCTTCTGGTCGAATCTTTCCACTCCTCCCATCCTTTTTGTATATTCTAAAATGCCCATAGGACAAGGAACATCAGATTTCGTCCCATCTTTCTGCGTTCTTTTACATATCCACTTTTGTTGAGGGTGATATACTGTACTTAGCACATAAAACCAATTTGGTATCCTTCCATACGAAGAATGCAAGATTTTTGTTGACTCTCCATTTGTGTTGGCCTTTGTTCAATTTTAGAGCATCTGGTCTAGGAATATTTTTCTTTTTCCTATGGCTTTTTATCAATTCAGGCAAATTTGTACGGTCTTGACGCACAGTGGCTGTTAAGTATATATTTTTTTCAAATAGAAAATGACGCTGGTTTTAGGTTCTGGGATGGGGGTTTGAACTAACTCGGCTTAAGACCGTAACTGAGATCATAACTTCTGTGGGGGTTGGTCCTACGGTTGTGTGCTTGGGATGATAAATGAAACCCCACTTTCCTTCCTCTTTTGATATTGTGGACTGTATTTTTGAATAATAATCACAGGTACAGATGGCCGCCAGTGGTTGTAGACAATGGTTGCCGTACAAAAGAATCATCTCTATAACAAATCTATTCAACTTCTCTCTACGATGGGTCATACTTGAATTACACTGGTTGTCGTCTCACACCCAATGGGCGCGGGAAAGGGTGTCAGGGCATTTGCTCTCTGACCCTGGCTCGTCTCCTCCTATTGCTATAGTAAGGTCATTGTATATCAGGGTTTGTATTATTCTGGGAACACTTATTGCGTGACCTTATGTGGAGTCAGTGTGATCAGGCCCTGCCGGATGAAATCCCCGGTTACCCGGGGAAGGTCCAGCGAACCGATCAGCGACTGACCTCTCAGGCCGACGCAGGTCGTGTCTTGGTGATTATCTCCGCTGGTGTTGCGGTCGTCGTTGTGGTTTGTGCAAAGACTAAGTCAAACTCAAAAAGATTTATTCAAATAGGTCACAATCTGACACTTTTGTACGTTAATGAAAATAAACAAATATCTTAGTTTGTATGTCTTTGAATCAAATCATGGTCCGTTTAGATAATTTTGATACATAAATTTAGCTAATTTTGATACATAAAGGATGAGATGAGAGCCTTAAAAATTAAAAATACAGCGAGCAGATATCGAAATTTATTTACTTTTCAGTCCAAGAAAAGAAGATATCTAACCGCCCCAACTAGAGAGACATCTTGCAAAATTTTCCGGCGAAATCTTTGCATGCCATGAAAAATAAGTAACTAAAAAAGCAATGAAAAATTTGATATACTCGTATTACTTAAAACACTAAAACACAATATTGAAACAATAGAATATGAACCCAAAAAGCATTTTATAGTGAATTTATAATAAATTTACATATGTGCAGACGCAGCTGCTGCCTTTTCGTCGCTCCACTCGACGAACTCTGGAATAGGGCTTGGTCCTGCGTGTTCCAGGTTCGTCCGGTGGTTTGGTGTGGTGAGGTGCGATACCCCTTATGTGGTCCAGGCTGGAGGCATCGGCTCGTTGGAACATCCTCGTCGTGAGAACCCGTACGAAGGTCTCCACGATCTGGTGTTGGAGGTCTTTGTGGATGACTGCATTGCTTACGTAACGGGGTACTATGACCACTTTCCTGAGAGCAAGGTTTTCCTGCTGCTGGAGCCTCTGCCAGTTAGTTTCCTTTAATAAGGGGTACAACGCGCTCGCTGCGTATGTGAGCCTCGTCTTAGGTAGGTTTTATAGATAAGAAGCTTAGTTTTAATCGGCAGCCTTGATTGTGTTCGATAGAGTTTTATGCCGTTTTTGCAGATCTTGCTAGAATTCTAGTGAGTGTTTAGAGTTGAAGTCTCCGGCAATGATGGTGGGGGTATCTGGCGTCAGGAGGGTTTTAAGCTCTCGCGTGTCTAGGTCTCCGCTTGGTGGTCTGTAGAAGCTAAAGATACGTAGGGTTTCTCTATCGAGCATGATGAGTACCCCCAGAGCCTGGAAGGTCCTTAACTCAACCACTGAAATTTGCTGGTGGATTATTCTACGGTGGACCAGCACAGCAAGTCCCCTGTACGCTGATCCGTCCGGCTTCTTCTCATCTTTTCGGTATGTGCTGTAGTTGGAGATATTTAGCGCCTTCCCCTCGTGCATCTGTGTCTCGCTGATGAGTATGATGTCGATGTTTTGCTCACGCAGAAAGAGGGTCAGCAGTCTTCTCTTCCCCGTCGTTTGGGCGTTCCAGAACACCACCCTAAGAGCGCTTGTAGACGTCCGTTTTTTTCACCGGATAACGGACCGTCAATAAACGGCTATCCTTGTATACATATTTTTTTTACCGGATGGATGGACTGCCGTCTATATGCGTTAGTTTTGAACTGGTAGTCAGAGATTACACACGTGTGAAATGTCGAATAATAAGAAAAAAAAACTCGTATTGGCCTACTATTTGTACAAGAAGAAACAAAAAGAAATAGAAAAACGTAAAAGGTCATCGTGGGTGCATCCTATATTATTGGAAAGGGAAAAATATGGTGCATTTCAAACTCTTTTTACGCAGTTGGAAGAAGATGAAACTAAATTTTACAATTATTTTCGGATGAAGAAAGAAACCTTTCAACTATTATTAACAGCCATATATGATAAAATAAGACACGAGGATACTGACATGCGTAAATCTATTTCCCCGGCAGAGAGATTAGCCGTTACGATAAGGTATGTTAAAGAGATGTTCAATTTCACATTATAGAAAAGGGGATTGATTACCTGTATTAATTAAAACAAAATTTAGTAGGTAGTAATTGTTTTATTATACTCAAAAAATAAATTAAGGAGTTTTAGAAAAATCGAAATCGTAATCAGGCGATGTGATTGAACTTAATTCAGTAATAATTGAAGATTGGGAATCATCTTGCTGCATGAGTTCTTGAGGCATCCTGGATGTGGATGGAATGAGTTGTGTTGGCTGATATTCATAGGGCATCCTGGATGTCGATGGAATGGGTTGTGTTGGTTGATATTCGTGTATCCGGTAGTCGGGTGTAGCCGTAGTGTAGCCTCGATTAATATTGTAATTGTAATTTTGCTGCTGCATGGACTCTTGATTTCTCCGAGTTAAATTTCTCATAACTTTAATGACTTCATATTGGAATTCAACATAATCGTCATCACTATACTTGTCTACAATCGGAGCAATACCTTTGAAAAAACACATACTCTTACTCTTGTCTTCATCTTCAACTGATTTAATTAAAGTAAGCATTTGTCGATCAACTTCGCTACAGTCTGTCTTTCTCTTCTTGCTTGTTTTTGTTAAATCGGTAGTATTGGCTGGTGCGGTAGGGTCATTATTGGTTTGTGAGTCAGTTTCTTTGTTGTGAGATTGTGTGATGTTTTTTTCTGATGTAATACTTGCTTCCGTTGTTCGGCGAGTCACAATTTTACACAAAAAGAGCATTTGATCGTAGAATTTATATTTTCGTAGACTTTTTGCACCAGAGCCGGATTTACATTCCTTAACTTTTTTGTGATATTTCATCCAGTTATCTCTTGCATTGTTCCATTTTTTTATGATATCTTTGCCTAAAAAAGAAAAAATTGTTACAGATATTTAGCTGCAGGGAACACATTTAGTGATCTACATTACAGTTTCAGAATGGGTATAAAAACTATCAGCTGTATTGTACAAGAAGTATTTGAAGCATTGTGGGAAACCCTTTCTCCAATTTATATGAAACTACCATCGGAAGACGAATGGTTAACAATAGCAAAAAATTTCGAGACGAATGCAAATTTTCCTCATTGCTTGGGAGCCATTGACGGCAAACATATTAGAATCATCAAGCCAGAAGAAAGTGGATCAATGTTTTTCAACTACAAGCACTATTTCTCAATAGTATTAATGGCTGTGGTAGACACAAACTATAATTTTGTTTTTATTGATGTTGGAGCCTACGGCAAAGAATGCGATTCAGCAGTATTTAAAGAAACAGAATTTTGGAAAAGAATAGTAGGCGATAAATTAAATATTCCTCAACCTAAGCAGTTGCCAGGTGCAGGCAGTGAGTTACCTTATGTATTTGTTGCTGATGAAGCTTTCGCTTTACATCAACACGTACTTCGTCCTTACGGTGGGCATCAACTTGACTCAATAAAAAAAAATTTCAATTATCGTCTCACAAGAGCGCGACGCTACGTCGAATGCGCATTTGGTATTTTATCCAATAAATGGAGGATTTTGCATAGACCATTAAATGTTTCAACAGATACTGCTGTTAACATTGTAAAAACATGCTGCTTATTACAAAACATAATTCATAAAGTAGAGGGTATTGCTAATAATGCTACTGACAATGCTAGTTCACACATGGTGTCTACTCTATGCCATATGCCTCGTTCCCATTCAACACGAGGTAATGTAACAGCAAATATGATTCGTAACAAATATGCAGAGTATTACATGTCACCAGTAGGGCGTGTACCATGGCAAAATCAACATGCATAAAAATAATGAAAATAAAATGTTACTTACCAAAATCATTTTTTTCTTTCTCGGACATCGTTTCAAAACCTTCATTTAACGCAAGACAAATTTCTCTCCAAGCGGCAAAACTCGACTGTCTATTTTTATAGCACTCTTGGGTTTTGTCCCACAGTACAGGCCTATTTTCAACCAAACTTATTAACAATTCCATGTCAATATCACCCATTTTTAAAAGAACGCAGGTAGACGGCACTCAATTAACAGAAAACAGGCAATACGTCCGGCAGCGTCAACACGCACCAATACACTGGCGTGGATGACCGCCATTTCTTACACCGGACCGGTGTCCGTCGCGCCGAGGGGAAGGGGTGGTGCATCCGGCGTAAATTGTTCGCCGGACCGATGTCCGGTGCATGTACACACATTCATTATAATTCATACACCACCGCGAATCCGGCAAAAAACACGGTCCGTTATCCGGTGAAAAAAACGGACGTCTACAAGCGCTCTAAGATCTCCCATTATGAAGAAGATTTATGAGATCTCTTAGGGAGGCGGACTCGGCATCCGTTCTCGCTTTTACGGTCTCCAGTATCTCATTAAGGACTCCTATGGTTTGTCCTAGCGAGTCCTGGGTCTGCGGTTTTTGGGCGGTCTGTTGCGTGCGGGCCTTTTTTTTTCCTCTTCTGTTCTTCTTGGGGCCGGCTTAAGCTGGTCTCTTCGCAGGTTTGCAGGCGTCGTGAGTGAGGCCGCAGCCATCTCAGCTACCTCTGCTGGCAGCACTGGAGTCGTGCCTCTTCTGCCAGAGATTGCAGTTACGGCCAGGGTTCCTATTCTTTTGTTCGCTCCTCCAGTGCGGATTTGACTCGCTCAACCAACGAGTTCACTTTCTTTTTTAACGCGGGGCATCTTATCTGTGGCCACAGTTTCCGGTTTTCCCTTTTCTCTCGTATTAGGTCCCTTATCCTTGCAGGGAGCGTGTTTATTCGCTGCGACTGCAAGGGGGTCTGCGAGGCTGTGTTAAGGGCTTTTTGGAACGCGGTGGTAAGCTCATTTGTGGCCAGTTCGACGTCTTCAGGGGTGGAGATCGCTCTCGTGGTTGTCTCCTCACTTGTGACTTTCTGGTAGGAGTCCCAACAGATTTTCCGCCTCCGAGATGGGGCGGCCACTCTGCTTGGGATCTCTTTTAGCGTGAGAAGTACCGGCCTGTGGTCTGATGGCAGGTCTATTAGGACTTCCAGTTCCAGCAGTGTCTTTAGCCCTTTATGAACCAGGATGTCCAGTACGTCGCCGTTGCCGTTTGGTTCATTTCATAATGGGTCCATGTGTCCGGTCCCGTGACCTCGTATTGATGGTCCACCGCGTCCTGGTATAGTCTCCCCGGTAGGCCGTTATTGCACACCCTGCTAGAGTTCCAGTGTGTGCTTGGCATTGAGATCTCCTGCGACGATGGTGGGGGTGTCTTGTAGAAGTTTTCTGAATTCCCCAGTGTCCAAGGTTCCGCCTGGTGGCCTGTAGGCACTGACGATTCTAAGTCTCTCATCGCCTGTGTTCACAAGGATTCCCAGCGCCTGGAAGCTCCTGTACTCTTCTACGGGGAGAAGTTGGTGGATTAACCTGCGGTGGACCATCACTGCGAGGCCCCTGTAGGCTGTTTCGTCCAACTTGGCTTCGTCTTTCCTGTACGTGTGGTAGTTGGGGATGTTTAGTGTGTTCCGGGGGCCTAGTTGAGTCTCGCTGATCAACATTACGTCTATTTTTTGCTCACGGAGGAAGAGGGTCAGCAGTTTTCTCTTCCCCGTGAGCGACTGGGCGTTCCAGTAGACTATTGTAATTGTTGTCCTGTCCATGCCCATCATGGACCACCATAATTTGTTAAGGATCTTCATCAACCCCATCAGGGTGGCGGTTTCCGTGTCTGTGCCCGCTTGGACCGTTTCGAGGATTCCATTGAAGACTCCAATCGTTTCCCCCAGCGAGTCGCGGCGGGACGCTCTGAGCAGTAGTTGGTTGCTGTTGGTCCATTTGGGCTTTTTTGTTCCTCTTCCTCTTATTTTTTGAAGTGGTGGCTTTTGGCCCTGCATTTTGGGGTTCATAGGCTGGCGCCATCAGTGACGCGACCGCTGTCTCTTCAATTGCACGGAGAATCACTGGCGCTTGGCCCTTCCTTCCTTCGCTTGCTTCGCTTGCTTCAATGGTTTCGGCGCGCGCTCCCGCTCTTTTATTCCTCATCTTCTTCCTGAAGACGGGGCATGCCGCAAAGTTTGCCGGGTGGGGGTCTCCACAGTTCACACAAGTAGCCTGCTCTTCATTGGGGCGCTGACAGTCTTTGGCAAGATAGTTGCCTCCGCAGCGTACGCATGCCATCTCCCTGTGGCAAATGTGTAAACTGTGGCGAAACTTTTGGCAGCGGTGGGCCGGGCCCTTCTTGCCCCGCCATGCCTCAATTACCACCCCCGGCATCAACAACATCTCGTTGACGTTGTATATAGCCGGGGTCAGTTCTGGCGTCTTTTTGATCAGGGCGTAGAAAATTACAACCAGGTCTTCCCTGTCGTCCTCGGATGCACTTTATGTACTCCGGAGCAAATCCTTTTTGCTACACGTCCTCCATGATTTCTTCCGGGTCAGTATCCGCACGTAGTCCGCGGATGGATATAAAAATAAATCCCATTCCTCCTCGGTACAATCGCTCAAGAAAAGAAGTTTATAGAGCCTTTTTGGCGATAGCCGGTTACGGGTTTTAGTAATTGTATTTCTTGCTTTCGAAAACAATCTTTCTGAGGGCACTGAAGTCGCAGGAATCGATAAAAATTCTCGTGCCAATTTATATAATTTTGAGAAAACAACTCATGTCTTCCCATTGTTTCAGAGGATCCAAAGAAAGTGGCGAAACCTGTATAGATAAATAATGGCTTAATTCATCCTTATTTTCAAACTGTAATGAAGAACTGGTTTTACTTCGCTTTTTCGTGTGTGAGCTAATTTCTTGTGGTGACTCCAAAAATCGTAAGTTTCGAAAGAAGAATCGCAGTCATGTTCACTGCCGATAACACTAAAAAAATAAAATAAAAACTAAAATAAGTGTAAATTAAAATTATAACTAAAATAAGTGTTCAGAGATCGATATAAGATCAAGGAATGCCGGACGGCGTCGCTTCTCACGATGAGGCAGCCGGCGAGGCGCAATGATTCACTAAGACACCTGCAATCGCGTTCTGCTGAGTTCGCAATCCAAATCAAGTGATGCGGGCCGGTGTATTCACGCTTTGGATGGGTTAGCCTTGCGTAACACAAGTAGTTTCAAGATTTTTCAGATTGCTATTAAACTGAAAGCTGTTAAAGCAAAAATCCGTCGTCTTGTCGTCATGTTGTCGTTTACTCTATTTACTATAAGCAAAAAAATGTATTCGGCTCTGAGAGGTAGATTTCACTGGTTATTATGCCTGGTTCTTGGAGAAAGCAACCCATTGGAAATTGAACTATCACGAGTCTGAAATAGCTGTTCCATGGCAATACAAGTGTTTTTTCTTGGGGTGAAATCATATTTTCCTTCTAAGCATCAGTGGTATACTCGTATATTTTACTTTATTACAACATAAACAATTATTTCTTCTAGAAACAATTATAAAATTCTGCCTCAATGACAATATTAGTATAATTAACTTTTATAAATCAGAGGATAACAATATCACTGTTCCTAATTATCGAAATAGGATAGAGGACATAACTATCTTCCTTACGTACTAGTTTAATTGACATCTTATAGCAAAATCACAGTCAAGTATAAGAGATCAATATATTTTTATCAATTAAAGTCAACAATAAACAATAAATGGTTTTTATTGCTTAGTATTATTGCAGATGAAAGGCCCTGAAACAACTTTTTGTTGGGTTCAGGCAAGATAGCACCTAGCTATCTTGCCTGAACCTTAATCTTTTACCTGAATCTTATCTTGTCTATCATATGGGAAATAAACCTCACAGGTCATTTATTCTTCGTTCTACTTCTTTCCGGACAAACTGAGATCAATCGATCGGCCATGACTACCCCACCCATTTTAGTTGTATTGCTTGATAACTTCTGGCCTGACAACTTGATTATACTGCTTATTTTTTTGCACCAACGGGAACAAAGATCGGTTTCACAAGCTGCGTGAGCTGTTGAGAGCATTACAACAGGTTTATTGTCCATCCATTTAGAGATTGCAATAGTATTATCAGTGTTAGTCAAATACTTCATAACTCCCTCTGCCTCTTTTTTTCATGCTTGAATCGAATTCGAGTTCATTTCTGGCATCTGCAGGTATTCTGTTTTTCATTAATGTGCCGGCCCATTTAAGACCTCTATTTTGAAGTTCTTTTGCCAATTTGACCGTAGAAAAATAATATCTGTCTTAAAAAATAAGTAAATTATTGAACCAGGTACCAAAATTTCACTCAATTTCAGCACAGCACTTTCACCTAACCCAAAACCAGTATCAGTGTAGGACGGAAAGGTAGTTTTTCCCTGGTACTCGTATATAACTATATTACAGACCAAGCCATTAGAATTCGCCAAAATAAAAGCTTTTAATCCAACTGGATTTGGTTTGTTAGGACAATATTGTTTCATGCCACATGTACCAGAAAATGGGATCATCATTTCATCCAGACTTATTTGTTGCTCAGGAACTTGTTTTTGACAACCCGCCAGACAACCCGTTGTCAAGTATTGGTCTCACTTTCCAAAGACTGTCTTTTTCGCGTTCTTCTTGAGGTACATCGTCATCGTATACAAGTTTCAGTGAATTACGAATGAGGAAATACCTGTCACGTGACATAGAACCAGCTATTATGGCGATCCTCCAGTTTTTTTCCCAATACATCCTCTGAACTGGATAATTAATGCAATACATCAATATCGTTATACCAAAAAATACTTTGGTTTCTTTCAACTTTAAGTTTGTAGTATAAGAGTTATAGTAGTATAGGGATATGATAATCCTAGGACCTACTTAAATACTAGTTTTGCCTACCTATATTTGGGAAGATTCAAGTTAATTAAATTATAAAAAAAATACAAGGTGAAGCAGTTCAAAAGTAAGGTTAATAATGCAGGGGGGGGTCAAGCCGTGGTGCACGACAAAATGGCGTCGGCACTCGAATCGATGCTTCCGCGTGCACGTTCCCACGTGCTCGCCTGGGAAAGCAGCCTGTATCCGTGCGATGCGCGTGGTGATCGGCGTGTGCCCTCGAGATATGCTAAGTGATCAGCCTGTACCCGCGAACTCGAGTGGGCCCGTACCCGCAACGTTGGCTAGGAGGTCGGCTCGTACCCTCAACCCTGTGAACAAGCACAGATTCGAGCCGTGTTCTAGCAAAACCTAGGTGGGGCATGAGCATGAGGTAGGTAGGAACCTTACAGTGTTACAGTTACAGTTTACAGTGTTACGAGAGAGAGAGAGGGAGAGTAGGTATTCAAAGGGAACTTACCACGATTCACGTGGGGAACTGCGCCCTCCAGGTTGTTCCCGCCTGGATTGACGTAGATAGGTTCCTATCAATAATTAATAAGCACATTACAAACAAATCCCTATGTCAAGATTGGCGAGTGGAACCTCGCCGTTAGATGACAATAAAAAAAACAAGAAATACTCACCGAAGAAAAGAATGAAGCACTGATTTTAATGCGAAGCGTAACTTGTCCCGATTCTGGGAACGAAAAAAAAAAAAAGAAACTTGAGAGCACATTTTAATTTTTACAATAATCCCTCAAGAATATGTCGGGGTTGACCACGCCCGAGGGCACGGCCCACCCCCGACCAATTAATCACCTCTGATCGCTCTCAAGGAAGCAGATGGAATGCCGAGGATCTCTGATCGGCAGCAACACTGTAATGTACGGCCAGATGGGCGTGGGTTCTTAGGGGTGCCTAAGGTGTCATGTGGCACTGAGCCCACTGTGAGGTTGTTTGAGAAAGCCCTTGCTCCGTGAACTAGCTAAAATCATAAATTCACTATATTGGCACAAAAACATTCAAGGTAAATCAGGCAATCATTGACATAAAATTAATCTAGGTAACCTTAAAGTAACACCCTAAATACACAGATATTTATTATAAAACAGTGTTAAGATTTTATCAATAAGAGAAGGATCCTAAATACAACCTAAGTATCTATAGGGATATGATAATACTAGGACCTACTTAAATACTAGGTTTTGCCTACCTATATTTGGGATGATTAAGTTACAGGGGGGGGGGGGGGGGGGGGGTCAAGCCGTGGTGCACGACAAAATGGCGTCGGCACGACTAGCGAATGTGGGTGTCACCATTGGGAAGAGTGAGTATTATCTTCGACTACCCGCACTTGGTCTTGTAAATAATTGTTATCGCGACACACAACACTCACGATATCCGCAGATCTATCTTGGGATAAATCACGCTGCGAACACATACTGATTACTGGATTCCAAGAAACACCCACCTTGTAACCACCCTCTCGGTTGAAATTAGGATGTTTCTTAATATCAACAGCTTCGCGCAAAATTCTAGAGTAATAGTGACGTTCGGTGGAGAGGACTTTTGAGGCGTGAACCTCTATCCAATTGTTGGGTCCAGATCCCAGCAAGTGCTCAGCAATCGCCGATTTATACACTTAGCGGTTTTTTACAGCTGCAATATGCTCCATAAACCTTTCGGCTATAGTGCGCTTGGTTTAACCAATATATGCCCTACATACCACAGCTGCAATCAATTTTATACACGCCAAGAGACTGCAGAGGTAGGTATGAGGTATGCCAACAATTGGATAGAGGTTCACGCCTCAAAAGTCCTCTCCACCGAGCGTCACTACTACTCTAGAATTTTGCGCGAAGCTGTTGATATTAAGAACGTCTTTGGGCGTTCTTACATGTCCCGACAATTTGGATAAGGGCGTGAAGATCATCTTGATGGAGTAGTGTCTCAATGAAGTGCCAACCTTAACCGTCACTGCTTTGACATATTATGGTAAGAACGCCGGCTGCCTTTGGACGTCGAAACAACTCGCTTGAACCTTAACCGTCACTGCTTTGACATATTATGGTAAGAACGCCGGCTGCCTTTGGACGTCGAAACAACTCGCTTGAACAAAAGCGCTTTGAACGCCATATTTTTGTCATGGAATAGCCATTTTGTTTCAGTTCCTCCTGAACCTGCACTAACTCAGCATCCAAAAGTTCAAGGTCACAGAGGTCATGAGCTCTGTCCAATAATGACTTAGCCACCGACTGCAAATGACGCGGATAGTGATGCGAAGAGGCGTACAAATATCTGCTCGTGTGTGTCAGTTTCCTATAAACAGAATGTGAAACCAAACCTTTTCCACCTCTAGTTCATAGGTGAACTTTGTTTTTCGAATGAATCGAATTTAGCTGGCCAACAACATTTTTTACGTCTTACTCATTCCCCTTTACGACGCAAAAAACTTCATCAACGTACCGCTTCCACAATTTAACCGTAGGTCGTAGGTACTAGGTACTATAAAGTAGAGAAAATCCTTTTTATTTGGGTGTTTACCTTAAAATTTTCGTACCATTAACACAATAAGCAACGACCATATTTGAATCCGGCTTTTCCCAGTAAGTAATCTTACCGAGTAGTCTTACCAGTCGAATTACTGGGAATTTCCTTCCCAAGTAAAATAAAACTCCCATTAGTATTAGAGTATAATATAGACTTGTGTAATATATAGACGACCTACATTATTTATATTACTTAATGAGGAAATAAGCGTTGGCCATTTATTGCATTTACTCGCATATCGTCGTATTCGCTTTTCATCGTAATACAGTCGTAAAAGTAGAAAAAATCTGGTGAAACTTCCCGCTGCCGAGCGAGAAAATGACAACGCAACAAGAAAAACCACAAAATTTTGTAAAATTACACATGCGTTTGTAGAGGCAGCCACCTCTGGTTGATAATGTAATACCCTGTGCGTTTAAGGGCAACGAAAACGTGCTTTGAGAAGACCAATGGTTCTTTCGGTTACATTCCTTGATTCTTTGCACTCGCATGTTCAGTGTAAAAGCTCTCAGGAGTACCAGTCACTGTATTGAGAACTCATGTCATCATCTGTCCTTGTTATGATGAAACTAGTTACCAGTCTCCTGCAATGAAAGATGTTACACAAATTTTACTATTATATACATCTTAACATGATATATTTATACCTTACCTTACTTACCTTACTTGATATTGTATTTTAGTAACAATAAATACAAAATAAGTAATTTGTGCTAAAATTTCAGATTTTTTATAAAAATATAGTATGTGGGTAGTGGGTACACACTGTATTTTGTTATAATCTTTTTTTTTATGATAATGAGTGACAAGACGAGCAAATCAGGTGTCTGATGGTAAGCATCATGATTGCCCATATCAGACACAGTGTCACCATACCTTACCTTACTTACCTTACTTGATATTGTTTAGTAACAATAAATACAAAATAAGTAATTTGTGCTAAAATTTCAGATTTTTTATAAAAATATAGTATGTGGGTAGTGGGTACACGCTGTATTTTGTTATATTCTTTTTTTATGATAATGAGTGACAAGACGAGCAAATCAGGTGTCTGATGGTAAGCATCATGATTGCCCATATCAGACATAGTGTCACCCAGTTTTTTAACCCTTAATGAAATGGAATACTATTTGTGAGATAAATTAAAACTGAGATCGGTTCTTAGGTGAGTTTTGCGAGTAGATTTCAGATTTTATGATAAAAACTTGGAAAAGTGGGGGGAAAGGGGGTTTTGCGGTTGGAAATAGTTTCCCCTTGTTCATAACGGCATTGCAAAATATCACCAAATGGAAAATTATTTCCCATTATTCGGTATAGGTTACGAGTTTTTCAAGAATTTTAGTACTGTTTTTATACTAGCTCCTCCACCCTGCTTTGCTTTATATTTTATGAATACTAAATATAAAATTGAAAAATTCAAACATGAAATTGCAAAATTAAACAATAATGTTAGGGTTACAATGGGTTTAATGAGAAATATACAAATACCTAATATAATTGATTGAATTTGGCGTTACTTTTCGGAACTCCATTGTAAACTCCTAGAACAAGAATATTTAGTTTTTAGTTCCGATTTTTAGTGTCAAAAACAACATGCACAGTGCACCGCCCTCCCGCCCGCAAAATTGCATGCAAAGAGGAAATGCTATTACGTATTATTGTTGTTAGTGACACCATTCATATATCGACACGTGTTTCGCGTCTACACGACGCATCATCAGGAAATAGACTCTGACTCCGCTGTAAGGTCGACAAATGTTAGTACGACGCCGCTCCTCGAGATGTTACCTCGCTGAACGCTGAACCCAGAGAGTAAATCACTTTTTTTTTTTTTTTTTTTTTAAATGACCTATGCTGTTGGCCTCAGATGGCCTCTACAGCTTTACCGGGCAGTTGAGTAAATCACGCCGTACGCCCTTCTTTTATACGTTGTTGTTGGTGACGTCACGCCTACCCACCATAGATTTAAGCAATGGAGAAGGATTAATATTTGTTTGTTCATTCAACAGTGTAGTTTGTGAATTATTATTTTTTAAAATTTCTAACTGTTCCAACACACTCAGTCGTAAACCCTTATTACATACATGCAACACATCATAAATATTATTGTTGCTCAAAGAATGGCCGGTGTCAATTAAATGTTTAGCAAAATGTGATTTTTCTTGGTGGCCATTCCTATAAGCGGCAACATGCTCCTTAAATCTAGTGTCAAAACTGCGACCAGTCTGACCTACATATAATCCGTTGCACTCGTCATAAACCAAACGATAAACCCCCGATTTTTTAAAAGTTTCTAAACGATCTTTTCCATTGCAAAGTTGTCGAACCGTTTGGCCTGTTCGGAAAGCAACGTGAACATCATGTTTTTTAAGAATGTTATGTATTTTGTATGAAATTGGTCCCATGTAGGTCAAACTGCTCACTATCTTTTTTATTTTTTCGGGATGTATTGGATATAACAGTGAACGAACCATTTCAGACCACCAGAGAAAGTCTCATCCAAAATTTTCTTGATTTGCGGCTAATTGGGTATGAAGACCTGAAATGGTCGAACAAATCAACGTCACCCATACTAAGTAGTACTAAGTAGTAGTAGTAAGTACTAAGTAGAGTATAAGTAGCAATTGCTTTTGGGCAAAGAATTTCTCTTCTAGAGCCATCCTTTTTTTTGCGTTCTTTTCACGAACATAACATCTCGTGGCTGATGTGCTGTGGAGAGTACTGCTACTTCTTTCTATTCTGTTACTTCTAACTGTTCCTACGCTATAAATTCTATTTTCATACAGGTCTTCCAAGAGGTAGCAGCTGGTAAAGAAATTGTCAAAGGCTACTAGGGTATTCCTAGGTACATTATTGCAGAGCTTCATCACCACATTATAGCCAAGTCCTTCATTCTCAATATTGTCGCCTTTTCCAGTATACATATCAAATTGATATAAATATCAGGTTTTTGCATCGCACCTGGCCCAAACTTTAAAACCTCTCTTAATAGGCTTTTTAGGCATATATTGCTTTAATGAACTACGGCCCTTAAATTTCGTTCGTCAATCGATTGCACGGGCTTCATTCAGATATACGTTATTCAGTTCTGTAATCAGAAGTCTCACTGTGTACAATTTATAGTACTCCGAAGACCCTCTTGGTGGTTCCATTGAATTATCATTCAAATGGAGGTTTTCCGTAAATTTTTTAAATCTTACGAGCGGAAAAGCATGGGCGATTTCATTGATAGAGTAAAATGGGTCTGTTGACCAATATAACTCCATGTCTGGGAGAGGATTAAAGCCCATCAGCACAAGAACTTTTAAATACACCTTAATATCTTGTTCAGTAACAGGTATCCAATTATGGCTATTTTTTTGACGAGCGTATCTATTTGTTTGTTCCACTATTATCAGAATCACTTTCTTTGACTATTTTTTTTACTTTATTACGTTTTTTGAAAAGTAACGCCTAATTCAATCAATTATTTCAATCAATTAGAATCACTTTATCAGGAAAAAAACCTCTCGAAAATAGTCAGTGGTGTAGTTTTGTGAGTGTCACTTACCATGGGTTGATATAGCTTTTCAAAGATAGGAACATCATGGGCTAAGTCTAATGTTTTCCATTCTCTTGGTTGAGAGTGGTCCCTAAGTACCACATTGTGATCTTGTTGATCATCTTCCAAAAAGTCGTCTATTGGATTGTTATCTAGAAAATAGTTTTCTAATCTGGCAATGGTAGCTTCTTGTTCAATTGGTGCACTAATAGGAGATACAACATCTTCTTGCGGAATTCTTCTTATCTAATTCAAAATAGTCTTATCTTCTTCGGTCAGTCAGTCAGAGAGTGACAAAATTAGAAATTTTGACTCTTTATAATTCCTAAACTACTGGCTCAAATTGAATGAAATTTGAAATATACCGTGCTGATACAATGCCTGCTTGGTTACTGAAAATTCAGGCTTCTAGTTTAATGTGCCCCCAGATATCCACTTTTCTAAAATTCTTCCCCTTTAGTTAAAACTGTGCTTGGCAACCAGTTGTCGTTTATCCCGAGATTTTTAGTATGGAGCGTAATTTTAGGTACTCCAAAACGTTTTGCAGCTTCTGAAATCTTTTCGCCATTTTTACTGCCTCAACGCCTTTTTCAAATTGGTCCTGGTTTTGCCTCGGGGAATGTCCCCATCGTCTAGGCGTGATCGCACGGAGGCAACTACTCCCAGGTAACTGGTGAGCCGCTGGAGTCGTCAACCTTCAGGATGACTCACAGCGGCCCTACTGCGGTTGGGTCCGTCGGCACGTCATCCTTGAGGAGGTCGCGCGGCAGCGGACGCCTCTGTGGCTCGTCTGGTGGTCTTGTGTGGTGCGTAGCGATGTTGCGGAGGTGAGGGTGTATTAACTTTGATGCTACGGGGGGTAATCGCTGATTTTACAAATTAGTTATTGAAAAATTTATCATAACAGTACGTCAGGCGGGATCTGATGTAGGTCTTCTAAAGACCTACCTTAGTACGCAACGGCAACTTCGAGGTGAGGACCGGGCGGAGGAGCGCGCCTGGTGAACTCACCAGGCAAAGGCGGTGCGCATGTAGTTACTTGGTCCACCTGGGGGCGCATCCTCAACGTCCGGTCGATGTGGACGCCCAGGTCCTTCACTGTTGGTTCCCACTTGACGTCTTGACCTCGAAGTTGTAGTGATGGTAGGAGGGTGCGAGTGGCGCCGGTGAGCAGGGCCGTAGAGTGCAGGAGACAAACAGCTTCCCTGGGGTACTCCTCCTGCGGCGGCTTTACGGACGGATGAGCGGACGGACTCCACTTCCACAAAGAAGCTGCGGTCTTTGAGGAACGACTCCACGATTCGAATTACCGCAGGTGGCGTCGTTGTCTGGAGCATTTTGTATAGGAGTCCTGTGTGCCACACCCGATCGTATGCCTTCACGATATCGAGGAAGACACCGACGGTGCGGCGGCCCCTGTTGGTCTCTTCGGCCATGTAGTGCAGGATACGGGTGAGCTGGAGCGTCGTTGAGTGTCCTGCATGGAACCCAAACTGCTCCTCCCTAGGGCGCAAGTGCGGGACCAGTTTACGGAAGAGCAGCCAAACTCAAATAGTTTGGCAATCATCGGTAGTAGCGAAATGGGCCGGTAGCTCGACGGCTGTCGCCGGTCCTTCCCAGGTTTAGGCAGCATATTACTTTCCTCATTTTCCAGATGGTGGGGAAGTGCTGGGTGCGGAGGATGCCATTGAAGAGACGGGCCAGTGCAGCTAGGCCCCTGGGAGGGAGGTGTTTGATGGCCGCATTCGTTATGCCCTCATACCCCGGGGCTTTCTTCACTTGCAATCTCTGTACCGCTCTTTTAACCTCCGCTGGTAAAATAAAGGACTCGCCGGGTAACGGTGGGATCGACGACTGTAGAAAGTGGTCCACAGCGTTTTGGACCATCTGGTGGTGCTCCCTCCGGCACTGTCTACCAGGGGGCAAACCGTCGTCTTAGCTTTGGTGAGGGCCCTGTTGAGCTGGTGCAGGTTGGTTTGCGTGGGGTCTTCTGCTATTTCCGCTATTTTAGCGTCCCAAGTTGTGCCTCTCCACGCCTGCACCTCCTCGGATAAAGTTGCGGCCAACCGGTTGGTTTCTTTCTTCAGGCGTGGGCAGCGGCTGTGGGCCCAGAGAGTGCGTAGTCGCCTCTTTTGAGTGACCTGCGCGGAACCCGAACTGCTCCTCCCTGGGGCGCATGTGCGTGTCCAGTTTTCGGAGGAGCAGGCGCTCGAACAGCTTCGCCAGCATTGGAAGGAGCGTTATGGGGCGGTAGCTTGAGGGCAGCCGTCGGTCTTTTCTGGGTTTGGGCAGCATAATGACCTTCCCTGTCTTCCATATGGAGGGAAAGTGCTGGGTGCGGAGGATCCCGTTGAAGAGGCGTGTGATGGCTGCTATGCCTCGCGTGGGTAGGTGTTTGATGGCCATATTCGTGATGCCATCATAGGGGCCTTCTTCGCTTGCAGCCTCAACACCGCTCTCTTGACCTCCGCTGGCGATATGTAGGCCTCTCCTGCTAGTGCTGGGACCGACGACTGCAAAAATTGGTCGACCGAAGATTCGACCATCTGGTGGTGCTCCCTAATGTCCGCAGCTGCATCTAAGGGGACTGCGTGCAGCTGGAACTGACCTTCCAGGTGGCCGGCAAGAACTTCCGCCCTGTCTTTAGCCGGGTAGCAGCGTTTCCCAGTGTCATCCAGTAGTGGGCACACTGGGAATTTGGCTGGTAAGAGCCCGGTTGAGTTGGTGCAGGTTGGTTTGGGTGGGGTCTTCCGCTATTTGGTCGATCTTGGAGTCCCACGTTGCTCCTCTCCATGCCTGCACCTCCTCTGAAAGTTTTGTGGCCAGAGTGTTCAGTTGGTTTTTAAGCCGTGGGCAACGGCTGTGGGCCCATAGTGCGCGGAGCTGCCTCTTCCTCGCTTGCATTTCTCGCCAGCGAGTGGGCAGTTGAGTTGCGTTGTTGTTGTCGTGCTGGAGTAGAGTTGGTGGTGACTGCGGCCTTTATGCTCTCCGTTATATTGGCCGCACATGACTCCACTTCTTCTGGTGTGGAGAGGCTTCCGGCCCGAAGCTGGGAACATTGCACTGCGTAGTCAGTCCAATTCACCCTCCAGCGCGTTGGTCGCGGAGCGGTTAGATCCGCTCCGATGGCGAGGGTGATAAGGACGGGGAGGTGCTGCTCGTCCATGTCGTATAGCACCTCCAGGCTGATGGGACATGGAAGCCGTTGGTGCAGTACAATGTCCAGGACATCTGCGTATTGGGTGGGATGGTTTGGCACGTGGGTGGGGCTATCCGGTCCAACAACGGTGTACCCGTTTGCCTCCGCGTCTGCGTGGAGACGTCGGCCCGTTGGGGAGATTATCCTGGAGCCCCATGCCACGTGCTTTGCGTTGAGGTCAGCTGCCAGAATGGTGGGTGAGGTACCATCGAAAATTTGGCGCAAGTCTGTAGTATGGAAGCTTGGCTGGGGCGGGCGGTATCCAGCGAAAACGTTGAACTCATTTCCAGCCGCGCTGATCCGGACTCCCGTAATTCTTATGTCGGTAAAAACCAGCTGCTCCAACTCCTCGTGTATCACGTCTCTCCGCACCAGGGCGGCCGTTCCTCGATAGGCCGTGCCCCGGGGAGAGGCGATAAGTGGTGAAGTTGGGCAGTTGGAGCTGCTGTGTGGGCCGCAGTTTGGTGTCGCCCAAGAGCAGGATGTGAGCATCCTGGTCCTGAATGAGTTGGCGGAGAGCGGAGATTTTGCCTCGAACGCCCCCCGGATTCCAGTATATACTACTACGTTGACCTTCCACCCCTCTTGTGGGAGTGGTGGGGATGGGCCTCGGGGAGAATCCCCATCGCCCAGGCGTAATCGCGCGGGGTCATCGACCCCCGGGTGACTGGCGAACCGCTGGAGGCGTCGACCTTACGGGAGCCTCACAGCGGCTCTGCTGCGGTTGCGCTGGCCGGCGCGTCATCTTTAAGGAGGTCGCGCGGCAGCGGGCGCTTCTGTGGTACGTCTGGTGGTCGGGTGTGGTGCGGGGCGATGTTGCGGAGGTGAGGGTGTGGTCCGTTGTCGGCGCAGTCGAACATTCGACGCGCCAGCCGAGCCACGAACTCGCCCACCTCTGGGACCTTGGTATCTCGGGCGATGACGTCATTTCTGACGTATCGCCCGGCGCCCGTGATTTGGCGCAATGTAGTGCTTTGCACCACCTGAAGGCGCTTCCTTTGCGTCGCCGAGCACAGGGTGTACCAGGCCGGCGCTGCGTACGTCAGGCGGGATCTAATGTAGGTCTTATAAAGACCTACTTTGGTACGCAGCGGCAACTTCGAGGTAAGGACCGGACGGAGGAGCGCACGCGCCGCCTTTGCCTGGTGGACTACATGGTCCACCTGGGGGCGCATCCTCAACGTCCGATCGATGTGGACGCCTAGGTACTTCACCGTTGGTTCCCACTTGACGTCTTGGCCTCGAAGTTGTAACGGTGGTGGGAGGGTGCGAGTGGCGCCGGTGAGCAGTGCAGCCGTCTTGCCCACGTTGACCGCCATCCTCCACTTGTCCAACCACTCCGGGATTCTGTGGAGGACCCGCTGCACCCTCCTTGCGGCTATGATGGGGCTGGTCGACGAAGCAAAAAATGCGCTGTCATCGGCGAATAGGGCGAGGACGACACCCCGTTCCCCCTCCCGGAGATGTTCTTGCTCCAGGATCGGGATGTCGTCTGTGTAGAGGCCGTAGAGTGCAGGAGACAAGCAGCTTCCTTGGGGCACTCCTGCGGCGGCTTGGCGGACGGATGAGCGGACGGACTCCACTTCCACAAAGAAGCTGCGGTCCCTGAGAAATGACTCTACTATTCGGATGACCGCAGGTTGCGTCGTTGTTTGGAGCATCTTATATAAGAGTCCTGTGTGCCACACCCGATCGAATGCCTTCTCGATATCGAGAAAGACACCGACGGTGCGGCGGCCCCTGTTGGTCTCTTCGGCCATGTAGTGCAGGATACGGGTGAGCTGGAGCGTCGTTGAGTGTCCTGCTCGGAACCCAAACTGCTCCTCCTTGGGGCGCAGGTGCGGGACCAGTCTACGGAGGAGCAGGCGCTCAAACAGCTTGGCTATCATTGGTAGTAAAGAGATGGGCCGGTAACTCGACGGTTGTCGCCTGTCCTTCCCGGGTTTAGGTAGCATTATTATCTTCCCCATTTTCCAGTCGGTGGGGAAGTGTTGGGTGCGGAGGATACCATTGAAGAGGCGGGCGAGTGCTGCTAGGCCCCTGGGGGGGAGGTGTTTGATTGCCGCATTCGTGATGCCCTCGTACCCTGGGGCCTTCTTCGCCTGCAGTCTCTGCACCGCTCTTTTAACCTCCGCTGGGGAGATAAAGGACTCGCCGGGTAACGATGGAACCGGCGACTGTAGGAAATGGTCCACAGCTTTTTGGACCATCTGGTGGTGCTCCCTCGTGTCCGCTGCTGTATCCGGGGGGATTGGGTGCAGCTGGAACTGCCCTTCCAGATGGTCGGCGAGTAGGTTTGCGCGGTCTTGGGCTAAGTATTTTCGGTTTCCGGCACTGTCTACCAGAGGACAAACCGTCGTCTTTGCTCTGGTGAGGGCCCTGTTGAGCTGGTGCAGGTTGGTTTGCGTGGGGTCTTCCGCTATCTGCGCTATTTTTGCGTCCCACGTTGTGCCTCTCCACGCCTGCACCTCCTTGGCTAGGATTGCGGCCAGGCGGTTTAATGCCTTTTTCAGTTTAGGACAGCGGCTGTGGGCCCAGAGGGAACGTAGTCGCCTTTTTTTCGCCTGCATTTCTTGGAGGCGAATGGGCAATTGTTCCCTACGTCTTGTCTCTGGGACTTGGGTGGACGCTGTGGTTAGCGCGGCTTTGATGTTGTTGGTAATATTAGCCGCACATGTCACAACGTCTGCTGGAGTGGTTAGTCCGCTGGTTTGGTACTGGAGTTGGTTACATTGCACTGCGTAATCCTCCCAGTTTACCCTCCAGCGCACAGGTCGAGGAGCTGTCATGTCCGCTCCTGCGGCGAGGGTAATGAGGATAGGGAGGTGCTGCTCGTCCATGTCATACAACACCTCCAGGCTGATGGGACATGGTAGCCGATGGTGCAGTGCAATGTCCAAGACGTCGGCATGTTGGTTAGGGTGGTTAGGGACGTGAGAGGGGCTGTCCGGTCCCACAATCGTATATCCTTGCGCTTCCGCATCTGCGTGTAGGCGCCGGCCCGTTGGGGAGATGATTCTAGATCCCCATGCCACATGCTTGGCATTGAGGTCTGCCGCTAGTAGGGTGGGGGTGCGCCCGTCAATAATACGGCGCAGATCCCTCATGTCAAAACTCGACTGGGGGGGGCGGTACCCGGCGAATATTTGGATATCCACGCCGGCCACACTCACTCTGACTCCTGTCGTCCTGACATCTGTGAAATCTAGATGATCTACGGAGTCATGGACTACGTCCCTTCTCACCAAGGCAGCCGTCCCGCGATAAGCCGTGCCCCGGGGAGAGACTTCGTCACGCCGGTAGGTTGTAAAGTTGGGCAACTGGAGCTTTTGGGAGGGACGCAATTTTGTTTCTCCCAACAGGAGGATGTGGGCGTCCTGGTCCTGGACTAGTAGACGGAGGGCGGAGATCTTGTCTCGGACGCCCCCCGGATTCCAATAGATAATCCGTAGTGGGCCTCTATCCATAAAGATATCCCTGGATTGAAGCCATTCCGCGCATCGCCGCTTCACGGAACTCTATTTTGTCTCCGTGGACGGCGATGGTATTGAGGAAGTCCGCCAGGATTCCCATCATGACTAGGACGGGATCCTTGGCGGGCTGAGTGTGTGTAGTCCAGGGTCTGGGTGGACCCATCCCTGGTGGGTACTGGGTATGGCCACGTGGGGGCCAAACTTGAGCTTGCACGGGACCCCCTGGGCGGGGGGTAAAGGTCGCCATGGGGCGGGTAGTAAGTGGCGGGGTCGCGGTTGACGTGGCTGCCACTTTGGTGACAGGCACGAAATGTGTTCGCGGGTCGGTCCGCGGCGCCGTCTGTGTGCTCGCTGGGGGTGGAGCTCCGGGCGCCTGGCCTCTCGCTCGATCCTGTTGGACCGCCGGCGGGACCGGTGGCGCGCTCGCTGAGGTGGGGTGTCCTTCTGGGGTCGTGGTCCATGTTTGCACTGCGTGGCGCCGGGCGGGCGCGAGGGGCACAAATGCATGTGGCTGGGGGTGGGAGGGCAGAGGAGTAGACGCTGCAGTGGGAGCTGGTCGTCTTCTGCGCCTTCTGCGTCTCCGACCTGGTCGAGTGGCCCCGTGGTTGCCGGGCCCGAATTCGTTCCTCGTTGCCTGGATATTTTGGGCAGGGCAGGCGGGAGTGCGACGGGACACCGGTGATGGCGCGCGAAGTTGGCGCGGTTGTTGGTTGGGTCTAGTGGTGGTGGGGGCGGGGCCAGGAATCCTTATCTGTCTCTTCCTGGCCTCCTTTCTGTAAATCGGGCAGGTACGGCTGTTTGCCGTGTGCCTGTCCCCGCAGTTGGCACACGTTGGCAGTTCGCCCGTCTGTTTTTGGCATTCAGAGGCTGCATGGGGGCCTCCGCACTTGACGCATTTTATGGGGCGGTGGCAATTGTGGGACGAGTGGCCGAATCCCTGGCATCGGTGACACTGCGCTACAGTGTTTTGCCCTCTCCATGCTTCGACCGAGATTCCAGCGAATCCTAAGATCTCGGTCAGGGCATAGAGCCTGGCCAACTCGTCCTGCGTCAGGTGGTCCGTTTGGACATGGTAGATTCCCGGCCTGGTGTCACTCCTGGTCGGGATGGCTCTAGCTAGCGTGGCCGGAAATCCTCTCCCCTTAAGGTCAGAGATGATATCGGCCGGGTCGGTGTTGGCGGGCAGCCCTCTGATGGCGATCTTTTGTGGCCTTTCCGCGGCCACACTGTAGCACCACCATGATAGCTGTGAGTCCCTGGTGGTGGCCTCTGTTAAGTACCTTTGGATTGTTCGGAATTCCTCCTCTGACTGAGGGAAGAATCTTACACCTTTCCCAAAGGCGCGGGCGTTGGGTGGGTGCCCTAGTCTCTTGCCCAGCTCGGCAAAGTGGTCAGGCCACCGTGTTATGGCGTCCACTGTTATGGGCGGGTACGCCTTTCTCGTGGGTGGGGCTGAAGAGGAGGGAACCGGTGTATGAGGTGGTGTTGGCACTCGTGGGGTTGCCGGTCGCGATGGCGGCGGCGACCTCAACACGGCTGCGTAGGTGGCAGGCGGAGCGGGGGAGGGGAGTGAGGGAAGCGGGGCGCAATCGGTCGGTACCGACTCGATCGCCGCATACGAGGTGGACTCCTCGTCCTCCTCCATCTCCGCCATTTCCTCTCCCCTACGCTCTTCGCTGTCGGCGTATATAGAGTCGCCTGAGCTGCCCTCTCTGTTAGAGGGGCGAGGCCCTGGCGGCGGTGATGGTGCTTGTGATGATGATGATGAGGGTGAGTGCGGTGGTGACGGTGAGGCTGGCGTCGGTCTCGACGGCGCGGCTAACTTTGGGTCCATTGTTGTGATTGCAACAGCGCTCTGCTGGAGCAATTCCTGTGTGTCAGCCGCGCGCATCCTGATTACGGGCTTCGGGATCTTAGTCTTGGGTGGTGTGGGGGGGGTGGCAGACAGAATTCTCTGTCTCTTCTCGTCCCCTTGTAGGTCCTCGTCCGATGAGTCTTCACGCCTGCGCGGTTGCGCGGCGCGAGGAGGGGCCGAGCAGGAGGGTTCCCCCAGGTGCGGGACATCAGTCCCGGCCTGAGCGAGGCCTGCACTGCCCTTGGACGAGCGGGGGCGCGGAGCATATTTCCGGCCCGTTAATGGAGCAGCAGGAACCTTCCTGCTTAGCTCCGGGTTTTCCAGGTTCCTGGCGAAGATGAGTTGGTCGTCAGGAAGGAGGGGTGGTTCCTCCGTGGGGGAGGGGGCGTGACGCTCTGGCCTTTCGGCCATCGCGCACTAAAGTCTTAAAAAGATGCCGTCCCAACAAATATGTTACTCGGGTCACCTTCCGGGCCGCTAAACCTGTGCGGACCGCCCGCCGGGTGAGATCACTGGCGTACCAGTGAAGGCCCCGCGAGCTTACCGCAACCGGTCGCTGCTCGGAGGGACGAGCAGGGGTAAATATTTGTTTGGCTTACGGCTAGGGGACACGTGACTGTTAGTATTATTATAATACCACTAGTCAGTGACCCTTCACCGTTGGCAACACTGCACTAGCGACACTGTCGGGAGCACAGAACAAGGCGGAAACGTCTCTTGTACGTGTTGCACTAATGTGCAAAAGCACAGCTCTATGCGGCGCGCAGGAGGGCCAACGAGGGGCTCGACGCCGGGGCGGAGCGGCCTCGCGGTCTACTGCGACTGCGCACCACGATAGGGCGAACGAAGGCGGTAACGCGGGAGCGCGCGCGCGGCGGGGGGGGTGTTAGGATTCTCGACGCACTGCGGAGACTCAACTAACACGTGACACAACCGAACGCGAACGCGGCTACAACGAAACTATTCCAGTATATAATCCTTATTTGTTGACTATCCATGCAGGACCCTTACCGTGCGGAGAGCCCTACTAACGTACCGCCTACCCTTACTGTGCGGAAGGCACCTTTTGTTTTCGAGCGCTTTTACGGCTCTGTTTCTTTAATTTATTAACATTCAGTCGTACATTTACTACAACTACATACTATGAGTTAAATATCGCCTAATTAACTATTTATGTCACAAATATATCCTATGTTTCTAATTCAAATCTCTTTGGCGTACGTTGTCCTGCACACTAATTCTAATATCTTTGGCGTACGTTGTCCTGCACAATATGCAACTCAAAAAGAACCATATTCGCTTGTCAAACAGGTACAGATAGCCGCAAATATTCTCGTGTACACAATGGCTTACGATAGTTCACGTACCTACTACTGTAGGGTTGATGTTATGTTGTGACGCGCATGCTACGGATTCTGTGAACGTTTTGGTGGTTTTATGGAAAGTATTAATGGCAACGTGTGATTTCACGGAGATCTATGGCATGTGCGAGGGCGCGATGGCAACACAGGGAGGGGGATGCCATCGCGACAGATGATTGTAGAGCGAGATTGAAGATGGTGGGCTTGGAATAAATCATGTAAAATATGCTGAAGTGTTCGAGTATTATTTAATGGAAAAGGCACGATTACACTACAAATTATTCTGACTATGCATAGATGTTTATTTTAGAGAGTCATAATATGTAGTCCTAAACTCATACGGGAATCCTTTTTTCCGAAGTCGATCGGAGTCATTTTTATCAGGGCTTATTTTCTAGTTCTAAAAGTTTTTTGGTAAATGGTATAAACATTTTTGATATTTATCCGCTTCCTTGGTTGGTGACGCCATCTTCTTTACCGTCTTCGGCCAGCAGTATAGCAGTATATTTTTGTGTAGGCCTTTGATGGACTTGTATAATGTTGTTATTGGGACGAAGTCAGCGTCTGCAGTCTGCAGCATCGAATAATGATTCAAATAAGTTTACCTTCTTGGTGAAATGACACCGCAGCACGCCACGATGCTTGGTATATTTTTCCATGACAGTCGCCAGATTTGGCGGCGTTATAGTTGTCGCCGTCTGTTATGCACTTTAGATTGTGTATTTTATATAATTTGTAGGTTCTCCAAAACACCGATATACTTTTTAATGCCACTTTTTATTGATTTCAACAAACACATTAGCCACCATATTTTTTCACTTCTGTTGACTTCATTCACTTCTGTTCTGACAACAAATTATAGAATGAAAAGCTAAATTAATCTATGGTCAATTACGTTTGGATATTTACAACATTATTTGGTTTTTCTATTTTAGAAATGTCAGTAAGTCTTACAAGGAAATTAAGTTTAAGTCCCCCATCAAAGTTAAGTTTATTTATGTGAGCACTGTAAGATGATGGTCTTTCTGGGTTTTTGTTCACAGGTACAAAGCTGATAGCAATTTAAAACAATAATTCTCCAATTTTGTTACATCTATAACTGCTTTTTTGTTTTTTAATATGAGTATTTTTGGGTAAATCAATATAAATTATGATGTACTACGAAATAATTTTTGTTAAGCTCTATCCATTACCTTTTTTTTTTAAACGAACTTATTCTCTTTACTTAATGTGTTGAGTGTTGAGTAATGTGGTCATGAATATACCTATATTGAAATCATATTATTATATTACATTAATTTTATATCAGCCTGTGATATAATAAAATTAATGGTTTGTAAATCAAATGAAATGAAAATGATGCTTCCGCCTAACGATCAACTTGACTAAGTGGTGACGACCGTCCAATATCGTTGGTTCTCGTTCCTGTGTCCTTATCTTGGCCGCGTTTATGTGCCCCCGCAGGCGATCGAGTAGATCCGCACCGTATATAGGATCAAATTTCCTGGGCTTGCTATCTTTTCTTACTAATTCACCCTGTTCTAATCGTTGGATATCATCTGCGAAGCTGGGTTATCCTGAGCAATTCTTCTTTTGACATTTTTCGGTGAATAATATTACGCGGGCTAACGTTCGCACTAATTTATCGTATGACTAAAATCTGGTTATGTCGACCAGCGGTGCTACTGCGGTCTCCTCCGGAGAGCTTTCGCTATCGTTCTCCGTTGGTCACTCGTCGCGGACCTCTCTGAGAAAATATTACGCGGGCTAACGTTCGCACTAATTTATCATACGACTAAAATCTGGTTATGTCGACCAGCGGTGCTACTACGGTCTCCTCCGGAGAGCTTTCGACCAGCGGTGCTACTACGGTCTCCTCCGGAGAGCTTTCGCCATCGTTCTCCGTTGGTCACTCGTCGCGGACCTCTCTGAGAAAATATTACGCGGGCTAACGTTCGCACTAATTTATCATATGACTAAAATCTGGTTATGTCGACCAGCGGTGCTACTACGGTCTCCTCCGGAGAGCTTTCGCCATCGTTCTCCGTTGGTCACTCGTCGCGGACCTCTCTGAGAAAGGATGAGCCGGTAAACCACGCATCGTCACTGTGCAACTGAGTATTGCCTTTTTTTTTTTTTTTTTTTATGTTAGTGAGTGACAAGACGAGCTCATCAGATGCCTGATGGTAAGCATCATGATTGCCCATATCAGACACAGTGCCACCCAGTATTTTAAAATTCAAAATTCTGCGCGACTGCACTGCGCCTATCACCCTGAGATATGAGTTGTTGAATCTCATCATGCCCAGTAATTTCGCTGGTAACATTGCCCTTCATACCGGAACACAGTAATGTTTGGACATTACTGCATGGCGGATGAATAACTGGCAAAGGTGTGGTACTTCCCCAGGTGGCCTCCTGCAAAAGAGGCCTACCACTACAAACTGCCTGCTCTGGTGGCAATGTCTGCGGTATTATGATGCGTCGGCACCCATCGCCATTGTTTTATATCTGAGAGATGAGAGATCTCCGTAAGCCGGTGCGCTACGTACGGTGTGTAGCGCTGAGAGTCGTTCCTGATCCAGTGTAGTGCCGTTCTTGAGTCACTCCACATAGTGACTTCTCCTTTCCACCTATGTGCTCTCTGACAACGGTGTCAAGTGTCAGCTAATCGCGCTCCGATTAAGCATGCTTGTAATTCCAACATTGGAATACTCTGGGCTTTTATGGGTGCTACCTTAGCTTTACCGGATATAAGTGCGGCGTGCACTCTTCCATCAGTTAGCGTGAGCCGCCAATAAGCTACAGTTGCGTACGCCTGTTCGCTAGCATCACAAAATATGCGGATTTCCCTGTGGCGTATTTCCCCCGGGAAATAACACAGGGGTAATCCTAGCCCTATTATGTAGCTGAGGTGAGCCTAAGCGCTATCGGAAGGTAAACTCTCGTCCGATTCTACCTTCTTCCTCCATAACTCGTAGAGGAGGATTTTAGCGCTTATGGTATATGGACTTAGTAGGCCCAACGGGTCGAACAGCGACATTATGGTTCCTAGCGCCTCTCGCTTCGTAGGTACTCTCTCCCGTCGTTTGACCTCTGCCGGTACCTTGATCATGCTGGTGTTGAAAGAGAGTACGTCGGTGGCTGCTGTCCACATCACACCTAGCGTTTTTTCCACCGTGTGGGCACTGCAACCTAGCTTCATAGGGACCTCGGTTTCGCTTGCGTCCGATCAGTTTTCCAATAGGACGGGATGAGTCGAAAACCATCCGGCCAATCCGCCTTTCTTATAAGTTTCCTTTACTTGGCGTATTGTTTCCCGCGCTCATTCCTCGTTCGGGAAACTATCGAGCCAGTCGTCCATGTTGTGGTACGCTATTATGGGTTCTCTCTGTAGGCTCTGCTTTGAAATTCCTCTGAGTTGGCCAGAATTCTTCTTTTTCTTTCAGGAATGCCGGTCCGGTAAACCATCGGTATTTTCCACTGAATTCTTTGGGGACGTCTCTGGTAGCGTCGTCGGCTGGATTTTCTTTGGTGGGAACCCATCTCCATTCTTGCGGTTTGGAAGTGTCTTCTATCTCGGCGAGTCGATGAGCGAAAAATGGCTTGAATGTCCTCGGATCCGACTTGATCTAAGACAACACTGTACTGGAATCTGTCCAATAAGTGTTCTTTATCGGCTTGACATCTAGCTCTTCTGTAATGGAGTGCGCCATCCGTGTTCCCAAGAGCGCGACTTGAAGTTCTAACCGCGGGATGGAAACTGGTATCAATGGTGTTACTCTGGCTTTCCCGGCTAACAACGCTACGTCGTATACACGGCGCAGGCATATGCCGTTTCGCTGGCGTCCGTCAATACGTGCCACTCCCCCTCGTGTTTGGAGCGCCGGACGCATCTTGGAATTCTAAGGTCCTTCAGTAGTTGCAGGTCTTCCAGGTAATTCTCAATTTCTCTTCGTTTTCTGGTGTCACTACATCGTCCCACTACTCTTACTACTACGGTACTCTTTCGGCGTGCCGGTGCGCAGATCTCCTCGCCACAGGAAACGCAGGCTATCATGATCTTTATTTGAAGAAAACTCTCTTTGATATCGGCCACGATCGCGACTGGATGTTGCCTGAATCTGAGTATCACTCCGTATAGGGACTGGAGTAGATCAGGCCTAGCTAGGAGTGCGTCGTTCAGGTTCTTTCCTCCGAACTTGGCAGCTGCGTCGAAGACTAATCGTTTCTTCTTCTTGGTAGAATGGGTGACTGGTAGGATGTTGATTCGTGTGGTGCTTCTTCTGTACGTAACACTGTGGCAGTATGTACTGGACCCTCTTCCGTCTTTTTGACAGTCTTACGCTCACTATGGAGCAAAGCGTGGTGTCACTGAGCACCCGTCCACACCGCACTTTTTCGCTCTACACCTAAAACGTCTATGTTTATTGTCTAGACACTTGAAACAAATACCTATTTCTTTAGCCCAGGCCCATCTCTTATCAGTTGTCATGGCAACGATCTTATGACACTTGGGCGTGGAATGCGCTCCACCGCAACAGAAACATACTGCCTTCTCCCTCTCGTCGCTCTCTCTCTCGTATTATATACCCTAGCCCTAGGTTTTGGCGAACGAGGTTCTACTACGGGTACTTTGGCGCCGGTGTTACTATTGTTGCGTGTGGTCGTTTTTAGTATACGCAAAACACATGGTTTGGTCGACTTCTTGCATTAATAGGCGCGCCAATAACTCTACTACCGATTCACCTGATTCCCTTATTCTTGGCCCCTTAGTCGCACCACCGTGATTGCACGTGTGGCGCGAGCCTCTACTATGCTACGACTCAGGCACGGATTATGAAGGTCGATTTTGTCGTCTAAACTACCTACAACTGAAACTATATTTTGTACTCTGATGGCAAAATCATTCAAATCACACGCTGCCTCTCCTAATCGTGGGAACTTACCTATGTCCTGGACCCTAAAGCCTGATCGATGATGGCTTCAGGTCGGCCGTACTTTTGTTCTAAAGTATTCATGATCGGTGTTATATCGGTCGACGTGCCTAATAAGGCCATCACCGCCTGTTTCGCCTCCCCCCGTAAGCTATTACGGAGGCGTACCATGTTCTCCCACGGCGAGATTGAGGTAGTTCTAGGCATTGCCGTGATGGCGGACGTTCACGCGCCATACGTTCCACCGAATCTACCAGACGATTTATCGCACGATCTTTAGACCTATTAGGGGTCGTCGAACTCTGTTTTGCTTCTAAGGTAACATGGTTCGGAGGTTCCCTTACTAACTCTCACCTAATCTGTGGCGGGGATACCTCGCGTGCTATCTCTGTCTTTCGCCGTGTCGGTGACGACTCCTCTATACCTGGCAACTATCGGCTTGTTTCGCAATGTGTGCGGAGTCTCGAGATCTGTTCCTAATAAATATCGAGGCTCCCCCCGTAACGTACTATCGTGCAGCGATTCTGTGATACGTGCGTTACCCTCTAATGTATCTTCCGCGCAAACACTATTCGATTCCTCCCTAATTGTACCCACGTCGGCCGCTAAATGTTTCTTAATGAGACGTACCTGTAAATGTAGCTCTTCGCGCCTAATATGATAACTATTATAAGTACAACTTCACAGTTCGATGACTCACACAACAATGACGAAATGTAGGTCATTATAAACAAAATCGCGTGTGGCAAGTCGTGCCATAAAAGGTCAGCTGTCGGTACTGGACGCCTTAGGGATGCCCAAAAAAGTGTATTGTATCGATATATCGCATCGTAACTGTATCGAACTTGGTTGTATCGATACGCGATATTATCGATTTCCTTTGTATCGATATATCGTAACCGTATCGCATGCCTTTCAATTAATATGCGATATAATGAGTATATATCGTGCAAAGTACTAATGAGCATATCATGAGCAGTGGGCCCCTATCCATATAGATATCTGTGAATAGAGGCCAGTCCACGCACCGCCGCTTCACGAAACTCTGCTTTGTCACCGTGTGTGGCGGTGGTATTAAGAAAGTCTGTTAGGATTCCCATTATTGTGGGAATGGGATCCTTTGCAGACTGAACGAGAGTGGGCCAGTGCCTGGGTGGTGGCTGTGACGTCCACTCGTAACCGGTGCAAAATGAGTGCGCGGGTAAGATCGTGGCGCCGGTTGTGAGCTCACAGGGCAAGGGTGAAACCCCTCTGGGTTCACATGGTTGTGGTCGTTGGCTGGGAAGTGGTCGCGGTGGGAAGTGGGACGGTGGGACTGCCCTCTGTGGTTAGGGAGCGGTTTGCAGTCGGAGAGCCCCATGGAGTATTCCACGGGGTACGGCGGCGTTTCCTGACACGCCTTGATGTCTGTTGTGAGCCTGGTGTCGACGCACGTTCTAGGCGGCTTGTTGTGAGGCTAGGCGTGGCTGCCTGGGGCGCCATCATGTACTAGTTAGGGACGAATGGCCTGAACGCTTGTGGGTGGACGTATGTGGTCGCTGGTATGGGCAGCGTAGTGGATTCCGCGCGTGGGACTGAGTTAGTCTTACGGCGTCTTCTTCGCCTGCGACGGGAGCGGGTGGCGGGTTTTAACTCAAACTCAAACAGATTTATTCAAATAGGTCATAATCTGACACTTTTGTATGTCAATGAAGATAAACAGTACTGTAGTACTGAGTCTACCGTGCGTTTAGAAAGATACCTTCTGTTGGATTTTACCCAGTATTGTTGCCACACGTCGTTTACCACTCGTTCGGGGTTGGCGTGGTTAGTGAAACGATGTCGTCCGTCCAAGATAATTGGCTGCTTCATTGTTTCAAGAACGTTTGCGGCTCCAATTCTTCCATTTTTAGCAACCTGTCCTCTAAGGTTGGATAGAGTTTGTGTAGTCACCAGGCTGGACCGTGGAATCGTCTTCTTCTGTTTTAAGTTTCCCACTTCATTGTTGAAACTGTCAGCTTGGCTTTTCTGGATCCAGAGCTTCTCCGCTTTTTGAAGGTGTCGTGTCTTAAGGGAGTGTCGTTTTCCCCGGCATCTCTCGATAAGCGGCCATAGCTGTAGCTCGAATGAGCCTCTCTTATATGCGGAGAACCGGTTGATGTCGGGCAGGCTTTCGTTATAAACCTGCACGTGATGGATACGTTCAGATTCTCCTTCTTCGAAGTCTTTTGTTTTCATAAATTGAGGCTAGTCTGTCTCCCGATCTTACAGGAAGTCCGGCCCCGACCATCGGTCTTCAGTCGTAGCAGGCACGTAGCTTGGTCGAGTGGCGAGGTCTTACCACGTTGAGTTCGGTGGGGCTCCATGTTCATTGTTGTAGCTTCGGCAATCTCTCCCAATCTGTGTGCTACAAAGGGATTTCGCACAGAGTCGTTGACGATCCATTGTAGTACCGTTCTCGAGTCGGTACAGTAAGTTACCTCGTCCGTTTTCCAGCGATGACCTGATATAATAGTGGATGCTTACCTTGTCCCGATGACAGCTGCTTGGAGTTCTAGTCGAGTTATGGTTCGCACTCGCAATGGTTGCCACCTTGGATTTGGCGGCTGTTAGTGCTACCTCGGCAGTCCCACCTTTTTCCAGTCTCTAGTACGCCGCTGTTGCGAATGCTTCCTCGCTTGCGTCGCAGAAGATGTGCAGTTGTCTTTAATATACCTGATGCGTTGGTATGTAGCATCTGGTCAGTTGTAGTTTGCCTATGACTTGCATTTGTTCAAGCCATAGTGTGAAGTCGTGCGCGTATTCCTGCGGAAGTGGCTCGTCTCAGGATAGCTTCTCTCGCTACAGCTTTTGTAGAATGATCTTTTTTGTGATGGTATTGCAGCTCAGTAGTCCCAGCGGATGATAAAGAAACATGACCGCGCTGAAAGTATCTCTCTTTATCGGTGTTCTGGTGAGCTTGCGTACTTCTTGCTTCACTCTGTTAAGTTCAGTGTTGAAGCCCAATGTGTCCATTGTGATGCTGGTGTCCCATCGCAGTCCCAAGGTCTGCTTCTGTTCGTTGATGCCCGTAAGCATCTGCATCGAGCTGTGTGCTCACTAGTGTGCAAGCGAGAGGATAAGATTTTTCACTAGTGTGTAAGCGAGAGGACAATATTTTTAGAGACCATTTTAGATTCTTTTCTTTATTGAACCGGCTACATTTTAAATAGTCCGGCATTGTGCTATTTTACTTTATATCTGTCTTAAAATGCATTATTTTCAATAAATATAATTATCTGAATACCTAAATTAAACGTAATAATTTTATAACTAGCCACAAATTAAATCAGAAGAAGAACAGGATAGTAAGGTGTTCTCATACTCATACTACTAATAATTTAGTAATTCTCGATGCTATTGGTTTATTGATGTCCTGTTTAGTTACGTTAGACACAGTAGGTATGACACTTTAATCTTTAGTCTCATTTGATTTTATCACATCAAGTCACATACTGTTTACATTTTGCAATAAACCTGGTAAATTAGCCCTTTTTAAAGTGACGTCCTGGAGAATTGTCACTTTTTTATTACCGTTAACAGCTTTTGTCTTCGCCAGTGGGGTAATGGAAGATTCTATAAGTGTCGCAGATGGATTGTAGGATTCTATTTTCTATAAATTAAATAAAATTTTCTATTCAAATAAATAGTAATTACTATTTATTTATATTTGTATCCTTGTCTATTTGTATCCCTATCCTTATCTATCATCTTTATTTAAACCTTAGGACTAAATACATAAAGAATCTTATATCTAACTTAATGCTACATTTACTGGGCGTCCTCGACAATAAGATTCAGTCTTTTTTTTTTTTGCTATAAAGGTAATCCTTAACGTACGCCATATTCGCAAATTTCGGTTAAGGTTACAACACTACACAGTACTGGGATACGAACTACTTATATTTTGCACTTTAAACTTATTATGATATGATCACTTTTGGAGATGCCGTCTGCCCGGACTGGGTAACCGGCGTTGCTGCTAGCATCTGCTTGAACATCCACTTGCGAGCAAAATCATTGAATAATGACTTAACTGCGTCTCGATTCCAGCCGTATTCGAGCCGCTTTGGGCTATAACAATTTCGTGCTTGCTGTGTCCCTTTCCCATTATTATCATTAAACTATTAATTTCTCCCAAAAACGTAATACAAAATGCAACTAAACGCACGTTCGTCTCAAAACTTAAAATGATCATATAATAACTACGCGTACTTATTTAAGAATCATTTCAAAAGTTACAAAAATTACAATACTGAACTAAAACTATACCTAATTATTACAAAATACAATTTATTATTGAAATCGCACAGTTTCCTCACCGCACGGCCAGTCGCGTGGTGCGGACATGTGACATAAGCGGGGCGGTTTTTTTCACGCTTTCAGTAAAGTACTATACATTACAGTTCTTCTTAAATTACCTGAATTTTCGTTGATCAGAAATGCCGGGTGCAGGAGGCCGAATAAAATATTTACATTTCACGCTCTATAAGGACCTTCGTACTGTGGTTGTAGAGACTTCTTCATAATATCTATCTATCTGAGCGGCACTTACACCGCTGTCGCTTCTAGGCGCAGCCCTAAGTCCAAATAATATTGTAGGTCGTAGCTCGACTATCCAACTCTTAAAATCTAGCTAGCCTAGCTCGCAACGCTACTTTCAATGACCTGTGCCATATCTCTTTTGCTCCGTTCGCCTGTGGGTGATAAGGAGTAGTTTGTAATTTATCGATCCCTAAGTACTTTATTAACTGCCTGAAAATGTCGCTCTCGAATTGTCTACCCTCGTCACTCGTAAGTTTAACTGGACAGCAAAATCGCGTAATCCACGTTTCATAAATTACTTTTGCAACAGACTTCGCCGAAATATCTACAACCGGTTCTGCTTCCGGTCAACCTATAGCCCTATCTATAATCGTAACTAGATATCGATAATCTTTCTCTGTGGTTGGTAACGGTCCAACGATATCTACATTTATGTGCTCGAAACGCTTACTTTCGGGGTATTGACCTACATCTGAAACAGTATTACGATGTACTTTTGCTCTCTGACATTATATGCAAGCGCGGCCCATTAAACCTACATTTTTATTCATGCCTGGCCAGAAAAACTTTTTTGGAAACTAGTTCCCTATTGGTTCTTATGCCAGGATGGCTAAGATTCTGATCAAATGCTATCTCTGAATTTTTCTGGTAGGTATGGTCTCAAAATGTCAGTGGGAATTTCGCAATAAATGGGCTTATCACACATAGGTATCGTGACACGCTTTAGTTGCATTCCGTTCGCAGCGTTATTAGTTAATGCAAGATATTCGTGACAACTCTGCTCGTCGGCTAATATTGCGAAGTCTCCAGAAGTGCGCTCGGGATTGACTACTGGAGTAGCTTTATATTCTTTATCGTCTGTGCCTTCAATGGGTATCTGTGCCTTGAATGTTCACCATGACTAGCTTGCTTGTCTTCTCTTTTCGACATACAGACCCCTTGCGCAGTGGTAGCTGTGGGCCATCTGCACCGACACTTCTCGCCAACTCTTCATGACAGTGATTGGACGCATTTTTAGTAGTACTGTTTTCAGGCCAGTGGCAGTTGAGGGTACCACTGACAACACAGTCTCGGCGTTAGCTATCCCTGGCTTCGCAGTGCCCATGTGTGGTTATCTTCTCACAGGCTGTAGCCTGTGGGGAAAAGGGAGTCAGGGCTCTTGCCCTCTTTCCCTGACCCTTCCACACTTATTACTATAAGTGTGTCTATTTAGTTTGATGGCTTTTTCAGGCAGCCTCAACCGAAACGTCGCCTAGGCGATCAACCCCCACAGAGTGAGACTCACGGTTGACCCGTGAGTGGCCGTGAAGACGATTGCGACTGAGGCCGCGAGCTTCCGTGGCTACCTGTAGATGGTGGAGTTTCTTCTGCTGTTTGGTTATCTGTTTCTGGTGGGGGAATCAGGTCTCGGAGTAGGGTTTACTCCTTCTTTTCCCTTTCTCCTCAGGTGGTCTCGCGTGTAGGGGCGCTATGCCACGATTATGCTCATGGTGGCTTTCATCAGCCTTCCTGAACATATTCGTGGTTATTCTTTTCACGAAGGTATCAAGGCTTTCCATCTTCAGGTTTCTTGCAATCGTTATGTTCCTGACGTACCTCGGAGCGTTCACGATTCTTCGCAGGCTGAGGTTTTCCTGGCTTTGGAGCTTCTTTTTCGTTGAGGCAGAGGTGAATGCGTACCACGCCGGAGCCGCATATGTGACACGTGATCTCACATATGTCTTGTATAACATCAATTTGGTCCGGAGTGGCAGCTTGGACCGAAGAGACTCGGTGAGAGTATGGCGCGAGCTCCCTTCGCCTTTCCCACGGTGGTTTCCACGTGCTTTGTGAAGTTCAGCCTTCGTTTGATCGTCACTCCGAGGTACTTCACTGCCGGTTGCCATGGGATATCCTGTCCTTTGATTTGGAGTGGCAAGGGCAGTTTGGTGGCTCCAGTGAGGATTGCCTGTGTCTTCCCCACGTTCACGGACAATCTCCACTTGTCGAGCTACTGTGGCAGCTCATCTAAGGTGGGCTGCAGTCTTTTGGCTGCGTATTCGGGCTTCATGGAGGAAGCGAAGTAGGCTGCATCGTCGGCTAAGAAAGAGGGCTAGCTTCGCCTGCCCAACGTCGTCGGTGTACCAGGCGTAGCAGACGGGCGAGATGCTACTCCCTTGGGGTACTCCGGCCCCAATTGGCTTCTGCGTGGACAAGGCGTCTTCCACTGCCACTGCGAATTTCCGGTCTTGAAGGAACGCTTTAATGATCCTGACAATCTTCCTTGGCATGGGCGATCTCGACAATTTGAACAGTAAGCCGTCGTGCCACACGCGGTCGAACGCTTTCTCCATGTCCAGGAAGACTGCCGCGACGACTTCTTTCTTATTGTACGAGGTGGCCATCTCGTTGATAATCCTTGTAACTTGCAGCGTGGTGGAATGCTCGGACCTAAACCCGTACTGCTCTTCGCGCGGCTTGATGTATGGCGTTAGGTGCGTCAGTAACAGCCTCTCAAATAGCTTTGAGACTGTACTGAGCAGCGTAATCGGGCGATGGCTTTCCAGCTTTTTCGAGTCCTTTCCGGGTTTAGGTAGCATCATCGTTTCGCGTTTCTCGCGAATGAGAACCCTTATCCATGCCGGGAGAGGATCGGGACTTCCTCCCGGTTTGGAGGTGTGCGACGCTGTATTTAATGATTCCCGTATAGATGTGGTCAGCTCTCTCAGTGCCTGCTCGACCTCCTCGGCAGTTGACACCGACGTCATGGTGAGATTGTTGGCGTGCAGTGACTGCTTCAAAGTTTCCCAGCATATTTTCCTCCTTTTTATGGGGACTGCGATAGTTGGTAAATGATACGGCGGTGGACCAGCACTGCGAGTCACCGGTACGCTTTACCCTCTGGACTAACTTCGTCCTTGCGGTATATTGTATAGTTCGGTATCTTCAACTGGATGCTCTCTTTTAGGTGGGTCTCACTGACCAGTAGATATGTGTCGTTCGTTCAATGTTTGAGATCCAGATCAATACTGACCTATTGACAAAATGATCTGGTTCGTGCGACCCGTTCAATCGATTGACCGCGCGGAAGGTCCTGACATAATTGGTTCAATCACGATCCAAGAATTTAACTCAGAGCTAAATCAATCAGAAGATCAGGTTTTTTATACTAATAAACATTTTATTAAAAAAAATATACTTCAGTACAACCGGTACAGTAGAAAACAAAAATATTAATCACATCAAGAATTACAGTAAACTACTAAGCACACTAACTAATCATCTTAAATTATTATTGAGAAAAACCAACTGGGCAGCTTTTTCGGGCTTGAGTCGACTCCGATGCTCATTTATTATATTCCCTGCTTTAGAAAAAATCCGTTCGCAGGGAACAGAGGTAGCTACATTACACAGTCTACGTTCCATTAAAGTGAAAAGGCGCGGATATAGATTTCTCCGTTCTTGCTACCATTTCAATGGGTCTTCTGAACGTTTTAGTAATGGTTCGTTAAGATACTTATCTGTTTCAATAATAGAAGCCGCTGAAGAGCTTCGTATCTCCAAATGCTGCTTCACTTTTTCGTCAAATGCACTCCATAGCATCGAAGAGCAAGGTGCAGTTTCGGGAACAATACTGGAGGGTGCTTCTATACTCACTGAGTAGCTTGAGATTTTCTGTGGAATTAATCGAAGCGTTGATTCGAATCGTGAATCATTCGTAAAACCGAATCTCTTAAAACGTGGATCTAGAAAAGTAGCCTGTGTTGTCAATGCATTATGGTTTATATCTTTGAAGCGCTCACTGATACCATATTGCAACGTCTGAAGCATTTCATAGATTTCCGGCAAGCTATGAGATTCGGATATTTCCATTTTGGTGATGTGGTCACTCATGGCTTTGACAAAAAGCAATGTTTTAGAAAAGGTGACATGCTTTTCGCTACTTATTTCCACCGTTATTTCATAAAAAAATCTTAAATTATCTAAGCTATGTTTTATTACTAACCAGTCATTGGCATTTAGTGTGTTAATACTTGGGTTTTCAATAGCCAGAGTACTAACAACGGCGTCTTTCACTGAATAAATTCTTTGGAGCATATCAAATGCAGAGTTCCATCGCGTAGGACAATCCTGTTTTAATTTTAATTGCGAAAGATTTAGTTGCGTTTGCATTTCGTGCAGTCTTACCAGCGCTGAAGAACTCCTTTTAAAATATTCTACTACTGATTTTACTTTTTTTAATTTGAGACATTTGAGACTGTCCTGAACTACTAAATTGGTCGTATGAGCAAAACAAGGGAAGTATCTCCAATTGGTCAGTCTTACCGCAGCGACGATGTTAGTTGCATTGTCTGTGACAACAGCGGATACTTTATGGTTTAAATTCCAGTTGTTGGCCTCGTCGACCATAAAACTAGCTAAATTTTGAGCCGTGTGTCAATTGTCATAGAGAAAACAACCAAGCAAATACGACTGTAGTTCAGATTTATCAATATAATGCTGTAATCGCAATATAACTCTGATTAGTCAAAGAGGTCCAACCGTCTGATGTCAAGCAAACCGCTACTGCATCTTGCAATTTATTATAAACTTGATCCTTTATTTGAGAATAAAGCTGTGGTATATAGTTAGCAGATACTGTTTTTCGAGATGGAAGGTCGTAGTTTACATTCAGCGTATGTACAAATGCTTTCAGAATTTTCGACAATGTTGAATGGCAAATATGATTTTACTAATAGTCTAATTAATTGCTGCGTTATAGTTTTTGCCTTCTGTATAGAAATCGGTTTCTTGATTGCTACATAAATTATGTCACTTTGTTTTGGTCCTTGTTGCTCTGTACTCGGCACAGTTGAAGCCGAAGTACACGGCGCCGGAGCTGGAGTAACTGATCTAGTAGAAGCAGGCATCTCCTGTTGTCCATTCACAGCATTTTCTTGTCGGACTCGGTAAGAAGCTTTTTGCAAAATTACAGTGCGATGTTTTGTTTTTAAATACTAAATTATTCGACATTGTAATTTTAGTCTAACGGCCTCTTTTCAAAATGCAAGCACCAATCACCACTGTTAAGCAACCAAATAAACAAAAAAAATTATGTTAGTTTCCATGCAAAGTCAATAGTCAATAGTCAAAGACTGTCGGGAGCACTACACAAGGCGGAAACGTCTCTTGCGCGTGTTGCACTAATGTGCTAAAGCACGGGTGCAGTGCGCAGGAGGGCCAACGAGGGGCTCGTCGCCGGGGCGGAGCAGCCTCGCGGTGCTACTGTTCTCCAATATAGGACCGCGGAGTAGGCTGACTCGCTCGCGTCTGTGAAGATGTGTAGCTGGATGGAGGTTCCGTCGCTGTAGCGAGATAGCGCCTCGGGATCATGACGTCTTGGAGACTCTTCAGGTGAGCGAGCCAGCACCGCCACTGTTCGGATAGATCTTCATCTATTTCATCATCCCAGGCCGCGCCTCTGTGCCAGACTTCTTGCAGCAGCTGCATTGCCTTGCTTGTTACTGGTGACGCGAAGCCAAGGGGGTCAAAGAGAGACATGACGACCCTTAATGCTTCTCTCTTGGTTGTCGTTTTCCCTTCTATTACTACTACTTCTAGAGGTGGTGGGATCTTTGTTAGGTTGAGGTTGAAGGTTAGCACATCTTCTTCCGGTTTCCATATGATCCCCAGTACTCGTTCTGTTTTCTCTTCAGACTTGTAGAGCTCTATGTGGTTTTCTTCTGTTGTATTTTCGCCAAGAGCTTCGAGAAGTTGTTGCGAGTTCGACTTCCATTGTTTGAGTTCGAATCACGCTTTCATGTGTATGTCTCGTACGCCTGTCGTGATACGCGTTGCATCTTCTAGTGTTTTGAAGCTGTCCAAGTAATCGTCGTCGTAGTGCTTCTTCTTTATTGCTGTTACGGCCTCTGGATGTGTGGCTTCGTATTTCTGCGCGTTCAGGTCCATGACGTAGCTTGCTGTTGATGGCGATATTGAGGCGCCGAATATTATTAGCGAGGTCATTCTGTATTCCTCTGGCGGTCTGTCGTCTCGTCGGTCCTTGCGCCAAAGATAACGAAGTGACATCGAAAACATAGGCGTTTGTTTTTTGCAATGTCCCATCTTGTGTCTGTATCGCCGTCCTTGAATCTGTCGCAGTCTGTGGCGGTGGGACCTGTTGCGTCGCACACCGGACATCGTGCCGTTGTCTGCTTTTCTGTTATACTGTGCACATTGTGTGCTCTTCTGTTGTGTTGACCGGGCTGTGAGTGTGTGCCTTCTTCTTCCCTTTCCTGTTTTTCCTGGGGCTGGCCTGAGCTTGGTCTCTTAATGGATTCGCAGATGCCATGAGTGAAGTAGCTGTCATCTCGGCCACTTACGCTGGGAGCACTGGGGCCGTGCCTCTTCTTCCGGAGGTTGCCGTTACGGCCAAGGTTCCCGCAAGGTTCTTCGGTTTCTTGTCTCCGTCTTGAAAACCGGGCAAGCAGCGTGGTTTGCTGGGTGGGGTCCTCCGCAGTTTGCGCACGTGGCCGGCATCTCGCGTGGTCTTGGGCAATCCCTGGCAGCGTGGGGTTCACCGCAGCGCACGCAGGCCTGCTCGCGGTGGCAGTTGTGCGAGCTGTGCCTGAATTGTTGGCAACGATGGCATTGCGCTGGGCCTCTCTTGCCTCTCCAGGCTTTTACCACTATACCAGGCATTAAAAGAAGCTCGTTCACTTCATAAATGCCTGGTATAAGGTTGGCTGTTCTTCTAAATTGGGCGAAAAATATGCACCCTGGCCTTCCCTGTCTCCCCTGGATATTCTTTATATATTCAGGAGAGAAGCCATTTTCCTCTAAGGCCTCTTTGATTTCGTCTGTGTTTGTCTCGGCCGGTAGCCCCCTGATGGCTACCTTCAAGCTTATCTCCGACGGGAGAGAGTAAGCGAACCAGCTGATTCCTTCCTCCTTCTCTATCTGAGATAGGTAAGATTGAATCAGCCGGTACTCCCTTTCCTCCGTCGGAGTGAAGCGGATGCCACGGCCGTAGGGTCTTCCGTTTGGCGGCCTTCCTAGCTTTTCTGCTAGAATCTTAAAGTGGTAGGCCCAATTCTCCATCTTCTCTACCACTAGAGGAGGGTACCGTGGTTTTGGTGGGCCGGTTGCTGCTGGGGTGGGTTGTGGCGTCGGAGTCTGTCCCGGGTGTTGTGCCGGGGCGGGGCGCGGCATCTGGGCCAGGCCAGGTCGCGGCGCCGGGGCCGGGCCGGGACATGGAGCCGGGGCCGAGCGGGGTGGTCGCGTGGATTGTGTAGGGGGCGGTACTTCCAGTTTTCTTCGCATCGCTTGCGCGTACGAAGCCTGCCTGGCATTTTGGGGGGGCTTAGGTGGGAGAGGTTGAGCCTCCAGTGATGGGCGAACCTTCTGTCGCTGAGGTTTTGGGTCATCCTGAGTGAGCTGGGTGTAGAATCTTTAGCGGATTCACTGTCGCTTCGGCGCGCAGGTGACTATTTTGTTGCCGATTTTGATAAATTTTAGATAAAAACTTTCACTTTGAAATTAAATTAATTGCAAGTCACTGATTAGATGGCACGTACCTCGTAGCCTTGACATTGAAGCACAGAATGTAGAATGAGTGGGGGCAATGACCGGATGACCCAGTGCCCGGAAGACGTTTTTGAAGTTTCTTCTAATGACAGGTGCTAAAGTTCATAGATAAGTCCAACTTTCACAGATCACAAATAGTTAACTAAAATATTGAAGGCACTTCACTTGGGTGTTTATGAATTGAATTGGCACTACACATGCACAGGCAAGATGCATTTGACATTATTAAAAGTTTGAAGTTGATGTGTGACATGTGTAGTGTGACGGGCCCGGACATCCTCCCGGCCGTTGAAAGGTTAGGCTTTCAACTCTGGATTGGGCAGGGGACAGAGCCGTACCAAGGCTCGGCGAATGCATCCTAGAGGTCTGAATGTCGGCGACTCTAGCTATTTTGTCTGGTCCATATATGAGGCGAACTACTCGCCCAAGTCGCCATTGAAGTGGTGAGGAATTGTCTTCTTCCAGAAGTACCATGTCCCCTTCTTTCAGCTTGGAAGTATCGGTCCGCCATTTGGTTCTCTGCTGCAGCTCCGATATGTATTCTTTCTTCCATCTGCTCCAGAAATGCTGCCTTATCTTCTCTAGGCGCTGATAGCGGTTGAGGTTGTGGTCCTTACAGCCTTCCAGCGCAGGCGTTGGCAGTGATGTGAGTGGTCTTCCCAAGAGGAAATGTCCAGGAGAGAGAGGGAGGAAGTCGTCGGGACTTGAGGATAATGGGCACAGGGGACGACTATTCAAGATCGCCTCCACTTGTGCAAACAAAGTACTAATTTCTTCAAAGGTTAAGTGGGTGTTGCCCATAACACGTTTAATTAAATGTTTAGCTGATTTTATACCAGCTTCCCATATGCCGCCAAAGTGAGGAGTATAAGCAGGAATGAATTTATAAGTGATACCTTGCTGACTCGCAAAGTCAGATAGAGGCTCCTGTGCATGTTTGATAAAATTGCTTATCTCCTTAGCGGCGGCCACTAAATTCGTGCCATTTTCACTAAATATTTCCGTTGGTTTACCCCGTCGGGCAATAAACCTTCTAAGTGCCATAATGAAGGCATCTTTTGTTAAATCGCTTACAGCTTCAAGATGTACGCATTTATAGCGTAAGCATACAAATAGACATAAATAACATTTTATAGCGTGACTTCCACGGCCCTTACGATTGATAATAGAGAATGGGCCGGCAAAGTCTATACCAACGGACAAAAATGGGTAACCTGGATTTATTCGTTCTGGGGGCAAGTTGCCCATTTTGGGGCAAAGGGTTTTGCCTCGCATACGCCTACATCGAGTACAATTATTTACTGTGCGTCTCGCAAGATAACGCCCGTTTACTGGCCACACGGTCTCTCTAACGGTTGCGAGCAGTAACTGTGGACCAGCGTGTAAGCTATTTATGTGTTCTCTTTCAAAATATAATTTGGTTAAGTGGTGTGAGGCATGCAGTAAGATGGGATGCTTCTTGTCATACTGGTAGTTTGATGCATCAATTCGACCACCAACACGAATTAATTTATCATTATCTATAAATGGAGAGAGTGATAAAATCTTACTTTTATTATTTAATTGACCTCCATTTAAAAGAATTTTATATTCAATAGGAAAGGATTGTCTTTGAGCTATAACACAAAGTAAATGAAATGCTCTACGCAGCGCATCAGCTAATATTATACCTACAATTTTATTTTTAGGATTTTTCAAGTTAAATATAAATCTGTGTACATACACAATAGACCTTTGAAGCCTAGTGAAAGATGAAAAGTTATTGAAATCAATTATTTCTGAATTTAAAGAATTTGTAAGGGTAGAATGTGCCCTTGTCTCCGGCAAAACTTGAGAATTACTTGAGCTTGGTAAGGAGGGCCATTCATTTTCAGATTTTTTCAAAAATCCAGGGCCATGCCACCATAGATCACATGACATTAACCGGCTGGCATGGGCTCCTCTGGAAATTAAGTCTGCAGGGTTGTCACCGGTAGGCACATATCGCCAAGAGGTAGGTGAGGTGAGATCTACAACTTCACTAACCCTATTTGCTACATACACTTTCAGTTTGGTAGTGTCACTATTTATCCAGCCTAAAACCACACTTGAATCACACCAATGAATAATTCTACTTGGAGGGTCCCGTATAGACTCTACCACTCCCTAGTAGCATTTTATGTCGGGTATTTGTTGGGCCTCCGTCCACTTTTTAGTTGGCCAACGGTGAGGTTTGTCACCCCTAAAAATAGTAGTACCAACGGTAGAATCAACGTTGGACTTACTTTGATTTTCTCCACTGGGCCAACCAAGTGCGCTTACAGAGGCCCAACAGTTGGCTTCACGTTAGATTCTCAACTTTAAAACAAGGTGGCCCAATGAGAGGTTTGTCACCCCTAAAAATAGTAGTACCAACGGTAGCATCAACGTTGGGCTTACCATGATTTTCTACACTGGGCCAACGGTTGGCTTAACGTTGATTCTCAACCTTAAAACAAGTAGGCCCAATGATGGCAGTCTTAAGTAGGCCCCTCACTTGTTTATCCACGTAAGGCCAATTGCGTGTTTTCTAACGTAACCCCTATCGTTGGCTTTTTGCCTGTTTATCCTCGTAGTGCCAATTGGGTATTTCCTTACCGAGGCCCTTCCGAATATTTATTACTGTAGATATATCTACGTAGGCCTTTCGTTATAAGATGCTTCTACACCGGTGTACAAAAACTGGTGATATTTTTCAATACCCAACTTTACAGAATAAGTTGGTTGTTGAAAAATATACCCAGTGACGTTTTATACACCAGTGGAAATAGTAGGCACTGAATTTTGCCTTGTGTCATGTGCCTGAAACTTTCGCAGTCTTTTAAAATACCCTAACGCTATCTAAAAAATACTCGGGTGAGTATGCCAGGTAAGGGTATACCCATCTGTCACCACACGTACATTCACGGACTTTAAGGGTGAGTTGCACCAGCTTACTTTAACAATAACCAATCCGTCAAATCTTTGGTTAGACCAATTACGCGTTGCACCATTTTAACAACCGTTAAAATGACGTCATAAATAACGTTAACATTAACCGCTCAAATTCGGCCGGTTAAAGTTAAGGTTAGTGTCAACTGTCTTTCTATTATTGATATCAGTGATTCATATAACTTCCAAAAATTTACCAGTCGTACTTGCGTTTATATGTTATTTTTATTATAAAATATTATCTTGTAATATTTTATTATTAAGATGGTTTCGTTAGTTCGCACCATACTGTGGGAAACAAGCTCTTCTAGTGATGAAAGTGATTCCGATTTGAGAATTAGGAAAAGAAAAGTTTATCGTCCTCGCATTGATTGATCGATTTAAAAAAAAAATACCAAATAAATAAAACATGTTTCGCATGAAATCGCATCCGCCAGCCGCAGATTTTGACATAACGGCAATGCCACTGACAGCAAAATCTGTCAATTGGCAGTGACATTTGAGTTTTTCTCTGGTATGGCCATATTTAAAAATGTTTCTTGATATAGGTTTGGGGTAAATAAGAACCTATTTCACTTGCAACCCTGGTAACTTTAACTATCCCAAAAAATACAACGGTGCAACACATTCCGCTGTCAATGCTAAAGTCAGCGTTACTGTTAACGTTAAATTTAACTTTAACCTTAACTTTAATCGACAGTACGGTGCAACTCACCCTAATTGTTGAGCCACGATATACCTAATCTTGTCGCAAAATAACAGTAAGAAAATGCGATAAAATTGGTTTTCAGGACCTAACGTTACTTCACCATGGCGGCTCAACAATTAAAAGTTCGTGAGTGTACTAACATATAGGTGTGGTAAATTAAAACAAAATCAGATAATTTCTAAATATTTACTATTTATTATAGTCATACGATTAATTCGTGTCTAACTATTACTAGCCGGAGTCTACTGATAGAAAAAGACGCTGCTTAATAGAAGTAAAACAAACAAAAATGAACCTTAGGTGCCGGCCATAAAGGGGTCGAACGAAAATTTGCCCACACGGACGGAATCGCAGTCGACCGTAGTCTCTCCCTTTTTGTCGCTCAGATAAAGCATTCAGTAGAGCGATACACATTGCAACATAATATAGTATTTTACAAATTGAAGATGAAAATAAATACTTTTTAAGAGACCCTATCTTTGGTGTCAGAAAACAATAATACATACAATGGTTTTATTCGCCTATTGAGATTCACATCACAGGCTTAGCTACCAAAAAAAGTCAGGAGCACATCAAATTATTAACTCTATCGCTTTAATTAGAAGACTCAAAATGAAGTAAGACAGAACACCACTGGGACTGGACCCCACCCATGGGCAAGCATAAGGAATTTTGAGTTACTTCATTTTGAGTCTTCTAGTTAATCTAAACAATTTGTCTCAGAAATTTATTCTGACCATATACAAAATTACTCTCCGAAATATTGGAATAATCAAACGCAAAAAAATACAATTAGCTAATAACATAATACGTGTACTAATAAGAATAACACTAACTTAAAATGTACAAAATAGTTACATTAATACTGTTAATGAGAACGCGAAAAGATAAATTCACAGTAATTCTGAAACTGAATGGAATTAAAAATCTACTTCATCAACGTCAAAATTGTATAAATGTAAAATAGTTCTCAGCGCGCTCGGCGGGGCGCTTCAAATCGGCACAATAGCGATAGCCGTCATTCTCTAGGGTAAAGCCTATCCAGAGTACTTGTATAATGGAGATCAGTGTACATATTTACTGAATAAGGCATAACAAGTAAAAGTATGCTAAGGTGCGGATACCCCCAAAAGGTCCGTCTTAGTGCTGCTTGGAAACCGGTTGTATATTGCTCCCTGGCGAGTCCAGGTTCTACTGCCTTTAGAAGTAGGGTTGACCAAGCCTCCTTTTGGAGAAGAGGTAACAGATCCCTACCTCACGGTATGGAGAATGTAGTCAGGAGACTACACATAAAAACAAAATTGGCAGCTCACCACGCTATGGTATGTCTCATAAAGTGTATCAAAGGTATCAAACTTAAATGTGTAACTACCTGGAGGCAATGCAAATCCTCACAAGTAGGGTGTGCTTGTAAAGACAGCTGTCTTTACAAGCTTAGACGCAAGAAGGGCTCCGCATAGCTCTAGGCGTGGTATTGTAGTAGGTTTTAGAGGCGCTACTCTAGACTTTGCACACAAAAGCCGGACTGTGACCTCATCATTGTGATTTATGGATTTCATATAAATACATGCCCTATAGGCAGACTGTGAGGCATCACAGAATGAATGTAATTCAATAACCTTAGGTGAATCTATAGGGTTCGACGTAGAGATAAATGAAACGCCCGAATGCTGTGTTAATACTGACTTGTATAATCTTAATAATTCGATTTATATTAGAGGATACATACCTACTACATCTCCCACCGGGAGAAAGAAAAAAAAATATAAAGTAATTTTTTTTTTTGTACATAATATCGAATTAAACTTAAATTATTGCTATTGAATATTTGTTATATTATATTATTGGATTACAATAGTTTACAATATTATTTAATCTAAATAAAACTAAATGGGCTTACAAAATATAAATAAACGCATTTAATAGGTTAATTAAGTATGTTATTATAATTACAGTATGCATAACATAAGATCATGTTTCGTTTGATTCATAACGAAGACATTAAGTGAGTCATTATAAGATAAAATGATATACAATTTATGTTTATGTAATATGGTTTGTTATTCATAATAAGGCTTAGTTCTATTCTTATGAATTGAATCTACTTTTCCATTAATATTTACTTCTACATTTGGCGATAGGTCTCTAATGACAATATATGGTCCTGTATAAAGATTATTTAATTTATTACCTGTTTCATTCTTAATGAGAATTTTGTCATTCGGCTTATATTTGACTGAGTTTGTGTAGGTGTCGTATTGATCTTTACGTTTATACTTACTGGTTATGAGATTGTTGCGCGCCTCTGATTGCGATACTTGTAGCCTATATTTGAGTTCAAGAGGATAACTGTCATGGTTGTATAATGGTTCTAAAGATTTAATTAAATTACCTGGTAAACTGCATTTCTTACCAAAGACAAGTTCGTAGGGTGTAAACTGCGTTGAGGTGTGTACAGATGTATTGTACGCAAAACACCAGAATGGCAGCCAATCACTCCACGTTTCAGGTCTTTCACTTACATTAATTCTTAAAAATGAATTTAAATTTTTGTGAGAGTTCTCTAAGGCGCCGATGCTCTCATGGTGATATGCTGTGGAATTTAGCTTAGTAATATTTAAAAGTTTACATACCTCTTTAAAAGTGTCTGCCATGAACTCCGTGCCTCTATCCGTTGCTACTTGTTTTGGGATTCCATACCGTAGTATGAACTCGTTAACAAAGGCTCGTGCTACTTCACTTGATGATTTTGAAGTAAGGGGTATCGCACATATGTACTTGGATAGTTCGCATTGTAACGTGAGAATATATGTATAATTGCTGTTATCTCTTTCCAGTGGACCTACTAAATCTAAATATATTTTTTCAAATGCCGTATTTGCCGTTGACGTAATTTCCATTGGTTCTTTAACTATAATAGTATACTTTTGTTTTTGACATTTAGGACATTTCTTTACAAAATTACTAACATCTCTCGCAAGTCCAGGCCAAAAATAATGCTTTTTGATGTTGTTTACCATTCTTCTGATGCCCGCGTGGCCACTAGTGGGCAACAGATGAAAATCGTTCAGTATTACTTTTCTATCGTCTATATTATCAATTCGCTCAACATCTTTTAAAATACACAAACGAGGGCCTTTCCACTTTTTATTATTTTTTATCTCATTCACTAATTTCTCTACAAATACTTTCGTATCTTTATTTTTTAATAAATACAAATCATCGATCGATATTTCTTTACAAAATTTACTCAGCTCTCTCGCAAATTCGTCTCGCGTCATTTGTGATTGAGAAGCTGGATTTATAAATAAATTATAGTGAGTGCTATCAAACGAAAAAATATTATTCTCATATTTAATTCTCTTCTTATTCCGTAATAAATCTAAACTTTAGATTTATTTTTTTATTTATTATTATTTAGACTTTAGATTCTAAAGTCCTTCTATCTGTAAATCTCAATTCTACTCCTTTCTTGGGTTTAGTGTGAGTTTCGACTACATTTGGTTGATCGGGCCTAATGTCGCCGTTATCACTTATTGTATCAGTCGGTAATTCATTGTCATTCATTCTTCGTCTTTGAGCACGCGTCATCACAAGTACACATTCATTCATCTCTTTCAATTCTTTCGAAGTAACTATCACACGAGATAATGCATCTGCAGCTGCATTCTCTTTTCCTTTCACATATTCAATTACATAGTCATATTCTTCAAGTATAAGTCGAAATTTAAGCAATCTACTGGATGGATCTTTCATATTGAATAAATATATTAGAGGTTTATGATCGGTAACAATTTTAAAATTACGACCATATAAATAAGGACGAAAATATTTCACCGCCCAGACTACTGCTAATAGCTCTTTTTCAATTGTTGGATAATTTCGTTCTGCTTTGTTGAGACTTCTACTGGCAAAAGAAACAGGACGACCATCCGAATTAGATAAAATTGCTCCGATTGCGTAGCCGGAGGCATCTGTTTGAACTATAAATTGATTTTTATCTGATAAATCAGGGTATTGCAATATTGGTGGAGTCATAATACATTTTTTCAACTTTTCAAAAGAATTTTGACAGTTTTGGTCCCAATTAAATTTCACGTTTTTACGACATAAAGAATTTAAAGGATAAGCAATGTCTGCAAAATTAGGTATGAATTTTCTATAATAATTTGCCAAAGCTACGAATCTTCTGGTATCGTCAGTATTTTGAGGGACGGGGTAATTGCTAATAATACTAGTCTTTTCTGGATCCGGTAGAACACCTTCACTAGACACTACGTGTCCTAAATAAAGTAATTCTTTTTTGAGAAAATCGCATTTTGATGGATTCAATTTTAAGTTTGTATTACGAATTCTTTCAAAAACTTCAATTAAATTCTTATTATGATCTGCAAGGTTTCTTCCCATTACAATCAAGTCGTCAAGATAACAAAGACATTTATCATATGTTAAACCAGCCATTGCCATCGTCATCATCCGTGAAAATGAACTGGGGCTAGTTTTAAGACCCATTGGCATTCTTGTCATTTGATATTGACCGGAAGAGAATGCTGTATACTTCCTACTTGACTCTTCTAACTCAATATTATAAAATCCTTGATTAAGATCTAAGTGTGTGAAATATATGCAACCAGACAATGAGTCTAAAATTTCATTAATATTGGGTAGGGGAAATTTGTCATCTACAATAGAATTATTTAATTTTCGGTAGTCAATAACTAGACGCCATTTCTTCTCTCCGTCTGAACGTTTGGGTACTAAAAGAACAGGACTACTCCATTCACTATTACATGGTTCAATTATACCTTGTTCTAGCATATTGTCAATTTGTTTTTTAATTTCGCCCTTTTGAGAATGTGGAAGTCGGTAAGGTTTAGAGTACACTGGGGGAACATTGGGTTTTAATGTAATAGAATGTTTATACAACGGAGTGGTTGTTAATCTATCTCCCTGAATATAAAAAATATCGTTGTATTTAGCACAAATATATAAGATAGTGTCTTTTTCTTCTTTATTTAAATGATCTAATTGCAATATTGGTAACAATGTTTTAACTCTGTCAGAATTTTTAATTGGTTTATCGAATGATAATATATCAAATACCCTGGCTAAAAATATAACGGGGTTGAATTCTTTTAAGTTTAACTGTAAATCTTGTTCAGTTGTATTTAAGATACGTATTGGTATTCGCCCATGTGTTGGTTTTGCTAAAGTACTGGCAATGAAAACTCCTTTCTGAATTTCTAAAGGATTAATAACACATTCCTCAGATACAGATGTATGAATAAAATGGATAGATTCAGATCTGGCTGGTAGATTTATTAAATCATGGTTCATTATTAATGGAACATTTATTTTAACGCCTTTATTCCGCAAAGTTAATGCATAACTATCAAAATTCAAAACTGAATCATGTTTACTTAAAAAGTCATGTCCCAGTATGCCACTCGCTTTACAAGGCAAGGAATTGAAAACATAGAACTTATGTGTCACGATTTGATCATCTATGAATAGATCAAGATAAACATATCCGATTGCATCTATTGTACCTCCAAGACCCGTGACTATAAGTTTCTCTTTATGGATCGGAATATTCAGGTCGATTACGTGTTTATAAGTTATGGCAGATATTGATGCGCCGGTATCAATTAGCAGATTATATTGTTTATTATCTAGGGTACTAACCGTTATGTGGCAGGTATTATTACATGACATAATTATGTTTTTAGTCTCGAAAAAACTCTAATGCGTTGTTAGAATTTTGACTGTTATTTTGTTGGACCTCTGGATTTGTCAAAACATGCATTGATTGCTGTTGTTGTTGCTCTGATTTCTGTTGATACCCATATTTGTTATTATTATAAAGGTGCGTACGGATTGCGCGTACCCTGGTACGCGTAGTTGGGAAACACTGTCCACGCGTACATTGGATACGCGTACAGCTCCTGTACGGACCGCCGCGAACCTGTACGCGAGGTCAATCGATCCAGAGCGCTCCGCGAGCCCCAGTCATTCGCCATGACTCAGACAAACTTAGCGGTTGCGTGCACCACCACTGCTGCGGCGTTAGTCATTATTCAACACATTTTAAATAAAAAAAAGAGAAACAAACGGAAACCTAGATGGTGGATGAAAAAATTGTTTCGTGAAAGATTACAGTGTGGAAATAGGCTAATGGAAGATATAAATTATGAAGAAAGTGGGGACAAAAATTTTGTGAGAATGAGTTTGCAAGATTTTGAAATAATTCTTGAAAAGGTTGAACCTGAAATAAAAAAAATGAATACTAATTTTCGAGAAGCTATCACAGCCAGAGAAAGGCTATCCGTGACGTTAAGGTTCTTGGCCACCGGGGACTCATATACAAGTTTACAATATCTGTTTCGCATATCTAAACAGTCCATATCTACTATTATTATTGAAGTATGTGATGCAATTATCAAGGCTCTCAAGGATCATGTGAAGGTGAGTTAATGAATAAAAACGTTTATGTTTATCTGCTTATTTATTATGATAATTAAAATTTTAGAAAATTATAATTTAAGTACTTAAAGAAGTTTTATTAAATTATAATTAAGAATTTTCTGAATTATTCTTCTTGTTCTTGAACGTAACGTAATATTTCAGAAATTTCATTTTGATTATCCTCCGCTTCCTTTGGAATTTCCGCTGTTGATGTAGGTGCAGTTTGTGCTGGAATTGGCGTGTCGCTGTAATTGCTTTGGCGTGAGGTAGAGTTGGTTAAATCCGTTGAATAGGCACCGGTATAATACCCATACTGACCAGGTAATTGGCCCATATCAGCTTGAAATATAACATTATTGATAGCATGTTTTACTAGTGTAAATGTTCGCGAGTCGTATTTTTTCAATTCATACGCAATGTGGGTCCCAAAAGAAGTGTAACAGTCTTCTTCCTTGGATAGATATTGTACACTGTGCTTGAGTAATCCCACTGCTTCTGTTAATGTGGCAGTGTCATCGTTATTACGGCGCCTTTTATTTCTGAATGATGTGTTGTGCTGTTGTTGTGTGGATGAGGCAGAATTCCTGGGTGTTTGTTGTATGGACGATGAAGAATTACTAGGTGCTTGTTGTGTGGATGAAGTCAAATCACTAGGTACTTGTTGCGTGGTTGAGGCAGAATTCCTGGGTGTTTGTTGTATGGGCGATGAAGAATTACTAGGTGCTTGTTGTGTGGATGAAGTCAAATCACTAGGTACTTGTTGCGTGGTTGAGGCAGAATCACTGGCTAATTGTTCATCATTTGATATAGATTCATGCACATTCTGTGTGTTGTTGCTGGTAGTTATCTGAAAAATAAAATAAGAAAAATTTTAACTTAGATGAAATAATTTGTTACAGCTACCCGAGACTGAAAATCAATGGATGGCCGTTGCAAAAGAATTTGAAGAAAAGTGGAACTTTCCTCATGCAATAGGCGCAATGGACGGCAAACATGTTTGCCTTCAAGCACCATTAAATAGTGGAACGGAATTTTACAATTATAAACAATATTCTAGCATTGTATTGTTAGCATTAGTTGACGCTGATTACAATTTTATGTACGTAAATGTTGGATGTCAAGGGCGCATATCAGATGGAGGTGTTTTTAAAAACACTTCCTTGTACCGGAACCTTGAAAACAAAAGCCTAAATTTACCGAATCCTGAAATACTACAAACTCCTTACAATGTGAAGGTACCGTATATAATTCTGTGTGATAAAGCATTTGCCCTCAGTGAATATACCATGAAACCCTTTTCGGGTAATCCAGAAAGAGGATCTATTGAAAGAATATTCAATTATCGTCTATCAAGAGCAAGGAGGGTAGTTGAGAATGCATTTGGGATACTGAGTTCGGTGTTTCGAGTACTACGAAAACCAATGCTTTTGGAACCGGAAAAAGCTACAAAAATTGTATTGGCAACTGTTTATTTACACAATTTTTTACGAAAAAGCAGACTATCAAATATTTACGCACATACGAATGCATTTGACTCTGAACAGCGAGGAGAGCTTGTTCCAGGTGCATGGCGACAAGACCAACAGCAATTAACTTCTTTTTTTCCTTTAGACAGTGTACCTAGGAGATCGCCCAATACTCCTACTCATATACGTTTACATCTGGCGGAACACTTTGTTAATAATGCCCCCCTTGAGTGGCAAAATAATCACTAAGTTTTAATGTGACATTTATATTATATAAAACGTGTACTAACTACACGGATTAACGTAGGCTAAAATAATATGTATGATGGTGGTGGCGTGGGTTTGTACTCAGTGAAAGACACTACGACATAAACAGTTTATTAGCGCACAGTGACTTGTACAACTATTGGAACTATAACTAGCCTCGGGAGTCGGGCGCGGGATCGGAGCGCGAGGGACGCCGCCGGCGGCGTGTGTGCGGAGCGCATGCGCGGCGCTTGCGCGGCGTCTGGCCGATTGTGTGACCGCGCACCGTACCGAGTTTCAAACACTATTTAACGCGCGTAATATATGTATAATAAAATTGAAAAAGCCTCATAAAGCAGCTGGTAAGTATAAATATAATAACGTTAATAACTAATCGTAATTACTTACAGTAGTCTCCGTTGTTGGCATTGGTTTGTCCTTATCATTTAGAAAAGTAAAATATTCAGATGCAAACCACTTCTATATATATACATCATTAGCTCCTGTAAAAAAAAAAGATATAAAAGTATATAGGCTATTATAAATATGTCAATTTACAATGCGAAAATACAATGCATACAATGCGTAAATAAACAATTTAAAAACTTACCTGATCCTGTTACTAAACTTTTTTTGATTTTGCTCCTTTCTTTTCTATTAGTTGCTAATAAAGTTGTCATCTTTTTTTTTAATTCACCTATTGGAATGTTCAGTTCATTTGAAATTGCCTTCCATGCATCTTGGCGTAAATCGTTATTTCGATAATCAGTTACTGTGCTATCCCACAAGACCCGGTGAAATTCATAAAGTTGAATCAATCTAATAATATTTTCATTATTGAAACTCGAAGAACACGCGTGTTTATTCATTTTGCCGTCCAAATATAGCGTAGCCGGCCGCGTGCGTCCTCTTTGACGCGCGACCAAAAACTGACTGACGGTGGCTCGCGCTGCGAGTTGGCTCGCGCGGTACGCGTACCCCAAGAGTGAACGCGTAGCTGCAGGTATGGACTAGGCGTTCGGGATACGCGTAAACTGAGTACGCGTACCAGGGTACGCGCAATCCGTACGCACCTTCAGGATAGCTTCTCTCGCTACAGCTTTTGTAGAATGATCTTTTTTGTGATGGTATTGCAGCTCAGTAGTCCCAGCGGATGATAAAGAAACATGACCGCGCTGAAAGCATCTCTCTTTATCGGTGTTCTGGTGAGCTTGCGTACTTCTTGCTTCACTCTGTTGAGTTCAGTGTTGAAGCCCAATGTGTCCATTGTGATGCTGGTGTCCCATCGCAGTCCCAAGGTCTGCTTCTGTTCGTTGATGCCCGTAAGCATCTGCATCGAGCTGTGTGCTCACTAGTGTGCAAGCGAGAGGATAAGATTTTTCACTAGTGTGTAAGCGAGAGGACATGATTTTTAGAGACTGTGAAGTTTCACATTGAAATTACACAATGTAACTTAAAATTTATAGCTTTTTTATCAAAAAAATATAAGGAAGCACATACTTGTTATTTGGTAATTGACACGAGTGAATGATTGAGTAAAGATGGCTTCCGTCCGGAAGCTTGTCTATTGCAGGTGATGTGTAGGGATGGGACATGTCGGTAGTGAGGGGGCGTGGACATCCTCCCCTCCGTTGAAGATCGCCTTTAGCAGATCTTCAACACTCCAGGTCGTCGGCAGAAGGCAGTGGACACAGCCGAGTCAACGGGCGCCGGAAGCGTCCAGTTGTAGTCTTGACTTCGGCGATTCGAGCTATGTTGTCTGGACCGGTGTACAGCTTCTCAACTCGACCCAGGCGCCAGCATAAGGGAGGTGCTAAATCGTCTTGTAAAAGCACCAAGTCTCCCAGGTTCAGAGATGAGCCATTAGTTTTCCATTTGGTCCGCTGCTGGAGTTCAGACAGATATTCCTTTTGCCAGCGAGTCCAAAAATGCTGTCGCATTTGTTCCAATCTAGTGTAGCGCTGTAGTCGATTTGGATTCAAGTCGCTGACTGACGGTGAAGGCAGCGCAGTTAGAGATCGGCCGATTAAGAAGTGCCCAGGGGTGAGAGCAGAGGTTTCATCGGGAGAGGGAGAAAGTGGACATAAGGGACGACTGTTGAGGATGGATTCCACTTGAGCAAATAGAGTGCTTAGCTCCTCAAAAGTTAAATGGCAGTTGCCCATTACGCGCTTGATGTGATGTTTCGCAGACTTTACGCCGGCCTCCCATATCCCGCCGAAATGTGGAGCGTAGGAAGGAGAAAATGTGAACTTGATGCCCTCACCACTAGCAAAGTCAGATAGAGAGTTTTGATTAGCTTTGATGAAATCTCCAAATTCCTTGGCAGCGGCAACGAAATTGCGACCGTTGTCACAAAAAACTTCAAATGGCTTGCCGCGGCGCGCTACAAAACGTCGAAATGTCATAATGAAAGCATCTTTGGTGAGGTCACTAGTGGCCTCCAAATGGATGCACTTGTATCTGAGGCAAATAAATAAACACAGGTAGCACTTGATTACCTGTGAGCCTCGACCCTTACGGTTTATAATATAAAAGGGACCAGCGAAATCTACCCCAACTGTATTAAAGGGAAGGTCTATAGTGACTCTCTGCTTGGGTAAATTTCCCATCATGGGCTGTAGGGTCCTACCTTGATGACGTCGGCACACAACACAATTGAACACTGTACGGCGGGCAAGGTGTCTGCCATTTATGGGCCATACAATGTCACGAACTAGTGATAGTAGCAGTTGAGGACCGGCGTGCAAATTATGTTTGTGTTCATGCTCAAAGAAAAGCTTAGTAAATCTATCTGAAGATTGAAGTAAATTAGGGTGTTTCTTGTCATAGTGGATGTCCGAGGCGTCGAGGCGTCCCCCGACCCTGATTAGTTTGGACTCCCGAGTCAAAAAATGGATTTAAGGACAAAAGTCCAGATTTAGCATTCAAAAATTTACCCTTTGAGAGGAGTTCATATTCTCTAGAAAATGTCTGCATTTGTGACAAGCGAGCTAGATGACAAAATGATTTGTGCAATTCATCCACGGTTAATGCTGAAACATTTTTATTCTTAGGAAATCTAGTATTATTTATGAACCTTAAAACATAGGCTAAAAATCTCTTTAGTTTGTTGAAATTTGAATAATTTGTGAAATTGAGAAATGGCTCTGAAGAAGTAGTAGCTATATTCGACTTAAGTTCAGGGAGATCAGTCTTAGGTTGAGATTTTAAAATGGGCCATTCATCTTCAGGCAGCAACAAAAATTCTGGTCCGGACCACCACAAGTTGGTTTCCTCGATTTCATTTGGATAGACACCTCTAGATATAAGATCAGCTGGGTTCAGAGAAGTTGGGACATATCGCCATGAATTGGAGTTAGTTATATCACAAATCTCAGAAACCCTGTTAGCGACAAATGTTTTTAGGTCACGATGACCTGTCTTGAGCCAACCCAATACCACAGAAGAATCAGACCAATGAAAAAATTCAATTGACTTGTTCCGCAAGGATAATAAAACAGTCTTACATAGTTTGGCGGCAAGTAGAGCTGCACAGAGTTCTAAGCGAGGGATGGTAGTAGCCTTGATGGGAGCAACCTTTGACTTGGCACAGAGTAGGCGAACGGTAACATTGTTCCCTGAGTCCATACTCCTCGCATATACACAGGCACCATATTATGCAGCTTGTGACGCATCGCAGAATGAATGCAACTCCACTTGATTAGAGTTACTGAAAAACACAAGTCTGGGAATGTACAAGTTGGCAATAGACGGTAGGGCCGTTTAAAACTTGACCCACGAATTTGAAATGTTATTAGGAAAGGGATCATCCCATCCTAACTTTTGAAGCCACAGAGATTGTATTAACATTTTAGGCAATATTATACATGGACTTAATAAACCCAGGGGATCAAAAATTTTAAATGATGTTGACAAAATATAACGTTTGGTTATGACATCATTTCCTAAAGGAATTTTAAAAGTAAAATGTATGCAATCTGAATTTGGATTCCAGCCCATTCCTAGGGTGCTGGACGATTCACTTGTAATTAATTTGTCACAGTTAGTGTCAGATTTAGTGGACTCTAATATGGATGGCACATTAGTCTTTAACACGTTAACCGCCGATAGAAAAAAAAAAAAATCGGGAGATTCTCCAACGACTTCGCGAAACAATTTCGTGAGCGAGAAAACATTGAGGAGAATGAAAAACAATACTCCACAAATGTGAAGAAAAGCTTAACACGTTAACCGCCGATAGAAAAAAATAAAAATCGGGAGATTCTCCAACGACTTCGCGAAACAATTTCGTGAGCGAGAAAACATTGAGGAGAATGAAAAACAATACTCCACAAATGTGAAGAAAAGCTTAACACGTTAACCGCCGATAGAAAAAAATAAAAATCGTAAAAATACTTTTGGTCGTAATTTGTTTATTACCTAGGTAGGGAACCGACCCCTGCTTGCCACCACTGTGAATGTGACGTGGATACGGCGCAGCACACACTGGAGGAGTGCCCAGCATGGGCCAGTGAGCGTCGTACCCTCGTCACAGTTATGGGGGCCGAGCTCTCGCTAGCAAGAGACTACTGACCTCGTGGAGGGCAGCGGTCGAATTCTGCGAGACTGTCATCTCGCAGAAGGAGACCGCGGAGCGTGATCGCGAGGCCACTACCGACCTCGCGATGCGCGCCCGGAGACCAGGGCGTCGAAGAAGGCTCTTCCACGCCCTTCTCCATCCCCCATAACACGGGTCTAGGCGGTGAGTGCGCCCCTTTTGTGTCGGGGGATGCGGACACATGGCGTCCCGCTGGATAACCCCCAGGTTTTTTAGTGGGTAAACCCCGCCGTTACATCTTGGCGGGGGAGTCCCACATACCGCCCTGCCGCCCCCCGGCGCAGGGTGACGATGCGTAAAGCATTTTTCCTGGGCAAAAAAAAAAAAAAAAAAAAATCAAAACCTCCTTGGAGTCATCCCTGTATGGCAAGTTTATACAAAATACTCAAACTCAGACCCAGACTTCTCAAGTGGACTGGAGTCAACATACGACACCATCGCGGCGAAACAATTTCGTGAGCGAGAAAACATTGAGGAGAATGAAAAACAATACTCCGCCCCCCGGCGCAGGGTGACGATGCGTAAAGCATTTTTCCTGGGCAAAAAAAAAAAAAAAAAAAAAAATCAAAACCTCCTTGGAGTCATCCCTGTATGGCAAGTTTTTACAAAATACTCAAACTCAGACCCAGACTTCTCAAGTGGACTGGAGTCAACACACGACACCATCGCGAAACAATTTCGTGAGCGAGAAAACATTGAGGAGAATGAAAAACAATACTCCGCCCCCCGGCGCAGGGTGACGATGCGTAAAGCATTTTTCCTGGGCAAAAAAAAAAAAAAAAATCAAAACCTTGGAGTCATCCCTGTATGGCAAGTTTTTACAAAATACTCAAACTCAGACCCAGACTTCTCAAGTGGACTGGAGTCAACACACGACACCATCGCGAAACAATTTCGTGAGCGAGAAAACATTGAGGAGAATGAAAAACAATACTCCGCCCCCCGGCGCAGGGTGACGATGCGTAAAGCATTTTTCCTGGGCAAAAAAAAAAAAAAAAAAAAATCAAAACCTCCTTGGAGTCATCCCTGTATGGCAAGTTTTTACAAAATACTCAAACTCAGACCCAGACTTCTCAAGTGGACTGGAGTCAACACACGACACCATCGCGAAACAATTTCGTGAGCGAGAAAACATTGAGGAGAATGAAAAACAATACTCCGCCCCCCGGCGCAGGGTGACGATGCGTAAAGCATTTTTCCTGGGCAAAAAAAAAAAAAAAAAAAAAAATCAAAACCTGCTTGGAGTCATCCCTGTATGGCAAGTTTTTACAAAATACTCAAACTCAGACCCAGACTTCTCAAGTGGACTGGAGTCAACACACGACACCATCGCGAAACAATTTCGTGAGCGAGAAAACATTGAGGAGAATGAAAAACAATACTCCGCCCCCCGGCGCAGGGTGACGATGCGTAAAGCATTTTTCCTGGGCAAAAAAAAAAAAAAAAAAAAATCAAAACCTCCTTGGAGTCATCCCTGTATGGCAAGTTTTTACAAAATACTCAAACTCAGACCCAGACTTCTCAAGTGGACTGGAGTCAACACACGACACCATCGCGAAACAATTTCGTGAGCGAGAAAACATTGAGGAGAATGAAAAACAATACTCCGCCCCCCGGCGCAGGGTGACGATGCGTAAAGCATTTTTCCTGGGCAAAAAAAAAAAAAAAAAAAAAATCAAAACCTGCTTGGAGTCATCCCTGTATGGCAAGTTTTTACAAAATACTCAAACTCAGACCCAGACTTCTCAAGTGGACTGGAGTCAACACACGACACCATCGCGAAACAATTTCGTGAGCGAGAAAACATTGAGGAGAATGAAAAACAATACTCCGCCCCCCGGCGCAGGGTGACGATGCGTAAAGCATTTTTCCTGGGCAAAAAAAAAAAAAAAAAAAAAAAAGTTTATAAACTAACTAAGCGAAATTATAAACTAACGGTTCTTACAATTTCAAGGTGACATATATATAATTTTTCATTACATAATCATACAAAACTGTGTTAATACTAATGACATTAACTTAATAATATATTTATATTTTTATCGTTATGAAAATCTATCATCATATAACATGAAACGGCAATTTGATGTTATATATATCGATACATTCGTTCGTTTGTCTGTCTTATTGAGATCAGACAATATGATAATATGACAATATGACATTAACGTATACACACACACATATATATAGAAGATATATATATATATATATATTACTAGAGGTGGTGCTCGTGCTGTGTGCCATTTGGTTTTGGTGGGTGAATAGCAAAGAAACAAAGATATGTTCCAAAAATAGTAGTTTGGCATCAAAACCTCTAATATCACCATAACAAAAAATCATCCAAATCGGAGCAACTACGTAAACAGCCACCATTTTGAATCCGCCATCTTGGATTTCAAAATAATATCTAAAATCGTCCCAGGGTTAAAAGCATTTTCGTCTAAGGAACCATACCTCTTAAGTCATATATATATATAATATCATAATATATGACATCACATATATTATGAATTACACGTTACAAGCAATTCACAGGAAAATGTTCTTCTGTAACGGAGTTACTCCCTGGAGATACCGAGATGACCCAAAAAAAAAAAAAAAAAAAGAAAAAAAAAGAACATCAGCCAAGTCTTGTGCACTGTTGAGTATATGCCCCCCTAACATATATTCCAGAGACCCACGAAAATAATCACTCAAGTCTGGCTGGCTGACTGATGTACATATGCTTCCCCTATTGCACTCCAATGCTAAAAAATCATCACCCAAGTCTTGACGACTGTTGTACATATGCTTCCCCTACTGGAACAAATACTGATCATCAGCCAATATGTCTGTCTACTGCTAAATTAAGCCTCTCCTAAGGCACATAAAACGACGCAACAAAACACTCAAACCACTACTGATCAAACACCGCCGCGTAAATCATCACTGTCAGACTAGTCCACGGTTGACTTAACCCTATCCTACAGCAACGCAACCGCCGGAAAAAATCATCATCATCAGCCTATTTCCACTGTTGGATATAACTCCCTCCTACGCTACTAACGCAAATAAAATCATCATCACCTGTCCAGTCTACGGTTGGATATATTCCGCTCCTATCGCCGCAAAAAAATCATCATCATACATATATATATACATATATATATAAATTATATTATATAATATATATATAGCCCTTCCAGAGCTAATATAATATAATAAACGTACACACTAATATTATATATATATGGGAAAAACATATATAAACATACATACTAAGGTTGGTGCAAGGAGGGGAAGCATGGGGTCATGCAGACACACTTCTCGCAGCCGACGCAATATGTAGTGCTCTGCTTTTTGCAGATAACGCACGTACGTCGGCGGCGGCCTGTCCCGTGTTTGGGCATTTTCGGATAGGTGTTCAGGAAATGGATGTGGGCGGGATATACAACATTGGGAGGGATATAATCAGGGCGGGATAAGGTTTGGTGCTTCTGAAGGAGGGACACAACCAACTTATGCCGGCATTGTCGGTGGGATATATTAAAACCAGGCAGCCGGGACTGCCTAATAAGTATATAAGTATTAAGAATAGTGCAGTTAAGAAGACGCCTAAATAATTTCTTGTACCACACCTTTGTCCTCTTTCGTTCGATAGGGTACCCAGCCAACATTTGATCCTTTTTGTCGACCCCCCCCCATCATGAGGTTGTAGTCGAGGATTAATGTTGGCTTTGTACGCCCATCGACGCGGGTGACGGTGTTCCCGTGGTATGTGGACAGGAGACCGACTCTGTTCTGGTCTCGCCATACCAACAGGTCCACGTCACCAGATGTGCAGCCAGTAATCTGGCCAGCGCGCATGTCGCCTTTACGCAGATTGGCCAGTACGGCTGGCACATATTGCCGGTTTGTCCTCAACGTCCCGGCACAGTCGAAACCTAGCGACTTCAGGTTCCGGGCGAGAGCAGGCGAATTGTAAAAATTATCCATCCATAATGTAAAGCCTTTGTGCTCGAGACCTTTAACCAGCCTGAGCACAATGGCAGCCGTAGGCCTCCCCATGGGGTCCAGGGACTGGGTCCCCGTACCTCTTTTATGAGCATGGATCTCAAAACGCCACAAATATCCGGTCTGCGACTCGCATATCTCGTACGTTTTGATACCCACGCTCGCGGCTTTGTTGGGAATGAATTGGTTGATGTCCAACCAACCCTTCCACTGGAGCAATGACTCGTCCAGGGCAATATTTTGCCCTGGCGTGTACATTGACTCAAACTTGTTGTTTAGATGCGTCAGTAGTGGCTCGACCTTGAAGAGCTTCGCCTCGGAAGATTCAAGGCCCTGCGGCATGGTCGCGTTATTGGCGAAATGCAGACACTTATTAAGTATCTGAAATCGCCTCACACTCATGTATCTTGACACATTAGGTGTCAAGAATATATCGGCAGCATTTGACCAGTAGTCCTCCACCCGGCCTTTCACCACCATCCCCATTGAAATAATTAGCGCGATATAAACGTAGAGTTCATCTACGTTTGTATCGTGCCAATCACAAATGCGGCTGGTGGGGGTTAGTGTGTTTTGCTCCATCATCTGCTGCGCCAGTTGTTGAGCATATATATTTGTTTGCTCAACTATTCGTTCCATTATTGGCCTATCCCATATAGCAACAAATGTGCTATAGGGGTCGTCGCGTGGAGTGACCACCCCAACATTCGGAACGGAGAAAGGTTCTCGACGTTCCTGTGCTGGGATGGGAGTGTCGGGGAATTCCCTCCACTCAAAATCGTATATTTCCGTGGGCCTGTGGAGATATGGGGTCACCTCGGCGTTCAAATCCGGCGACGATTGCTGCTCCGGCACATCGTCCTCCGGAGTGTCGGCGGACGCCGCTACCACCCTGGACATGCCATGGAACATCGCAACGTTGTCGTCGTCATCGTCATCGTCGTCGTCGGAGTCTGGCTCACTCCCTATAGCAGAAAAATTAAAATCATCACATACCTCCATCGATATATATATATATATATATATATATATATATATATATATATATATATATATAGTATGACATTTTGCTCTTTTCCTATAAAATGGGACCAAAAACATAATAGGCGAAGTCTTGGTACTATGGGATTGGATCATAATATCATTCTTGATACTTGCCATAATTGAGGGCGTGCAAGATATCACCATCCGACAAACCACGACGATAATGATGACGACGAGGTGTTGCGTGCCCAATGGACGGCGAGCTGGCCCCACTGCCACCACACTCTAAAAACCTAGACAAAACAAATAAATATATTTCTAATCCGCTATTATTTATTAAAAATCTATTTCAAAGAAATTTAGTTAGACAAATAGAAGTACAACTTACATGGCAGGAGATGGGACCTCCTCGTACAACACCATGTCCATGGGCACGCTCGACGATGTTCCAGGCCTAAGTGAATAAAAATAATGTGTTATTAATGAAATATTTTAAATTTATATATATAAACAGCTTTAGTTTGGAGATAGATAGATGTTACAAAACTTACATTGGAGAGGGGGCCCGCTCCACCTCCACCACCACGTCTATGCTTCCAGGCCTAAGTGAATAAAAATAATGTGTTATTAATGAAATATTTTAAATTTATATATATAAACAGCTTTAGTTTGGAGATAGATAGATGTTACAAAACTTACATTGGAGAGGGGGCCCGCTCCACCTCCACCACCACGTCTATGCTTCCAGGCCTAAGTGAATAAAAATAATGTGTTATTAATGAAATATTTTAAATTTATATATATAAATAGCTTTAGTTTGGAGATAAATAGATGTTACAAAACTTACATGGAAGGAGAGGGGGCACGCTCCACCTCCACCTCCATCGCCACGTCGAAGGTGCTGCTGTGTGACGATGTTCCAGGTCTAAGTGAATAAAAATAATGTGCTATTAATCAATATATATAAATATATATATTATATATTAATATATATATATATATATTATATATTTGTATATTTATATATATAATATATATAATATATAAAAAAACTCCAAACTAAAGCTATATATATAATATACATAGCTATAGTTTGGAGAAAGATAGGTGTTACATAACTTACATTGGAGAGGGGGCCCGCTCCACCTCCACCACCACGTCTATGCTTCCAGGCCTAAGTGAATAAAAAATGTGTTATTAATCATCACATATATATATCATCCAATATTCAACACTGCCTGACCTGGGGATCGAACCCAGGACCTCTTGATTGGCAGTCGAGCATGCGCCCTCTAGAGAGGGGTCTACCGCCAATCTACGGTCGATCTGAGCCTGAGCGCTGCTCGCCGTTGTATACCAAAGTGAATAATATTAATAAATGTTATATATATATATAATTATTATACTTACGGAGCCCAGGCTCTCCTTCTCCGCTCGTGTAGAGCCTTCTCCAGCGGAGACATGGTGGGGAGGTCGACTATGTTTCTCATTGTCAATCTAAAAATAAAATAAATGTAAAATAAAAATAATAACATACATATATATATAACTATATTATTAACTAAACTTACGTGTCAATGGGGACGGGTCGAGCCATCGCCCCTCTGCGTACTCCACGACCGCGGGCGCTGGAGCTCGTTGTAGCGCTGTAAAACATATAATATATCAGAAACATTTATATATATCTTCATCATTATATATATATATATATATTTTATTGCATAATTAAAGCTTACTCTTGTAAAGGTTGACGAGCCCCAACCGCTCCAGCGCTCGCAGTTGCCGCTCCGCCGCGTGCAGTGCGCACACGCGCTCCGCCGCGGGTTCGGACTCGACCGCGACCCCTGGTTGTTGGAGCGCTGTTAAACACATCACACATTTATTATAATTTAATTTAATTTAAATTTATATATATATATATATATATCTATATATATATGGAATCTCGGAATCGGCTCCAACGATTTATATATATATAAATATATATATGTATGTATAATATATTATATATATATAAATATATATGTAATATATAAATATGTATGTATGTATGTATATATATATATATTATATATATAAAAATATGTCTGTATATATATACATACATATTTATATATAATTACATATAAATATATAGAATTTTATATTAAAAAATATATAAACTTACTCAGCATCTTGCGGGGCAGACATTTCTTCTTTATTTCTTTCTTATTTTAAAACCTTAGGGAAAAAGAAAGTATAAATAAGCAGATGAAAACCAACACCAAATGAATTGCAACAAAATCATTAAACAAATATATAACACTCAACAACCAAAACCCAGGGGGTAAAATAAATAAAAAATTTAAAATGCAGTATTTTTTTATTATCATATAAATTCACACCATACAATTTCAAACAAAGCAACAACGCACAAACAAAAATATAAATTATAATTATAAAAAAAATATAACTTGCAGTAATCACCAAAATCAACCAACACTATATATTATATATGTACATAGCAAAAAGATAATAATAATAAAATAAAAAAATATAAGCAAAATTATTATTAAAAATTTATGTAGGTATGTAAAAAAAATTATAATAAATATTACTTACATTTTGGTGTCCAGTCACAAGAAAAAACAAATATCAAGAAAATTAAAGACGGAAAAAAACCGTTAGGTTCGCTTCAAGTAATATCCATACTTTGGTTTGAACATCACAAAATGGCCGTTCTTGGTTACCGCGTGCATGGGAAATGCATATTTTTTTATGAAAATGCAGCAATTTCACAAAACCAACACTAAATACAAATAAAATGATGTCTAAAGGATATTTTATAAACATTTGTAATGTATTTTACTAATAAAAGTTTTATTTCTTCCGAGCCGAGAGATGCACAACGAACTTTCTCGCAAAAGTAGTTGGGATTTATTTGCAAAAAAACCGTATTAAAACGTAACAAATACACTTTTCGTGATTAATAAACGGTTCTTTACAAACCGAAGCGTGTTCAAATAGGTTTTTACAGCCTTTTTCACTCTAAAATAATTATTTTACCTTATTAACAATTTGCACCTCCGACCGTTACGACGCGAGCGAACAACTGACAGAGTGCAAAAAAGTTTTCTTCCAAGACCGCGGAAATTTACCGTTCTTTAGGTTCTTTGGTTCAGTCCCAGACTAAAAAATACAATAACAGCTGAGTAACCATAGATTAAACCGGCAAAAATAATTACGATTATAGATAATGCGCCAGTCCTCGAGACTCGAGGGTTCGACAGTTCAGTTGAAACATAGCCGCCCTCGAGACTCGAGGGTTCGACGGTCGAGGGGCCCTCGTTGGCCCTCCTGCGCACCGCATAGAGCCGTGCTTTAGCACATTAGTGCAACACGCGCAAGAGACGTTTCCGCCTTGTGTAGTGCTCCCGACAGTGTCTTTGACTATTGACTATTGACTTTGCATGGAAACTAACATAATTTTTTTTGTTTATTTGGTTGCTTAACAGTGGTGATTGGTGCTTGCATTTTGAAAAGAGGCCGTTAGACTAAAATTACAATGTCGAATAATTTAGTATTTAAAAACAAAACATCGCACTGTAATTTTGCAAAAAGCTTCTTACCGAGTCCGACAAGAAAATGCTGTGAATGGACAACAGGAGATGCCTGCTTCTACTAGATCAGTTACTCCAGCTCCGGCGCCGTGTACTTCGGCTTCAACTGTGCCGAGTACAGAGCAACAAGGACCAAAACAAAGTGACATAGGTAATTATGTAGCAATCAAGAAACCGATTTCTATACAGAAGGCAAAAACTATAACGCAGCAATTAATTAGACTATTAGTAAAATCATATTTGCCATTCAACATTGTCGAAAATTCTGAAAGCATTTGTACATACGCTGAATGTAAACTACGACCTTCCATCTCGAAAAACAGTATCTGCTAACTATATACCACAGCTTTATTCTCAAATAAAAGATCAAGTTTATAATAAATTGCAAGATGCAGTAGCGGTTTGCTTGACATCAGACGGTTGGACCTCTTTGACTAATCAGAGTTATATTGCGATTACAGCATTATATTGATAAATCTGAACTACAGTCGTATTTGCTTGGTTGTTTTCTCTATGACAATTGACACACGGCTCAAAATTTAGCTAGTTTTATGGTCGACGAGGCCAACAACTGGAATTTAAACCATAAAGTATCCGCTGTTGTCACAGACAATGCAGCTAACATCGTCGCTGCGGTAAGACTGACCAATTGGAGATACTTCCCTTGTTTTGCTCATACGACCAATTTAGTAGTTCAGGACAGTCTCAAATGTCTCAAATTAAAAAAAGTAAAATCAGTAGTAGAATATTTTAAAAGGAGTTCTTCAGCGCTGGTAAGACTGCACGAAATGCAAACGCAACTAAATCTTTCGCAATTAAAATTAAAACAGGATTGTCCTACGCGATGGAACTCTGCATTTGATATGCTCCAAAGAATTTATTCAGTGAAAGACGCCGTTGTTAGTAAGTACTCTGGCTATTGAAAACCCAAGTATTAACACACTAAATGCCAATGTCTGGTTAGTAATAAAACATAGCTTAGATAATTTAAGATTTTTTTATGAAATAACGGTGGAAATAAGTAGCGAAAAGCATGTCACCTTTTCTAAAACATTGCTTTTTGTCAAAGCCATGAGTGACCACATCACCAAAATGGAAATATCCGAATCTCATAGCTTGCCGGAAATCTATGAAATGCTTCAGACGTTGCAATATGGTATCAGTGAGCGCTTCAAAGATATAAACCATAATGCATTGACAACACAGGCTACTTTTCTAGATCCACGTTTTAAAAGATTCGGTTTTACGAATGATTCACGATTCGAATCAACGCTTCGATTAATTCCACAGAAAATCTCAAGCTACTCAGTGAGTATAGAAGCACCCTCCAGTATTGTTCCCGAAACTGCACCTTGCTCTTCGATGCTATGGAGTGCATTTGACGAAAAAGTGAAGCAGCATTTGGAGATACGAAGCTCTTCAGCGGCTTCTATTATTGAAACAGATAAGTATCTTAACGAACCATTACTAAAACGTTCAGAAGACCCATTGAAATGGTAGCAAGAACGGAGAAATCTATATCCGCGCCTTTTCACTTTAATGGAACGTAGACTGTGTAATGTAGCTACCTCTGTTCCCTGCGAACGGATTTTTTCTAAAGCAGGGAATATAATAAATGAGCATCGGAGTCGACAATTTAACATCAATTTGGTCCGGAGTGGCAGCTTGGACCGAAGAGACTCGGTGAGAGTATGGCGCGAGCTCCCTTCGCCTTTCCCACGGTGGTTTCCACGTGCTTTGTGAAGTTCAGCCTTCGTTTGATCGTCACTCCGAGGTACTTCACTGCCGGTTGCCATGGGATATCCTGTCCTTTGATTTGGAGTGGCAATGGCAGTTTGGTGGCTCCAGTGAGGATTGCCTGTGTCTTCCCCACGTTCACGGACAATCTCCACTTGTCGAGCTACTGTGGCAGCTCATCTAAGGTGGGCTGCAGTCTTTTGGCTGCGTATTCGGGCTTCATGGAGGAAGCGAAGTAGGCTGCATCGTCGGCTAAGAAAGAGGGCTAGCTTCGCCTGCCCAACGTCGTCGGTGTACCAGGCGTAGAAAAGCGGTTTCGCAGGCAGCCCCATGTCATATCACAATATTTAGAATTCATTCAAGAATATGCTGATTTACAGCATCTCTCAGAATCATCAACCCCGCATCCTGATGGTGCCTATTACTTGTGTCATCATGCAGTTTTTAAAACTGACAGTGAATCAACAAAAACTAGAGTTGTTTTTGATGGCTCTGCTCCGACAACCTCTGGATTTTCACTTAATGATATTCTCATGACTGGTCCCAATATTCAAGACTCTCTTCTTTCCATATTGATTCGAGCTCGGCAGTACAAGTATGTACTTACCGGAGATTTGGCTAAGATGTATAGACAGGTACAAGTACATGATGATGATCGCAACCTACAATTAATCTTATGGAGAACTGATGAACGTCTCCCCATCCAAACTTTGAGATTAAATACGGTCACATATGGACTTGCTAGTTCCAGTTATTTGAGTACTAGATGCCTTTGGCAATTAGGTGAGGAGTGCAATGACCCCCAAATCAAAACTGTCATACAACAAGATATTTATGTCGATGACCTTTATACAGGGTGTGATTCTGAACAAGAACTAAAACTGTCCCGGGTGTTGTGCCGGGGCGGGGCGCGGCATCTGGGCCAGGCCAGGTCGCGGCGCCGGAATTGGTCCAGGGCGTGGGGCCGGGGCCGGGCCGAGACATGGAGCCGGGGCCGAGCGGGGTGGTCGCGTGGATTGTGTAGGGGGCGGTACTTCCAGTTTTCTTCGCATCGCTTGCGCGTACGAAGCCTGCCTGGCATTTTGGGGGGGCTTAGGTGGGAGAGGTTGAGCCTCCAGTGATGGGCGAACCTTCTGTCGCTGAGGTTTTGGGTCATCCTGAGTGAGCTGGGTGTAGAATCTTTAGCGGATTCACTGTCGCTTCGGCGCGCAGGTGACTATTTTGTTGCCGATTTTGATAAATTTTAGATAAAAACTTTCACTTTGAAATTAAATTAATTGCAAGTCACTGATTAGATGGCACGTACCTCGTAGCCTTGACATTGAAGCACAGAATGTAGAATGAGTGGGGGCAATGACCGGATGACCCAGTGCCCGGAAGACGTTTTTGAAGTTTCTTCTAATGACAGGTGCCAAAGTTCATAGATAAGTCCAACTTTCACAGATCACAAATAGTTAACTAAAATATTGAAGGCACTTCACTTGGGTGTTTATGAATTGAATTGGCACTACACATGCACAGGCAAGATGCATTTGACATTATTAAAAGTTTGAAGTTGATGTGTGACATGTGTAGTGTGACGGGCCCGGACACTGGGTTTGGGCGGGTGTCTGTGCTTTCGTCCTCTTGGGGGGGCTGAGGGTCCTAGTGATCTTCTCAACTCGGGGGCTGAGGGAACACGACCGGGTTCGCAGGCGTTTCCGTCTCTCGCTCGTTTCTTGCTACGGGCTTGTGCGGCTACGTGGCCGCAATGCAATGTGGGTTGCTGGGGGCAGCGTAATGATGGAGTTTTGCGCGAACTCCAGCGCAGTGCGGTCCTCAATAGACAGCTCCGTGCCCTCAATTTCGGCCTCTTGGAGGCGTAGGTACATCGCCATCCACCTCGTCATTCTCTCCGAGAGGGCCCCGGCTTGCATAAGACGGGCGAGTGTGAGTATATCACGCTCGTAAAGCCCTCTCGGTGAGAGGTTGGCGAGAGTTGGGCAGGCGAATGATATTCCTGGGCTGTCCTGGGAAGGTATTGATGCTATTGGTGATATTAGCCGCACATGTCTCAACTTTTGCTGGGGTGGTTAGTCCGCTGGCTTGGATTTGGAGTTGGTTGCATTGCGCTGCATAATCTTTCCATTTTACCCTCCAGCGCACAGGTCGAGGAGCTGTCAGGTCCGCTCCTGCGGCGAGGGTGATAAGGACGGGAAGGTGCTGTTCGTCCATATCATACAGCACCTCCAGGCTGATGGGACAAGGCAGCCTTTGATGCAGCGCAATGTCCACGACGTCCGCGTGCTGGTGTGGATGGTTGGGTATATGGGTAGGGCTGCTCGGACCCACAACGGTGTACCCGTGCGCCTCTGTATCCGCGTGTAGGCGCCGGCCCATTAGGGAGATAATCCTGGACCCCCATGCCACGTGTTTGGCATTGAGGTCCGCCGCTAGTAGGGTTTTTTTTAATAAATAATACCATAATACTGCGCAAATCTCCCATATTGAATTTCGGTTGGGGGAGGGCGGTAGCCGGCGTAGATCTTGATTTCTGTCCCGGCCACGCTAACTCTCACACCCGTGGTCCTGACGTGTTCGAATTCTAGCTGTTCAAGATCTTCATGGACCACATCTCTTCTCACCAGGGCAGCCGTCCCACGATAAGCCGTGCCCCAGGGAGAGACTTCGTCGCGCCGGTGGGTTGTGAAATTGGGCAGCTGGAGTTTTTAGGAGGGACGCAGTTTCGTTTCTCCCAACAGGAGCATGTGGGCGTCCTGGTCCTGGGCTAATTGTCGGAAGGCGGAGACTTAGTCTTGGACGCCCCCCGGGTTCCAGTAAATGATGCGCAGTGGGCCTCTATCCATAAAAGTACCCGTGGATAGAGGCCAGTCCGCGCATCGCCGCTTCACGGAACTCGGTTCTATCTCCGTGAGCGGCGGTGGCATTGAGGAAGTCTGCCAGGATTCCCATCATGACTAGGATGGGATCCTTGGTGGCCTGGGTGTGTCTAGTCCAGGTCTTGGTGGTCCTAGCCCTGGTGGGTGCTGAGTTTGGCCACGTGGGGGCCAAACCTGTGCCTGTGCGGGACCTGCTACCCCTGGGCGAGGGGTGAATGTCGCCTTCGGGCGGGATGTGCATGGTGGCTGTGACGTTGTAGTCGTGACTCTACCACTCTAGTGCCTGGCACGAAGTGAGTTCGCGGGTCAACCCGCGGCGCCAGTTGTGCTCCCACTGGGGGCGGAGCAGGTCTTGCTTCCATTCCCTTAGTGGCGGGTCCAGGTGTTTGGAGTGGCCGCTCCTGGGCTGGGGGGGGGGGTCCTCTAGGGTATTGCGAGGGGTGCGTTGGCGATGGCGCCGGCGTCCTCTCCTAGAGCTTGGACGTGAGCCAGGCGTTTGGCCCCTCGCTTGTTGTTTTGAGTTGATGTGGGTGGAGCTATATGACTAGCGGTAGGTTCAAAAGGCACAAATGCGGGTGGGTGGGAGTAAGTTGGCAGGGGGGTGGACGCTGCTGTTGGTGCAGGTCTCCTTTTTCGCCCTCTGCGTCTGCGACTTGGGCGTGTGGTCCCATAGTTTCTAGGTTCATACTCGCGCCCTACTATCTCGTCATTTTGGGGGCCGCGGCTTGTTGATGATGGTGCACGAAGTGTGCGCAGCTGGTGGTTGCGAGTTCCGGTAGTAGGGGGGGGGACCAGGGGCTGTTTTCTGCCTCTTCCTGGCTTCTCTTCTCGCAAGCGAGTGGGCAATTGCTCTCTGCGTTGTTTTTCTGCAGCTGGAGTAGCGTTGGTGGTGATTGCGACCTTAATGCTCTTCGTTATGTTGGCCGCACATGACTCCACGTCCTCTGTTGTGGAGAGGCTTCCGGCTTGGAGCTGGGAACATTGTACTGCGTAGTCAGTCCAGTTCACCCTCCAGCGCGTTGGTCGCGGAGCGGTTAGATCCGCTCCGATAGCGAGGGTGATAAGGACGGGGAGGTGCTGCTCGTCCATGTCGTATAGCACCTCCAGGCTGATGGGACATGGAAGCCGTTGGTGCAGTACAATGTCTAGGACATCTGAGTATTGGGTGGGATGGTTTGGCACGTGGGTGGGGCTATCCGGTCCAACAACGGTATACCCGTTTGCCTCCGCGTCTGCGTGGAGGCGTCGGCCCGTTGGGGAGATTATCCTGGAGCCCCATGCCACGTGCTTTGCGTTGAGGTATGCTGCTAAAATGGTGGGTGAAGTACCATCAAAAATTCGGCGCAAGTCTGTGGTGTTGAAGCTTGGCTGGGGCGGGCGGTATCCAGCGAAAATGTTGTACTCCTTTCCAGCCGCGCTGAATCTGACCTCCGTAGTTCTGGTGTCGGTGAATTAATAATAATAATATAATATGGGACAACTTCCACACACGGTCATCTGGTCCCAAACTAGGCTAGAAGCCTGTACTATGGTAACCAGATCACTGATATACATACTTATATAAGCTTATAACACCCAAACACAGATCAAACAGTCATGTTCATGCACACAAATGTTTGACCTGGCCGGGGATCGAACCCGGGGCCTGCGGCACAGAAAGCAGAGTTACTACCATCTGAGCCAACGAGGCTGTCAAATTCCAGCTGCTCTAACTCCTCGTGGATCACGTCTCTCCGCACCAGGGCGGCCGTTCCTCGATAGGCCGTGCCCCGGGGAGAGACTTCATCCCGGCGATAAGTGGTGAAGTTGGGCAGCTGGAGCTGCTGTGTGGACCGCAGTTTGGTTTCGCCCAAGAGCAGGATGTGAGCATCCTGGTCCTGGACGAGTTGGCGGAGGGCGGAGATTTTGCCTCGAACGCCCCCCGGATTCCAGTATATGATCCTTATTTGTTGGCTATCCATGCAGGTATCTGTGGATGGCGGCCAATCCACGCACCGCCGCATCACTAAACTCTGCCTTGTCTCCGTGTGCGGCGGTGGTGTTGAGGAAATCTGAAAGGATTCCCATAATTGTAGGTATGGGATCCTTTAAAGACTGTACGGGGGTGGGCCAGTGCCGGGGTGGCCCCATTCCTGGTGGAAATTGCGGCTGATTGTTGTAGGCCCATGCTGGTCCCTGGTTGTAGGTCGGCCCCATTGGGCGGGACGAATAATGTGTCGCCATTGGCCGAGTGGTGAGGGGTGGTGGAATGGTGGTGGCTGTGGTGGCCACTCTGGTGACCGGCGCAAAATGAGTGCGCGGGTCGACCCGTGGCGCCGGTTGTGCGCCCATAGTGGGAGGGGCAAGCACCCTCTCGTTTCGCGTAGTCGCGGTCGTCGGTTGAGGCATGGTCATGGTAGGACAGCCCTCGGTGGTTAGAGGGCGGTTAGCGATTGGAGATCCCCGTGGCGTATTCCTCGGGGTACGGCGGCGTCTCCTGCCACGCCTTGATGCCGGTCGTGAGCCTGGTGTCGCCGCTTCTGGGCGGACTGTTTTAGGGCTAGGCGGAGCTGCCTGGGGCGCAATCCTTTGCCAGTCGGGGGCGAATAGCCTGAACGCCTAGGGCTGGGCGTATGTGTACGCTGGTGTGGGCAGCGGTGTGGATGCCGCGCGTGGAGTTGGGTTCGTCTTGCGGCGTCTTCTTCGCCTACGACGGGAGCGGGTGCCTGGATCTTGTGGGTTGTAGGCCTGCGCTTGGTCTTCCCGCCTCTGAGGGGGAAAAGGGCGCCTACTCTCCGGGGATGGGGCGCGGTACTCGCGCACCTGGTCGCTTCTTGGTGCGGCGGTGGGTGGGGGGAGGCCGGATGCTGTTATTTGTCTCCTCCTGGCCTCCTTCCGGAACACGGGGCAGGTGCGGCTGTTAGCGGTGTGTCTGGCCCCACAATTTGAACAAGTGGCTGGTTCGTCCGCCGACTTTGTGCACGCGGAGGCTGCGTGGGGGCCTCCGCACCGGACGCACTTTATAAGGCGGTGACAGTTGTGGGACGAATGGCCGAATACCTGGCAGCGATGGCATTGTGCCACGGAGCTCTGTCCTCTCCATGCCTCTATCGAGACACCTGCAAATCCAAGTATCTCGGTTGTGGCATAGAGTTTTGCCAATTCGTCCTTGGTCAGGTGCTCTATTAGGACAAAGTAGATTCCCGGCCTGGTTTCGCTTCTGGTCGGGATCGCGCGGGCTGAGGAGGCGGGGAACCCTCTGGTCTTTAGATCCACAATCTCCTCCGGGTTGGTGTCGGCAGGTAGTCCCCGGATCGCCACCTTCTGGGGTCTTTCCGAGGCCACACTGTAGCACCACCATGACAATAGTGGGTCTCTTGTAGAGGCCTCAGTCAGGTAGCGCTGAATCGTGCGGAACTCTACCTCTGATTGGGGGGAGAACCGCACGCCTTTGCCGAGGGCGCGGGCATTAGGCGGGTGCCCGAGTCTCGCAATTCGGCAAAATGGTCGGGCCATCGGGTCATGGCGTCCACCGTGATGGGCGGGTATGCCTTCCTGGTGGGTGGAGCTGGTGAGGAGAGGGTCGGAGTGCGAGGTGGAGTAGGCACTCTTGGGGTTGCCGGCCGCGATGGCGGTGGTGACCTCAGCACGGCTGCATAGGTGGCATGGGAAGCGCGGCGCAATCGATCGGTACCGACTCGATCGCCGCATACGAGGTGGACTCCTCGTCCTCCTCGATCTCCGCCATCCCCTCTCCCCTGTGCTCTTCGCTGTCGGCGTAGATTGATCCGCCTGAGCTGCCCTCTCTGTTTGAGGTGCCAGGCGCTGGTGGCCGAGCAGGAGGGTTCCCCTAGGTGCGGGACATCAGTCCCGGCCTGGGCGAGGCCTGCACTGCCCTTAGACGAGCGGGGGCGCGGAGCGTATTTCCGGTCCGTTAGTGGAGCAGCAACTACCTTCCTGCTTAGCTCCGGGTTTCTCAGATTCCTGGCGAAAATGAGTTGGTCGTCGGGTGGAAGAGGTGATTCCTCCAGCGAGCTTACCGCAACCGGTCGCTGCTCGGAGAGACGAGCAGGAGTAATTATTTGTTCGGCTAACGGTTAGGGGACACGTGACTGTTAGTATTATTGTAATACCACTAGTCAGTGACCCTTCACCGCTGGCAATACTGCACTAGCGATACTGTCGGGAGCACAGAACAAGGCGGAAACGTCTCTTGCACGTGTTGCACTAATGTGCTGATGCACAGCTCTATAAGGCGCGCAGGAGGGCCAACGAGGGGCTCGACGCCGGGGCGGAGCGGCCTCGCGGTCTACCACGACTGCGCACCACGATAGGGTGAAAGGACGCGGTAACGCGAGAGCGCGCGCGTGGGGCGGGGGGGGTGTTAGGATTCTCGTCGCACTGCGGAGACTCAACTAACACACGACACAACCAAACGCGATCGCGGCTACAGCGAAACTCTCGTGTGTTGTTCGGTTTCGTCTACCAATCGTTGTACTGCCACCCCTCTTGTGGAAGTGGTGGGGATGGGCCTCGGGGAATATCCCCATCGCCCAGGCGTGAACGCGCGGGGGCATCGACCCCCGGGTGACTGGTAGGCCGCTGGAGTCATCAACCTTCAGGGTGCCTCACAGCGGCTCTACTGCGATCGGGTCCGCCGGCGCGTCATCTTTGAGGATGTCGCGCGGCAGCGGACGTCTTTGTTTTTCTTCTGGCGGCCTGGTGTGGTGCGGGGCGATGTTGCGGAGGTGAGGGTGTGGTCCGTTGTCGGCGCAGTCGAACATCCGACGCGCCAGCCGAGCCACGAACACCCCCACCTCTGGGATCTTGGTGTCGCGGGCGATGACGTCATTTCTGACGTATCGCCCGTCGCCCGTAATTTGGCGCAGTGTGGTACTTTGCACCACCTGGAGGCGCTTCCGTTGAGTCGCCGAGCATAGGGCGTACCATGCCGGCGCTGCGTACGTCAGGCGGGTTCTGATGTAGGTCTTATAGAGAGCTTCGATGAGAGGACCGGGCGGAGGAGCGCGCGCGCCGCCTTTGCCTGGTGGACTACATGGTCCACCTGGGGGCGCATCCCCAACGTCCGGTCGATGTGGACGCCCAGGTACTTCACCGTTGGTTCCCACTTGACGTCTTGGCCTCAAAGTTGTAACGGTGGTGGGAGGGTGCGAGTGGCGCCGGTCAGCAGAGCAGCTGTCTTGCCCACGTTGACCGCCATCCTCCACTTGTCCAACCACTCCGGGATTCTATGGAGGACTCGCTGCACCCTCCTTGCGGCTATGGTAGGGCTGGTCGACGACGCGAAATATGCGCTGTCGTCGGTGAACAGTGCGAGGACGACACCCCGTTCCCCTTCCCGAAGGTGTTCCTGCTCCAGGATCGGGATATCGTCCGTGTAGAGGCCATACAGTGCTGGTGAGAGGCAGCTCTCTTGGGGCACGCCGGCGGCGATGTGGCGTGTGGAAGAGCGGGAGGATTCCACCTCTACAAAAAAGCTACGCTCGTTTCGGAAGGACGCCACGGTTCGAATAACAGCAGGTGGCGTCGCTGTCTGTAGCAATTTAAATAGGAGCCCGGCATGCCACACTCGATCGAATGCCTTCTCGATATCGAGAAAGACACCGACGGTGCGGCGGCCCCTATTTGTTTCCTCGGCCATGTGGTGAATGATGCGTGTGAGCTGGAGCGTTGTGGAGTGGCCTGTCCGGAATCCATACTGCTCCTCCCTGGGGCGCAGATGCGGAACCAGTTGTCGGAGGAGCAGGCGCTTGCAACAGCAACAGCTTGGCAACAGCTTGGCGATCATTGGCAGGAGGGTAATAGGCCGGTAGCTCGACGGATGTCGTCGGTCCTTCCCAGGCTTCGGAAGCATAATTACCTTTCCCGTTTTCCAGGTAGTGGGGAAGTGTTGAGTGCGGAGGATGCCGTTAAATAGGCGGGCGAGTGCTGTTAGGCCTCTAGTGGGAAGGTGTTTGATTGCTGCATTTGTGATGCCTTCGTATCCCGGGGCCTTCTTGGCTTGCAGTTTCTGCACCGCCCTTTTGACCTCCGCTGGAGATATAAAGACATCGCCTGGTAGAGGTGGGACCGACGACTGGAGAAACATATCCACTGAGGTTTGGACCATCTGGTGGTGTGCACTCGTGTCCACTGCTGCTTCCGGGTGGATTGGGTGCAGCTGGAATTGCCCTTCCAGATGGTCGGCTAGAAGGTCTGCGCGGTCTTGAGCTGGGTAGTGCCTCTTCCCCAGGCTGTCCAGGAGTGGGCAAATTGTTGGCTTGACCCTGGTGAGGGCTCGGTTTAATTGGTGCAGGCTGGTTTGCGTTGGATCTTCGGCGATATTGGCGATCTTTGCATCCCACGTTGATCCTCTCCACGCCTGCACCTCTTCTGATAGCGTGGTCGTTAAGGAGTTTAGCTCCGATTTGACACGTGGGCAACGACTGTGGGCCCACAGTGCGCGTAGATGTTTCTTTTTTGCCCTCATCTTCTGCAGACGGATGGGCAGTTGTTCTCTACGCTGGGTTGGAGGGGCGGGAGTAGAGACTGCAGCCAGTGTTGATGTGATAAATTCACTAATTGTGGTGGCACAGGACTCGACGTCTTCGTTGGTGTTTATTGATCCAGTTTCCATCTGTTCGCATTGCGCTGCATACTCCGTCCAATTTACTCTCCAGCGCATAGGACGTGGGGTGGATAAATCCGCTCCTATGGCGAGAGTGATTAGGGCGGGAAGGTGCTGTTCGTCCATGTCATACAGCACCTCCAGGCTGATGGGACACGGTAGCCTTTGATGCAGCGCAATGTCCAGGACGTCCGCTTGCTGGTGTGGATGGTTGGGTATATGGGTAGGGCTGCTCGGATCCACAACGGTGTACCCGTGCGCCTCTGCATCCGTGTGTAAGCGCCGGCCCATTGGGGAGATAATTCTGGACCCCCATGCCACGTGTTTGGCATTTAGATCCGCCGCCAGGAGGGTGGGGGTTCTCCCATCTAATATGCGGCACAGGTCGCTCATATCGAAGCTTGGTTGAGGGGGGCGGTATCCGGCGTAAAGCTTGATTTCTACGCCTGTCACGCTCACCCTTACCCCTTGGGTTCTTACGTCTTTGAACTCCAGTTGCTCCAGTTCTTCGTGTACCACGTCTCTCCGCACCAGGGCTGCTGTTCCTCGGTAGGCTGTGCCCCGGGGGAGACTTCGTCTCGGCGATTGGTGGTGAAGTTAGGCAGCTGGAGCTTTTGGGTGGGACGCAACTTAGTTTCTCCCAGCAGAAGGATATGGGCGTCTTGGTCCTGGGCTAGCAGCCGGAGGGCGGAGATTTTGTCTCGGACGCCCCCCGGGTTCCAATAGATGATGCGCAAGGGCCCCTATCCATAGAGGAACCCTTGGATGGAGGCCAGTCCGCGCATCGCTGCCTCGCGGAATTCAGTTCTTTCTCCGTGGGCGACAATGGTGTTGAGGAAATCCGCTAGGATGCCCATCATTGTGAGGATGGGATCCTTGGCGGGTTGAGTTTGAGTGGTCCAAGGTCTAGGAAATCCTAACCCCGGTGGGGGTTTGAATGGGCCTGGGGCTCTCCAAGCTGGTCCCCGTTCCAGATTTTGGTGGAGTTGGCCAGTCGGGTACTGTGCGTGATGTGCCAGTGGGCGAGTGGTGATTGGCGGGTGAGTGGTTGCTGCAGTGGTTGCCACTCTAGTGACCTGCGCGAAGTGAGTGCGCGGATCTACTCTCGGTGCTGGCTGAGAACTAGTGGGGGGAGGCTCAGGTCTCCTAGTCTCGGTGGCTGTGGGCGGTTCTGCTCTTGTTGCCCTGCCATGCTCCAGAGGGCCCGCCTCTGGGGTATTGCGGGGTGAGTTATGACCTCGGCGTCCACGTCTTGATACTGGGCGAGCTCCGGGCGCCTGGCCTCTCGCTCGATCCTGCCGGACCGCCGAAGAATGGAGTTAGTAATAAAATGTTACATTTGGAACTCAATGATTTACCTGTAGCTAGTAACTTGTATTCAGTAGGGAAAGATTCTTGAGCCATGCGGCATAATTTAAGAAATGAAAGGTTTAATTCGTCAACTGTGAGGCTACCGGACAATTTAGATATTGGATTTTTTAGGTTATAATTATAATAATAATTAAACTCATTTATTCAGTATATTTTTTTTTTACAGACCATATTTTGTTAGTATCATTTTTCTTATATTTAGTGTTAGTATACATCAAAATTTTATTTAGTAAATTATAATTAATTAGGGCGATATATGCTAATAAAATAAATAATTAACATAGTGATGACAACAGTTGAAAATAAAATTAAAATCTGGGTTAAAATAAAATTAAAATTGTAATGAAATTTAAAATTAAATATAATGGAATATACTCAGTCTTAACATTAATTTAATTTCAATTGGTGTGTCACCCTCTTTACAAAAATCTTCCACAAAGGGGAAGTGCACTTGTCTGCGATTGTTCTCAGGATGCTGTTGTTACTGCCTCTTATTCTTCTCATTAGAGATGTATTCCACTATGCCCTACCAGTGGAGCGGCTTGGTGGGGCATAGTGGAACAATCAAAGTCATAGTCTGGATGATCTTTGGGCAAGCATAGCGTATTGTCGGCAAAATGGAGAGTGGATCTTATTTTTTCAAATTTTTTTAACGGCATAGTATTTTGTATGTGATCATAACAAAATTTTTCACTCCAGTAAGCCCTGGTGTTTGGAAATTTTATAACTGAGGTGTAAATCAGAATGCCTAGGAATTTATTTAGGATATTTTCATTTATAATTTCAGGATTGGAGATTTGTTTCTAGGCTGCGTATAAGTTACTTTGTTCTACAATTTGCTTTTTTAGATCTGATGTAAAATAAAATGAAAAAAAATCATACGGCGTGTTACAAGACATCAATACTTCCGTTATCTGAGTTTCTCCCCTAAAAATAAGGCTGTCTTCAGCAGTAACAAGATTCCGTTTTCGCCAAACCAGAGGTCGTTTAGAAATCCCTTGTGATCAACTCTGGGGTGCTGCTTCTTCGGCTTCCAAAATAGGAGGGTCTGGCATATTTTCATCGTTGTCGATTACGAGAGGAGGATCAGCATCCACTTCATCAGACTGGGCATTCTCACCTTCATCACTATTTTCAAGGTCTCGAAGAACATCTCGAGCTGTTTGATAATAGTGACCTTCATCCTCTACTTCGGAGTCTGACCCGTCTAAGCCATCTTCTGAATCTTCAAGAGTTTCTAAATACTTTGTAATTTCGCTTTCTAGTAATCGCGGCATGCTGAAAAGCAAAATAAAAATCCTTCACCAAACATGCATTTATTTAGCAGGCAATGCGCATTGTAGTTTTCCTACAACATACCAGATTTCGCCTAATTCGACAATAGCATCAAGTGATTTTCAATGTTTTACAACATGAACATAATAATTGAAGATATAATCAAGCAAATAAAAATATGTTATATACTTACATTATATTTTATCAAAGTCCGAACACAGCTACAAAACTTAGTTTCGCGCCACTAGAAAAGTTTTCTTCAAAGTGACATTTGACATTAACTTATTTTCAATGCATAAAAATATTGGATAGTGCCAACATTAAAAAAAGTACAAAATTCGTTCAGAAATAAGACTTAGTTGTCAAAATTAACAAAAAATTAAAAGAAGGTAAATTTTATCTGTGATGTTTAGTATGTTGTTTAAAAACAACATTGTCCATTTAAGGGCTAAGCTAGACAAGGCACGGAGGTTTTTAGTCACATGATCCACTAAGAATCTAAGACTATTATAAGAGATATTATGTACTGTTCGAAGAAATGCATTTCGATGCTTGCTACATTGGTAGCTTATAATATTAATTCAGTTATAGGTAATATAACGGTGTTAAATAATGACTCCACAGTGATTAGTATATGTACTAAAAATAACACTGTGGAAAATAATTTAAACTAATTTCTAAGACAACAGAGAGTGGTACTTGTACATTATCTTTATTCTATCAAAATATAAACCGCTTCTCTGGCAAAATTAACGACATTGAATTACTTGTAGATAAATATAATTATGATATTTTATGTTTCTGTGAAACTTGGTTAAAAAATGATAAAATGTCATTTAATGTTAATAATTTTCAGGTGGCCAGTAAGTTCAACAGAACATCTGCTGAAGGAGGTGGCTCGATTATACTTTTAAGAAAATCAATTAAATATAAAGAGCGAAATGATATTGTCAGCTGTTCTGTGGAACGAACTTGCGAGGTGGCTTGTGTAGAAGTGAAAAGGCATATAATCTTATGTGTATATAGGCCGCCGAACTCGAATCTCACTTCTTTTATGTCCTCTATGGAAATAATTCTAAACAAAATTTGTAAAAGTAATAAACATGTACTTGTATGCGGTGACTTTAACATTGATATTTTGTCAGATTCTCCAGATAAAACTAATTTGACCAGTTTATTTAAGTCCTTCGGTTTGAGTTACCTATTCTCTGAGCCCACAAGAGTTACAGTTACCTCATCGACCTGTATTGATAATATCTTTACCAATTTCGAAAGTAGGAAGTTATCAATAACGGGTGGAGTTAGGTCTGACCACAAGGGTCTCTCACTAGAATTTATAAGTGAAAAATCAAAAGAAAAACCAACAATTGAACATAGGCCCCTAACAACATATAAACTCGAAAAGCTTAGGAATAATATAGAATCAAAACTGGAAAATGTCGCTGTCTCTGAGGAAGACCCTAATTTCAATTATGAAAACATATTTTCTGTAATAAGTAAGGAGTTCAATGAGATATGTCCCAAAAAGAAATTACACTCGAATGGGAAACTAGAATTTAGTGATTGGGCTACCAAGGGTATCAGGAAAAGTAGAGATAATATGTATGAGTTATATAGGGATAAAGCCCATTCCAATTCAGAATCATTTCATGAGTATGTTAAATGTTATTCAAAAATTTTTAAAGCTGTGTGCATCCAAGCAAAAGCCATAAATATTAGAGACAAAATTCGCAAATCAAGTAATAAAATTAAGACGGTTTGGAAAACAATAAACGTAGAAACAGGTAAAGATAAATGTAGAGATTCTGAATATATATTATTAATTAATAATGAACACATTACAAATGTTGAGGAAGTCGCTAATATTTTTGTCGATTTCTTCTCTAACATAGCCCTGAACGCGACCAAGTCACTTGATTCATCCCCAGACTTGGCGGAGGCTTTTCTTAAAGAAAACTTCCAACGCACCATACCTGAATTTTCGTTTGAACACATCTCATTAATTGATATCAAAAAGACGTACAAGAGTTTAAATGTTAAAGCTACTGAAGATCTATGGGGTCTATCTGTAAAAATGCTAGATTCTATAATAAACACAATTGCTCCTTACTTAGCAGACTTATTTAACCTATGCATAGATAAAGGCACGTTTCCAGAACTAATGAAAATAAGTAAAATCACTCCTATCTTTAAATCGGGAAGTAAGACAGATCCCTCAAACTATAGGCCAATCTCTGTTTTGCCAGTATTAAGTAAAATCTTTGAGAAATTGATGCTAAACCAACTGCTGTCACATTTCAATAGAAATAGAATATTGCATTTAAACCAGTATGGTTTCACCAAATGCAGATCAACAACCGATGCAGGCTGTCATCTCATGACTCTTGTCTTGGAGGCTTGGGAGAGTTCACAGGATGCCATTGGAGTGTTTTGTGACCTTTCCAAAGCATTCGACTGTGTAGAACACTGCACGTTACTGCGCAAGTTAGAAGTATATGGAATTCATGGGAATGCCCTGAACCTGGTGGAATCATACTTGTCTAGTAGGCAGCAGAAGGTTAGCGTCAATGGTATCACATCTGCTAGTTCTCCTGTCAAGATGGGAGTCCCACAGGGATCAATTTTGGGTCCTTTCCTATTTTTGGCATATATTAACGATTTGCCTTACATGGTCCACGGTCTAGCAGATATAGTTCTATTTGCCGATGATACGTCATTGATTTTTAAAGTTGATAGGAAGGATACTTCACTAGTACATGTTAATAATACTTTAGCAAGTATATCCAGATGGTTCACAGCAAACAATCTGTTATTGAATGCGAAAAAGACTAAATGTTTGAAATTTTCGTTGCCCAACGTCAGAAGTATAGAACCAAACATAGTTCTTGACGGTGAAAGACTCAATATTGACAATGCAACTTTGTTCCTTGGCATAAATATAGACTCTAAACTGCAATGGAGCACTCATATCACCGAGCTCTCAGGGAAACTAAGCTCTGCAGCTTACGCGGTTTATAAAATTAGGCAACTAACAGATGTAGCCACGGCGAGATTAGTGTACTTTGCATATTTCCATAGCTTGATGTCTTATGGGATTCTGTTGTGGGGGTCAGCTGCAGATATAGAAACTATCTTTATACTACAAAAACGTGCGATTCGTGCCATCTATGAGATGCGTCCACGCGAATCCCTGAGGGAATTATTTAAAGAAATAAACATACTGACCCTACCATCCTTATACATTTATGAGAACATCATGTATGTGCGTAAAAATTTACATAAATTAAAATTAAATAGTGACCTTCATAATTTTAATACTAGGAATAAAGACAAAATAGCTGTACCTAGCTTTAGATTATCTAAAACAAATAAAAAGACATTCTTAGGAAATAGTGTACGTTTCTATAATAAAATCCCAAAAGAGATAACTGGGCTCTCAGAGGGTAAATTCAAAACCTATATAAAATCTACTTTACTTAAGAAGGCTTATTATAAAGTCAACCAGTACATAGAGGACAAAGATGCCTGGAAACTTCTGCATAGCCGCCTCGCGGCACCTTCAAAGAAAACGAATGTAACCAAACCAAATATTGTGAAACTATCTGTTGAAAAAATTAAGCCCTACAAGTTTCTTGTGCGTTCTTCTTGTAGAGGTATCTTTCCGAACGCACGGTAGACTCAGTACTGTATCTTCATTGACGTACAAAAGTGTCAGATTATGACCTATTTGAATAAATCTGTTTGAGTTTGAGTTGAGTTTGAGTTTGAGACATTTTTCAGATTCCCGAGTAATTTGTTGCACATTCAATAAAGAGTTTAAATGATGGTTAATGAGTTGACGTATGTTATCATACCTCTTGCATAGTAGCTGCCATGCAGTATCATAATTAGCACTTGACTCTTCTAAATTAGAAATAACACGAGATGCATCACCTGTTAGATATGACATGTGGTAATGAAACTTGTGTACCGGTTCAATACGGTTGTTATTGTGAATAAGTGACAGATATGTGTCTCTAAACTCCAACCAGCGGAAGTATGCACCATCAAATTTAGCAATTGGTATTTGAGGTAGTTTAAAGTTAGCTTGGTGAGAATCATGACCATCCCCGGAAGCACAGCTACCAAATTGTGACCCTTTATGAATTCAATATCAGAAGTTTTAAGCTGATAATGTCGGAGCAGGTTCTGAGCCTTCACTATATTAGAAACAAGCAATTGTTCAATATTTTCCCTTTCATCAATTTCAGATTCTAAGTTTCTTGAATTCAACACCTCGATCTGATTTAGCAATACATCAAATTTGTTGGAAACTAGTACGAACCTTGTAGGGGTCCTAGTCAATAAGAACACCTATTTTCCTTTCTTCAATGGACTGTATATTTCTTGTTTACAATTTGTTCTTATTTCTAAGTTGATGTTATTACTACTGCTGCTGTCGAGCGAATGCACACTTTTTCGCTTTTTTTATTTTTTATTTTTTTAAATAACCTATGCTGTTGGCCTCTACAGCTTTACCGGGCAGTGGTGAGCGCAGGAGGCGCTCGACCCAAAGTTTAAGGGCGACTAGCACAAGGTGATAAATAAATAAATAAATAAATAAATAAATAAGGGTACCTAGACGGTACGAACCTCGGCTTGGGCCGTCGCCAGAATACGTGGGGTCAGACTTGCCCTGGCACCCCAGAAGGGGAGTGTCCTAGGGCCCTATCAATGGTTTGATCTGTTTGATTATTTGGAGAGAAACTAATTGATCTGAGGGATCTGAGAGATCTTCGACCTCGCCGGCGAGGTCGGTGTTGTGATTGTGTGAGTTGGTGGATCTGGTATCCGGCACCAGTACCGAAAACGGAGCGTCTGTTGCGTATATTGGTAGAATTGGGCGAACCTAGCGCCGCCGATGTGACGGCGGCGATAGAGTCGTCCAGGACGTTGCGAGGGCGTCTACGGAGGGGAGGAGTTCCAGCTTGAACTATCGAGTAGTTCGAGGCTTGGACTACGAGGGGGTTAACATACACTTTTTCGCGAAAATGGCCCTACTTATATTTACAAGAGCTTACAAAAATATTCAACGAATCACAACTTAGAACAGTAACATATTCTCTATCTTTTTCTTACATTTTCAAGGTCAAGCGCAATTACTAAGCTATACATACATACTCATTTATATTCACAGGTATTATGTTCTTTACAAATTCTACGATGACTCATCTGTCCGTTACATACTCCCCCCGGCGAAGACATCACGAAGCCTCATTATTCTTGGCTAGGATGATGAGCCTTCTCGCTGGTCGACGGAATATGACTCCTTTGGTTCGCACTTCCACACTACGCACAATCCCGTCTTTTCCTTTATAGACTGTTTCTACTTTTCCTCTTTGCCATAGGTTCCTAGGCAATAATCCATCCGCAATAATGACTGTCACCTTCAGTTATTTCTCTCGATGTTAGCGATTTAGATTCTCCCCTGGGTGCTATCGTAGGCAAGTATTCTCTCAGCCATCGTTTCCAAAACATGTTCGCTAATGCTTGCGCTGCTCTCCACGTGCGTCTATCGGCCGTGTCACATAGCCCGACCAACGGCATTCTATCTGCTGTGCCTAACAAAAAATGATTTGGAGTTAACACTTCATCTTCTGCGTTTACGGACACATGAAGTAATGGTCTGGAATTCACCGTATATTCGACTTCGGCCATTAGCGTGTATAACACCTCCTCCTTCGGTGTTTGTTCGTTCAATACGGCGAACAACGCAGTCTTGACAGTGCGTATCATTCTTTCCCATACGCCACCTTGATTGGGTGCCCCCGGATCTAGCAGTCCTTCGGGAGGGCCCGGTGTTTTAAGCCGGGATATGCTCCCTTAGGGATGGATACGCAGGATAGGAGGGGGGGTTCCACCCAGCAGAGGGATGTAAGTCTCGCGGGTTCCTCAGCAGTCGGTTGGAATGCCGACCACCTCGAGAGTGCCTATTCAGTCAGGCCCCGCTCCTCTCACACCCTTACTGGCGAGGAAGTACTGAATTCGGTCCGCGCCCGTCGCGCTACTTGATGGACCGGTGACTCGTACTAAAGTCACACCGCCTTCACGGCGTTAACTCACAACTCAGTCGTTGACACCGTGAGGTGACCAGAGAGTGAGCCGCGGGGATACCGCGTAAGGTAGACAGCCTTCGGATCTTGAATCTCCGGCGATGGTCCTCCACGACGGTCTTTCACGTAGTGGTCGCACCGTTCGGTGATCTTCTTTCTTCCAACGCGACGACTCGTCGTGGTCGCACCGTTGGGTGATCTTCGGCTACCGCCTCTTCGCAGGTCTTCTATAATGATACTTCGCTCTTCTATAATGTTTCTTCACAACCAATACCTTAAGGTAGTACTGGTTGCCACAGCAAACAGCTCCTCCAAGTTTTCTCGGGTTCTATGGACACCCGAGTTTGCAACCAGCGCTCTCTTGCCTCAGCCCTAGTTGCCACAGCTTCGTAATCCAACTGCCGTGGGTCCGGAACTTGATCCGAGTTCGTCGGACCGGAACTTGCTCCGGGTTCGCTGGACCAGACTTGATCCGACTACGCAGGACCAGAAACTTGTAGGGGTCCTAGTCAATAAGAACACCTATTTTCCTTTCTTCAATGGACTGTATATTTCTTGATTACAATTTTTTCTTATTTCTAAGTTGATGTTATTACTACTGCTGCTGCTTATTTGGAGAGAAACTAACCGATCTGAAGGATCTGATAGATCTTCGACCTCGCCGGCGAGGTCGGTGTTGTGATTGTGTGAGGAGAGGGTGTCAGGGCGTTTGCCCTCTGACCCTGGCACGTCTCCTCCTATTACTATAGGAGGTCGTTAGGTGCGTGGTATTCTTGAGGCACTTACTGCGCGACCTTGTGTGGAGTCAATGCGATCAAGCCCCGCCGGATGAGATCCCCGGTTACCCGAGGAAGGTCCAGCGAACCGATCAGCGATTGACTCCAAGGTTGGCGCAGGTTGTGCTAGTCGTTTCCGTGACTGCTCTCTTCATCGTTCCGCTCGACGAACTCTCTCGGGTAGGGCTTCGTTCTTCGTGTTCCAGGTTCGTCCGGTGGTCTGGCGTGGAGAGGCGCGATACCCCTTATGTGGTCCTGGCTGGAGGCGTCGGCTCTTTCGAACATCTTCGTCGTGAGACCCCGTACGAAGGTCTCCACGTTTTGGTGCTGGAGGTCTCTGAGGATAACAGCGTTCCTTACGTAGCGGGGTGCTCTGACCACTGTCCTAAGAGCAAGGTTTTCTTGCTGTTGGAGCCTCTGCCGGTTTGTTTCCTTTAATAAGGGGTACCATGCGCTCGCAGCGTATGTGAGTCTCGATCTTAGATAAGTTTTGTAGTTGAGAAGCTTAGTTTTAATTGGCAACCTTGATTGTAGGATCGGGATGAGTTTAGCGCGGGCCCCCTTCACCGATCCTACAACCTGGTCTACGTGCTTTTTCTATGGTGACGCCTAAGTATTTGACATCAGGCTTCCATGTTAAGTTTTGGTCCAGTAGCTTCAGTGGTGGTGGGAGACGTGAGTTTCCGGTTATAATCGCCTGAGTCTTGGCGACGTTCACCCTCAGTCTCCATTTGTCAAGCCATTCTGGTAAGGCATCAAGAGTTGGTTAGAGCCTCTTCACCGCGTATGTCGGTTTATTCGATGGGTTTATTCTTATTCGTTTATGTGTATTTAGTTAGGGTAGGTAGTAAGTAGGTAGCTCTCGTCTGCATACAGAGCGAGCTTCGCCTGCCCGATGACTGGTATGTCGTCGGTGTACCAGGCGTAGCAAGCGGGCGATAGGCAGCTGCCTTGTGGAACTCCTGCATTCACTGGCTTCTCTTTCGATAGCGCGTTTTCGACCGCGACCACGAACTTTCTCTCATGGAGAAAGCCTTTGAAGACGAACAGAATCTGCTTGGGGATGGTGCTCTACATGAGTTTATACAGCAGCCCCTCGTGCCATACTTTGTCAAAGGCCTTCTCCATGTCGAGCATCTGAGTTGTCGGGTGCGGGAGGTGAGGTAGAAATCAGACAACTTGTCTTCTCTAAGGTTCGTTTATTACTAACTTATAATTAGGTCATACATGAGTTACATTATGTAGGTATAAACATATTGGTAGAGTGCACTGTTTGCCAAATACAAGTTCGTATGGAGAATATTTGGTTTGTGTATGAACTGCCTAACGTTTGGTGATGATAAGCAGTTGAATTTAGGTGATTAATTTTTAAAATTTTGCAAATTTCTTGGAAAACCGATGACATAAATTCGGTTCCCTGATCGGTCAATATAACACGTGGTATTCCGTATCTCAAAATGAAATTATTTACAAAGGCTTGAGCTACTGTGACTGTATCTTTATTTGAAATCGGATATGCCTCTATGTATTTTGTTAAGTCACATTGTAGGGTTAGTATATAAACGTTATCTGCGCTATCTTTCTGCAATGGTCCTACTATATCTAAACCTAACTTATCAAAAGCACTATTTCCTAAGTCTGTAATTACTAAAGGTTGTTTAATGTACTTAAAATATTTTTCTTTTTGACACTTGTCGCATTTTTGTATATAACTTGTGACGTCACTCTCTATACCTGGCCAGAAGTATTTTCTACGTATATTATTTATCATTCTTTTTATCCCTACATGTCCGCTTGTCGGAAGCATGTGATAATCTCTAACTGACCTCTAACAATATGTATGCGTGGGCCGGACCACTTATTTATTTTATTTATATTTTGAGTTAACTCTTTTATAATTCTTGCATTATATTCATCTTTCAATACATACACATTTTTTATATTATTTCTACTGCATATTGAACTCAGTTCCTCCACACAGACAGCTCGTGTACTGTATGGTCCGGAAACTGGTTTCATGCCTATCATCTTTTTCGTTGCTATATATGCAAAATTGCTAGTTTCATCTATTACATCATTTTTTACTTTCATCCATTCATCTTGTGTATAAAAAAATAATTCGGTATGGTCTTCCGGTAGTTTCATCATATCCACGACCCTCGGGTGATCAGTCCAAGTATCGCTAGGTATGTTACTATTATCGAAAGATGTATCCGATTTCTTATTTTCATCGTCTAACATTCTCTTCTGTTTTCGCGTCATTACTGCCATTATATTTGTTTTCATGTCCTTCAACTCATCACTCGTCATACGCACACGTGATAACGCGTCTGCAGTCACGTTATCTCGCCCTTTCACATATTCTATCACAAAATCGTACTCTTCTAATTGCAAACGGAATTTCATGAGTCTGCTAGATGGATTTGACATACTAAAAAGGTATACTAATGGTCTATGGTCAGTTTCAATTTTAAATTTTCTGCCAAATAAATATGGACGGAAATACTTAACAGACCAAACTATGGCCAATAATTCTTTTTCGATTATTGTGTAGTTCCATTCTGCTTTGTTTAATGTCCTACTTGCATAGGCAACCGGTCTGCGGTCTCCATTACACAAAACAGAGCCTAGAGCGAAGCCTGATGCGTCTGTTTGTAAAATAAAAGTGTTCTTACTGTCAAAACTAGGATATTGAAGAATAGGTGGGGATATTAATGAATTTTTAAGAGTTAAAAATGATTTTTGACATTCTTCAGTCCAAATAAATGGAACATTTTTACGACATAGATTGTTAAGACTTAATGATTTTTCGGCAAAATTTGGAATGAACCTTCGATAATAATTAGCAAAAGCGACAAATCGTTTTACTTTATCTAAATTTTTTGGGATAGGATAATTTAATAGTGCATCGACTTTTGCGGGGTCAGGTTCATCACACCTTCATCCGAAACAATATGTCCTAAGTAAAGTAATTCCTTTTTTAAGAAATCGCACTTTACCGGGTTCAACTTAAGGTTCACTTTTCTTAAACGGGCAAAAATATCCATTAAATTGGAATTATGTTGTTCTAAATTTCTACCAAAAGTGATTAAATCGTCCATGTAAATTAAACATTTTTCATAATTTAGACCTGACATTGCAATAGTCATTATCCGTGAGAATGCGCTTGGGCTGATCTTAAGTCCCATGGGCAGTCTCTTCATTTGGTACTGACCTTGAGATGTGGTGAAGGCCGTACATGGTCTACTATCACGGTGTAAGCTTGTCTGATAATAACCTTGATAAAGGTCTAATCGTGTAAAGTACATTGACCCTGAGAGAGAGTCTAGAATATCTACTATATTGGGCAGAGGAAACTTATCATCCATAATCCTTTCATTCAACCGTCTATAATCGATCACTAATTCCATTTTATGTTTCCATCTGCATCAACTTTCTTCGGTACTAACAATATAGGACTTGACCATTCACTCGAAGCTGGCTCTATGATATCATCTTTCAACATACTATCAACTTGTTAATTAATTTCTTCGCGATGTGAAAAAGGTAATCGATAAGGTTTTGTATAGACTGGGTCGACATTGTTTCTTAATATTATTTTGTTTTCATAGAGATTTGTGGTTGTTAACGTTTTATCGTCTGGAATGCAAAAAATATCGGAATATTTTGCACAAACAAAAATTTGAATCGTGATTTTACCATCTTTAGGTCGAACAATAGTACCTGCCAAAAATACTCCTTCACTTAAAACATTGGGCACTACCACACAATCCTCTGCCATTCTACATACAATCTGAAATAACTGTTCACATCTTGGTGGGATGGAAATATACTTCTTTGAAGTTGATGTTGCTAAGTGCAAAGTTAGTTCCTCATGTAATTCATTACGCATCGTGACAGTGTTTAATTCAAAATCTAAAGTGCATCTATACCTTCTGAGGAAATCGCACCCTAATATCCCATCAGCACTAAAAGGCAACTTTTCCATAACGAAAAATTTTTGTTGAAATTGAAAGTTCCCACAAGTTAATGTAACGTAAGCGTAACCTAGCGTCGGTAGCGTACCGCCGATTCCTGCAACGTACGTGAGACTTTCATGTATGGGAATATTCCATCGCTTTACTATCTCATATTTCACTGCGCTTAGTGAAGCTCCGGTGTCTACTAACCAAGTGTGAGAATTGTCTAATACTGATAATGATATGGTGTTATTATTTTCACAAGCAAATATGTTAGCCTCGAAAAAATGTTGCCAAATTTTCCGTAGCTTCACCTGATGGAGGCTCGTTGGAGGAAGTCTGGTCGAATGAACCTTCCTCTGTCATGAATCGCATGTTATGTTGACCTCTGAAATTATTATTATATCTAGGTCCTCGATAACCACCTCGGCCTTGACCTCTATACTCTTGTCTACCATAAAAATTATTGGAAGACGATTGTGTCGGTGTGTGTGTCGATGTCTGAGGGTGGCTGATTGCACGGCCGCGTCCTCTCGGTACATATGCATATGATTGGCGGCCTCGCTGACCTCGTGACCTATAATTATTACTATTATATCCTGTAGAGGACTCACCTCTTCTCCTCTGAGTGACGAACATAGCATCTTGTACCTGTCCGGAGAGTGCGGTGAGCTCCTCGTCCTTGGCAGCTCGGATTACATCTTTTAATTTGTAGTTTCGTGCTGCTAAAATGGTACATAAACTTTTGTTTCGTAGGCCAGTGATAAACCGCTGTATTGCAATTTTTTCATTAACTGGTTGCAAAACTGCAAACGATTCCGGTTTATTATCAGCCTGCGACATTGTTAAATTAACCATTAGATTTTCTATGTATTGGCCGTATTTTTCTATCGACATATTATTTTGTTGAGTTTTCATTAGTTCAGCATGAACTGCCGTAGAAGATTTTTGTGGTAGTAAGTGCTGTTTCATGTTTGTGACTAACAAAGCACATGAAGCATATGTTCCCGATAATCGCAATTTAGCGTTTTCTGATAAACGTGTTTTTAAAACAAAATTTATCAGCTTTTTCTGACCTTCTTCTTCTAAAATTGAGCTGTAGAGTTCAATACCGTCTATCAATTTTTTAGTCACCTGTCATTTCAGTCTCATCTCCTGTCATTTCAGGTAGAAGAGAAGTAGCCGTACGCAAATCAAATATCTCCATTTTCAAAGTTTCACTACTCTCTTTTATCGAGTTAAAACTATCTGAATCACTACTGTTTTCTGATTCTTTCTACTACTACTACTTGACTCTTTAATATTACTACTACTTTCCCCCTGTTCCACACAAAGTTCTCTAACTTCACAATAAGTTTTTTCTATTAATGTTTCTAATCTATGTATTAATTCAACTTGACCTACTGAGTACTTTTTAATATTATTCTTAATGTTTAGACTTATTTTTTCATAATTTTCATACAAAATGTCTGCTTCTAATATATTTATTATAGCAAATTTTACTACATTTCCTTCGTTTTGAACCAACTTTAACTAAATATTTTTTAATATTGCTTAATTCATTTAAACAATTTACTAAGAATTCATTTTCCATTTAATTATCTTATTAATCTAAATCTTACCACAATACTAATATTCTAGTCCATTTCCACATAGAGTTCCTTTAGTCCACTTTTCTTATGCCACATAGTCTTTTTATTGTCCGTTTGTTTCCGCCACTTAAATTCACTTCACTCATAGATTGGGACGGGTGGGCATAAAATTTAAAGTAAGTAAGAGGCCGGAGGATAGGGAATTGCGCTTAAAAATAATACAAAAGAGGGGGCAGGGGTTGCGCAAAACAAAAGATTTCACCAGACAGTTCACATTTATTATTTAGAGACGGGGACTTTAACATAATATTTATTTATTTACTCGTTCTGTTGTTGCTGCTGCATCTGCTGCTGTTGCTGACCAGCTCGTTGGCTTCTGTACGCACGGAAAGAGTCTCGGGCTCTGTTGATCTTGTTCATAACATAATTTTGTTGCCATTGACGTTCCATCCATCCCGCATGTAATTCTTTGTATTTTTTGTATAATACGTATATCGCCAGCATTCCTATTATGGTAAGGATAACGATGACCATAATATGCGTTAAGTCAATTTGTTCTTTCATATGTTTTAGACGTGCGTCGTTGTTGCCTGCTGCGTTCTGGTTAATGAATATTTCTTCCTTTTCCACTTTTGAATTGCACATTTTGTCGTTTAAAATAAAGTATTGTCTTTTCCTTGATAAAATGTAATAAACGTAATAAACGCCGACGCGACGCGCTCTACCTAGCGCACCCTCGGCGTATGGCTCGGGTCGCCATGAGTTGTCGGGTGCGGGAGGTGAGGTAGAAATCAGACAACCTGTCTTCTCTAAGGTTCGTTTATTACTAACTTATAATTAGGTCATACATGAGTTACATTATGTAGGTATAAACATATAGCTCTCCACCACACATCACTGCAACCAGAAATTCCTTCTTGTTGTTGCTGACGGCCATCTCGTTGACTAGCTTCGTGATTTGCAAGGTGGTGGAGTGTTCGGCCCTAAACCCGAATTGTTCCTCCCTCAGTTTGACGTGCGGCATAATGTGAGATAGCAGGATCCTCTCGAACAGCTTTGATAGCGTACTGAGCAATGCTATGGGCCTGTAGTTCTCGGGCTTTCTGGCATCTTTTCCGGGTTTAGGAAGCATCACCACCTTGCCCACTCTCCAGTCGGTGGGATAGTGACCGGTGCGAAGGATTCCGTTAAAAACTCTGGTCAGCGCAGCGATTGCTCTGTGCGGCAGGTGCTTCAGAGCTTCATTCGTGATCTGGTCGAGACCGGGGGCTTTTCTCCTTGGTAACCTTTTTATTTGCCTGCTGACTTGGCCTGGGTTTAAAAAGATCTTTGTCTCTTCTGCGGATGCCGGGTTTGCAAAGTACGCACTGATTTCCCTTCTGACCATCTCATCGTGCTCGTGGTTGGTCGTTGGGTTTGGCGTAAATTGCTCCTCCAAGCATTCCGCTAGGATCTCAGCTCTGTCCTGGGCTTCAAATCGGAGGCATCCATCCTTTCCGGTCAGGGGTTGAACTGGTTTTGGTGTGGTCGTCAATTGTCGGCAGAGTTTATGGATTGACGGCACGTCCTCTGAGATCTGCATGACGTGGTCTTCCCACCCTTCGGCTGCGTGCTTCTCAAGAGCGGTCTTCACGCGTTCTACCAGAGCGTTCACCTCCTTCTTGAGATTGGGGCATCTGGTATGCTGCCACAGCACCCGCTTCTCTCTCTTCTCGCGGATGAGATTTCTTATTCTGGCAGGTAGAGGGTTTAGGCTCTGCGGCTGCGAAGAGGTGTGCGAGGCGGTTTGGAGAGAGTCCTGGATTGCTGTGGTCAGCTCCCTCGTGGCTAGCTCCAGGTCTTCGGCGTTCGAGATCGGCCTTGTTACTGTCCGCTCCTGCGCTTCTAGTTGGAAAGAGTCCCAACAGATTTTCCGCCTCCTTGACGGGGCGGCCACTCTACTTGGGATCTCTTTCAGCGTCAGGAGTATTGGCCTTTGGTCCGAGGGGAGGTCTGAGAGGACCAGTAATTCTGGTAGTGCTTGTAGCCCCTTATGGACCATGAGATCGATGACGTCTCCGCTTCCGTTCGGCTCGTAATGAGTCCACGTGTCCGGGCCTAGTATTTCGTAGTGGTGGTCCACCGCATCTTGATCTTGACAGTTTTCTGCCATTTTTGCATATCTTGCTGGAATTCCAGTGGGTGTGTTTAGAATTAAAGTCTCCGGCGATGATGGTGGGGGTATCTGGCGTCAGGAGGTTTCTGAGCTCTCGCGTGTCCAGTTCTCCACTTGGTGGTCTGTAAAAGCTGAAGACGCGTAGGGTTTCTCTACCGAGCTTGATTAGTACCCCCAGAGCCTGGAAGGTTCTAAATTCAACCACTGGAATTTGCTGGTGGATTATTCTGCGGTGGACCAGCACTGCGAGTCCCCTGTAAGCTGATCCGTCCGGCTTCTTCTCGTCTTTGCGATAAGTGCTGTAGTTGGGGATTTTTAATGGCTTCCCCTCGTGCAGCTGCGTTTCATTAATCAGTATGATGTCAATATTTTGCTCACGGAGGAAGAGATTCAGCAACCTTCTCTTTCCTGTGAGCGATTGGGCATTCCAAAATACTGCCCTAAGATCTCCCATGGTGGAGGAGATTCATGAGACCTCTTAGGGTGGCTGACTCCGCGTCCGTTCCCGCTTGAACGGCCTCCAGTATCTCCTTGAGGACTCCAATGGTTTGGCCTAAGGAGTCCCGGGGCTGCGGTTTTTGGGCGGTCTGCTGGTTCCGGGCCTTCTTCTTCCCCCTCCTATTTTTTCTGGGGCCAGCTTGGGCCTGGTCTCTCGGTAGGTTTGCTGGTGCCATAAGCGAGGAAGCTGCCGTCTCGGTCACTTCTGCTGGGAGCACTGGGGCCGTACCTCTTCTTTTGCCGGAGGATGTGGTCTTGGCCAAGGTTCCTGCTCTTTTGTTCCTTGCCTCCGACTTGAAGACCGGGCAAGCAGCGTGGTTTGCTGGATGGGGGCCTCCGCAGTTGGCGCATGTGGCCGGCATCTCGCGGGGTCTTGGGCAATCCCTGGCAGCGTGAGGTTCACCGCAGCGCACGCAGGCCTGCTCGCGGTGGCAATTGTGCGAGCTGTGTCTGAATTGCTGACATCGGTGACATTGCGCTGGGCCTTTCTTGCCTCTCCAGTCTTCTATCACTATACCAGGCATTAGAAGCAGCTCGTCTACTTCGTAAATGCCTGGTATGAGGTTGGCAGTTCTGTTCAGCTGGGCGAAGAAAATGCAGCCTGGCCTTCCTTTTCTCCCCTGAATGTTTTTAATGTATTCAGGGGAGAAGCCTTTCTCCTCCAGGGCTTCTTTTATTTCTTCTGGGTTTGTATCTGCAGATAGCCCCCTGATGGCTACCTTCAAGCTTATCTCCGACGGGAGAGAGTAAGCGAACCAGCTGATTCCTTCCTCCTTCTCTATCTGGGTTAGGTAGGATTGAACCAGCCGGTACTCCCCTTCTTCCGTCGGAGTAAAGCGGATGCCTCGTCCGTAGGGTCTCCCGTTTGGCGGACTTCCGAGTTTCTCTGCCAATATCTTAAAATACTGGGCCCAATTTTCCATTTTCTCTACCACCAAGGGTGGGTATCGTGGTTTTGGTGGGCCGGTTGTTGTTGCGGTGATTTGTGGTGTCGGGGTCTGTCCCGGGCGTTGCGCCGGAGCTGGGCGCGGCGCCTGGACCGGGCCTGGGCGCGGCGCCGGGGTTGGTCCGGTGCGCGGGGCTGGGGCCAGACTGGGGCGTGGGACCGGGGCCGGGCTGGGGTGCGGGGCCGGAGCTGGGACTGGGCAATAGCAGGGAAGTGACTTGGGCCGATTACCTTTTGCAAGTGTACTTAACTATTGTGACCCGGCCTTATCGAACATTATATAAATTAGTAAACTAACGCCAACGAATCTTTTTATTTTTATAATATCAGACCCGTAGGCGGAACCGTTTCACTACAATCAAAGTTAAATACCCATTTTCGTAACGGGAAACAGCTAGAGTTCAAAACGGTGCTGACTTGTTCACAGATTGATAATAACTCTTGTTGATCATTATGAGTGTATATGAAATCATCGCAGTACATTGATCGTTGTATAATTTGAGAAATTTGCTCATCTGGGCAATCTAACGCTAACTGCCGTATGCATCTCATAGCTAGATAAGGAGTTGACGCTGTACCATATGTCACAGTATTTAGGCGATATACACACAACGGTTCATCCCGTTGTTCCCGCCATAATATTAGCTGCAGGTTGCGCTGATCATTTTGTATGTTAATTTGCCTATACATTTTCTCTACGTCTGAGCATGTTACAAACGTAAACTGTCTGAAGCGCAGAAGTATGTCTAATAAGTCATTGAGCAATGGCGGACCTATCTGCTGAAAATCATTAAGTGATTTGCCTGTAGTAGTTTTTGCACCGGCATCGAATACGACACGCACTTAGTTGTGGTACTTTCACGAAGTACACAGTGATGAGGCAGAAAATAATGTGGGGATTCGCATGTGTCATGTTCGCATGTGTCCTAACCTTACATATTCATTTAAGAAATCTGAATACATCTGTTTCATTTCTGGCATGCGTTCCAGTTTGTTCTCCAACGATAAGAACCTACTTTTGGCTAAATTGAAAGAGTCACCAAGTGACTCCGCAGATTCACATAGAGGTACTCTGACCTCGAACCTACCATTTTTGTCACGAGTGGTGGTGGACTTGAATAGGTCTTCACACACTTTGTCTTCAGGTGTTAGGGCATTAAACGATCCACCACTCTTCATAGACTTATCTACTTCCTCTATCTCCCAAAAACGTCACAATGGGGAATGTCCAAATTATCTTGACCTCCATTTATATTTTAGATAATGAAAATATAGAGCAATATAAGAAACTATATAAGAAATATTTTTGCTATTTTCGTCGTAGTTATTTTTAAAAACATTTTTAAAATTTTTAGAATTTTTGGTGATGATGACGTCATGATAAGCTTTATAGATGGTGACTGCGGCCTCGACAGAAAAAAAAAAGAAGGCTATGTAAATCAGATTGTCAATGTCATTATATTATAACAACCTATAACCCCACTTTTCTCATTGTTCGTTTTGTTCATTGCTTTTTTTTTTTTTCTTCTTTTATGGACCCACACGAATGTATTGCCAGTGTCAAGTTATATAAATTTTCAAGTTAATATGGTCAATTCAGAGTCAGGGCAAGCCCAGTCAAGTCACAGCTCTAGTCAAGTGGTGGTCTTTTCAAGAAGCTGCCAGTAAACAATAAAATCACAGTCACTTTCTAAGATTTTGCAGTCGGCTAGATAAAGGTTATGTTTACATACATCGACATTTGACAACTTAATGACATAAAAGGACATTTCACTCATTTTTTTTTTTAGGCTCACACACGTTTTTCCATTGATCCACGTGTGACGTCATCTAAGGTCAAATGAAGGATATTCAATTAAAGCCGAAAATAATAATAATCCGTGATTATTTTCTGTTTTTAAGTAATGGGTAGTGATCAGCAACCTTATTCCTCCAAATGGTTTTGAAATTACAAAAAACAAAAATAAATAGACATTCCCCATTGATCATCAATTGAGTTTGAGAATGTAAAACAAACCGTGCTGCCATTGATGACATTGAGGCTGTTGCCTGACAATGGACCTGAAATGATCCACCCCAAAAGAGTATTTTGTAGATGGGGTCCATTGGCAAAACGTAGTCTACCTTCAAGTAACAAACTCCAAAACTCATCAGCACCAATAAGTAAATCAATTTCTGAAGGTACGAGTATGTAGTACTTGGGGTCTGCCAGTGTAACGTTTGAAGGTAATTGTAACGAGTGAACATCAATGTGAGTGTTCGGTAAACTATAAGTTATTTTAGGTAATACGGAGCAATTCAAAAGAACGCTAAAATTACTATTCTTCGATCTCATGAGTAGGTCACAACACTGTTGTGAACGTGTAACAGTGTTGCCTATACCCGTGATAGTGACTGTGGACTGTATAGGTTTTAAACGTAACTTGTCACAAAGTGATTGAGTTATGAAACTACGTTGGCTGCCACTATCAAGAAGAGCTCGTGCTAACGTGGACAAACCATTATATCATACCTCAACAATGGCAGTTGAGAGCAAAACCTGTTCTAATGGGATAGACTGCATGGCTTGCATCATATTGTCACTATGTGTACTTGATGAAAATGTATCTACTCGAACACCTGAACCGTCTGACATGCCACATACGCTCGAAGCAGTGTCAGTGTGTGTTTTTGTAGATCCAGAACGAATAGAGTTGCAACTTACAGTATTTTCGTGTAGAAGACTCATATTTTTGTGAGCATTGTTTGCAAGGCCCATATTGACATTCTTCAAGAGAATGACTAGAACGTAAACAATTACTGCATAATATGTCTTTTCCAGAAACAAAAGTGTGCTATCATGGACAGGTAAGTTAAGGAAACGAATGCATGAGTACAACGCATGATTATCTTCACACATGATACACTTGTCTTTACGCACAGATTTACCCGCAGGCTTACCTGGCCTAGATGGTTGTTTCTGAGAAATAAATGAGCGCACTTGTGTGGCAGGTTGGGAACTATTATTATTAACAGTTGACTTTTTGGATGATTCACTAGTGTAAGATTTATTATTATACCCGCTTTGAACCATTTCTAAAACGTCTGAACGGTCTCTCAAAAATTGTAATAGATCATCTAATTTTACTTGTGGGTGATCTTTAAAAATAGAACTTTTTTTATTTTCCCATTCTTTGTTTGTGACTGGATCCGGCTTACTAACTACTAAGTAAATAACTAATGTGTCCCAGTGTTCAGTTGGTTCCCCCATTATTTTTAGAGACCTTAAGTTTTTTAAGACGGAGTCGACCAGTCTTCTTATCTGAGCAGGTGATTCCTTTGTAATAGTTTGCAAAGAAAATAGTGACTTAACATGATTATTAACAAGCAATCTATTGTTATCATACCTATTAGTCAACAAATCCCATGCTACCTGATAATTTTCTGAAGTGAATTCTAACGACTTAATAACTTGTAACGCACTACCTTTCAGTGATGAACGGAGATAATGAAACTTCTGAATAGGATTAATCTCACTTGCATTATGAATCAATGATATAAAAGTGCCACGATACTCAAGCCAGTTTTCAAACGAGCTGTCAAAGGATGGCAATGCAATTGTAGGTAATTTAATTATACTACTGTGTGTGTTACCACTATGGGAGCACTTTGAGGTCAAATCTTTCACTTCATGCTTGTTTAGAATGGACTTAGCTAAAGATAAGGCTATTAAAGATAAGGAGTATTGACTTTCAATTGATTCTCTTATTTCTAAATGGGGTTCTACTTCTGTTTCACTGAGAGTAAATTCAATTTGACTTTGAATTTCTTGGAAATCGCGGTATATAAGCTCGGTATTGCCGATACGTAACTGTAATTAGACGTAGATAAAGTATGCGGTGACTTTGTTTCTAAGCTCATATTGGTAGGAGTGTGAAATACGGAAAAGTGTACCTCTGCAAGCAGCAAATTTTCTTAAGCAACGGCGGATGGCTGCGGCAACGGCGGCGGCGATGTCGGGCTTCAGAAAAAGGTACAGGAACGATACTTATCTTAATCCGATCTTCGTTGAAAATGTGGCGGCCGGCAATCGGCGACGTAATTTTGTAATCCACTTGCATCCACTGTTTGTAAAGGGCAATGGCAAACACAAATTTACGACAATGGCAACAATTGTAGGCACTGGTATATATATCCGGCTCGAAGGACCAATGTTGTTGACAAAAAAACGAAATTTTGCACAATGAAAAATAAACAACGATTTAACTCACAATAGGGCACATTACGCTAAGCTCGACTCAGAGGGCGTCACTAGCGCACACAGTAAACAAACCGCTATTTCAATAGATAATTTCATTAAGATTTTATCGTAATAATTCGTAATCATAATCAATTCTGTGCTGTGATGCTGTTTAAAATAGTACAATAACGCAAAGGAACGATTTTTAGAATTTCAAAGAATTTTAACCTATCTGCGGTCACACCCATAGTTAGGATAAAACCGAAAAAGTATGAAACCGAGTTTTTTTTTTTTTAAACCGAGAATATTTATGGTAACCAAATTAATATGGTTAGAAAACCTAAATTATGACATAGGGTCATGTACTTAAGAATTACCTAAACTATAACAAGAGCAGTCGGGAGTCGTGGTACCGAGACTCAAACAACTTGTTAGGTAAAGAAGAATAACTCGCTATAGACTGCGAGGTAGCACTAATCGGTGATACCGCCTAGCACGGTCACTCGACGTAAGTAGTAGTTGCGGCACGGCCGCGGGTAGTAAACCCGAATGTGGAAGAGGAGGTTATTAAGATTTCCCCTTTTCCACTTTAAAATTAAAAAAAAACTTCTCTTCCGAGCATAATTATGGAGAGATTTCTCCTGGACGGACCAAGTCCTTCAGGTGAAAATCACCTAGATTCTTTCCTGTAAGTGTTCTTAAATTATATACGAGGTTACTTAATTTTTTGTGGACGACGCATCGTTCATATTTGGGAGCGAGCTTCGCCGAGAAATATTTGTTAGCATTAGAGAGCGGAAAGCATTTCTTATATACTATTTGACCCTCCTGAAGTTCTACAGGACGGCGTCTCAAATTATAGTACTTCGCATTGCGACGGTGCGCGATTAAGAGACTATCACGTACTTTTCCGAAAATTATTTTTAAATCCTTTAAAGAGTCGGAGAAGGCGTAGTCGATGTCTTTTAATACATTCCTAGTTTCGGGGTCGGGAGAATTGTACAGGTTCCCATCTATAATCATCTCTCTTCCATGGGTGAGATAGTATGGTGAGTATTTTGTCCCTTCGTGTTCCGCTGTATTCAGAGCGCACTGAATCTCCGCCAGGTGCTGATCCCAGTTTCTATGATCTGCACCGACGTAAGAGGCAATGGCACGTACCAGTTCTCGGTTGACACGTTCCGTCTGATTGGTTTGAGGATGGTACCTCGGATTATAGAAGACGTGAGGAATATTATACTTCTGCACGCACTCACGGAATTCACGGGAGATGAATTGAGGACCATTGTCTACGTAGATGTACTTAGGTGTCCCGTGGACTAGGAATATGCCCTTCTCCAGGCACTTTATAATGGCTTTTGAAGTGACATTTCTGAGAGGGAATAGAGTAACGTATTTGCTAAAATAATCCGAACAGACAAAGAGATATTGATTTCGGGAGTAGGCCGGTGGAAACGGCCCAAGTATGTCGCATGAGATGGCCTCCGCTGGTCGAGTTATTTTGCGGGGTCCACCCATCAGACCTCCTGGTGCCAGATTAACGGGTTTGTATGCTTTGCATACTTCACACGCTTCGACATACTCCTTTACATCTTGAAATAAAGTCGGCCAGTAGTAAGTGAGGGCTACTCTTTTATGAGTTTTAGCTACTCCAAAGTGTCCGGCCGTAGGCTGGTCGTGACACATTCGTAAGATCTCCTTTCTATTTTCATAGGGTATTACGAATTTCCAATCGAATTGAGACGTTTCTTGGTATTTATTCCTAGATAACCTTAACAATTGTCCGTTTTCTATCCTATAATTGGGATATACCGTGGAATTTTCAGAAACAGCCTTGAAAAGGTCTATATACCATGGATCCTTAGTATCACGGACATCCACAATGGAATTGATTTGAATACGAGATAGGGTATCAGGGATGACATGTTCTTTACCCTTTCGGTGAATTAGATCGAACTCGAATTGACTAAGACGACATGCCCAGCGGTTCAGACGTCCGGTAGGGTTTTTAAGCTTTGTAAACCACTGAAGAGACGCATGATCCGATATGATAAAGCATTTCCGTCCTTCTACGTATGCTCTGTATTGTTCAAGTGCATATATTACTGCTAATAGCTCACGTTCTGTGGCGGAATAGTTCACTTCCTGATCAGTAAGTGTGCGACTACAATAAGCTATGGGATGGTCCACATCGTCAACTCTCTGAGTAAGAACAGCGCCTATAGCAAAAGAAGAGGCGTCAGTGTGGATATAGAAAGGTTGAGTAAAATCTGGGCACCTTAGAATAGGTGCTGATATCAGAGCCGTCTTTAGCGTATCAAAAGAAACCTTAGCTTCCTCTGACCACTTGAATGGAACCTTTTTGCTGGTAAGTTTTGATAGAGGTCTGGCTATTTTGGAAAAATTCTCTATGAATCGCCTATACCATCCGGCCATGCCGAGGAAACGTTTGACTTCCTTCGCGTCTTTAGGGACAGGAAAGTTTAGGATCACGTCTACCTTGGACGGGTCGGTGCGTAGTCCGTATCTATCCACTACATATCCTAGGTATTTAAGTTCTGGGCGACAGAACAGGGACTTTTCCATATTCACCAATAGATTAGCCATCTTTAGTTTTTCTAAAACTGCTTCCAACAGATTTATATGTTCTTCGAAGTTAGTGGTGGAGATGATTATGTCGTCAATATAGCAAAATACTTTATTATCAAACTCCGCTGTAAAGAGTTGATCCATCAGACGTTGCAGGGTTGCTGAAGCGCCTACTAGGCCGAAGCACATACGGTTGTAATGAAACAAACCACGGCCGGGAACAGTGAATGCAGTCTTCTCCTTCGAGTCTTCGCTCAGTGGTATCTGATGATAAGCTGCACTCAAGTCCAGGGAAGTAAGGTACTTCGCATCCCTTAGGTTGTCGAGGATATAATTTACATACGGTAAAGGATAAGCGTCCGTCTTGGAGACAGAGTTAATTTTTCGGCTGTCCAAACACAGGCGAAGGGAACCGTTGGACTTCTCTACCATCACTACCGGAGAATTCCATGGGGAGTGAGAGGGTTCCACGATACCTTCTTCCAGCATTCTGTCCAGCTCCTTCTCCAGAGCAGCTTGTTTACTAGGGCTGAGACGAAAATATCTCTGTTTTATGGGAGTACAGTCTCCAGTATTAATTTCATGTTTAATTAGGTGAGTTTTCCCCAGGCCTACCTTAGCGGTGTCAACCAGATCAAAAAGAGTTCTCGTCTGTTCGAGTCTCACCTTCTGCTTTTCCGTAAGCGCGTCATAATCTTGAAGACCAGTTTCAACGGTAGCTATAATATCAGTTTTTAGTGAAAGGTCATTATTTGTTAAGCTAGAGATGATCCCTGGTGCTAGTTGAAAAGCTTTCCAGAAATCTATGCCGAAAATCAGAGAAGTAGTTATCTCAGGCTGTACATCAAATTTACTAAACAAATTTTATTCTGATATTCTATTGGCAGTGTCATATATTGCGTACATACTAGAGAGTTACCATTAGCAACGCGCAATATTATAGGTTCGTCGTGATTAAGTAGAGAAATTCCTAGATTCTCAAAGATTTGGTGGCTACCCTTTCCAATTATGGAGCAAGTGGCGCCACAGTCTAGTAACCCATGTACTTTTAACCCCATTACAGTAACAGGTAAATATACACGACTATCTCCCACTGGAGGATTAAGGCATGTCTCTCCCTTAGAGGGAGATCCTACTCGAGGAAATAAATATTTCGGTTGAGGAGAGACATGTTTATTTAGTTTTTTGGCTTAGTATTGCATTTAGGACAATCTGGGGCTCGTACGCCTTTCTCACCACACTTGAAACAAACCACCTCTCGAGAAACACGACAGCTGCTAGTGGGGTGGTTGGAACGGCCACAGCGGAAGCACGTCTTGTTAGCAAAGGATGCAGGTTGGACGGCTGCCACTTGGGGCGTCCAAGAGTTGGACTCCTTTCGCGGACTATATCTCGGATATCTCGGAGTGTTATTATTCAGAGTCGTTCGGTGATGTGAATTCTTAGTTATGGGCGTAGATGCTGGTTCTTTAAATTGATCCGCCTTAGCTTTGGCGAGTTCAATCCGTTTGCATAGAGTTTTGAGTTGGTCTATAGTAGTAATGTCATGTAGGGCTAGTTCTTTACTGAATTCTGGACGCATGTTTCTGCTTAAAATGTCAAGTTTTTCCTCATCTGGTACTGGTTTAGTCGTTCGAACATTCCGAGTACGGAAGAAAGGAACACCACTATTGTTTCCTCCTTAGCTTGAGTGCGTGACCTTATCTCTTGTAGCAATTTGTAGTCAAGGTCCGGAATGTCAAAGTCACTGGTTAGTGCCTTGATGACCTCGGAGTACGACCGAAGAGTAGAGCGGTTAGCTCGGAACCAGTCCAATGCGGGACCCTCAAGGAGTTCGGGAAACCCAGTGTATATAGACTGTTCTGTATATTTCCTCGCCTTCCGAAGTTCTTCAAGTCGTGTGGTAAAAGCTCTCGCGCACGATGATCCATTGTATTTAAGATTAAGGGAACTCAAGTTCAAGTGGCGTTCACTCTTTATAAAGATCTTCTTAGTGATTTTAGGTATGACATCGTCTTCACTATCATCAGATTCCGAACAAGAGGCGGGAGTGCTCTCGTCTTCTAAGAGACTGGAGAGAACCGTGGAGATCTGTTCTTGCAAGGCCATCGACTCCGGAGTATTTGGTAGTCGTGATACTCGACAAAGGAGGTATCTCAGTCTGCTTCCCACACGCGCTTTTGTTGCGTCTGGAACTACTTCTGTGTCGATGATCTCGTTTTCTATGTCGGTCAACTTCCGTAAACAAGTTTCCAGTTCCTTGTCAGAATCTACGGGTATCAACTCCGGTAGTTTCAAACTTCCTCTCCTAGCGAATTTCGATGTCTTTAAAAGTATTTTCCTAAGACTATCCCGTCTCGATTCAGGATTTATTTCTAAGTTGCGTTTTGAAAGTTCGTGTGATATCTCATCTTTTAATAAGTGAGCTATTTTACCGCCAGATTTAACAAAATCCATTTTTGAGTTAGTCCTTATTAGTTATAAAAATATTCAGATTTTGTGAGGAGAGATATTATAATTTTTTTTTTTAAGTGATATTTCTTAGATCAAGAGTAAATTTTCGTTAAAGCAACAATGTATAGTGAGTGATAAAATAAAATAGTCACTTTTTTAAAAAAAAAAAAAGACAGTAACAAACCGAAACCGAAACCCAGAAACCAAGTAAATTTATATGGCGTCTGAAGGGTTAACCTACTAAAGCATTTGCAAACTAAATGTTTCTATCAGAGATTTCAGAACCAAAATATAGTATGTAGCTTCTCTCAGTATTCCTAACGACAACAACAAGACATGATGAATAGATCCAGAACAAATTCCTCAAAGAATCCTAAAAGAAAAATAGATAATATGTAGATTTTGTTTAAGTTAAGTTTGGGAAAGTTTAATACTTCCCTATTTAGTTAAAAAGTTGTACACGGCAGAAGCCGGAGGTTAAGAAAGTACAATTTTAGCTAAGTAGCTTAAGTTTAAATAATCTAAGTTTAAGTTTGATTAGTCTAAGGTTACAAGTTCATAAGTAAATTATGTTGTTAAGTTTTTCCTGTACATTCAATGTTTTATTAGTACACTAAGATGTTAAGAAAGTTGTATTCCATCGAAACCCCTCTCTGAGCCCCACGTTGGGCGCCAGTGTAGTGTTTTAGACCCTGTTGGGGTTGGACGAGCGAGGTAGACCGACTGGCGTAAGCCTCGAACGCGTTTCGGCTTAAGACAGGGCCCCTGTTCGCATCCAGTAGACAAGTCACTGCCTACTGAGTCCGAGCAGGTTGGTGTCTCAACGCTTCCGTTCGGGTGTCTACTTCCCCAACAGGTGCATGAGACTGCAGTATAGAGATGGTAATATAGGCAGGGATGGGTTCGCCAACTCAGGGGATCACCATATCGAGATTTATAAAGAGGGCGCCAGATACGGTGTTCACGAGCGTAGGGTTTCGATGAAATTATACAACTATTTGAAAGTTTTCATTTATTACACTTTAGACATTTCAACGCTAGAGATATAGTATAGAGATAATACCTATGTTTTATTCCTTAGATGGTATGTTCTAACATTAGGTACTTTAGGTGTAATACTTAAGTTTCTAAAGTTATATATTATTGTTGTACGGTGGAATAATATCCCTCCGCCAATAAGGAACCTGCAGGGTCTTGATACATTTAGATTTAAGTTAAAGGAATTTTTGCTACGACACCAAAAAGATCAGGAAAACCTGAGACATGAAACGAGTGCTATATAGATGCACAATAGACATTTAAAATATTATAAACAAATAAAAATTTATTTATTATCTAAATTATGAAAATGGGCACCTGTATTTATTGTATTTGTTAATTTTAAGGGTAATTATATATAAAATTATTGTCTAATATTATACTATAAGTAAGAATTAGTTGTCCGTGATGTCACTGGCGAAGGTGCTAACGGAAGATCAGCGCAGGTTGTGTTCTGCAATCTGCATTATGCTGAGTTAGCACCCATTCGCAGCATACACGATGCTAGTATATATATATTTATGTCATACCTACTTATTTGTGCGCAGCGAATAAATCATTTTCTTTCTTTCTTTCTTTAAAATAAAACTTAGAATTGTGTTGATAGTTAACATAATTATGATGTCTTCTTATGCAGAGGTCCAGGATTAACACCTGTGTTCCTTCGCTCAGGTAGTTATAATAAAAATCAGAAATTACCGACCTGGGTATTGGGATTAGAGTGGGAAATGTTTCTAGTTTACTTAATTTCCTTCCCGGTCAGGTAATGAGCAGGCTCGGCGCCTCAGCACCAATTCCGCTGAGTGGACGGCGCAGAGAAGCTTGCTCGAAAGTAGTAGTCCATAAGAAAAAGGTTAAAAAGAAGAGGATTTTTAACCCCTATCCAAAAACACCCTGGAATAGGAAACACTCCAGGTTAATAAAGAATACAGGAATCATAGCCTACTCACTGACCCGAATATGGAAAAGTTAGCTTACCACAGGATTGGGTGACAAATCTCTCGGTTCAATAATTAGGCCCGGAAGGTGGCAATGGGGTCCTCAGCCTGGTGGAACAAGAAAATGACATTAGGATAGAGCTTTTTCATCCAGCGAGATAGTCCGAGGCCTCGTCACAGTACCTGGTGGATCCCGCGTGTCGAGCCCGACGCGCGGAATCATCGCCGGTGGGCGAGGACCCAAATGTTCGATCAGACGGCACATAATTAACGAACGGTACGGGGCCGGCTTGAGATCGCCACGGCCCCGACCTTTATCACACTTTATGAATTTTCTCACCAAACTTCTTCGGCTCCACGCTACGTACCGTGTGAAAAAAGGCGCGACTCCCCTAATGTCAAAAACCACAAAATGGCCGATCCCCTAGACCTTACCTTCCGGAAGAGCCTGGCAAGAGATAAATTTTGGAACGAAGTCCATAGATAAATAATAAGAATTTTGTAAGTAATATTATCCAACATGTGTTAGAGAGTTAGGGATACACAGGGATAATTACCCTGGTATTCCTGATACAAGAGGAGGCATTTTGAAAAATGGTAAATGACAATTCAGACCTTGGCAAATCCGCACACCCTGCGAACCATGCATATAAAAATAATGATGTCACAACTTTCCTTCTGTCAAACGTCAGTTGGACGACAAGTTGTCAAACCATTGATACCTATGTTTTGTTGGTAATTATCTAAAAATAAACATTATTAAGTCGTCGAGTTTTGAATGTTTACGCAGCTATCTGGAAAGAGATTCGTGATTAATAGGATGCTAGAAAAGGTATGGCGTCGAGGAAGGCTGACGACTGGAGTTATACTGTCTTCCTTTAAACAGAGGGTTGGTCTTAACCTCTGTTGAACCGAGCAAGTAAGTACCTACTGGAAACTGTCCTAAAAGTGTTACAGTCTCTTGCTATCGTTGTGTTCCTGACGGAGCGTATACGATTCTTCTCAGGCTGAGATTTTCTTGGCTTTGAGGCTTCTTTTTTGTTGTTGCAGAAGTGTACGCGTTGCAGAAGTGTATATATGTAAGACGCGATCTCACATATGTCTTATATAGCATCAGGATTGGTGAGTATGGCGCGAGCTCCCTTCGCCTTTCCCACGGTAATTTCTACATGCCTTGTGAAGTTCAGCCTTCGGTCGATCGTCACTCCGAGGTACTTCACTGCAGGTTGCCACGGGATGTTCTCTCCTCTAATTTGAAGTGGTGGTGGCAATTTGGTGGCTCCAGTGAGGATTGTCTGTGTCTTCCCCACGTTCACAGACAGTCTCCACTTATCCAGCCATTTTGGCAGCTCGTCCAGGGTGGGTTGCAGTCTTTTGGTTGCGTAATCGGGTCTCATGGAGGAAGCGAAGTAGGCTGCATCATCAGCAAAGAGGGCTAGCATCGCCTGCCCAACGACAGGTATGTCGTCGGTGTAACAGGCGTAGCAAACGGTCGAGATGCAGCTCCCTTGAGGTACTCCGGCCCCGATTGTCTTCAGCGTCGACAAGGCGTCTTCTACTGCCACTGTGAACTTCCTGTCTTGTTGGAAGGATTGGATAATCCTGACAATCTTCCTGGGCATGGGCGATATCGATAGTTTGTACAATAGGCCGTCGTGCCACACTCGGTCGAAGGCTTTTTCCATGTCCAGGAAGACTGCCGCGACGACTGCTTTCTTGTTGTACGAGGTGGCCATCTCGTTGATGATCCTAGTGACTTGCAACGTGGTGGAGTGCTTAGACCTAAACCTGTACTGCTCTTCACGTGGCTTGATGTGTGGTGTTAAGTGCGTCAGTAACAACCTCTCAAACAGCTTCGAGACTGTACTGAGCAACGTAATCGGACGGTAGCTTTCCGGCTTTTTCGAGTTCTTTCCGGGTTTAGGGAGCATCACCACTTTCCCGATTTTCCAGGCGTCAGGGAAATGGCTACTTCGCACAACTCCGTTCATCACCCTGGTTAGGGCAACCACCATTTTTGGAGGCAAGTTCTTGATTGCCTCATTGGGGATTTCGTCCAAACCGGGAGCCTTTTTATTTTTGAGGCGGTCAATAGTCTTTTTAACCTTCCCAGGGGAAAAGAAGATTCTGTCCTCCACGTTTCCTTCCTCTTCCAGCTCTTGCGGGCCTTGGAAGTATTTCTGCAGATGGTCGGTGATGGCTTTGACGTGAGCTTGGTCTGAGGTCGGGAACGGCGTGAATTGCCTCTCCAGGCTTTCGGCAAAAAAAAAGTCTTGGAGTGGTCGCACTGGTTCCGGAACGGTGGAGAGTCGTCTGCAAAGGCGGTGTATCGAAGGTATTCCCTCTGTTCCTGCGGTTTCGACGAGCTCTTCCCAACTCTTGGATGCGTGGTCTGAGAGTGCCGTTTTCACTCGTTCGACCAGGTGGTTTAGTCGAGACTTGGTGCGTGGGCACCGTGTTTGCTGCCACATCTCACGGGTATCACGTTTTTCGCGAATCAGGTCCCTTATCCATGCCGGGAGGGGGTCAGACTCCCATCCGGCTTGGAGGTGTGCGACGCTATATTTAACGATTCCCGTATAGATGTGGTCAGCTCTCCCAGTGCCTGCTGGACCTCTTCGGCAGTTGACACCGACGTCGTGGTGGGATTGTTGGCGTCTAGTGATTGCTTGAAGGTTTCCCAGCATATTTTCCTCCTTTTTGTGGGGGCTGCTACCCTGCTGGGGGTGTCTTGGAACACTATTAGGACTGGTCGGTGGTCCGATGGAAGATCAGGCAGTACATATAGTGTCGGTGGTGTTCTAAGTCCCTTATATACCGCAAGGTCGATGGTATCACCATCTCCACTCCCGAGATAGTGTGTTGGCTCCCTTGGTCCTATCACCTCGTAGTGGTGGTCCACCGCGTCCCGGTAAAGGGTTCCCAGCCGGGCATTCACATGAGGAGTTCCAATGTGGATGTTTCGCGTTCATGTCGCCGGCTATTATCGTCGGTATATCGGTGTGTAGAAGCTTCCTCAGCTCCGGGGTTGATAGTTTTGTTCGAGGAGTCTTATAGTAGGAGAATATTCTCCTTTTCTGGCCGGCGACATTAATCAACACCCCTAGTGCCTGGAACGAGTTAAACTCCTCGACCGGGATTGGTTGGTGAATGATGCGGCGGTGGACCAGCACTGCGAGTCCCCGGTACGCTTTCCCCTCTGGACTGATTTCGTCCTTGCGGTATGATATATAGTTGGGGATCTTCAATTGGGCGCTTTCTTTTAAGTGGGTCTCGCTGATCAACATTATATCAATGTTCGCTCACGGAGAAAAACAATCAGCCTTTGTTTCTTCCCCGTGAGCGATTGGGCGTTCCAATAAACTATCCTAGTTGGTGTCCTGACCATGATGGGGTTTGTTTAGAATCTTCATTAACCCCATCAGGGTGGCGGTCTCTGCGTCAGTGCCCGCTTGGACTGCTTCCAGAATTTCTTTGAGCACTCCGATTGTTTCCCCGAGCGAATCGCGGCGGGGCGGTGGTGCGCTCTGGGTAGTGGCTGGTTGCTTCTGACCAGAAGGACCAAGGGACCCCTTGGGGCTCTTTTTATTTTTCTTCTTGTTGTTTTTGGAGGTGGCGGCCTGTGGCCCAGCTTTTTGGGGCCCATTAGCTGGCGCCATCAGTGACGCGACCCTTGTCTCCTTGACTGTACGGGGAATCACTGGCGCCTGGCCCTTTCTCCCTCTTTGCTCGTTGGTTTCAGTGGTTTCTGCGCGTGTACCCGCTCTTTTGTTCCTCGTCTCTTTCCTAAAGACGGGGCAGGACGCAAAGTTTGCCGGATGGGGGCCTCCACAGTTCACACAGGTGGCCGGCTCTTCGATGGGGCGTTGACAATCTTTGGCAAGATGGTTGCCTCCACAGCGCACGCATGCCATCCCTCTGTGGCAGTTGTGTGAACTGTGGCGAAATTTTTGGCAGCGATGGCATTGGGCTGGGCCCTTCTTCCCCCGCCAGGCCTCGATTACCACCCCCGGCATCAACAACATCTCATTTATGTTGTATATAGCCGGGGTCAGTTCCGGCGTCTTCTTAATTAGGGCATAGAAGATGCAGCCGGGTCTTCCCTGCCGCCCTCGGATGCATTTTATGTATTCTGGAGCAAATCCTTTTTGCTCCAGGTCTTCAATAATTTCTTCTGGGTCTGTGTCCGCTGGTAGCCCGCGGATGGCTACCTATAAGCTTCTTTCGGCCGGCAGGGAGTAGGAGAACCATCTTAGTTTCTCCTTTTTTTCCAGCTCTCCGAGATAGGCCTGGATGATCCGATATTCGTTTTCATCCATCAGGTTAAATCGGATTCCTTGTCCAAATGGGCGGCCGTTTGGTGGTCGACCAAGCTTCCCGGCGATGTTTTTGAAGTGCTGGGACCAGTTGTCCATTTTTTCCACCACGAGTGGTGGATATCTGTTCTCCGTTTTGCCACCCTTCGCCTCTGTCCCCATTTCCGCGTCCTCAGTGGTTTGCGGGGTTTGGTAGGGGATGGTATGGTGTTACCAGGGCTTGTTGTTGTTTGGCCCTGAGAAGGGCCTTTTGTTGAGGCTGGATCCGGGTCCGGGTTGTAACGTTACGATATTCGTAAACTACAAATGAAGGTACCTACCTAAGGCTTACCTAAGTAGATATGACAAAAAAATAAAATTAAAATTAAAAAATTTATTTACTTAACTAAAACAAGATTAGATAAAAAAAAGAATCTAAAAAACTATTGAGGGAGGAGGTGTGAAGTCGGCAGCTGTTGCAGAGGATTCTTTGAGGACCGTAGGACGCCGCCCGGGCGCCGCCGACCGCAGATGTGACCTCAGGTCGGTGAGGTCCCCAGCCAGACGAAATACCAGGAACAGTTATTGTACACCTCCCCCTCGGTACGCCGGAATAATAGGGAGAGTCGGCGTACCTGAGTTCCTCTAGTTGTTAAGATCTCGATGATTCAGGGGAGGGCACAATTCTATCTTCTTCGCCGGTACCCCTCTGGAGGCCCCAAGGGATAGCGCTTCCTGGCCTTCTTTTATTTTATTTATCTCTCCAAGTTGTCCAAGTTGTCGACCAAGTGTTGAATAAAACAAGTTGTAGAAGGTTCAGACCGGACCGAGAATAGTTTCAGACTGAGCCTGACTACGATTAAGAATAAGAATCAGAATGAGAATGACCAAAAGTAACCAGGACCCCGCTTTTTATCCAAAATTTCCCAGTTAAATTTCGCAACCCCAAATTTTTAATTTAGTTTTAAGAAAAATACATGCAGCCAGTAAAAATAATTAAAACTTTTTGGGAAGGTATGTAACCTCTACAAACGTGAAGTAAAAATGGTTGAAACGTAAGAGAAAGGTATTCAACCTCACAAAATTTAAAAATATAACTAAGATTTAAAGTCATTAGACAATTTGAATGTGTCAATTATAAACTAGACCTAATAATACACAAGTGGGAGAGAGAAAACATCGCTCCGTCACTCTCAACCGCCGGTCGACGTTCGCTTAGCGAGCGTGGCAGCTGTTTTGTATAAATATAAGTCCGCGCAGCGGCAACAGATATCCCATTCGTGTGAAGTCAACGTGCGTGTACGTGCGTGCAGGTCTTCTTCTCATTCCCCTGGTGGGGAATGGGGAGTGGGTTTCAGGGATTTTTCCCTTTTCCCCAGGCTATTCTACATCCATTACTATGGATGTGTCTATTGGGTCTGTTGATGGTGTCATATTAGGGGCACACCGCGCTACATCATGTGGGGTTGATGCGATCAAGCCCTGCCGGATGAGATCCCTGGTTACCCAGGGAAGGTCCAGCGAGCCGATCAGCGATCGGTCCCGATGTCAACGCGGGTGCTCTCCTCTCGTTGGTTGTCTTGTCCGGTGGTAATGTCTGTTCTATGGCGTCCCCTTCGTCGCTCCGCTGGACGAGGTCTCGGGCATACGGCTTCGATTTGCGTCTTCCTGGTGCATCTGGCGGTCTGGCGTGAAGGGGGGCTATTCCCCTAATGTGGTCCGAATTGGAGGCATCTGCTTTTTCGAACATTTTCGTCGAGAGCTTCCGTACGAAGGAATCTAAGCTCTCGTGTTTGAGGTCTCTCAGTATCACGGAGTTCCTCACGTAACGGGGAGCTCCGACGATTTTCCTCAGGGCAATGTTTTCTTGGGCTTGTAGCCTTTCTCGATTTCTGGCCGCGAGGTATGGATACCAAGCGGGTGCGGCATACGTTAGTCTCGATCTAATATAGGTTTTGTAGATAAGAAGCTTACTCGTAGTTCCAATTGGCAATCTGGATTGTAGGATCGGGAAGAGCTTAGCGCGGGCCCCCTTCACCGTTCCCACAATCCGGTCCACGTGCTTCTTGAAACTAAGCCTCCTATCTATGGTGACGCCCAAATACTGGACGTCAGGCTGCCATGGTATTTCCTGGTCCATGAGGGTCAGTGGCTGCGGGAGGTTCGTGTTTCCTGTAATGATGGCCTGAGTTTTTGTGACGTTGACCTTCATCTTTCTCTGGTAGGGCATCCAAAGTCGGTTGAAGTCTCTTGGCGGCATAGGCTGGTCTGTAGGAGGAGGCGTAGTAGGCTGCATCGTCGGCGTAGAGGGCGAGCTTTGCCTGCCCGACGACTGGGATGTCGTTGGTGTACCAGGCATAGCAAGCGGGCGAGATGCAGCTTCCTTGTGGTACTCCTGCTTGAGTGGGCTTCTCCTCTGAGAGTTCGTTTTCTACTGCGACTCTGAACTTCCTTCCTTCCAGAAAGCTTTTGATTACTAGCAGGATTTGCTTGGGCGTCGGAGTCTGGAGGAGTTTGTGCAGCAGTCCCTCATGCCACACTCTGTCGAACGCTTTTTCGACGTCGAGCATCACTGCTGCCACAAACTCCTTTTTATTGTGGCTGGTGGCCATTTCGTTGACTATCTTGGTTATTTGTAGCGTGGTGGAATGATCGGCCCTAAACCCGAATTGTTCCTCCCTAGGCTTGATGTGCGCTTTCAAATACGGTAAGATCAGTCTCTCGAAAAGTTTCGAGACTGAACTTAACAGCGCGATTGGACGGTAGCTTTCGGGTTTCCTGGCATCTTTCCCGGGTTTAGGGAGCATCACCATTTTGGCTATTTTCTGTCTATGTTCGTCTGGGAAATGGCCGGTGCGCAGAATTCCATTGAACAGCCTTGTTGGGGACTGTATGTTCAATTCCTTAGGTTCCTATATTCTTCCTATTTCTTCGGGTTGTTACTTGTTACTCCTACGATGATTAAAACAACACTGAGATCTGGATCACGTTTATTCACATTTTTTTTTTTTAAATGACCTATGCTGTTGGCCTCAGATGGCCTCTACAGCTTTACCGGGCAGTGGTGAGCGCAGGAGGCGCTCGACCCAAAGTTTAAGGGCGACTAGCACAAGGGCACCTAGACGGTACGAACCTCGGCTTGGGCCGTCGCCAGAATACGTGGGGTCAGACTTGCCCTGGCACCCCAGAAGGGGAGTGTCCTAGGGCCCTATCAATGGTTTGATCTGTTTGATTATTTGGAGAGAAACTAACCGATCTGAAGGATCTGAGAGATCTTCGACCTCGCCGGCGAGGTCGGTGTTGTGATTGTGTGAGGTGGTGGATCTGGTATCCGACACCAGTACCGAAAACGGAGCGTCTGTTGCGTATATTGGTAGGATTGGGCGAACCTAGCGCCGATAGATGGCGATAGAGTCGTCCGGGTCGTCCAGGACGTTGCGAGGGCGTCTACGGAGGGGAAGGTTTATTCACAAAATTGCGCCTACTTATCAACTAAATAACATGTGGCAACTAGTACTACCTATAACAAGACTTTCTTAATGCTAAGCGTGCCGTCCTGCTCGCACCTATTGCGGTCTCGCTCGTCGTCCGTTACTTTCTTCCCCCGGCGAAGCTTGCGAAGCCTCTTTTCTCGCAAGGACGGCGAGCCGACTTGTAGGCCGCTTGAATACGCCGGTCTTGGTGCGTACTTCGGCGACTCGTACTGCTCCATCTGGTCCGGCGAATGTGCGCTCGACTATCCCACGGGGCCAGACGTTCCGAGGTAGCGAACCGTCAACCACGATGACTAGGTCGCCTTTCTGTAGGTTTCTTCCTTGAACGGCCGGCTCCCCCCGTGGTACGAGCGTGGGTAGGTACTCGTTTACCCAGCGGCGCCAGAATTGGTCGGCTAGCGCCTGTGCAGCTCGCCACGTTCGCCGATCAGCTTCGTTGCTTGGGGCCACGGGCGGCAGGCCCATAGATGACCCAATCAGGAAGTGGTTAGGCGTTAGCGCCTCTGGATCGTCGGGTGACACGCTGACATGTGTGAGCGGCCGCGCGTTGATGGAGAATTCAGCTTCCGTCAGCAACGTTCGCAGGACCTCTTCAGACACCACTTTCTCCTTCATTGTGGCTTGTAGCGCTGTCTTTACGGAGCGCACCATGCGCTCCCAGGCTCCTCCTTGATTTGGCGCTCCTGGTGGAATGAATGTCCATTTCATTCCGTGGAGGAGCCCTTCGGCGTGCAGATCCCGCGTCCACTCCCGGTATGCTTCTCTAAGCTCGAGGTCAGCACTCTTGAAATTCGTGGCGTTGTCCGAGTAGATCTGCCTTGGCCACCCGCGTCGCGCCGCCATTCTCCGCAGCGCCATGATAGCGGAGTCGGTCGAGAGTGAGCCGACCAACTCCAAGTGCACGGCTCGGGTGGTGAGGCACGTGAACACTGCGCCCCATCGTTTTTCCCGGCGACGTCCCACCTTCACCATCATGGGGCCAAAGTAGTCGACCCCACAGTTGGTGAAGGGTCGATGATAGGGGTCCAGGCGAGCACGTGGCAAGTCCCCGGTAGCTGGTACTTTGGGCTTCGCTCTTCGTACTCGGCAGAGTGCGCAGTTTCGTTCTATGGTCCGAACTGTGGGTCTGAGCTTGACGACCCAATAGCGCTGGCGTAAGTCGTTGCACACACGTTCTCTGTTAGCGTGTCCGGCGGCGCAGTGTTCTCTCAACACAAGTAGTTGGGCTGTGCGATGATGTCCGTCTAGAATGATGGGCTTCTTTGTGGCTTCTAGCGCGGTCGCAGCTCCGATGCGCCCACGTACTCTCAGTAGCCCGTTCTCTAATACTGGATCCAACTTGTATAGACGGCTCGTTCTAGGTAGAGGGCGTGCTGACTCAAGCCGATGGAACTCTTCAGGGAAGCTGTCCCGCTGCGCACGTTCTAAGAGCAGTTGTTCGGCACGTTCGATGTGTTCTTGCTCTAGTTGAGTTGTTCGGCGCCGGCACTTATCGATAAATGCCAGTGCATAGGCGACTGCTCGCACTAGCCTCTCGAATTTCGAGAAGCGTGCGGGATCTGGCAGCCAGTCTTCTTTCTTCTTGTCGATGGTTATGTGCAGGAATTCTTCTTCTGTGGCCGAAGTGTTCGGTGTCGGCCACTCTTCTTCTGGTTCGTGAAGAAAGCTCGGTCCTGTGAACCATCGGTCGCTCGTAGTAATGGGTGAGTGACCGAGGCGCGTCGCATCGTCGGCCACATTATGTTCGGTCGGCACCCATCGCCATTCGTTGCGGTGCGAGTGTTCTGCGATCTCGCCGAGCCGATGAGCAACGAAGGGCGTATATCGTCGCGTGTACCCAGTGGACGACAGTGGATGAGTCGGTCCAATAGGTAGTCGCCGTGATGCTCAGCCGATGTTCCGTCTTGATGGCCGTCGCAAGTCGCGCGCCGATCACCGCCGCCTGAAGTTCGAGGCGCGGGATGGTCTGGGCGCGCTTCGGTGCCACCTTGGCCTTCGCTGCCACCAAGGTAATGTGGACTCCGCTTCTGGATAGTGTGGCCCGCCAGTAGGCCACCGCCGCGTAAGCCTGCTCACTTGCGTCGCAGAATACGTGCAAGTCGAGGCGCACGTATTCCTCCAACGCGTAGCTGCGTAACAGGCGCAGGCGGGAGATCTCTTCCAATTGTCGCAGCCACGTACTGAATTCTTCGGCTTCGTCCGCAGGGATGGCTTCGTCCCATGATATTTGTAGCCGCCACAGGCTCTGTAGAATGATCTTCGCTCGTACGGTGTATTGGCTGAGCAGTCCAAGCGGGTCGAAGATAGACATAACCGCACTTAGGGCCTCACACTTGGTGGGTGCGCGGCCTTGAGTGCGTACGTCTTCCGGTACTCTGTGCATTGCAGTGTTGAAGCCGAACATATCTTCCCGCTGATCCCAGTAGAGCCCAAGAATCTTGCACTCGGGGCCCCCCGCTGGCAGTTGTGTTGGCTTGATCGCGCAGAGCTCAGTCGGTACATCTTGTAGCACGTTCGGACGATTCGTGTTCCAGCCGCGTAAAGTGAACCCGGCGGCTGCGTGCACTTCCATTACCTCGCGAATGGTCTGGCGCGCCTCCTCTTCATTTGCAAAGCTTTCGGCTAGGTCGTCCATATAGTGGCTTCTTGTGATGGCAGCCAGGGCGCGTGGATGTGTGTGCGCGTGAGCGTGCGCGTTATGGTTGCGCACGCTGTGCGCCATGAACGGTGAACTTGCTGCGCCAAAGATCATGCTTGTCATCTTGTACCGGCGTGGTGACTTCTCGCGCTCCTCGGGCCCTCTCCACAGGAACTGTTGCGCCGGTTGGTCTTCAGTACGGATCTTCACTCGTAGAAACATTTCCTGTATGTCGGCAGTGAGTGCGACGGGCCCTTCTCGAAACCGGAACAAGACGCCTTGCAAGGATAGTAGCAAGTCGAGTCCCTCTAATAGTTGATCGTTCAAGCACACTCCGTGACTGCGGCTCGCTGCGTCGAACACTAGCCGCAACTTGCCAGGTTTGTTCGGGTTCTCCACTGCGAAGTGCGGCAGGTACCAGCATAGAGCGCTGCGTTCCTCGGTCCCGTCGCACGGTACGGCGTATCCTTTTGTTAACAGATTGTTAACTTGTGCAGTGTAGGCTTCGGCGAACTTCGGGTTGGCGTCCATCTTGCGTTCGACACTCAATGCCGCGTTATAGCTCGGGGGCATTAAGATGTCGTCGTGACGCCACGGCAATCCGACTTCGTAGCCTCCGTCGATCCTCTTTATTGTGCGGGTGACTATTTCGATCGCTCGTTGGTCGTTGTCGCTGATGCGAGGTTGCGCAGTTATGCCCAGTGCGTCGATACGGAAGTGAGCCTCCACTAGGTCGTGTAGACTCCGGTCGGTTTCCGCAGTGGTGTGTGCGCGCCGTTCGGGCGCGTGTGTATGGAAGACGCCACGTTGATCTTGACATAGCGCGGTTCGTGGTACCGTTCCATGTACCACCCATCCCAGCTGAGTTTTAGATGCAGCTGGTTCACCCGGACCACCGATGCGAAGCTCTCGTGATGCGATCAACTCCCAATGATCTGTACCCACTAGGATTAGTGGGCGTGCTTGTTGATAGCAGGTAATCTTCAAGTCTCGCAAGTGTGTGTGGCGCAGCAAATCCTTCGGGATCGTCTGTTTGTGTAGCTGTAGGTTGCGCATTGTTCGTGCCTTTACGGCAAATAGCGCTGTCTCGTTCTCGCCTCGTAGTGACACAGTGACCGTCTTGCTGTCCTCTTCTTGTTGAGTCATGTTCACCCCGTGAAGTTGTAATGGTTTCACGGGTCCGTCTGCTCCGACTTTCGCCGCCAACTCGCGATCGATGAGGGTAATGGTCGAACCCTCGTCCAGTAGTGCGTAGGTGTGCACCTCCCCCCGTGGTCCGGCAATGACCACGGGGCAGACTTTCAGTAGTGCCGCCGTTGCTTCAGTATCGGTATATGGGGTCACCGATAACACCGACTCACTTGTGTCGGCGGCGGGCTCTGTTGTCGGCGGCTTCTTCTCCTCGTGTAGCGTAGCGTGATGTGGGCGGCGGCACTTGTTGACGCCGCACGGCTTTGCTTTGCAGTAGTTCCGACGATGTTTCTTGATGATGCATTTGAAGCAGAGTCCTTTGTCGCGCACAAGGTCCCATCGCTCGTTCATGTTCAGTGCCTTGTAGGTAGGGCACTGAGGCAGCGAGTGGGCCTGTCCACAGCTGTAGCACTCGTCCAGAGTTCGGTGTCGTCGCTTGTGACGGCATACACTGGATTCTTTTTCCTCTGCGGCGCCACGCTCCCTTTTTGTTCCTTGGCGGCGCTTGTTGCCGCACCTCGTTCCCGTGTGGCACTTGTACTTGGCGGTACGTATGTGTAGCGCAGTGCTCGGTCTGCCTCCTTCATGAGGAAGTGAGATAGCACTACGATATCTGGATCTGATGTGCCCCGATGTTCGTCGGCGTAATCACACCATCTTGATTTCAGGTGAGGGCTTAATTTCTCCGTGACTTCTCTTGTTAACATCGGGTTGAACAGGTATCTGCGGTCCACGTTTCCCAGAATGGTCACAGTATTCTGTACTTTTACTGCGAAGTTATTTAGATCGACGACTGTAGCTCCAGGTTTCGGCAGGCGTCGCAGGTCCTCCATCGCGCGGTCTACGATGGCTTCTGGCCGGCCGAATGTTTGTTCAAGTGTCTTCATAATAACTGCTGGATCTGTGGCCGACGTTAAAAGGGCAGAGACGGCGTCGCGTGCTTCTCCCTTTAGACAGTTTCTCAGCCGATGTAAGTTCTCTGCCGGAGAAATATTCCATAGTGACGTAGAATCCCTCATGGCTGCTTTGAAGGGCAGCCACTCGTTCGTAGCTCCAGTGAAGGTAGGTAGTTCGCAGCTGTACCGTGGGCGCGGTCGCGCCATCTTCTCAATAGCGTCGGCGAGTTGTTCGATGCCACTTCTTATTCTGGCCGTAGGTGTGGGCGAGCGTTCGCGTTCGTAGCGCACGTGGTCGTTCTCGAAGTGTGCGCGCTTTGGTCGCTCCCGGCTTCCAGAACGTGCGGCAGGTGTATTGGCGATTAAGGCTGCGTCTCCACACTCCCCCCGAGCGGTCGGCAAGGGGTTAGCGCGCAGCTAATCGTCAACCTTTGTGTCGACGGCTGGTGCAGCGTCGACGACGCTCTCGTTGTCCTGAATTTCAGCTACTTGCACAGCTAGACGTCTCTTCACCAGGTCCGCTTCGATCGCTAGTTCCTTCCGCTTGATCTCGGAGTTTCTGTGCCGTCTCAAGTTCCGCGAGGCGCAGACGCAGCGTCGATTGGTTCGTGCGGTTCGAGCGCTGCGTAGGCGTAGGTGATGGTACGCGCACAGAGGTCGATGGTTGTGGCTGGTCGTTGGCGCTGGTCAAGGGCACTGATGGTGATGCCGGAGGTTCCCTCAGCAAACGTCGAACTCGTTCCTCTTCGATGTGCCGAGATTCCATTTCGGCGGCGTCTGCTTGGCTCCGTGTGACCACCATGATCCGGCTACTCGATGGACCAAAACTGTTGGGGACTGTATGTTCAATTCCTTAGGTTCCTATATTCTTCCTATTTCTTCGGGTTGTTACTTGTTACTCCTACGATGATTAAAACAACACTGAGATCTGGATTACGTTTATTCACATTTTTTTTTATTTAATTTAATATAATGACCTATGCTGTTGGCCTCAGATGGCCTCTACAGCTTTACCGGGCAGTACCAAGTTTAAGGGCGACTAACACAAGGGCACCTAGACGGTACGAACCTCGGCTTGGGCCGTCGCCAGAATACGTGGGGTCAGAAAGTCTGACGCCACGTATTCTGGCCCTGGTACCCCAGAAGGGGAGTGTCCTAGGGCCCTATCAATGGTTTGATCTGTTTGATTATTTGGAGAGAAACTAACCGATCTGAAGGATCTGAGAGATCTTCGACCTCGCCGGCGAGGTCGGTGTTGTGATTGTGTGAGTTGGTGGATCTGGTATCCGGCACCAGTACCGAAAACGGAGCGTCTGTTGCGTATATTGGTAGGATTGGGCGAACCTAGCGCCGCCGATGTGACGGCGGCGATAGAGTTGTCCGGGTCGTCCAGAACGTTGCGAGGGCGTCTACGGAGGGGAGGACGTTTATTCACAAAATTGCGCCTACTTATCAACTAAATAACATGTGGCAACTAGTACTACCTATAACAAGACTTTCTTAATGCTAAGCGTGCCGTCCTGCTTGCACCTATTGCGGTTTCGCTCGTCGTCCGTTACAAGCCTCGTTAGTGCTGCCACTGTTCTCGGGGGAGCATGTTTCAGGGCTTCGTTTGAGATCGAGTCTAGTCCCGGGGTTTTCCTCCTCGGTAGCCTGTCGATGGCTCTCTTCACTCTCCCGGGACTAAAGAAAATCTTCTATGGTGCTGCTGCTATTCCGGCTTTGTTTTCGAGTATGGGCTGGACCGTGGAGAAGTAGGCGGCCACTTCTCTATTGACCATCTCTTCATGCTCTTGGTTGGTTGTCTTATTTGGTGTGAATTGTGTCACCAAGTGGTCGGCCAGGTTCTTAGCTCTGTCTTTAGCCTCGAACTTAAGATGTCCGTCGCTCCCGATGAGGGGGTGGGCTGGCATGGGTGAGCTGGTAAGTTGCCTGCATAATTTGTGGACCGAGGGGATGTTTTCGGATATGGATTGGATGTGGTCCTCCCATCCCTCGGCTGCGTGGTCTTCCAGTGCGGTTTTGACTCGTTCGACTAGTGAGTTTACTTCCTTTTTCAGTGTGGGGCATCTAGTTTGTTGCCACAGCTTCCGCTTCTCCCTTTTCTCATTTATTAAGTTCCTTATCCTTGCAGGGAGCGGGTTTATTCGCTGCGACTGCAAGGAGGTCTGAGAAGCTGTACTGAGAGCTTCTTGGATCGCTGTGGATATATCCTTCGTAGCCTGCTCGACGTCTCCGGGTGTTGTGATCGCTCTGGTGATGGTTCTCGTGCGCTGCTTGCTGATAAGAGTCCCAGCAAATTTTCCGCCTCCGGTGTGGGGCGGCCACTCTACTTGGGATCTCTTTCAGCGTGAGGAGTACCGGCCTGTGATCCGAAGGCAGGTCAATTAGCACTTCCAGTTCCGGCAGTGTCCTTACCCCATTATGAACCAAGATGTCCAGAACGTCGCCGTTGCCGTTTGGTTCATAATGGGTCCACGTGTCCGGTCCCGTGACCTCGTATTGATGGTCCACCGCGTCCTGGTACAGTCTCCTGCCGTTGTTGCACACCCTACTGGAGTTCCAGTATGTGTGCTTGGCGTTGAGATCTCCTGCGATGATGGTGGGGGTATCTTGTATCAGTTTCCTGAATTCTCCAGTGTCAAAGGTTCCGCCTGGTGGCCTATAGGCACTGAAGATTCTGAGCCTCTCGTCGCCTGCGTTCACGAGGATTCCCAACGCCTGGAAGCTTCTGTACTCTTCCACGGGGAGAAGTTGGTGGATTACCTTACGGTGGACCATCACTGCTAGACCTCTGTAAGCTGTTCCATCCTGCCTGGTTTCATCTTTTCTATAGGTGTGGTAGTTCGGGACGTTAAGTATGTTTCGGTGGCCTAACTGTTTTGCGCGAACTCTAGAGCCATCTGGTCATCTGTGGAGAGCTCTGAGCCGCTCATCTCGGCCTCTTCTAGCCGCAGGTATAGGGCCATCCACCTCGTCATTCCTTCCGAGAGGACACCCGCTTGCATGAGTCGGGCGAGAGTGAGAATATCACGCTCGTGCAGTCCTCTAGGAGAGAGTGACAGGGTGTCGTCCGGTACTACCGGGTTGCGATCTGTCGGTGGTGGAGAATTCTCTGTTTCGCGTGACCTATGACAGGTCGGTATACTTGCAGGGTTTTAATCTTCAAGCATACCTCCCTTCCGGTTTTCAGCGAGTTCGGTGTTCCCCTCCGTAGCTTGCGGAGCCACGGGCGCGATCTACGAAATTTTCTCAGAAAATTGCGGAGATATGCTAGTAACGCGGGTTGGACGTCCGTACGCGACGAGAGTTCGGCGGTCCGTGCGTGTACGTACACGTACGTCGTATTATATTTGATTTGATTCAGTGTTCGTTTGTGTAGTTTGGCAAAATAACCGGCCGCGGCAAGGGAGGCAAGGGATTGGGGAAGGGTGGCGCTAAACGTCACAGGAAGGTCCTCCGTGATAACATCCAGGGTATCACAAAGCCCGCCATCCGTCGTTTGGCCCGCAGAGGTGGAGTGAAGCGTATCTCCGGTCTCATCTACGAGGAGACCAGAGGCGTTCTGAAGGTGTTCCTCGAGAACGTGATCCGCGACGCGGTCACGTACACTGAACACGCCAAGAGGAAGACCGTCACAGCGATGGACGTCGTGTACGCTCTGAAACGTCAAGGCCGCACCCTGTACGGTTTCGGAGGTTAAAAATTATAACGACTTCGTCCCGTTCCGGTGTGCATGCGATATTTCGGGGGGGAAATACCTATTCCCTGATAATGTTGCTGAGAAACCTTGGATGGAGAAATAAATAAAAAAGGCCCTTTTCAGGGCCGCACATGTTTCAAATAAATAATATACTATTATTTAGTATATTGTTGTTGTTTCTTAAAGATCGAACAGAGAAGACTCGTCAATTCTGATAACAATCACCCCATGCGGTACGAGTGTATATAACTAATAGCATTATTGTGGCGAGGTGTCGTGTTTCAATGCATACGTAGACGACCCCAAGGGTGACGGGCAGGGAGGGGCCGAGCGACGGAGACAGGGCTATCGTAGTTATCTCTTGCTCGGATGGCGCTGGTATGCCCGTCTCGGATGTACTTTGACTTGTCTTCTATAGGAATCCAGACGGTGGTCTTCAGGCAGCGGAGCCTATGTTACAGAGGAGGCGAGGGTCGTAGAAAGAGGCTTTACTTTGTTACTTGAGCTTTATTGAATACTAAGAATCACTGTACAGTTTTGCCGAGTCGAGTCGTTAATCTTCCACCCCCCTTGTGGGAGTGGTGGGGAGTGGGGATGGGCCTCGGGGAGTATCCCCATCGCCCAGGCGTGAACGCGCGGGGGCATCGACCCCCGGGTGACTGGTAGGCCGCTGGAGTCATCAACCTTCCGGGTGTCTCACAGCGGCTCTACTGCGATCGGGTCCGCCGGCACGTCATCTTTGAGGATGTCGCGCGGCAGCGGACGTCTTTGTAGAAACAAAGACGTCCACACCGCACCACACCAGGCCGCCAGAGGTTCTCCTCTGGAGCAATGTTGCGGAGGTGAGGGTGTGGTCCGTTGTCGTTTTGGGTTTTTGGGAGGAACGAAGTTTCGTTTCTCCCAACAGGAGGATGTGGACGTCCTGGTCCTGGACTAATTGTCGGAGGGCGGAGATCTTGTCTCGGACGCCCCCCGGGTTCCAATAGATAATCCGTAGTGGGCCTCTATCCATAAAGGTATCCTTGGATTGAAGCCATTCCGCGCATCGCCGCTTCACGGAACTCTATTTTGTCTCCGTGGATGGCGATGGTATTGAGGAAGTCCGCCAGGATTCCCATCATGACTAGGATGGGATCCTTGGCGGGCTGAGTGTGAGTTGTCCAGGATCTGGGTGGACCCATCCCTGGTGGGTACTGGGTATGGCCACGTGGGGGCCAAACTTGAGCTTGCACGGGACCCCCTGGGCGGGGGGTAAAAGTCGCCATGGGGCGGGTAGTAAGTGGCGACTGGGTCGCGGTTGACGTGGCTGCCACTGTGGTAACTGGCACGAAATGTATTCGCGGGTCAACTCGCGGCGCCGTCTGTGTGCTCGCTGGGGGTGGAGCGGGCCTTGCCTCCTCTCCCAAGATGGCGGGTCCAGGTGTTTGGGGGGGCCGCGCCTGGACTGGGGCGGGGTCCTCCTGGGCATTGCGAGGGGTGCGTTGGCGATGGCGCCGTCGTCCTCCCCTAGAGCTAGGACGTGAGCCAGGCGTTTGGTCCCTCGCTTGTTGTTGTTGGATTGTTGTGGATGGAGCTGGGTGGCTCGCGGTAGGTGCAAAAGGCACAAATGCTGGCGGGTGAGAATAAGTTGGCAGGGGGGTGGACGCTGCTGTTGGTGCTGGTCTCCTTTTCCGCCTTTTGCGTCTGCGACTTGGGCGTGAGGACCCATAGTTGCCAGGTTCATACTCGCGCCTTACTATCTCATCATTTTGGGGGCGGCGGTTTATTGGTGATGGCGCACGTGGAGTGCGCAGCTGTTGGTTGCGAGCTACGGTAGCAGGGGGGACCAGGGGCTGTTTTCTGCCTCTTCCTGGCTTCCCTTCGGTAGATTGGGCAGGTACGGCTGTTGGCCGTATGCCTGTCCCTGCAATTTGCACATGTTGGCGGGACATCTGTCTGTTTTTGGCAGGCGGAGGCTGCGTGAGGGCCTCCGCATCTGACACATTTGATGGGCCGGTGGCAATTATGTGACGAGTGACCAAAGCCCTGGCACCGATGGCATTGCGCCACGGTGTTCTGCCCCCTCCATGCTTCTACCGAGATTCCGGCGAAACCTAGGATCTCGGTCATGGCATAGAGTCTGGTCAGCTCGTCCTTTGTCAAGTGGTCGATCAAGACGAAGTAAATTCCCGGTCTGGTCTCGCTCCTAGTCGGGATTGCTCGGGCTGAGGTGGCTGGGAATCCTTTCCTCTTAAGGTCGGAGACGATATCATCAGGTTCGGAGTTGAAGGGTAGCCCTCGGATGGCAACTTTTTGCGGTCTTTCTGTGGCTATGCTATAGCACCACCACGAGAGTTAAGTGTCCTTGGTGGCGGCCTCAGTGAGGTACCTTTGGATGGTGCGGAATTCTTCCTCCGATTGGGGGGAGAATCGCACTCCTTTTCCAAAGGCGCGGGCGTTGGGTGGGTGCCCTAGCCTCTTGCCCAGCTCAGTAAAGTGGTCAGGCCACCGGGTCAGGGTGTCCACTGTGATGGGCGGGTACGCCTTTCTCGAGGGTGGGGCTGAAGAGAGGGGGGCCGGTGTGTGAGGTGGTGTTGGCACTCGTGGAGTTGCCGGCCTCGATGGTGGTGGCGACCTCAACACTGCTGCGTAGGTGGTCCGCATAGGGGGTGAAGGTAGTGAGGGGAGCGGGGCGCAGTCAGTAGGTACTGGTTCGATGGCTGCGTACGAGGTGGACTCTTCCTCCTCTTCCATCTCCGCCATCCCCTCTCCCCTGCGTTCTTCGCTATCAGCGTAGATGGAGTCGCCTGAGCTGCCCTCTCTGTTAGAGGCGCGAAGCCCTGGCGGCGGTGATGATGCTGATGATGAAGATGATGAGGGTAAGTGGGGCGGTGATGGCGATGCAGGCGTCGGTCTCGATGACGCAGCTGCTTTAGGGCCCGAAGTCGCGCTCTGCTGGAGCACTTCAAGTGTATCAGCAGCTTCTACATATCTTGCACGCCGGTTTCTTGCAACTTTCTTTACGGTGTCTTCCTCGTAGACACTTGTAACATAGCTTGCTCTTCAACGCGATGTCCCAGCGTTCCTTCGTGGATGCTTCCAGAAACTTCTTGCAATCTAAGAGGCGGTGATTGCCCTGGCAGTGTGTAACGTTGTAAAAAAAAGAGAGTGGGAACGAGGTGAGTGTGTATAAGTAAGTGTAATTACGTTACTATGTGTGAATATGAACAAAACTCGGATAGTGATCAGTCGGCAGGGCCCCTGGACCTTTGGGAGTAAGGGCCGTGCCTTTGATACACCTGGTGCCGGCCTAGTCGGTGGGTAAGGATTGCGAATTGAAAAAGCTTGGCTGATGATTACAATATAAATTTAATTTTCAATAAAACAATGATCGATAACAAAATATTAAAACTAGCGAGGAATCTTAACTTCTTATGCACTAACAAATACCTTAAATTGAAGCTAATGATAAAGGGGTCGCAACACACGAGGGGCCCCGCCCTAAAGTTACGGGGTCCCGTCCTGTAAATCGGGGCCCAACTATCTAGGAACGCTAGGGCGCTCGGTTTAATATAAATATCTTGTTTCTAAACAGGGTACGAGCCTAAATGTAGATATTCGGGCCTCGACTACAGGAGCGGAGTACGCCGAGCATAATTCAATATGAAACTTAACGATTAACTAAAGTACTACTAATAACTGTTAAAACCTCGACTCGGTCCGTTGCCGGGTAAGCCTGCCGTAGGCTAGGGAAGGAAAAATAGTGTTTCTACGATCATTAATTTTTGAATAAAACTTGGGTACCGTTAGGATCCTCAAAATGGCGTATTAGAATACCGCGCAATCTCGCGGAGAAGAAAGGTCGGCAGTTGTTCGACCTTCTGTCGACTGGGCTCGCTCGCTACGGTGTCAGTGCGATCACTGTGGTCTGCAGACGGAGATTATCTCCTCGGGCTCAGCTCACCGCAATAGGGGTACGGGTAAAACCCGCTTCTTGCGGGTTCTGGAATTCCTGGCGGATAAGTATTTGCAGCCAGATGCAAAGCGGCAGCAACAGCGAAGAAAAGATGCCGTTCGTTTCATTTTTGAAATCAAAATTGGCTTGAGGGAAACGGTTTTATCCCCACCCTGGGTCTCACATGTTCCGTTCCACACACTATGCGCACTCCACACAAAACCCTACGATGCTATCAGTACGAATTTCTAATATCTTTACTGAGGTTATAACTTAACTGTAAGAAAAAGTCACAACTTCACGCTCGGTTTCACGCTGTTTGTCACAGCGACTCATAGACTATGTCTACAAGTTGCGCAGATAGCCTAATTAGTCGCCTGTAAGGCTCTGGTCTACACGGTGTAAGTCCTGCCGGGTGCGCTTTGTCTATTACGTTTTCTGTGGTGACAGTATTGTTTGTTTGACATTCACAGCTATTTGAGTGTGACTGTCGTTGTCAATTCGCGCGCTTGTCAAGTGCCAACAGGTAGACTCATTTAGTCGAAAGTATAAAGTATTGTTGCATGATTTAATAATGGCCAATTAAAATAATATGAAAGAATGTGATTCAGTGCCCGCTATAAAAAAGGTATGTTACAATACCCCCCCTTTTCGGATAAAAAGGTTAACTATGTTAACCATAAAGCAGCCGGGGTAGCCGGACAAAAAAAAACCAAAGATGTGGTGGGTTTGCAACACGAATCAAAACAAAAAGGTTGGGCAAAGAATAACACTGAATGTAAGTGTCATAGTCTATCTCCGAAGTACATGCTATGTGTGTGTATAAGCTGTCGATATCACCCATGCCCAGTGTAACGTTACGATGGTAGTAACGTACAATGTAGGTACCTACCTAAGTCCTACAAGTATTACCTAGGTAGATAATATAAACAAAAAAATAAAATTAACATTAAAAATTTATTTACAAACAAGATTACGAGTAGATAAAAAAAGAATCTAAAAAAAAAACTATTGAGGTGTGAGGTCGGCAGCTGTTGCAGAGGGTTCTTTGAAGACCGTAGGACGCCGCCCGGGCGCCGCCGACTGCAGATGTGACCTCAGGTCGGTGAGGTCCCCAGCCAGACGAAATACCACGAACAGGTATTGTGCACCTCCCCCTCGGTACGCCGGAATAATAGGGAGAGTCGGCGTACCTGAGTTCCTCTATTTGTTAAGCTCTCGATGATTCAAGGGGAGGGCACAATTCTATCTTCTCCGCAGGTACCCCTCTGGAGGCCCCAAGAGACAGCGCTTCCTGGCCTTCTTTTATTTGTATCTTCAAGTTGTCCAAGTTGTCGACCAAGTGTTGAATAGAACAAGTCGTAGATGGTTCAGACCGGACCGAGAATAGTTTCCGACTGAGCCTGACTACGATTAAGAATAATAATCAGAATAAGAATCCGAATGAGAATCAGAAGGAGAATGACCAAAAGTATCCAGGACTCCGCTTTTTCGAAACCCCAAATTTTGAATTTAGTTTTAAGAAATGTACATGCAAAAAATAATTAAAACTTTTTAACAAGGTATGTAACCTCTACAGACATCAAGTAAAAATAGTTGAAACCTTTGAGAAAGGTATTCAACCTCACAAAATTTAAAAAATATAACTTAGATTTAAAGACATTAGACAATTTGAATGTGTCAATTATAAACATGTCAGTCAAAATTGCAAAAATTAATAATGTAAACAAACCAAATTTTCAGTTATTTCAGCTAAAATCGATAGAATTATGAAGAGGAAACTAAGACGACATGCTTACAATTTTTTAGCGGACGATTTTCAAGCGAAATAATGACTAAAATACCAAAATACATCAAATGTTACATCAGCAAAGGATAATTCAGATAAAAAACATAAAAGTGTTCAAGAAAATAAGGTAATATTTACAGTATAGTATGTATAATATTACACCAGAAAGATTGTCAGGATCATCCAATCCTTCCTACAAGGCAGGAAGTTCACTGTTGCTGTAGAAGACGCCTTATCGACGCCGAAGACAATCGGGGCCGGAGTACCTCAAGGGAGCTGCATCTCGTCCGTCTGCTACGCCTGGTACACCGACGACATACCTGTCGTTAGGCAGGCGAAGCTAGCCCTCTTTGCTGATGATGCAGCCTACTTCGCCTCCTCTATGAGGCCCGAATATGCAACCAGAAGGCTACAACCCACCCTGGACGAGCTGCCAAAATGGTTGGATAAGTGGAGACTGTCTGTGAACGTGGGGAAGACACAGGCAATCCTCACTGGATGGCTCCAGTGGTGGACTGGTGGTGGTAATTTGGTGGCCCAAATTACCACCACCACTCCAAATTAAAGGAGAGAACATCCCGTGGCAACCAGCAGTGAAGTACCTCGGAGTGACGATCGACCGAAGGCTGAACTTCACGAGGCACGTAGAAATCACCGTGGGAAAGGCGAAGGGAGCTCGCGCCATACTCTCGCCGATCCTGCGGTCCAAGCTGCCACTCCGGACCAAATTGATGCTATATAAGACATATGTGAGGTCACGTCTTACATATGCAGCTCCGGCGTGGTACGCGTACACTTCTGCCACAACAAAAAAGAAGCTTCAAAGCCAAGAAAATCTCAGCCTGAGGAAAATCGTAAACGCTTCGAGGTACGTCAGGAACGCAACGATAGCGAGAGACTTAAATATGGAAAACATAGACGCCTTCGTGAGAAGATTAACCGCGAATATGTTCAGAAAGGCTGACGAAAGCCATCATGAACACATTCGCGGCATAGCGCCCCTACATGCGAGGCCACCAGAGGAGAAGGGGAAAAGGAGGAGCAAGCCCTACTCAAGAGACTTAATTCCAGCACCAGAATCCGAAAGCCAAAATTAGAAGATACTTTACCACCTACAGGCAGCCACCGAATCTCACGGCCTCAGTCGCGATCGCCTTCACGGAGCCTCTCACGGGTCAACCGTGAGTCTCACTCTGTGGGGGTTGATCGCCTAGGCGACACACGAGTATCGGTTGAGACTGCCTGACAAGCCATGAATCAAAATAGACGCACCTATAGTAATAGGTGCAGAAGCGCCAGGGAAAGAGGGCAAGAGCCCAGACTCCCTTTCCTCCACAGGCTACACGCCTGTGAGAAGATACCCACGACGGAAAATATAGGACCGCCGAACTCTCGTCGCGTACGGACGTCCTATTGTCGCGCTGCGAGTCCGTTCCATTTGTTACGTAAATTGAACCGACCGCGCCCGTAGCTCCGAAGCTGCGGAGGGGATTACTCAACTAGCGGAATATCGAAGGAGAGGTAGGGGTAGGGATTAACAACCCCGAGTCATACCGATCACTGGTCACGCGACGTGAAGGAAACCCCCATGGATGCTATGGACCCGGACCCGGATCCAGCCTCAACCAAAGGCCCTTCTCAGGGCCAAACAACAACAAGCCCTGGTAACACCATGCCACCCCAAGACAGCCCAGTCTGCCCAACTCTCGCCAACCTCTCACCGAGAGGGCTCTACGAGCGTGATATGCTCACACTCGCCCGGCTTATGCAAGCTGGGGCACTCTCGGAGGGAATGACGAGGTGGATGGCGATGTACCTACGCCTCCAAGAGGCCGAAATCGAGGGCACGGATCTCTCTATCGAGGACCGCACTGCGCTAGAGTTCGCGCAGAACTCTATCATCACGCTGCCCCCAGCAACCCACATTACACTACGGCCACGTAGCCGCGCAAGCCCGGAACAAGAAGAGACGAGCGAGAGACGAAAACGTCTGCGAACGCGCTCGTGCTCCCTCAGCCCCCGGGTTGAAAAGGTCACTAGGACCCTCAGCCCCCCCAAGAGGGTGATAACACCCGCTCAAACACAAGTCACCCAAGAGGACCCAAAACCCCAGAGGCAGAAAGTTCGCCCATCACCAGAGGCTCAACCTCCCTCATCCAAGCCTCCCCAGAACGCAAGACAGGCCTCGTACGCACAAGCGATGTGAAGGAAACTAGAGGTACCACCCCCTGCACAACCTACGCGACCACCAACTCACCTCACAACCACTACGGAACCAAGGAAAAACAGTGACACGCCCCAGGGCGTGACCCTAACACAGCCCCCCCTCAACCGCAACCGTGCCCAAGCCGCCCGCCCCCCGCCCACCCAAACCCCGCAAACCACTGAGGACGCGGAAACGGGGACAGAGGCGAAGGGTGGCAAAACGGAGTCCAGATATCCACCACTCGTGGTGGAAAAAATGGACAACTGGTCCCATCATTTTAAAAACATCGCTGAGAAGCTTGGTCGACCACCAAATGGCCGCCCATTTGGACAAGGAATCCGATTCAAGGACCCGATGGATGAGAACGAATATCGGATCATCCAGGCTTATCTAGGAGAGCTGGAAAAAAAGGAGAAACTAAGTTGGTTCTCCTACTCCCTGCCGGCCGAAAGAAGCCTAAAGGTAGCCATCCGCGGGCTACCAGCGGACACAGACCCAGAGGAGATTATGGAAGACCTGGAGCAAAAAGGATTTGCTCCAGAGTACATAAAATGCATCCGAGGGCGGCAGGGAAGACCCGGCTGCATCTTCTATGCCCTAATCAAGAAGACGCCGGAACTGACCCCGGCTATATACAACATCAATGAGATGTTGTTGATGCCGGGGGTGGTAATAGAGGCCTGGCGGGGGAAGAAGGGCCCAGCCCAATGCCACCGCTGTCAAAAATTTCGCCACAGTTCACACAACTGCCACAGAGAGATGGCTTGCGTGCGCTGTGGAGACAACCATCTTGCCAAGGATTGCCAACGCCCCATCGAAGAGCCGGCCACCTGTGTGAACTGTGGAGGCCCCCATCCGGCAAACTTTGCGTCGTGCCCCGTCTTTAGGAAAGAGACGAGGAACAAAAGAGCGGGTACACGCGCAGAAACCACGGAAACTCACGAGCAGAGAGGGAGAAAGGGCCAGGCACCAGTGATTCCCCGGACAATCGAGGAGACAGCGGTCGCGTCACTGATGGCGCCAGCTAATGGACCCCAAAAAGCTGGGCCACAGACCACCACCTCTAAAAACAAGAGGAAGAAAAACAAAAACGCCACAAGGGAAGAACAGAAACAACCAGCCACTACCCAGAGCGCACCACTGCCCCGCCGCGATTCACTCGGGGAAACAATTGGAGTGCTCAAAGGAATCCTGGAAGCAGTCCAAGCGGGCACTGACGCAGAGACCGCCACTCTGATGGGGCTAATGAAGATCCTAAACAAACCCCACCATGGTCAGGACACCAGCTAGAATAGTTTACTGGAACGCCCAATCGCTCACGGGGAAGAAACAAAGGCTGATCGTTTTTCTCCGTGAGCAAAACATAGATATAATGCTGATCAGTGAAACCCATTTAAAAGAGAGCGTCTCATTGAAGATCCCCAACTACATATCATACCGCAAGGACGAAATCAGTCCAGAGGGGAAAGCGTACCGGGGACTCGCAGTGCTGGTCCACCGCCGCATCATCCACCAACCCATCCCGGTCGAGGAGTTTAATTCGTTCCAGGCACTAGGGGTGTTGATAAATGTTGCCGGCCAGAAAAGGAGAATATTCTCCTGCTATAAGCCTCCTAGAACCAAATTATCAACCTCGGAGCTGAGGAAGCTCCTACTTTCCGATACACCGACAATAATAGCCGGCGACATGAACGCGAAACACCCACACTGGAACTCCACATGTGACGGCATAGTATGCCGCATGCTCGCCAACCCGGAGCAGAGCGTCATAGTTCCTGCTTCGGTGTTCGGACTTAGACACCCCCCGCGCCCTCGCTCTTCAGAGGCCCCTGCGAGACTCGCTGTGCCCGGAACTGAACTTCCGCCGCGCGGCGAACCATCTCGTACGGCCTCCGAGCGTGCCACGAAACCTCGGCGGCGCGAATCATCGGACGAGGATCCACAAGGAGATGAAAAACGACTAAAACTGAAACTCACTTTTCTCCCCCTTCCTCCTTACCTATCACAAAAATTCCCAAACCTGCCTTCAGAATACTGGCAGCGGGAACTTCAACCCCAGTGCCACAGAGCACCCCGAGGACGTCCCCCGCCAGCACTACACCAACCAAGAAGACTCCACCTACCCCGGCACCAAGATCCACTGCCCAACGGGCAACCGGCCCTCCCAGCCAGGATTCACCAAGGAAAACCTCTTCTTCCGACTCTTCCTCATCGGCATCGGATCGGCCCACGGCTGGGGCCAACGACAGCTCCACATCCATATATTCGGATAGTGTCGAGCGCCACACCACACCGAACGACGAACGTGAATTGGAGGAAGACTCAACTTCATATGCAGCCATCGAACCCATGGCGGCTGAGCCGACACCGCGACAAATCACACCACCTCCTCTCCGAACCTACGCTGAGGCGCTAAGATCGCCACCGCAATCGCGCCCAGCGTCTCCTCGGACAACTCCGCCGCAATCAAACACACCACCTGGAACTAACCTAAATCAACAAGAACCTACCTCTGCCAAAAGCTATCCACCAATAATAGTGGATGAGATTACAAAGTGGCCGGATCACTTTGCAAATCTACGTAGGCTACTAGGCTATCCACCAAACGCACGCGCGTTCGAGAAAGGAGTGCGCTTTACCCCACAAAGCATCGAAGAATTCCGGACAGTCCAGCGTTATCTAACCGAAGCCGCCACTAGTGACCCCAAACTCTCCTGGTGGTGCTACAGTGTAGCAGCCGAACGACCACAAAAAGTGGCCATTCGCGGATTGCCTGCAAACACAGAACCATCATCCATCATTTCAGCACTGCAGGCATTGGGTTTCCCAGCAACTGCAGCCAGAGCCATCCCCACCAGGAGTAGAACTAGACCTGGTATTTACTTTACCCTCTTAAATAGGATGACACAGGTAGAGCTCGAACGCCTATATGCAACCACCGAACTCCTCAACATGCTAGGCATCTCAATTGAAGCCTGGCGAGGCACCACTACGGTGGCGCAATGCCACCGATGCCAGGGATTCGGTCATTCATCCCACAACTGTCACCGGCCAATCAAATGCGTGCGCTGTGGAGGACCACACGCTGCCGCCGACTGCAACAAAACAATCGGTGAAAGCCCCACATGCGCCAACTGCGGTGACAGACACACGGCTAACAGCCGAACTTGCCCTGTATACAGGAGGGAGGCAAGGAAAAGGAAGATCCAAATACCCGGCCCTCCCCCCCCTCAAGTTCAAACCCAACGCACTCTCCCAGCCACGCGGCCTCGCGAATATAGAGAACCATCGCTAGAAAGTACCCACGGTAGTGAGACCGGACAGCCCCTCTCACATCCCCAACCACCCTAACCAACATGCTGACGTCTTGGACATTGCACTGCACCATCGGCTACCATGTCCCATCAGCCTGGAGGTGCTGTATGACATGGACGAGCAGCACCTCCCTGTCCTCATCACCCTCGCCGCAGGAGCGGACATGACAGCTCCTCGACCTGTGCGCTGGAGGGTAAACTGGGAGGATTACGCAGTGCAATGTAACCAACTTCAATGCCAAACCAACGGTCTGATCACCCCAGCGGATGTCGAGACATGCGCGACCAATATTACAAACAGTATCCAGGTCGCATTAGCCGCTGCATCCATCCAAGTACCAGAGAGAAGACGTAAGGAACAGCTGCCTATTCGCCTGCAAAAAATGCAGGCGAAAAAGAGGCGACTACGCTCTCTCTGGGCCCACACTCGCTGTCCACGCCTGAAGAAAGAAATAAACAAATTGGCCGCAACTTTGTCCGAGGAGGTGCAGGCGTGGAGAGGCACAACCTGGGACGCTAAAATAGCGGAAATAGCCGAAGACCCCACGCAAGCCAACCTACATCAGCTCAACAGGGCCCTCACAAATCCAAAGACGACGGTTTGCCCCCTTTTAGACAGTGCCGGAAACCGACAATACCTAGCCCAAGACCGCGCAAACCTACTCGCCGACCATCTGGAAGGACAGTTCCAGCTGCACCCAATCCCCCCGGAGGCAGCAGCGGACACGAAAGAGCACCACCAGATGGTCCAAAAAGCCGTAGACCACTTTCTTCAATCGCCGGTCCCACCGCTTCCCGGCGAATCCTTTATTTCACTAGCGGAGGTAAAAAGAACGGTGTAGAGACTGCAAGCGAAGAAAGGCATGGTATGGGGTATGAGGGCATTACGAATGCGGCCATCAAACACCTCCCCCCCAGAGGCCAAACAGCACTCGCCCGTCTCTTCAATGGCATCCTCCGCACCCAACACTTCCCCACCATCTGGAGAATGGGGAAAGTAATAATGCTGCCTAAGCCTGGTAAGGACCGGCGACAGCCATCGAGCTACCGGCCCATCTCACTACTACCGATGATGGCAAAGCTATTCGAGCGGCTGCTCCTCCGCAGACTGATCCCACACCTGCGCCCCAGGGAGGAGCACTTTGGGTTCCGAGTAGGGCACTCAACGACGCTCCAGCTCACCCGTATACTGCACTACATGGCCGAAGAGACCAACAGGGGCCGCCGCACCGTCGGTGTCTTCCTCGATATCGAGAAGGCATTCGATCGGGTGTGGCATACAGGACTCCTATACAAGATGCTCCAGACATCGACACCACCTGCGGTCATCCGAATCGTGGAGTCATTCCTCAAAGACCGCAGCTTCTTTGTGGAAGTGGAGTCCGCCCGCTCATCAGTCCGTCAAGCCGCCGCAGGAGTGCCCCAGGGAAGCTGCTTGTCTCCTGCACTCTACGGCCTCTACACAGACGACATCCCGATCCTGGAACAAAAACATCTCCGGGAGGGGGAACGGGGTGTCGTCCTCGCCCTATTCGCTGACGACAGCGCTTTCTTCGCGTCGTCGACCAGCCCCACCATAGCCGCGAGGAGGGTGCAGCGGGTCCTCCACAGAATCCCGGAGTGGTTGGACAAGTGGAGGATGACAGTCAACGTGGGCAAGACGGCTGCCCTGCTCACTGGCGCCACTCGCACCCTCCCACCACCTTTACAACTTCGAGGCCAAGACGTCAAGTGGGAACCAACGGTGAAGTACCTGGGCGTCCACATTGACCGGACGTTGAGGATGCGCCCCCAGGTGGACCATGTAGTCCACCAGGCTAAGGCGGCGCGAGCGCTCCTCCGCCCGGTCCTCTCCTCGAAGTTACCGCTGCGTACCAAAGTAGGTCTCTATAAGACCTACATCAGATCCCGCCTGACGTACGCAGCGCCGGCATGGTACGCCCTATGCTCGGCGACGCAAAAGAAACGCCTCCAGACGGTGCAGAACACCTCATTGCGCCAAATCACGGGCGCTGGGCGATACGTCAGAAATGACGTCATCGCCCGCGACACCAAGGTCCCAGAGGTGGGGGAGTTCGTGGCTCGGCTGGCGCGTCGGATGTTCGACTGCGCCGACAACGGACCACACCCTCACCTCCGCAACATTGCTCCGCATCACACCAGACCGCCAGAGGAGAAACAGAAACGTCCGCTGCCGCGCGACATCCTCAAAGATGACGCGCCGGCGGACCCAATCGCAGTAGAGCCGCTGTGAGACACCCGAAAGGTTGATGACTCCAGCGGCCCTCCAGTCACCCGGGGGTCGATGCCCCCGCGCGTTCACGCCTGGGCGATGGGGATACTCCCCGAGGCCCACACCCACCACTCCTACAAGAGGGGTGGAAGGCCAACGACTCGACTCGTTGAACTAAAAAACCTACGTTTCGTGACGTGTGTTAGCAGCTATAGTGTTATATTAGTGCTTTTGTGTGTGAGATTTATCATCGTTGTTTACTATGGCCGACACAGCAGTAGCAGCAGAGGCACCGGCACCGGCGACACCCGCCAAGAAGCCGAAGGCGTCCGCCGCCGCCGGCGGTGCTAAGAAGCCCAAACCGAAGCCGACCCACCCGAAGACATCGGAAATGGTCAACGCCGCAATCACCGAGCTTAAGGAACGCAGCGGGTCCTCCCTGAAGGCGATCAAGAAATATATCACTGTCCAGTACAAGGTGGACGCCGAGAAGCTCGCACCTTTCATCAGGAAGTATCTCAAGAGCGGCGTCGAGTCGGGCGCGCTCATACAGACCAAGGGCAAGGGCGCCTCCGGTTCGTTCAAACTGGAGTCGAAATCGTCCCGTTCCACCAAGAAGCCCGCCGTCGGCAAACCCACCGGCGGTAAGTCTGCCTCTAAGGATTCCTCGGCGGCCGCCTCCTCCGCAAAGGCGAAGAAGTCTAAGGCCGCGTCTTCCGGCGCCGCCGCCTCCGGCAGGGGCAGGAAGGCCGCCGCAACATCCGCTAACACCTCGGCGCAATCCAAAGCGAAGCCCTCGCCCGCGACCAAGGACAAGAAGGCGGCCGCCGCCAAGAAGAAGCCCGCCGCCAAGAAGCCCGCCGCACCGGCCAAGGCGAAGGGCGCCGCCGCCGCCGCGCCTAAAGCCAAGAAGACCGCCAAGCCGCCGACCAAGAAGCCGAAAGCTCCCAAACCGAAGAGGGCCGCCGCCACGCCCAAGTCCAAGGCCGCCGCCAAGAAGGCGTCCGCTGCGAAGAAGTAAGCCGCGAAGTGCTCGCATGCATGCATGCATGCAATGGCACGGCTCGCGCAGAGTCCCGTCCGAGACGATTCTCGCTCGCTTGCTTGTGGGGGAAGAAACCGAAAATTCTCTCTCATCTCGCACATTCAAAAAGCCCTTTTCAGGGCTAACAAATATTTCCACAAGATATCTTCTCTCTAGCACCGTGCGTGCTCGTGAGACAGACACATCATTTATTTGTTTCTTTCTTGACGTCACAACAACAACGAAACGATCAAACAATATCCTATATATTAATATTAATAAATGAGTTACATACGTCGTTATATTATATTATATTATAATATTAAGGTACACATAGGTGTATATAATATCATAATTAATTATTCTTGATTATAATAATTTACACGCACGCCCATCGATTGATAAAATCCGTCCGTCGCCCGACTGCCCGACTCCCGAAACTCCGTCTCCGTAATTTTTTTTTTTTATTTTCCACCTGCAAAAATAATGTTAATTAATTAATTAATTAAAACTTAATTCTAATATTATAATTATCACACTACTAACTATATCTATCTATGTATTGTGTATATTGTGTTCTTTCTCTTTCTTACGTTCGAGTTGACGCTCAGCTCGACTCCCTATGCGTGTCGACATTTGCCGAGCTTTGAATAAGTATATAAAACGATCGCGGCTCCGTTTCGTGATAACACTGTCGATACAGATCGTACGGTACGCACGCACCGTGCGCTCATTGTATTTTCATTTATCGTTGTTAATATAATATATTGTCGACGATATGTCTGGCCGCGGTAAAGGTGGCAAAGTGAAGGGGAAGGCAAAGTCTCGCTCCAACCGTGCCGGTCTTCAGTTTCCGGTGGGTCGTATTCATCGTCTTCTACGTAATGGCAACTACGCAGAGCGTGTCGGTGCCGGTGCACCCGTGTACCTCGCCGCTGTTATGGAGTACCTAGCGGCCGAGGTCCTCGAATTGGCCGGCAACGCCGCGGGAGACAACAAGAAGACCAGGATCATACCGCGCCATCTACAATTGGCGATCAGGAACGACGAGGAATTGAACAAACTGCTCTCCGGCGTTACCATCGCACAGGGCGGTGTACTGCCCAACATCCAGGCCGTGCTCTTGCCAAAGAAGACCGAGAAGAAGGCATAAAAGTGTGCTGTGTTGTCTGCGCGATTATCGCACTCGGCTTTGTCGGTCGAGAGATATAAATAAAAGGCCCTTTTCAGGGCCACAATATGTTTCACAATAATATAATATTAAATTATAACAAAATATTGTTTCATGCGAATCAATCGACGATACATACGTTCGAACATGGTTATAATAATAATAATAATATTATATAGGTAGTCGTCGTCAATTAAGTAAAAAAAAAAATATTAAAATTTATTTTATAGATTCATTAATCTTGCCCGGTAGATGGCAATAGGCTCGCCCCCTATAACATGGTACCAATAACATAGAAAAAAAAAATACAATAATAATATACCCACCGCATAAAATGTATATACATTATATCTCGAAGTAATTATAACGTGCGTGTGTGTGTGTGTGTGTGTGTGTGTGAGAGAGATGATAATGTTTGCCTATACCTGTAGTATAATATGTACGAGTATAAAAATCATAATTAAGTATATGTTGGTATATATAATATGAAATATACACAAATAACGAGAGTTCGTCCGACTCTCGTTATTCTATATTTTTGTTTACGACGCAACGCGAGACAGCTAGAGCGAGAGGGAAGAGATCCCTCTCTCTCTCTCTCGTTCAGGTCGGTCGCTGTTTATTGGTCGGCAGTGATGCGAGATCGTCTCGCGTTGTACGCGTTGACAGCCTCGTTGGCGCAGACGGTAGTAACTCTGCTTTCTGTGCCGCAGGCCCCGGGTTCGATCCCCGGCCAGGTCAAATAGTTGTGTACATGAACATGTCTGTTTGATCTGTGTCTGGGTGTTATAACCGTATTTAAGTATGTATATCAGTCATCTGGTTACCATAGTACAGGCTGCGAGCCTAGTTTGGGACCAGATGACCGTGTGTGGAAGTTGTCCCATATTAAAAAAAAAAAAAAAAAAAAAAAAAAAAATTAGCATATCTCCGAAATTTTCTGAGAAAATTTCGTAGATCGCGCCCGTGGCTCCGCAAGCTACGGAGGGGAACACCGAACTCGCTGAAAACCGGAAGGGAGGTATGCTTGCAGATTAAAACCCTGCAAGTATACCGACCTGTCATAGGTCACGCGACGGGAAACGACCCTCGTTGCCGCCATGGACCAGGAACCGACCCCAGGTCCCTCGGGAATGAAAAATGCTGCCACCGGAAAGGAAACAGAGAATTCTCCACCACCGACAGACCGCAACCCTGCAGTACCGGACGACACCCTGTCGCTCTCTCCTAGAGGACTGCACGAGCGTGATATTCTCACACTCGCCCGACTCATACAGTCGGGTGTCCTCTCGGAGGGAATGACAAGGTGGATGGCCCTGTACCTGCGGCTGCAAGAAGCCGAGATGAGCGGGTCAGAACTCTCCACGGATGACCAGACGGCCCTGGAGTTCGCCCAGAACAGCATCATCACGTTGCCGCCGCCGACGCACATCCAGCTGCGTCAGCGCAAACAATGCAGTCCAGAGACAAGAGAGGGGGAAGGGCGGAAACGCCAGAGGACCCGCTCATGCTCGCCAAGCCCACGCCAAGATAAGGCGATAAGAATAGCCAGCCCAGTGAAGCCCCAGATCCTGAAGCAGCAGCCGACTACGACGGCGAAACTGCCCCAGGACATCCCAAAACCGCAACGGGCCAAGGAGGGCCCAACCTACGCGCAAACCATGCGCCGCAAGCTGGAGATACCGCGCCCAGCGCAAACGACTTGCGGCGCACTGGCTCCAGAACTCCCTACACCACGCCAGGGACTGGCCCCGCGCCCAACACCAGCTCCAGCCCCGCACCCCAGCCCGGCCCCGGTCCCACGCACCAATCTGGCTCCAGCCCCGCGCACCGGACCAACCCCGGCGCCGCGCCCAGCCCCGGCGCAACGCCCGGGACAGACCCCGACACCTCAAACCTCCGCAACGACAACCGGCCCACCAAAACCCCGTTACCCACCCTTGGTGGTAGAAAAAATTGAAAATTGGGCCCACCACTTCAAAATATTGGCAGGAAAACTCGGGAGGCCGCCAAACGGGAGACCCTACGGACGAGGCATCCGCTTTACTCCGACGGAAGAAGGGGAGTACCGGCTGATGAATCAGCCGGAGGATTGAAATCCTACCTAACCCAGATAGAGAAGGAGGAAGGAATCAGCTGGTTCGCCTACTCTCTCCCGTCGGAGATAAGCCTGAAGGTAGCCATCAGGGGGCTACCTGCAGACACAAACCCTGAGGATATAAAAGAAGCTCTGGAGGAGAAAGGTTTCTCCCCTGAATACATTAAAAACATTCAGGGGAGACAAGGAAGGCCAGGCTGCATATTTTTCGCCCAGCTGAGCAAAACCGCCAACCTCATACCAGGCATTTACGAAGTAGACGAGCTGCTTCTAATGCCTGGTATAGTGATAGAAGCCTGGAGAGGCAAGAAAGGCCCAGCACAATGTCACCGGTGCCAGCAATTTAGACATAGCTCGCACAACTGCCACCGCGAGCAGGCCTGCGTGCGCTGCGGTGAACCACACGCTGCCAGGGATTGCCCAAGACCACGCGAGATGCCGGCCACGTGCGCAAACTGCGGAGGACCCCACCCAGCAAACCACGCTGCTTGCCCGGTCTTCAAGTCGGAGGCAAGGAATAAAAGAGCGGGAACCTTGGCCGTAACTGCAACCTCCGGAAGAAGAGGCACGGCCCCAGTGCTCCCAGCGGAAGTGACCGAGATGACGGCCACTTCACTCATGGCACCTGCGAACCCACCAAGAGACCAGACTCAAGCCGGCCCCAAGAAAAATAGGAGGGGGAAGAAGAAGGCCCTGAACCAGCAGACCGCCCAAAAACCGCAGCCCCAGGACTCCTTAGGACAAACCATTGGAGTCCTCAAGGAGATACTGGAGGCCGTACAAGCGGGAACGGACGCGGAGTCAGCCACCCTAAGAGGTCTCATGAACCTCCTTCACAATGGGAGATCTTAGGGCTGTGTTCTGGAATGCCCAATCGCTCACCGGAAAGAGAAGGTTGCTGAACCTCTTCCTCCGCGAGCAAAATATCGATATTATATTGATAAATGAAACGCAGCTGCACGAGGGGAAGCCGTTCAAAGTCCCCAACTACAACACTTACCGTAAAGACGAGAAGAAGCCGGACGGATCAGCTTATAGGGGACTCGCAGTGCTGGTCCACCGCAGAATAATCCACCAGCTAATTCCAGTGGTTGAGTTTAAGACCTTCCAGGCGCTGGGGGTACTCATCAAGCTCGGTAGAGAAACTCTACGCGTCTTCAGCCTCTACAGACCGCCAAGCGGAGAATTAGACACGAAAGAGCTAAGAACCCTCCTGTCACCAGATACCCCCACCATCATCGCCGGAGACTTTAACTCTAAGCACACCCACTGGAATTCTAGCAAAATATGCAAAAACGGTAGAAAACTATATCAAGATGCGGTGGACCACCACTACGAAATACTAGGCCCGGACACGTGGACTCACTACGAGCCGAACGGTAACGGAGACGTCATAGATCTCATGGTCCACAAGGGGCTGCAAACGCTACCGGAACTACTGGTCCTCTCAGATCTCCCCTCGGACCATAGGCCAATACTCCTGACGCTGAAAAAGATCCCAAGTAGAGTGGCCGCCCCGTCAAGGAGGCGGAAAATCTGTTGGGACTCTTTCCAACTAGAAGCGCAGGAGCGGACACTAACAAGGCCGATCTCGAACGCCGAAGACCTGGAGCTAGCCACGAGGGAGCTGACCACAGCAATCCAGGACTCTCTCCAAACCGCCTCGCATACCTCTTCGCAGCCGCAGAGCCTAAACCCTCTACCTGCCAGAATAAAAAGTCTCATCCGCGAGAAGAGAGAGAAGCGGGTGCTGTGGCAGCATACCAGATGCCCCAATCTCAAGAAGCAGGTGAACGCGCTGGTGGAACGCGTGAAGACCGCCCTTGAGAAGCACGCAGCCGAAGGGTGGGAAGACCACGTCATGCAGATCTCAGAGGACGTCCCGTCAATTCATAAACTCTGCCGACAATTGACGACCACACCAAAACCAATCCAACCCCTGACCGGAAAGGATGGATGCCTCCGATTTGAAGCCCAGGACAGAGCGGAAATCCTAGCGGAATGCTTGGATAAATTAAAATTAAATAGTGACCTTCATAATTTTAATACTAGGAATAAAGACAAAATAGCTGTACCTAACTTTAGATTATCTAAAACAAATAAAAAGACATTCTTAGGAAATAGTGTACGTTTCTATAATAAAATCCCAAAAGAGATAACTGGGCTCTCAGAGGGTAAATTCAAAACCTATATAAAATCTACTTTACTTAAGAAGGCTTATTATAAAGTCAACCAGTACATAGAGGACAAAGATGCCTGGAAACTTCTGCATAGCCGCCTCGCGGCACCTTCAAAGAAAACGAATGTAACCAAACCAAATATTGTGAAACTATCTGTTGAAAAAATTAAGCCCTACAAGTTTCTTGTGCGTTCTTCTTGTAGAGGTATCTTTCCGAACGCACGGTAGACTCAGTACTGTATCTTCATTGACGTACAAAAGTGTCAGATTATGACCTATTTGAATAAATCTGTTTGAGTTTGAGTTTGAGTTTGAGCAATTTACGCCAAACCCAACGACCAACCACGAGCATGATGAGATGGTCAGAAGGGAAATCAGTGCGTACTTTGCAAACCCGGCATCCGCAGAAGATACAAAGATCTTTATAAACCCAGGCCAAGTCAGCAGGCAAATAAAAAGGTTACCAAGAAGAAAAGCCCCCGGTCTCGACCAGATCACGAATGAAGCTCTGAAACACCTGCCGCACAGAGCAATCACTGCGTTGACCAGAGTTTTTAACGGAATCCTTCGCACCGGTCACTATCCCACCGACTGGAGAGTGGGCAAGGTGGTGATGCTTCCTAAACCCGGAAAAGATGCCAGAAAGCCCGAGAACTACAGGCCCATAGCATTGCTCAGCACGCTATCAAAGCTGTTCGAGAGGATCCTGCTATCTCACATTATGCCGCATATCAAACCGAGGGTGGAACAATTCGGGTTTAGGGCCGAACACTCCACCACCTTGCAGATCACGAAGCTCGTCAACGAGATGGCCGTGAGCTACAACAAAAAGGAATTTCTGGTCGCAGTGATGCTCGACATGGAGAAAGCCTTTGACAAAGTATGGCATGAGGGGCTGCTATACAAACTTACGAAGAGCACCACCCCCAAGCAGATTCTGTTCGTCCTCAAAGGCTTTCTCCATGAGAGAAAGTTCGTGGTCGCGGTCGAGAATACGCTATCAGAAGAGAAGTCAGTAAAAGCAGGAGTACCGCAAGGCAGCTGTCTATCGCCCGCTTGCTACGCCTGGTACACCGATGACATCCCAGTCATCGGGCAGGCGAAGCTCGCCCTGTACGCGGACGATGCAGCATACTATGCCTCATCAAACAAACCGGCATACGCGGTAAAGAGGCTCCAACCGACTCTTGATGCCCTGCCAGAATGGCTGGACAAATGGAAACTGAGGGTGAACGTCGCCAAGACCCAGGCGATTATAACCGGAAACTCACGACTCCCACCACCATTAAAGCTACTGCACCAGGACATAGCATGGAAGCCTGACGTCAAATACCTAGGCGTCGTCATAGATAGGAAGCTTAGTTTTAAAAAGCACGTAGACCAGGTTGTAGGATCGGTGAAGGGGGCCCGCGCAAAACTCATCCCGATCCTACAATCAAGGCTGCCGATTAAAACTAAACTTCTTATCTACAAAACCTATCTCAGATCAAGGTTGACATACGCTGCGAGCGCGTGGTACCCCTTATTAAAGGAAACCAACCGGCAGAGGCTCCAACAACAGGAAAACCTCGCTCTGAGGACAGTGGTCAGAGCACCCCGCTACGTAAGGAACGCTGTCATACACAGAGACCTCCAACACCAAAACGTGGAGACCTTCGTACGGGGTCTCACGACGAAGATGTTCAAACGAGCCGACGCCTCCAGCCTGGACCACATAAGGGGTATCGCACCTCTCCACGCCAGACCACCGGACGAACCTGGAACACGCAGGACTAAACCCTATCCAAGAGAGTTCGTCGAGCGGAGCGACGAAGAGACAACAGCCACAGTAACACAAATTCAAACCACACCAAATACGACAACCACCAGCACAACCTGCGCCAACCTTGGAGTTTTGCGAGATATTAAGGTGTATATTATCCCGCAGTTATTATGCAGCTATGTATGTGTGTAGGACTATGTAGTAGTTACAGTTCGCTAGGCGTTAATAATAGATTGTCTGATATTGTCCTGCCTATAATAAGTTCCTGCGTGTAACACTTGTGAAATAAAACGATGAAATATGTACACTGGTGGATGGGTTGACAATACGGACGCACGGTACCGGGGCCGGGAAGCAACTGCTTCTTTGAGTGGCGCTAACACCAACTAACTCCAATTTGCAACATTGCATATTTCCGGCTCCGCGCCCCGTCACCGCTGTGTCCCTACATCAACCCCCCTTTTATTTTTAAAAAGAAAACATCACTCATAAAACACAAAAATAAAACCAACAACAACTGTCGAGTTACATTACAATTACACAAAAATCATTTTAACTTCATAAAAAAAAAATACAAAATAGGAAATTACGTCAACAACATTAAATACGATTTCACAATTTAGTTCGCATTTGTCAGACAAAAATCAACAATTCACAAAAAAATAAAATACAATAAAAAAAAATGTTGTAGAAAAAAATATTTATCGCACCATAACTGGTCGCGTTGCCTGTACGCCATGTACTTGGGTGCGCGATTCGTTATCATTTACTTACATGTGTTACTTTCGATTTTACAATTACAATACGTGCAATAACTTTACTACTTTCTGAGTAGTTCCTTGCTCTTAATACATAAAAATTGACATAAAAAGATTGACATAATAAAAATAAAAAATAGAAAAAAATAAAAAGTAAAAAGTAAAAAGTACACGAAATATTTAAACACACACAATAACCTTATCAGCACATAACTTATTTAGTAAACATGTCACACGACTTGTGGGTTACTTGACCCAGTTTCGGTTTTTCCATTCGCATTTGCCACGCTAGCCTGTCTCTGTATCCACTTTTTTGTATGCCTGTTGCATCTCTTCAATATCCAGTATGCGATAATAAGTGCTAATACTATTAACAACGCTGTGGCAACTTTGCCTACTAGGAACATGTTTTCCTTGAACTCCATGTTTCCTTCAGAGGCATTTTGGGCTATAATAATTTCTTTGCTTTCTTTACTTTGACCCTTGCCCATGATGATCATTTGTTAACGAAATGAATTACACTGACTAACTCGTAACAAAAATTATAACTTTTTACCTCAGATAAATAGCTAGCGTAGCGAATGCTAATGCATACATTTTATAATTAACCTACTTTTCTTAAACTCATTATTTTAATAATAATACATTATTAATACATTATATAAACCTAGTTGGCGTTTTGATGACGCGACCTGATCGCGTCATGCGACTGTTTGCCATTTGTGTACCACTAGTATTTACCTGTGTCTTTACCTTTTTGTTCTTAGTAATATTAACCTTATCTTGACTTTGACCCGGGTCTGTACCGGTTGATTCAAAGTCAAGAGAATATGCTGGTTTTAAACGGTCGATTGAAATTAACGTTTGTCTTTCAGGAAATTGAATAATATAACTCTTGTTTAAACGTTTTACTACTGGAAAAGGTCCTGAATACGGTGGTTGTAGTGATTTTTTTACTAAGTCATTCCTAACGAATACTTTTTTACATGATATTAGGTCTGGGTGTACGAAAATCGTTCGGGAATCCCTATTAGCTACAGACTTAGGTTTCAAGGTATCTATTATGTCGCGTAAATTTTTAACGTATTCTTCTCCGTTCGTTATTTTATTATCTGATGATTCGAAAAATTCCCCGGGCAGTCTTAATGTCCTGCCGAAAGTTAGTTCTGCTGCACTTACGCCAGTGTCACTTCTGGGTGCCGTACGCAGGCCCAGCATGACTGTGTGCATCTCATTAATCCATGATTTATTATTACTTAACCTAGCCATTAAAGCGGCTTTAAAGCTACGGTGCCATCTTTCTATGGCGCCGTTACTTTGTGGATGGTATGGAGTCGTCCTAAGCTTATTGATGCCTAAAAATTTCATTAAATTGCTAAATAAATTACTTTCGAACTGTCTGCCCTGGTCGCTTGTTAGCTTAACAGGACATCCGTATCTAGTTATCCAACCTTCATACAATACTTTAGCTACTGTACTAGCGCAAATGTCTTTCAGTGGGAATGCCTCTGGCCAACCTGTCTGCCTATCTATCATAGTAAGACAATATCTATAACCTTCTTCCGAAGTTGGTAAAGGTCCTACAATATCTATGTGTAGATGCTCCATCCTATCTACCTGTGCGAATTTACCTAAAGCGGACATTGTATGTCTCTGTACTTTGGAACGCTGACAGTCTGTACATGCCTTAGACCAAAGTCCTACGTCTCTATTCATCCCAGGCCAAAAATATTTACTAGCCATAATTTTTCTTGTTGTCCTAATACCTGGATGACTTAAATTATGTACCGCATTAAATGCTAAACGCCTATATTTCTCTGGTAAGTATGGCCTCATTTTATTACTCGAATTCTCGCAAACAATAAATTCATTAGAAAACGGCATAGGTACTTGGCTTAGTTTAAAGCTACAGTTACCATTTTCTGCTGACCGTAATTCTTCGAGTTGTTTATCATTCGCCTGACTGAGCGCTACTTCTGCGAAATCAAGTACAGTCGGACACGAAATTGTTTCTATCGAAATACGACTTAGTGCATCTGCTGCCAAATTCGACGATCCGACTAAATGTCGAATATCAGTCGTAAACTCACTAATATATAACAATTGACGAGTACGTCGCGGTGTTTCTTTGGGACTTCCTAATTTCTTAAAAGCAAATGTTAATGGCTTATGATCTGTATACAAAATTAACTCACGACCCTCAAACATACTTCTAAAGTACTGAACGGCTAAGTAAATCGCAAGCAGTTCCCTATCGTAGGTACTATACTTTTGTTGCGCATCCGTCAGTCGCTTCGAAAAATAACCTAATGGGACCCAAGCCTTACCTACTTGTTGTTGTAAAGTAGCTCCAATAGCATTATCTGACGCGTCAGCCATAATCGCAAGCGGTATACCTGGTAACGGATATGCTAACAGCGCTGCGTTCTGCAAACTCGCCTTACATTGCTCGAATGCTTGAACAGCAGTTTCTGTCCACACAATGACGCTTTTGTCACGTTTCTTTGCCCCGTGCAAGTAATTATTTAACTCGGCCTGATATCGGGCTGCACGTGGTAAATGACTTCTATAGAAGTTGATCATGCCTAAAAATCTACGTAGCTCCTCCACTGTCTGCGGTCTAGGAAAATCTATTATCGCCTTAACTTTGCTCTCTAATGGTTTTAATCCACTGCTAGAAACTTCATGACCTAGAAATTCTATTTTTTCCTGAGCAAATGAACACTTTGCAATGTTAATGGTCAAACCTACACTCTCTAATCTTTTACACAGTACTTCTAAATGTTTCTCGTGCAACGCTCTATTTTCGCTTGCTACAATCAGATCGTCTAAATAGGAAAATACAAAATCAGACTTAAATTTCGAAAATTCTGGATACTCTTTCTGAAAATCTGATTCTAAATTTTGCAATAGTACATAGCTATTCATAAATCGTTGGAATGTCTGTGCTGCATTTCTCAATCCAAAATTCATACGTAAATATTCCCATGAACCTAAAGGTGTACAAATAGCAGTTTTTTCGACATCTTCCGGCGCTATAGGTATAAAATGATAAGCTCTATTTATATCGATTTTAGAAAAAACTGTTTTGTCTGCTAAAATATAAGTAAAGTCCTTGATATGAGGAATAGGATACCTATCGGGCTTTGTGATGGCATTTAAAGCACGATAGTCCCCACACGGTCGGATGTTGCCATCTTTCTTAGCAACAACGTGCAATGGGCTCGCCCATGCACCCATCGACGGTCTACAAATTCCCATTTCCTGCATAATTCTAAACTCTTCACGTACCTTTTTATAACGATCCGGCGGTAACGGCCTTGGGCGCGCGTGTACCGGCGGACCTGTTGTCTCTATATGGTGAAGTACATTATGCTGAGGAGGCTCCTTAAAAGATACAGGCTTAGTTAAATTCGGGTATTTACTCAAAATATGATAACATGGGTGTGACTCTGCAATAGTAAAAATAGAAGATTGTGCTGCATTAACAATAGATGATAACACTTGCAGACTCGTTAATTTATCAATCAATCGTTTTCCCTGTACATCTACGAGTAAATTATAATAACTCAAAAAATCTGCTCCTAAAATAGGTTGATTAACGTCTGCGATAACAAATGTCCATTTAAATGCACGACGTAGCTTAAGATCAAGTATTAAAGTCTTTGTGCCATAAGTTTTGATTTCACTGCCGTTGGCGGCATAAAGTTTATATGCACATTTTTGCTCAATATCACACACTACTGACTTATGACCTTTGGGTATCACTGAGATATTAGCACCAGAATCAATTAAAAAACGCATACCGTTTGTTCGATCCGTAACGCATAGCCGATGGTTTCCGATGTTGATGCAGGTACCCACCGGTGCGACCTGCATCGCCTCTAGTTTTCCGACTTCTTCCAGCTGCATGGTTGTACGCACTTCGACGCGTCTGCACGATAACGATGATGATAGAAGCATAACCAGTCTGGACTCTCAGGATTCCGTCTTGCTCTGCTACTGCTTCTGGGGCGCGACTGCGAGCGATAGCGCTGCCAGCCGCGTCCTCTGCCTCTACCTCTGCTCTGTGCTCTAGACATTCTCTCCATGTTGGACATCCTGACGTTAAGTTTGGCTATCTCCGCCAAAACCGTGGTGTCTGCCGACGTTGATGCCTTTGACGTGGCCTCTGCTACCTCCGCAACTTGAGCTGGACGCATATTTTCTACGACCTTGTCTGCTATGGTGGCCAACTTCTCCAAATTGATGGTCTCTGTCGCTGCCAGAACCCCTCGTACCGCTGACGGTAGGTGATTCTGCCACAAAACGCTGAGCGTATCTTCGTTTATTTTTCCTCGGGCCAGGTCTTGCATTTTCCTTAATAAATGTGATGGTTTTTGGTCACCTAACTCCATTTCACCAATAAGTTTCTGTATTTGCCGGTTCTCCGATTCTTCGTAAATTAATAGTAGTTTAGTTTTTAATTTCTCGTACTTATTTTCTTCTGGTGGACTTACTAAAATATCTGTGACTTGTTGGATGACCTCTTTTCCAAGTTTTGAAATCGCCAGGTTAAACTTCGCCATATCTCCTAATTTTTGAGGTGCCAAAATTGCATCTAACTGTATAAACCATACTCTTGGGTGGTCGGTCCAAAATTCCGGAATGCGTGATGATAATGATATTGATGCAAGTTCCACGTCCTCACTTTTAACAACCGATGGCGGTGTTGTAGCCATGGTGTATCTCGCAGAATTACTGTATGTTATTGTCCAAAAATTGTAGGTACTCGATTTTCGACTAGCGTGTGCCCGTACTTCAACCCTGAGTTGCCCCCGTAAATTACACTCACTTTTTAAATGTTCACATTCACTTTCACAAGTTTAAAAGTTCGCGGGTGTCACCACTTTGCGAGATATTAAGGTGTATATTATCCCGCAGTTATTATGCAGCTATGTATGTGTGTAGGACTATGTAGTAGTTACAGTTCGCTAGGCGTTAATAATAGATTGTCTGATATTGTCCTGCCTATAATAAGTTCCTGCGTGTAACACTTGTGAAATAAAACGATGAAATATGTACACTGGTGGATGGGTTGACAATACGGACGCACGGTACCGGGGCCGGGAAGCAACTGCTTCTTTGAGTGGCGCTAACACCAACTAACTCCAATTTGCAACATTGCATATTTCCGGCTCCGCGCCCCGTCACCGCTGTGTCCCTACAGAGTCAATCGCTGATCGGTTCGCTGGACCTTCCTCGGGTAACCGGGGATCTCATCCGGCGCGGCTTGATCGCACTGACTCCACACAAGGTCGCGCAGTAAGTGCACCAAGAATGCCACACACCAAATGACCCTCCTATGGTAATAGGAGGAGACGTGCCAGGGTCAGAGGGCAAACGCCCTGACACCCTCTCCCCACACCCAGTAGGGTGTGAGACGAAGACCAGTCGAAACGCATATCATTCGAGATCTCACAGCGTACGTGTACGGTACGCTCTCGCAGTTTTCGATTTTGTTAATTTACATTAACTCACTTACTTACCTCTACCAACAACAATGCCGCCCAAGACTAGCGGTAAGGCCGCCAAGAAATCCGGCAAAGCCCAAAAGAACATCTCCAAGACAGACAAGAGAAAGAAGAAGCACAAGAGGAAGGAGAGCTACGCCATCTACATCTACAAGGTGCTCAAGCAGGTTCACCCGGACACCGGTATCTCCAGCAAGGCCATGTCCATCATGAACTCGTTCGTGAACGACATCTTCGAACGCATCGCCGCCGAAGCTTCACGTTTGGCTCATTACAACAAACGTTCGACGATCACTTCGAGGGAGGTGCAGACATCCGTGAGGCTGCTTCTTCCCGGTGAGCTGGCCAAGCACGCTGTCAGCGAAGGCACCAAGGCTGTCACCAAATACACCAGCTCCAAGTGAACACACTTGCCGCCTCCGTGAGGACTGCGATGCGATATACCGATGTGGTGTCGCGTTCGCGTCTATCATAATTCAAAAGGCCCTTTTCAGGGCCACAAAATTATTCAAAACTAAATTGTGTGTAATTTTACATTACACCTGTTAAATAAGAATGTTTCTTTCTGATGATATCGGCGAGACACGTTCAAACTGAAAACTTGGAAGAAGTTTTAAAATAAATTAACAAGTGTGTATAGGTATAAACTTCTGAACGATATTATATTATTATTATTATTTATTTGAAAAAGCTAACACTAATATATATATTCATCTACTGTTTAAGATATTTTTAGAGCTATTTAACAAGCAATTAAAAATAATGTTCCAATAAATATCATGTCGTATAAAATACATACATACATACATACTACCAACCTACCTACCTACCTATGTAACGTATTCACTTATTTATTTTATATAAGTGCTAGGTACCTCTTTTTATTATTATTATTATTTTTTTTTTTTTTTTTTATATAATAGTGTATCATGTCGTGTTAATAATATTATGTAATTGTAATGTAATAATAATAATCATAGTAATAATATAATAAATAAATGTACACATTACGACTAGGATTATGAAAAGGGACGGGTAGAGAACGCCAGAGCGAGATGGATAATCAATTCAGCAGAGCTTGCCAGGCGCCCGCCGCCCGATGCGACCGTTAGTATAAATATAACCAAGAGCGGACCGGAAAAAATAGGGCCAGGCACCAGTGATTCCCCGGACAATCGAGGAGACAGCGGTCGCGTCACTGATGGCGCCAGCTAATGGACCCCAAAAAGCTGGGCCACAGACCACCACCTCCAAAAACAAGAGGAAGAAAAACAACAAAGCCACAAGGGAAGAACAGAAACAACCAGCCACTACCCAGAGCGCACCACTGCCCCGCCGCGATTCGCTCGGGGAAACAATTGGAGTGCTTAAAGGGATCCTGGAAGCAGTCCAAGCGGGCACTGACGCAGAAACCGCCACTCTGATGGGGCTAATGAAGATCCTAAATAAACCCCACCATGGTCAGGACACCAGCTAGAATAGTTTACTGGAACGCCCAATCGCTCACGGGGAAGAAACAAAGGCTGATCGTTTTTCTCCGTGAGCAAAACATAGACATAATGCTGATCAGTGAAACCCATTTGAAAGAGAGCGTCCCATTGAAGATCCCCAACTACATTTCATACCGCAAGGACGAAATCAGCCCAGAGGGGAAAGCGTACCGGGGACTCGCAGTGCTGGTCCACCGCCGCATCATCCACCAACCCATCCCGGTAGAGGAGTTTAATTCGTTCCAGGCACTAGGGGTGTTGATAAATGTTGCCGGCCAGAAAAGGAGAATATTCTCGTGCTATAAGCCTCCTAGAACCAAATTATCAACCTCGGAGCTGAGGAAGCTCCTACTTTCCGATACACCGACAATAATAGCCGGCGACATGAACGCGAAACACCCACACTGGAACTCCACATGTGAATGCCCGGCTGGGAAGACCCTTTACCGGGACGCGGTGGACCACCACTACGAGGTGATAGGGCCAAGGGAGCCTACACACTACCTCGGGAGTGGAGATGGCGATACCATCGACCTTGCGGTATACAAGGGACTTGGAACACCACCGATGCTATACGTGCTGCCTGATCTCCCATCGGACCACCGACCAGTTCTAATGGTGCTCCAAGAAACCCCCAGCAGGGTAGCAGCCCCCACAAGAAGAAGAAAAATATGTTGGCAAACCTTCCAACAATCATTAGACGCCAACATACCCACCACGACGTCGGTGTCAACTGCCGAAGAGGTCGAGCAAGCACTGGAAGAGCTGACCACATCTATACGGGAGTCGTTAAATACAGCTTCGCACACCTCCAGGCCGGATGGGAGTTCCGACCCCCTCCCGGCATGGATAAGGGACCTTATTTGCGAAAAACGTGATACCCGTGAGATGTGGCAGCAAACGCGGTGCCCACGCATCAAGGCTCGACTAAACCACCTGGTCGAACGAGTGAAAACGGCACTCTCAGACCACGCATCCAAGAGTTGGGACGAGCTCGTCGAAACCGCAGGATCAGAAGGAATACCTTCGATACACCGCCTCTGTAGACGACTCGCCACCGTTCCGGAACCAGTGCGACCACTCCAAGACCAGGATGGCCACCTCAAGTTTGAAGCCAAGGACCGGGCGGAAATCTTTGCCGAAAGCCTGGAGAAGCAGTTCACACCGTTCCCAACCTCAGACCAAGCTCACGTCCGAGCCATTACCGACCATCTACGGAAGTACTTCCAAGGCCCACAAGAGCTGGAAGAGGATGGAAACGAGGAGGACAGGATCTTTTTTTCCCCTGGAAAGGTTAAAAAGACCATTGACCGTCTAAAAAACAAAAAGGCTCCCGGACTGGACGAAATCCCCAATGAGGCACTCAAACACTTGCCTCCAAAAATGGTGGTCGCCCTAACCAGGGTGATGAACGGAGTTGTGCGAAGTGGCCACTTCCCTGACGCCTGGAAAACCGGGAAAGTGGTGATGCTCCCTAAACCCGGAAAGAACTCAAAAAAGCCAGAAAGCTACCGTCCGATCACGTTGCTCAGTACAGTCTCGAAGCTGTTCGAGAGGCTGCTACTGACGCACATAACATCGTACATCAAACCACGCGAAGAGCAGTACGGGTTTAGGTCTGAGCACTCCACCACGTTGCAAGTCACCAGGATCATCAACGAGATGGCCACCTCGTACAACAAGAAAGAAGTCGTCGCGGCAGTCTTCCTGGACATGGAAAAAGCATTCGATCGCGTGTGGCACGACGGCCTTTTGTACAAGCTGTCGATATCGCCCATGCCCAGAAAGATTGTCAGGATCATCCAATCCTTCCTACAAGGCAGGAAGTTCACAGTGGCAGTAGAAGACGCCTTATCGACTCGGAAAACAATCGGGGCCGGAGTACCCCAAGGGAGCTGCATCTCGCCCGTCTGCTACGCCTGGTACACCGACGACATACCTGTCGTTGGGCAGGCGAAGCTAGCCCTCTTTGCTGACGATGCAGCCTACTTCGCCTCCTCAATGAGGCCCGAATATGCTACCAAAAGGCTACAGCCCACCCTGGACGAGCTGCCAAAATGGCTGGATAAGTGGAGATTGTCTGTGAACGTGGGGAAGACACAGGCAATCCTCACTGGAGCCACCAAATTACCTCCACCACTCCAAATTAAAGGAGAAAACATCCCGTGGCAACCAGCAGTAAAGTACCTCGGAGTGACGATCGACCGAAGGCTGAACTTTACGAGGCACTTAGAAATCACCGTGGGAAAGGCGAAGGGAGCTCGCGCCATACTCTCGCCGATCCTGCGGTCCAAGCTGCCACTCCGGACCAAATTGATGCTATATAAGACATATGTGAGGTCACGTCTTACATATGCAGCTCCGGCGTGGTACGCGTACACCTCCACCACAACAAGAAAGAAACTACAAAGTCAAGAAAATCTCAGCCTGAGGAAAATCGTAAACGCTCCGAGGTACGTCAGGAACGCAACGATAGCGAGAGACTTAAGTATGGAAAGCATAGACGCCTTCGTGAGAAGATTAACCGCGAATATGTTCAGGAAGGCCGACGAAAGCCATCATGAACATATTCGTGGCATAGCGCCCCTACATGCGAGGCCACCAGAGGAGAAGGGGAAAAGGAGGAGCAAGCCCTACTCAAGAGACCTAATTCCAGCACCAGAATCCGAAAGCCAAACTTAGAAGATACTTTACCACCTATACATACAGGCAGCCACCGAATCTCACGGCCTTAGTCGCGATCGCCTTCACGGAGCCTCTCACGGGTCAACCGTGAGTCTCACTCTGTGGGGGTTGATCGCCTAGGCGACACACGAGTATCGGTTGAGACTGCCTGACAAACCACGTATCCAAATAGACGCACCTATAGTAATAGGTGCAGAAGAGCCAGGGAAAGAGGGCAAGAGCCCTGACTCCCTTTCCTCCACAGGCTACACGCCTGTGAGAAGACACCCACGACGGAAAAAATAGCATTCAACGTTAGCCGTCCGTTCGTTGCGTACGTTGCGTGTGTAGTAATCTTTTTTTTTTTTTCATTGTCATTATTCGGCCATGGCTCGTACCAAGCAGACAGCTCGTAAATCAACCGGTGGCAAGGCGCCGCGTAAGCAGCTCGCCACTAAAGCCGCCCGCAAGAGCGCGCCGGCCACCGGCGGTGTGAAGAAACCCCATCGCTACAGGCCCGGCACGGTAGCGCTGCGCGAGATCCGTCGCTACCAGAAGAGCACTGAGCTGTTGATCCGCAAGCTGCCTTTCCAGCGTCTGGTGCGTGAGATCGCACAGGACTTCAAGACCGATCTCCGTTTCCAGAGCTCCGCCGTTATGGCGCTGCAGGAGGCCAGCGAGGCCTATCTCGTCGGCCTGTTCGAGGACACTAACCTTTGCGCCATTCACGCCAAACGCGTCACCATCATGCCGAAGGACATCCAGTTGGCCCGTAGGATCAGAGGTGAACGCGCTTAAATAGAGCGTCCGTTCGTCTGTCTGTCTTCAATACAACACACAAAAAGGCCCTTTTCAGGGCCGCACATGATTCATAGAGACTATATGGCGTGATTGTAATTTAACGATCATGTTTCCATCGTAATTGTTGTTTCTCTATGGATGATATTGCAACAATGATAATGTTCAAACTGACACTTTATAATTTATCCATAAACTGACATAACTGACTTAATTCCCACAATTGGTTGAAGAACAACTAGTTCTGTAGGTTAAGTTTAGGTTTGTCTTGTGACAACAACGCGCGAGCCGAGCGAGCGAAGCGAGCGTGCCGCGGCAGCGGCCGGCGAAGCGCCAGATCCGGGTCTGCCATGTTGTTAAGTTCAGAACTATTAATAAAAAAAAATTAAATTATATTTTTCGTGAGGTTAATTTTTTTTTTTTTTTTTTTTTTGTTTTCGGAATTTGCTACCACAGTATAATATAAAGAGTTACAATGTTTACAAAATATATTTGATATTGATATGTAAATATAATATTTATTTATTAATTATAATATGTCATTTCATTTGATAAAACTTTTTTTTATTTTTTTTATTTAATGCTAGACCTAATAATAAACACGTGGGAGAGAGAGAAAACATCGCCCCGTCACTCTCAACCGCCGGTCGACGTTCGCTTAGCGAGCGTGGCAGCTGTTTTGTATAAATATAAGTCCGCGCAGCGGCAACAGATATGGACCGCCGACTCTCGCCGCGTACGGACGTCCAACTCGCGTTATTAGCATATCTCCGCAATTTTCTGAGAAAATTTCGTAGATCGCGCCCGTGGCTCCGCAAGCTACGGAGGGGAACACCGAACTCGCAGAAAACCGGAAGGGAGGTATGCTTGCAGATTAAAACCCTGCAAGTATACCGACCTGTCATAGGTCACGCGACGGGAAACGACCCTCGTTGCCGCCATGGACCAGGAACCGACTCCAGGTCCCTCGGGAATGAAAAATGCTGCCACCGGAAAGGAAACAGAGAATTCTCCACCACCGACAGACCGCAACCCTGTAGTACCGGACGACACCCTGTCACTCTCTCCTAGAGGACTGCACGAGCGTGATATTCTCACACTCGCCCGACTCATACAGTCGGGTGTCCTCTCGGAGGGAATGACAAGGTGGATGGCCTTGTACCTGCGGCTGCAAGAAGCCGAGATGAGCGGGTCAGAACTCTCCACGGATGACCAGACGGCCCTGGAGTTCGCCCAGAACAGCATCATTACGTTGCCGCCGCCGACGCACATCCAGCTGCGTCAGCGCAAACAATGCAGCCCAGAGACAAGAGAGGGAGAAGGGCGGAAACGCCAGAGGACCCGCTCATGCTCGCCAAGCCCACGCCAAGATAAGGCGATAAGAATAGCCAGCCCAGTGAAGCCCCAGATCCTGAAGCAGCAGCCGACTACGACGGCGAAACTGCCCCAGGACATCCCAAAACCGCAACGGGCCAAGGAGGGCCCAACCTACGCGCAAACCATGCGCCGCAAGCTGGAGATACCGCGCCCAGCGCAAACGACTTGCGGGGCACTGGCTCCAGAACCCCCTACACCACGCCAGGGACTGGCCCCGCGCCCCAGCCCGGCCCCGGTCCCACGCACCAATCTGGCTCCAGCCCCGCGCACCGGACCAACCCCGGCGCCGCGCCCAGGCCCGGCCCAGGCGCCGCGCCCAGCCCCGGCGCAACGCCCGGGACAGACCCCGACACCTCAAACCTCCGCAACGACAACCGGCCCACCAAAACCCCGTTACCCACCCTTGGTGGTAGAAAAAATGGAAAATTGGGCCCACCACTTCAAAATATTGGCAGGAAAACTCGGGAGGCCGCCAAACGGGAGACCCTACGGACGAGGCATCCGCTTTACTCCGACGGAAGAAGGGGAGTACCGGCTGATTCAATCCTACCTAACCCAGATAGAGAAGGAGGAAGGAATCAGCTGGTTCGCCTACTCTCTCCCGTCGGAGATAAGCCTGAAGGTAGCCATCAGGGGGCTACCTGCAGACACAAACCCTGAAGATATAAAAGAAGCTCTGGAGGAGAAAGGTTTCTCCCCTGAATACATTAAAAACATTCAGGGGAGACAAGGAAGGCCAGGCTGCATATTTTTCGCCCAGCTGAGCAAAACCGCCAACCTCATACCAGGCATTTACGAAGTAGACGAGCTGCTTCTAATGCCTGGTATAGTGATAGAAGCCTGGAGAGGCAAGAAAGGCCCAGCACAATGTCACCGGTGCCAGCAATTTAGACATAGCTCGCACAACTGCCACCGCGAGCAGGCCTGCGTGCGCTGCGGTGAACCCCACGCTGCCAGGGACTGCCCAAGATCCCGCGAGATGCCAGCCACATGCGCCAACTGCGGAGGCCCCCACCCAGCAAACCACGCTGCTTGCCCGGTCTTCAAGTCGGAGGCAAGGAACAAGAGAGCGGGAACCTTGGCCAAGACAGCATCATCCGGCAAAAGAAGAGGTACGGCCCCAGTGCTTCCAGCAGAAGTGACCGAGACGGCAGCCTCCTCACTTATGGCACCAGCCAACCCACCGAAAGATCAGGCCCAAGCTGGCCCCAGGAAAAATAGAAGGGGGAAGAAGAAGGCCCGCATCCAACAGACTGCCCAAAAACCGCAGCCCCAGGACTCCTTAGGACAAACCATAGGAGTCCTCAAGGAGATCCTGGAGGCCGTACAAGCGGGAACGGACGCTGAGTCTGCCACCCTAAGAGGACTTATGAACCTCCTACACAATGGGAGATCTTAGAGTGGCTTTCTGGAACGCCCAGTCGCTCACGGGGAAGAGGAAACTGCTGAGCCTCTTCCTCCGAGAGCAAAAAATAGACGTCATGCTGGTCAGCGAGACACACTTGGGTCCCCGAAATATACTTAACGTCCCGAACTACCACACCTATAGGAAGGACGAAACCAAGCAGGATGGAACAGCTTACAGAGGCCTAGCAGTGATGGTCCACCGTAAGGTAATCCACCAACTTCTCCCCGTGGAAGAGTACAGAAGCTTCCAGGCGTTGGGAATTCTCGTGAACGCAGGCGATGAGAAGCTCAGAATCTTCAGTGCCTATAGGCCACCAGGCGGAACCCTTGACACTGGAGAATTCAGGAAACTTATACAAGATACCCCCACCATCATCGCAGGAGATCTCAACGCCAAGCACACATACTGGAACTCCAGCAGGGTGTGCAACAACGGCAGGAGACTGTACCAGGACGCGGTGGACCATCAATACGAAGTCACGGGACCGGACACGTGGACCCATTATGAACCAAACGGCAACGGCGACGTTCTGGACATCTTGGTTCATAATGGGCTAAGGACACTGCCGGAACTGGAAGTGCTAATTGACCTGCCTTCAGATCACAGGCCGGTACTCCTCACGCTGAAAGAGATCCCAAGTAGAGTGGCCGCCCCACACCGGAGGCGGAAAATCTGTTGGGACTCTTATCAGCAAGCAGCGCACGAGGGAACCATCACCAGAGCGATCACTACACCCGGAGACGTCGAGCAGGCTACGAGGGATATATCCACAGCGATCCAAGATGCTCTCAGCACAGCCTCTCAGACCTCCTTGCAGTCGCAGCGAATAAACCCGCTCCCTGCAAGGATAAGGGACTTAATAAATGAGAAGAGAGAGAAGCGGAAGCTGTGGCAACAAACCAGATGCCCCACACTGAAAAAGGAAGTAAACTCACTAGTCGAACGAGTCAAAACCGCACTGGAAGACCACGCAGCCGAGGGATGGGAGGACCACATCCAATCCATATCCGAAAACATCCCATCGGTACACAAATTATGCCGACAACTCACCAGCTCACCCATGCCAGCCCACCCCCTCATCGGGAGCGACGGACAACTCAAGTTCGAGGCTAAAGACAGAGCTAAGATTCTGGCCGACCACTTGGTGACACAATTCACACCAAATAAGACTACCAACCATGAGCATGAAGAAATGGTCAATAGAGAAGTGGCCGCCTACTTCTCCACGGACCAGCCCATACTCGAAAACGAAGCCGGAATAGCAGCAGCACCAGAGAAGATCTTCTTTAGTCCCGGGAGAGTGAAGAGAGCTATCGACAGGCTACCGAGGAGGAAAGCCCCGGGACTAGATTCGATCTCAAACGAAGCTCTGAAACACGCTCCCCCGAGAACAGTGGCAGCACTAACGAGGCTGTTCAATGGAATTCTGCGCACCGGCCATTTCCCAGACGACTGGAAAATAGCCAAAATGGTGATGCTCCCTAAACCCGGGAAAGATGCCAGGAAACCCGAAAGCTACCGTCCAATCGCGCTGTTAAGTTCAGTCTCGAAACTCTTCGAGAGGCTGTTCTTACCGCACTTGAAAGCGCACATCAAGCCTAGGGAGGAACAATTCGGGTTTAGGGCCGAACATTCCACCACGCTACAAATAACCAAAATAGTCAACGAAATGGCCACCAGCCACAATAAAAAGGAGTTTGTGGCAGCAGTGATGCTCGACGTCGAAAAAGCATTCGACAGAGTGTGGCACGAGGGACTGCTGCACAAATTCCTCCAGACTCCGATGCCCAAGCAAATCCTGCTAGTAATGAAAAGCTTTCTGGAAGGAAGGAAGTTCAGAGTCGCAGCAGAAAACGAACTCTCAGAGGAGAAGCCCATTCAAGCAGGAGTACCACAAGGAAGCTGCATCTCGCCCGCTTGCTATGCCTGGTACACCAACGACATCCCAGTCGTCGGGCAGGCAAAGCTCGCCCTCTACGCCGACGATGCAGCCTACTACGCCTCCTCCTACAGACCAGCCTATGCCGCCAAGAGGCTTCAACCGACTTTGGACGCCCTACCAGAATGGCTAGACAGATGGAAGATCAAGGTCAATGTCACAAAAACTCAAGCCATAATAACAGGAAACACGAACCTCCCGCAGCCACTGACCCTCATGGACCAAGAAATACCATGGCAGCCTGACGTCCAGTATTTGGGCGTTACCATAGATAGGAGGCTTAGCTTCAAGAAGCACGTGGATCGGATTGTGGGAACGGTGAAGGGGGCCCGCGCTAAACTCTTCCCGATCCTACAATCCAGATTGCCAATTGGAACTAAGCTTCTTATCTACAAAACCTACATCAGGTCGCGACTAACGTATGCCGCTCCTGCCTGGTATCCACACCTCGCGGCAAGAAACAGAGAAAGACTGCAAGCGCAGGAGAACATTGCCTTACGGAAAATCGTCGGAGCTCCCCGTTACGTGAGGAACTCCGTGATACTAAGAGACCTCAAACACGAAAATCTAGACACCTTCGTACGGAGACTTTCGACGAGCATGTTTAAGAAAGCAGACGCCTCCAACTCGGACCACATTAGGGGAATAGCTCCCCTTCACGCCAGACCGCCAGATGTACCAGGAAGACGCAAATCGAAGCCGTATGCCCGAGACCTCGTCCAGCGGAGCGACGAAGGGGACGCCACAGAACAAGACATCACCACCGGACAAGACAACCACTGAGAGGAGAGCACCCGCGTCTACATCGGGGTCGATCGCTGATCGGTTCGCTGGACCTTCCCTGGGCAACCAGGGATCTCATCCGGCAGGGCCTGATCGCATCAACCCCACATGATGCAGCGCGGTGTGCCCCTAATACGACACCAACAACAGACCCAATAGACACATCCATAGCAATGGATGTAGAATAGCCTGGGGAAGAGGGAAAAATCCCTGAAACCCATTCCCCATTCCCCACCAGGTGTAACGTTACGATGGTAGTAACGTACAATGTAGGTACCTACCTAAGTCCTACAAGTATTACCTAGGTAGATATAAACAAAAAAATAAAATTAAAATTAAAAATTTATTTACAAACAAGATTACGAGTAGATAAAAAAAGAATCTAAAAAACTATTGAGGGAGGAGGTGTGAAGCCGGCAGCTGTTGCAGAGGGTTCCTTTGAGGACCGTAGGACGCCCCCCCCCGGGCGCCGCCGACCGCAGATGTGACTTCAGGTCGGTGAGGTCCCCAGCTCGACGAAATACCACGAACAGGTATTGTGCACCTCCCCCTCGGTACGCCGTAATAATAGGGAGAGTCGGCGTACCTGAGTTCCTCTCGATGATTCAAGGGGAGGGCACAATTATATCTTCTTCGCAGGTACCCCTCTGGAGGCCCCAAGGGACAGCGCTTCCTGGCTCCAAGTTGTCCAAGTTGTCAACCAAGTCGATAAAACAAGTTGTAGAAGGTTCAGACCGGACCGAGTATAGTTTCCGACTGAGCCTGACTACGATTAATCAGAATGAGGATCCGAATGAGAATCAGATTGAGACTCAGATTGAGAATCCGATTGAGAATCCGAATGAGAATCAGAAGGAGAATGACCAAAAGTATCCAGGACCCCGCTTTTTATCCAAATTTTCCCAGTTAAATTTCGAAACCCCAAATTTTGAATTTAGTTTTAAGAAAATTACATGCAGCCAGTAAAAAATAATTAAAACTTTTTAACAAGGTATGTAACCTCTACAAACATCAGGTAAAAATGGTTGAAACCTTTGAGAAAGGTATTCAACCTCACAAAATTTTAAAAAAGAGAACTATAATTTAAAGACATTAGACAATTTGAATGCGTCAATTATAAACATGTCAGTCAAAATTGCAAAAATTAATAATGTAAACAAACCAAATTTTCAGTTATTTCAGCTAAAATCGATAGAATTATGAAGAGAAAACTAAGACGACATGCTTACAATTTTTTAGCGGACGATTTTCAAGCGAAATAATGACTAAAATACCAAAATACATCAAATGTTACATCAGCAAAGGATAATTCAGATAAAAAACATAAAAGTGTTCAAGAAAATAAGGTAATATTTAGGTGAGGTTCTACCTATTTGGGCGCCAAACTGTAACGTTACGATGGTAGTAACGTACAATGTAGGTACCTACCTAAGTCCTACAAGTATTACCTAGGTAGATATAAACAAAAAAATAAAATTAAAATTAAAAATTTATTTACAAACAAGATTACGAGTAGATAAAAAAAGAATCTAAAAAACTATTGAGGGAGGAGGTGTGAAGCCGGCAGCTGTTGCAGAGGGTTCCTTTGAGGACCGTAGGACGCCCCCCCCCGGGCGCCGCCGACCGCAGATGTGACTTCAGGTCGGTGAGGTCCCCAGCTCGACGAAATACCACGAACAGGTATTGTGCACCTCCCCCTCGGTACGCCGTAATAATAGGGAGAGTCGGCGTACCTGAGTTCCTCTCGATGATTCAAGGGGAGGGCACAATTATATCTTCTTCGCAGGTACCCCTCTGGAGGCCCCAAGGGACAGCGCTTCCTGGCTCCAAGTTGTCCAAGTTGTCAACCAAGTCGATAAAACAAGTTGTAGAAGGTTCAGACCGGACCGAGTATAGTTTCCGACTGAGCCTGACTACGATTAATCAGAATGAGGATCCGAATGAGAATCAGATTGAGACTCAGATTGAGAATCCGATTGAGAATCCGAATGAGAATCAGAAGGAGAATGACCAAAAGTATCCAGGACCCCGCTTTTTATCCAAATTTTCCCAGTTAAATTTCGAAACCCCAAATTTTGAATTTAGTTTTAAGAAAATTACATGCAGCCAGTAAAAAATAATTAAAACTTTTTAACAAGGTATGTAACCTCTACAAACATCAGGTAAAAATGGTTGAAACCTTTGAGAAAGGTATTCAACCTCACAAAATTTTAAAAAAGAGAACTATAATTTAAAGACATTAGACAATTTGAATGCGTCAATTATAAACATGTCAGTCAAAATTGCAAAAATTAATAATGTAAACAAACCAAATTTTCAGTTATTTCAGCTAAAATCGATAGAATTATGAAGAGAAAACTAAGACGACATGCTTACAATTTTTTAGCGGACGATTTTCAAGCGAAATAATGACTAAAATACCAAAATACATCAAATGTTACATCAGCAAAGGATAATTCAGATAAAAAACATAAAAGTGTTCAAGAAAATAAGGTAATATTTACAGTATAGTGTGTATAATATTACACAGGGGAATGAGAAGAAGACCCGCACGCACGCAACAGATATCCCATTCGTGTGAAGTCAACGTGCGTGTACGTACACGTACGTCATATTATTATATTTGATTTGATTCAGTGTTCGTTTGTGTAGTTTGGCAAAATGACCGGCCGCGGCAAGGGAGGCAAAGGATTGGGGAAGGGTGGCGCTAAACGTCACAGGAAGGTCCTCCGTGATAACATCCAGGGTATCACAAAGCCCGCCATCCGTCGTTTGGCCCGCAGAGGTGGAGTGAAGCGTATCTCCGGTCTCATCTACGAGGAGACCAGAGGCGTTCTGAAGGTGTTCCTCGAGAACGTGATCCGCGACGCGGTCACGTACACTGAACACGCCAAGAGGAAGACCGTCACAGCGATGGACGTCGTGTACGCTCTGAAACGTCAAGGCCGCACCCTGTACGGTTTCGGAGGTTAAAAATAATAACAACTTCGTCCCGGTGTGCACGCGATATTTCGGGGGGAAATACCTATTCCCTGATAATGTTGCTGTGAAACCTTGGATGGAGAAATAAATAAAAAAGGCCCTTTTCAGGGCCGCACATGTTTCAAATAAATATAATACTATTTAGTATAATATATTGTTGTTGTTTCTTAAAGATCGAACAGAGAAGACTCGTCAATTCTGATAACAATCACCCAATGCGGTACGAGTGTATATAACTAATAGCATTATAACATAACACCATGTGGAACCTATATTGGGCATATTTGGATTTGAGTATTTTTTTTTTTTTTTTTTTTTTTTTTTTTACAAATAGGTAGATAACCAAGTTTTTTCTATTAATTCAGCGAGTTAGTATTATAATAATAATAATAATATTAATGTATGTTGTGTGTAGTCTCGCTACATTTAAGTATTAACACACTCTTTAGGAGTGGATATAATATATTTATTATTGTGTGTATATAATAAAAACAAAATACAACTTGGGTATAGGTAATACCTACCTACTTACTTACTTACTTACTTACTTACTTACTTACTTACTTACCGTATAAAAAGTTTAATAAAGTTTCAGAACGCGACACAGATTTAGGTTCTACATTTCGCATTGGGCACTACATAATATTTGACTTATTATTTAGGTGTGTGTACCTAAGTAGTTTGTTGCCGTTCCGTTTCGTCCGCGCTATTATTATATTTTATAATGCAAAAATATATGTCTAGACGTAATTAATTGTCAAGTATATATATATATATATTTTTATATATTAATCAGGTTTATTGGTTGCAACAAAACTTATACACGTCCGGCGTTCAAGACGGCCACCTTCAGTTGGAAACTGTGAGCGCTGTTTTACGAGGTTCAAAGTAACGATCGATTTATATCAATATAACATTGAAATATTGTAAAGTTTTGTTATTTACTATGAAAACGATATCTTTGTAGTTTGTTTATAGACATAAACAATTGAAATGTATTGATTTTATAGAGAAAAATAGTTTTTAAACATGAGCATAGCTGTGCGTTGCGACGAGTGGCTCGAATAAATCGTCAAATAACATTAACCGCTACGGTATCGCCAGAAACGATGGTACCATAGCGTGGCCACGTTCAAAATGTATGCATTTTCAGTATTCAACATTGAGAAACATTATCAAAATAATATTAAAAACACATTTAATCAGAGCGATGTTAGTGAAAAGTTACGAACGTTCCTACGAGAAATCGTCTCTCGAGCGCGGTGTTCTCTTTACGGTAAAGGAGCGACGTTCATTAGTGGAGCGCCATCTATTTTTACACGACGGACGAGAGTTTCGTTTTAGCCGCGTTCGCGTTCGGTTGTGTCACGTGTTAGTTGAGTCTCCGCAGTGCGTCGAGAATCCTAACACCCCCCCGCCCGCGCGCGGGTTCCCGCGTTACCGCCTTCGTTCGCCCTATCGTAGTGCGCAGTCGTAGTAGACCGCGAGGCCGCTCCGCCCCGGCGTCGAGCCCCTCGTTGGCCCTCCTGCGCGCCTCATAGAGCTGTGCTTTAGCACATTAGTGCAACACGTACAAGAGACGATTCCGCCTTGTTTTAGTGCTCCCGACAGTGTCGCTAGTGCAGTGTTGCCAGCGGTGAAGGGTCACTGACTAGTGGTATTATAATAATACTAACAGTCACGTGTCCCCAAACCGTAAGTCAAACAAATATTTACTCCTGCTCGTCCCTCCGAGCAGCGACCGGTTGCGGTAAGTTCGCGGGGCCTTCACTGGTACGCCAGTGATCTCACCCGGCGGGCGGTCCGCACAGGTTTAGCGGCCCGGAAGGTGACCCGAGTAACTTATTTGTTGGGACGGAAAATTTTTAAAGACTTTAGTGCGCAATGGCCGAAAGGTCAGAGCGTCACGCCCCCTCCCCCACGGAGGAACCACCCCTTCTTCCTGACGACCAACTCCTCTTCGCCAGGAATCTAGAAAACCCGGAGCTAAGCAGGAAGGTTCCTGCTGCTCCACTAACGGGCCGGAAATATGCTCCGCGCCCCCGCTCGTCCAAGGGCAGTGCAGGCCTCGCTCAGGCCGGGATTGATGTCCCGCACCTGGGGGAACCCTCCTGCTCGGCCCCACCTCGCGCCGCGCAACCGCGCAGGCGCGAGGACTCATCGGACGAGGACCTGCAAGGGGACGAGAAGAGACAGAGAATTCTCTCTGCCACCCCCCCCACTCCAACTACATCGAAGATTCCGAAGCCAGTCGTCAGGGCGCTCGCTGCTGATACACTTGAAGTGCTCCAGCAGAGCGCGACTTCGGGCCCAAAAGCAGCTGCGTCATCGAGACAGACGCCTGCATCACCATCACCGCCCCACTCACCCTTATCATCATCATCATCAGCACCATCACCGCGGCCAGGGCTTCGCGCCTCTAACAGAGAGAGCAGCTCAGGCGGCTCCATCTACGCTGATAGTGAAGAGCGCAGGGGAGAGGGGATGGCGGAGATGGAAGAGGACGAGGAATCCACCTCGTATGCGGCGATCGAATCCGTACCGATCGATTGCGCCCCTCTTCCCTCACTCCCCTCCCCCCCTCCGCACGCCACATATGCAGCCGTGCTGAGGTCACCGCCGCCATCACGGCCGGCCACCCCAAGAGTGCCTACTCCACCTCGCACCCAGACACTCCCCTCACCAACTCCACCCACCAGGAAGGCATACCCGCCCATCACGGTGGACTCCATGACCCGATGGCCCGATCATTTTGCCGAACTGCGTGCGAGACTCGGGCACCCGCCTAATGCCCGCGCCCTTGGCAAAGGCGTGCGGTTCTCCCCCCAATCGGAGGTAGAGTTCCGCACGATCCAGCGCTACCTGACCGAGGCCTCTACAAGAGACCCACTATTGTCATGGTGGTGCTATAGTGTGGCCTCGGAAAGACCCCAGAAGGTGGCCATTCGGGGACTACCTGCCGATACCAGCCCGGAGGAGATTGTGGCGGATTTAAAGACCAGAGGGTTTCCCGCCGCCTCAGCCCGCGCGATCCCGACCAGGAGCGAGACCAGACCGGGAATTTACTTCGTCCTAATCGACCACCTGCAACAGGATGAGCTGTCCAGACTCTATGCCTTAACCGAGATCCTAGGATTCGCCGGAATCTCGGTAGAAGCATGGAGGGGGCAGAACACCGTGGCGCAATGCCATCGGTGCCAGGGCTTTGGCCACTCATCACAAACCTGCCACCGACCCATCAAATGTGTCAGATGCGGAGGCCCTCACGCAGCCTCCGCCTGTCAAAAACAGACAGATGTCCCGCCAACATGCGCAAACTGCGGGGACAGACATACGGCCAATAGCCGTACCTGCCCAATCTATCGAAGGGAAGCCAGGAAGAGGCAGAAAACAGCCCCTGGTCCCCCCCCTACTACCACACAAAATCAACAGCTGCGCACACCACGTGCGCCATCACCAACAAACCGCCGCCCCCAAAATGATGAGATGGTAGGGCGAAAGTACGAAGATAGAGACTATGGGACCCCACGCCCAAGTCGCAGACGCAGAAGGCGAAAAAGAAGACCTGCACCAACAGCAGCGTCCACCCCTCTGCCAACTTACGCCCACCCACCCGCACTTGTACCCTTGGAACCCACTGCGAGTCACACAGCTACATCAACTCACCAACAACAAGCGAGGGGCCCAACGCCTGGCTCACGTCCAAGCTCTAGGGGAGGACGCCGACGCCATCGCCAACGCACCCCTCGCAATACCCAAGAGGATTTACCCCCAGCCCAAGAGCGGCCCCCCCAACCACCTGGACCCGCCACCAGGGAAATGGAAACAAGACCCGCTCCGCCCCCGATGGGAGCACAACTGGCGCCGCGGGTTGACCCGCGAACTCACTTCGTGCCAGTCACCAGAGTGGCAGCCACGACTACCACGACACAGCCACCATCCACATCCCGCCCGACGGCGACATTCACTCCTCGCCTAGGGGTAGCAGGCCCCGCTCAAGCACAGGTTTGGCCCCCACGTGGCCAAACTCAGTACCCACCAGGGTTAGGACCTCCAAGACCCTGGACTGCACACACCCAGACCACCAAGGACCCCATCCTAGTCATGATGGGAATCCTGGCGGACTTTCTCAATGCCACCGCCGCTCACGGAGATAGAATCGAGTTCCGTGAAGCGGCGATGCGCGGACTGGCCTCTATCCACCGGTACTTTTATGGATAGAGGCCCACTACGAATCATTTACTGGAACCCGGGGGGCGTTCGAGACAAAGTCTCCGCCCTCCGACAATTAGTCCAGGACCAAGACGTCCACATCCTCCTGCTGGGAGAAACGAAACTGCGTGCCTCCCAAAAACTCCAGCTGCCCAACTTCACAACCTACCGGCGCGACGAAGTCTCTCCCCGGGGCACAGCCTATCGTGGGACGGCTGCCCTGGTGAGAAGAGATGTGGTACATGAAGACCTGGAACAGCTGGAATTCGACCACGTCAGGACCACGGGTGTGAGAGTGAGCGTAGCCGGGACAGAAATTAAGATCTACGCCGGCTACCGCCCCCCCCAACCGAATTTTAATATGGGGGACTTGCGCAGTATTTTTGACGGGCGCACCCCCACCCTGCTAGCGGCGGACCTTAATGCCAAACACGTGGCATGGGGCTCCAGGATAATCTCCCCAACGGGCCGACGCCTCCACGCAGACGCGGAGGCAAACGGGTACACCGTTGTTGGACCGGATAGCCCCACCCACGTGCCAAACCATCCCACCCAGTACGCAGATGTCCTGGACATTGTACTGCACCAACGGCTTCCATGCCCCATCAGCCTGGAGGTGCTATACGACATGGACGAGCAGCACCTCCCCGTCCTCATCACCCTCGCCATCGGAGCGGATCTAACCGCTCCGCGACCAACGCGCTGGAGGGTGAACTGGACTGACTACGCAGTACAATGTTCCCAGCTCCAAGTCGGAAGTCTCTCCACAACAGAAGACGTGGAGTCATGTGCGGCCAACATAACGGAGAGCATTAAGGCCGCAATCACCACCAACACTACTCCAGCTCCAGTAAAACAACTCAGAGAGCAATTGCCCACTCGCTTGCGAGAAATGCAAGCGAGGAAGAGGCGGCTCCGAGCATTATGGGCCCATAGCCGCTGCCCACGGCTTAAAAAACAGCTAAATTCCTTGGCCATAAAACTTTCCGAGGAGGTGCAGGCATGGAGAGGAACAACATGGGACTCCAAGATCGCCCAAATAGCGGAAGATCCCACCCAAACCAACCTGCACCAACTCAACCGGACCCTGACGAGAGCTAAATTCCCAGTGTGCCCACTACTGGACGACACTGGGAAACGCTGCTACCTGGCTAAGGACAGAGCCGAACTACTTGCCGACCATCTGGAAGGTCAGTTCCAGCTGCATACGGTCCCCTCAGACACAGCTGCGAACACCAGGGCGCACCACCAGATGGTCGAGTCTTCGGTCGACCAATTTCTGCAGTCGCCGGTCCCAGCACTTACAGGAGAGGCCTATATATCACCAGCGGAGGTCAAGAGAGCGGTGTTGAGGCTGCAAGCGAAGAAGGCCCCTGGGTATGATGGCATCACTAACACGGCCATCAAACACCTACCCACGCGAGGCATAGCAGCCATCACCCGCCTCTTCAACGGGATCCTCCGCACCCAGCACTTTCCCTCCATATGGAAGGTAGGGAAGGTCACAATGCTGCCCAAGCCTGGAAAAGACCGACGGCTGCCTTCAAGCTACCGGCCCATAACACTCCTGCCAATGCTGGCAAAGCTGTTTGAGCGCCTGCTCCTCCGAAAACTGGTCACGCACATGCGCCCCAGGGAGGAGCAGTTCGGGTTCCGCGCAGGACACTCGACGACGCTCCAGCTCGTCCGCACTTTACATTACATGGCCGAAGAAATGAACAGGGGCCGCCGCACCGTCGGTGTCTTCCTCGATATCGAGAAGGCATTCGATCGGGTGTGGCATGCAGGGCTCCTGTACAAACTTCTACAAACAACGACACCACCGGCATTGATCAGAATCGTGGCGTCTTTTCTGGAGAACCGCACCTTTTTTGTGACGGTCGAAGGCGCCCACTCCACCACCAAACCCGCCATAGCAGGGGTTCCACAAGGGAGCTGCCTTTCGCCAGCCTTATATGGCCTTTACACGGACGACATCCCGATCCTGGAGCAGGAACATCTTCGGGAAGGGGAACGGGGTGTCGTCCTCGCTCTGTTCGCCGACGACAGCGCATTCTTTGCGTCGTCGACCAGCCCTACCATAGCCGCAAGGAGGGTGCAGCGAGTCCTTCACAGAATCCCGGAGTGGTTGGACAAGTGGAGGATGGCGGTCAACGTGGGCAAGACAGCCGCCCTGCTCACCGGCGCCACTCGCACCTTCCCACCACCGTTACAACTTCGAGGTCAAGACGTCAAGTGGGAACCAACGGTCAAGTACCTGGGCGTCCACATTGACCGGACGTTGAGGATGCGCCCCCAGGTGGACCATGTAGTCCACCAGGCAAAGGCGGCGCGCGCGCTCCTCCGCCCGGTCCTCTCCTCGAAGCTACCGCTGCGTACCAAAGTAGGTCTCTATAAGACCTACATCAGATCCCGCCTGACGTACGCAGCGCCGGCATGGTACGCCCTATGCTCGGCGACGCAAAGGAAACGACTCCAGGTGGTGCAGAACACCACACTGCGCCAAATTACTGGCGCCGGGCGATACGTCAGAAATGACGTCATCGCCCGTGACACCAAGGTCGCAGAGGTGGGGGAGTTCGTGGCTCGGCTGGCGCGTCGGATGTTCGACTGCGCCGACAACGGACCACACCCTCACCTACGCAACATTGCTCCGCACCACACCAGGCCGCCAGAGGAGAAACAAAGACGTCCGCTGCCGCGCGACATCCTCAAAGATGACGCGCCGGCGGACCCGACCGCAGTAGAGCCGCTGTGAGACACCCGGAAGGTTGATGACTCCAGCGGCCTAACAGTCACCCGGGGGTCGATGCCCCCGCGCGTTCACGCCTGGGCGATGGGGATACTCCCCGAGGCCCATTCCCACCACTCCCACAAGGGGGGTGGAAGATTAACGATAACGGTAAATAATTTTACACGACGTATTATTATCGTTGAACTAAAAAATTACGTTTCGTGACGTGTGTTAGCAGCTATAGTCTTATAATAAATAAATAATATTAGTGCTTTTGTGTGTGTGTGTGTGTGAGATTTATCATCGTTGTTTACTATGGCCGACACAGCAGTAGCAGCAGAGGCACCGGCACCGGCGACACCCGCCAAGAAGCCGAAGGCGTCCGCCGCCGCCGGCGGTGCTAAGAAGCCCAAACCGAAGCCGACCCACCCGAAGACATCGGAAATGGTCAACGCCGCAATCACCGAGCTTAAGGAACGCAGCGGGTCCTCCCTGAAGGCGATCAAGAAATATATCACCGTCCAGTACAAGGTGGACGCCGAGAAGCTCGCACCTTTCATCAGGAAGTATCTCAAGAGCGGCGTCGAGTCGGGCGCGCTCATACAGACCAAGGGCAAGGGCGCCTCCGGTTCGTTCAAACTGGAGTCGAAATCGTCCCGTTCCACCAAGAAGCCCGCCGTCGGCAAACCCACCGGCGGTAAGTCTGCCTCTAAGGATTCCTCGGCGGCCGCCTCCTCCGCAAAGGCGAAGAAGTCTAAGGCCGCGTCTTCCGGCGCCGCCGCCTCCGGCAGGGGCAGGAAGGCCGCCGCAACATCCGCTAACACCTCGGCGCAATCCAAAGCGAAGCCCTCGCCCGCGACCAAGGACAAGAAGGCGGCCGCCGCCAAGAAGAAGCCCGCCGCCAAGAAGCCCGCCGCACCGGCCAAGGCGAAGGGCGCCGCCGCCGCCGCGCCTAAAGCCAAGAAGACCGCCAAGCCGCCGACCAAGAAGCCGAAAGCTCCCAAACCGAAGAGGGCCGCCGCCACGCCCAAGTCCAAGGCCGCCGCCAAGAAGGCGTCCGCTGCGAAGAAGTAAGCCGCGAAGTGCTCGCATGCATGCATGCATGCAATGGCACGGCGCGCGCAGAGTCCCGTCCGAGACGATTCTCGCTCGCTTGCTTGTGGGGGAAGAAACCGAAAATTCTCTCTCATCTCGCACATTCAAAAAGCCCTTTTCAGGGCTAACAAATATTTCCACAAGATATCTTCTCTCTAGCACCGTGCGTGCTCGTGAGACAGACACATCATTTATTTGTTTCTTTCTTGACGTCACAACAACAACGAAACGATCAAACACTATCCTATATATTAATATTAATAAATGAGTTACATACGTCGTTATATATTATATTATAATATTAAGGTACACATAGGTGTATATAATATCATAATTAATTATTCTTGATTATAATAATTTACACGCACGCCCATCGATTGATAAAATCCGTCCGTCGCCCGACTGCCCGACTCCCGAAACTCCGTCTCCGTAATTTTTTTTTTTTATTTTCCACCTGCAAAAATAATGTTAATTAATTAATTAATTAAAACTTAATTCTAATATTATAATTATCACACTACTAACTATATCTATCTATGTATTGTGTATATTGTGTTCTTTCTCTTTCTTACGTTCGAGTTGACGCTCAGCTCGACTCCCTATGCGTGTCGACATTTGCCGAGCTTTGAATAAGTATATAAAACGATCGCGGCTCCGTTTCGTGATAACACTCTGTCGATACAGATCGTACGGTACGCACGCACCGTGCGCTCATTGTATTTTCATTTATCGTTGTTAATATAATATATTGTCGACGATATGTCTGGCCGCGGTAAAGGTGGCAAAGTGAAGGGGAAGGCAAAGTCTCGCTCCAACCGTGCCGGTCTTCAGTTTCCGGTGGGTCGTATTCATCGTCTTCTACGTAATGGCAACTACGCAGAGCGTGTCGGTGCCGGTGCACCCGTGTACCTCGCCGCTGTTATGGAGTACCTAGCGGCCGAGGTCCTCGAATTGGCCGGCAACGCCGCGAGAGACAACAAGAAGACCAGGATCATACCGCGCCATCTACAATTGGCGATCAGGAACGACGAGGAATTGAACAAACTGCTCTCCGGCGTTACCATCGCACAGGGCGGTGTACTGCCCAACATCCAGGCCGTGCTCTTGCCAAAGAAGACCGAGAAGAAGGCATAAAAGTGTGCTGTGTTGTCTGCGCGATTATCGCACTCGGCTTTGTCGGTCGAGAGATATAAATAAAAGGCCCTTTTCAGGGCCACAATATGTTTCACAATAATATATTAAATTATAACAAAATATTGTTTCATGCGAATCAATCGACGATACATACGTTCGAACATGGTTATAATAATAATAATAATATTATATAGGTAGTCGTCGTCAATTATGTAAAAAAAAAAATATTAAAATTTATTTTATAGATTCATTAATCTTGCCCGGTAGATGGCAATAGGCTCGCCCCCTATTACATGGTACCAATAACATAGAAAAAAAAAATACAATAATATAATATACATTATAATATCTCGAAGTAATTATAACGTGCGTGTGTGTGTGTGTGTGTGTGAGAGAGATGATAATGTTTGCCTATACCTGTAGTATAATATGTACGAGTATAAAAATCATAATTAAGTATAATATGTTGGTATATATAATATGAAATATACACAATAACGAGAGTTCGTCCGACTCTTTTTTTTTTTTTTTTTTTTTTTTTTTTTTTTTTAAATGACCTATGCTGTTGGCCTCAGATGGCCTCTACAGCTTTACCGGGCAGTGGTGAGCGCAGGAGGCGCTCGACCCAAAGTTTAAGGGCGACTAGCACAAGGGCACCTAGACGGTACGAACCTCGGCTTGGGCCGTCGCCAGAATACGTGGGGTCAGACTTGCCCTGGCACCCCAGAAGGGGAGTGTCCTAGGGCCCTATCAATGGTTTGATCTGCTTGATTATTTGGAGAGAAACTAACCGATCTGAAGGATCTGAGAGATCTTCGACCTCGCCGGCGAGGTCGGTGTTGTGATTGTGTGAGTTGGTGGATCTGGTATCCGACACCAGTACCGAAAACGGAGCGTCTGTTGCGTATATTGGTAGGATTGGGCGAACCTAGCGCCGCCGATGTGACGGCGGCGATAGAGTCGTCCGGGTCGTCCAGGACGTTGCGAGGGCGTCTACGGAGGGGAGGAGTTCCAGCTTGAACTATCGAGTAGTTCGAGGCTTGGACTACGAGTGGGTTGGGGTGGTGGGGAGCCGCGTCAAAGTAGCGACGGGAGCAATCCTTCATGAATTGAAGGATGGAGGGAAGTTCCAGGTCGCAGTGCAAGTCGGCGTTTCGCTGGTACCAGCTAGCGCCGACCGCCTTGCGAATGAAACGGTTTTGGATGACTTGAAGCTGGTTCAAGATGACGGGGGACGTCTGAGCGAACGCAACTGAGGCGTAAGTCATGACGGGGCGTATGCAAGTTTTGTAAAGTGTCACCTTATTTCTAAGGGACATCTTACTGCGCTGGCATAGAAGGGGGGTGAGACGGCCTAAGAAGTAAGCCGCTCGGTTTCGGACGATCTGGACGTGTTTCGCGAAGGTGAGTCGACGATCAAGGGTCACGCCAAGATACTTTGCATGGGAGGCCCAGGGGACAGGCTGGTTGTGAAGCTTAAGAGATAGCTTCTTCGGGTTAGGTTTAGTGGGATGAAAGTACATTGCTGTACTTTTATCCGGGTTAACCGTGATGGCCCACTTCTTAAACCAATCGCCATAAGAGCGAAGGGCTTTTTGAAGTCGGCCGATCAAGTGGGCGCTGTTCCACCCTCTGGTATAGAGAGCGGTATCGTCAGCGAAGAGAGCTATCTCTACGAGTGGAGATCGAGGGATGTCGCTGGTATATAGCGAGTAGAGAAGAGGAGAGAGCGCAGAGCCCTGAGGGACTCCAGCTCCAATGGGGTGGGGAGAAGAGCGGTCTCCCTCGACACGATAGCGAAAGTTTCGAGCCCTGAGAAAATCTTGTATGATGAGTACAAGACGGTCCGGCACACCGAACCGATATAACTTGTATATCAGGCCGTTGTGCCACACCTTATCGAATGCTTTCGCCACGTCCAAAAAGACCGCTATAGTCCCTTGAGGGTGAGGGCGGAAGTGGGTCGGTTTCATGTTAAAACCTTCTAAGATGTACTCCGTGATGCGGTGTACTTGTTGAACACATGAGTGTTTGGCTCGAAAGCCAAACTGCTCGTTAGGAAGGAGGTTAAGGGACCTAGTGACTGACCAGAGACGCTTCACGAGGAGGCGTTCATAGATCTTCCCCAGCGAGCCGAGGAGACTAATAGGGCGGTAGCTAGAAGGCTCTGATGCCTTTTTGCCTGGTTTGTGAATGCCGATTACGTCGGCAGTCTTCCAAGCGTCGGGGAAAATACAATGGCTCATAGCAGCATTGAAGATGCTGACTAAGAGGTAGACTAAGGGGGTCGAAAAGTGCTTTATCACTTTATTAGTGATGCCATCCGCACCAGGAGCTTTCCTGGCGTGGAGATCCTTGATTATCGACTCAACCTCGCAAGCCTTTATAGGCTCAATGGGGTTGGAGGGGGGTAGGGAGGATTTAAGTTCGACTGCGCTGTTCACCGCAGCGAGGTGAACAGGGTCAACTTGATCGAGACTGGGGCTGCATTGCGCCTCGAGGCTATCGGCCAGACATTCGGCCTTTTCATCGTCATCGAACGCGGGAGGGAGATTGAGTCGGGTCAAGGGAGGCATTGCGACTACAGTGTCATTTTTCAGGGCTCGCGCCAACCGCCAGTAAGCCTGGTGAGTGGGCTCGAGCCCCGAAAGTAGATCTTCCCACCTCTGATTGCGGAGTTCACTCATACGGGTACGAACTGCTCGTTCGTAGTACCGCAGATTGACTCTGTTCACTTCAGTGGGACTGTAGTCGTATGCTCTAATGGCTGCGTTCTTTGCTCTCAGTAGTTCCCTCGCATCCTCAGGCAGGGCCCAGCGTCGGTCATCCTCGGCTGGTACCTGCCTGGAGGAGTCACCGATGGCGGTGTGGAGGTGACTAGTGAGAGCATCGATCGAGCGGGAGACATCGTCGGGGGTAACTATGTCGTCAGGGATTCGGTCCAGAGCGGGTGAATGGATGGCCTTTAGGGTTTCTCCTAAATGCCTCCAATTCACTACCGTTTTGGTTCGAGTCAGTCTGTCGGAAGGGTCAGGGCCTAGTCTCATCAAGACGGGTCGGTGGTCAGAGTCGAGCTCGTGTAGTACTTCCAAAGAGCGTAACTGGAGTGTTACGTTCTTTAGGAGCGCTATATCGAGCACTTCGGGGTTATGGGCGGGGTTTGGAGGGTAGCGGGTTGGGGAGCTGGGAGCAATGACCTCAAAGTTGAGGTCCTCCGAAAGAGAGTACAAATCGTGACCGTTCACGTTTGATCTATTGCAGCCCCAGAGGGTTTGTTTGCAATTGAAGTCGCCGGCCAAAATGACGGCGCCTCCAAGGGAGAGGAGGGACTCAAAATCACTCCTGTGAACTTTCTTGTTACCGGAGAGGTAGCAAGAGGCAATAGTAATGGGCTGATGGCCGGACATCGCGATACGGCAACAAGACGCTTCGAGATCGGTAAGAAGAGGAGTGGTTATAGGAATACAGTGAAGAGACCTTTTGTAATAGATAAGAGTGCCGCCTTTTACAGCGTCAGTTCTATCATTACGAACCAGCAAGTAGTTTGCGATCTTAGGATCCCTCTTGCTTGGTTTTAGAAAGGTCTCACTCACAAGAAGGATGTCTACTTGGTGGGACGCGAGGAATTCTCGGATAAGAGCCCGTTGGTCCTTATCCGATCCGGAGCCTAACCCGTTGGCGTTGTAAAATGCCAACGAAAGGGAGTGGGGTTTAACTCTCTTAGGTGTACTATCCATAATGGAAGTACTTAAGAGAGGGGGGCGAAGGTGGACTTGATCGTGCGGATCAAGTCCCTGTGTTCAGCCATGACCTGAACTATGTGGACGGGGTCGTTTGGGGCCATCGACAGTTTGCGGCTGAGTTCGCAAACAGCGTCGATATCGACACTCATAATGAGCGACATAAGCGAGGAAATATCCGGATTACCTCGGGTAGGGGCCTGTGGGGAGGCCAAGAGGGGCTTGGGGGGGCGAATTTCTGCTCGGGCGGGAGCCGTTGCAGGGGGTGAAGACTTGGTTGGCAGGGGGGCTGAGCGCTCCTTACTAAACCAAGCGTTGGTTTTGGGTAGGGGTGCGGGCACGAATTGTGGTGCCGGGTTCGAGGGCGCTGAGGTCAGCTTAGGGCTGATCCTTTGATTGCGCGGAATGAGGGGAGGAATAGGGCGGCGAGACGGAGTTTGTCTCTGTGGCCCTCTGGTTCTAGGGGCCTTGGGACAGCCGCGATAGTTCGCAGTGTGTCCCTGGTTCCCACATAGAACGCAGGAAGGAGGGTCAGGGCTATCCCGAGTGCGGGAGCACTCGGTCGTGCTATGATCGCCTAGGCACTTAACGCACCTAGGGCGGGCAAAGCAGAAACGGGCGGAGTGCCCGTAGTATTGACATCTGTGGCACTGGGCGGGGGTACCGTTTCGGTGGGGAGTCTCAACAGAGAGCCCCGAGAGGTTGCAGACCATCTTCAGGTTGAAGATGGCCTTCCCCTCTGGGGTCTTGTCGAGGACCACCAAGACAAGGTCAAAAGGGGTTTTATCCCTTCCGCTATAGAGGCGGTGGACTTCTTGGATGGGATAGCCCTGTTCTTTAAGATCGTCAGTGATTAAGTCACTGGCGAGCTCTTTCGGAACACCCCGGATAACTACACGGAGGTGTTTTTCCTCTTCCAGCGCATAGGTGTGGTAGCCTATGTGCTGTTCTCGGAGAATATGGGTGATTTGGCGGTGGGCATCGGACGTTCTCACCTGGACTTTGATGCCCAGTTGAGTGGACCTAGCCGAAACGATTTCGACCTTTTGGTCGGTGAAAATGTGCCTGACTTCTTCCCACCTTACCTTATCGTGGACAAGGAAGGGAGGAGGGAGCTTGGCCGGTCGGGATTGAGGCGGTGCGGGAGACTTAGAGTCCGGAGTGGACGAAGAAGAGGATGGCAGAGTGGAATAACGAGAGTCGGACGAGATTCCGGTTTTGGCCCCCGCGCCGCTCGGACGTCCCTACCTGCGCCCGCTGGCCGACCGAGCCACCTGCGCTGCCCACGTGCGCGCTTTCTCGGAACCGGCCACCTGCGCCGCCCACGTGCACTGCGCCTTATCGCCATTCAAGGAAAAAACCTTTCAAGCTTTTTTCAAAGCGAACGCTTTCTTTTATAAAGCACCCTTTGTTTCTTTAAGAACAAAACCCACCTTCAGTGGTCAATTGGTGGATACCTAACGGTGCCAACGAAGCCGATTGGGCGTGGACCCGGAGCGCCCGCGGTTTCTCCTTCAGAGAAAACGCGAAAATCCGGCAGGGCTTGGGTCCACTCTCGGGAGGAACATTTCCTCTCGACAACCCCAAGTACGTAGGCACACACCCGGCTACCAGTTTTTGCTAAGACTGCCGAGTAGCCGGAACTAGCTCCCAACTTTGGCTAAGGTTGACGAGTTAGACACTCACTAGGATACACCTAGGCACACACCTCCCTGTCTATACCCGGCAAGGAGATCAACCCTATTTAACCTCGCTTGGGACCTCCTCCCCCAGCGCCCGTAGGCCCTTAAAGTTTATTACTCTGAAGCCATGGACTTACGTTCATGGCTTCAAAAACATCACGGGACGATATTAGCGGAGTACAACTCCGCTAATATCGTACCCCTCATGTCCTCCCGTATTGCTGCGCCTTCAAGCAAAGCAAAGTCGGCCGCCGATCGGCTAACTCCGCGGTTTTCCCCCGCTAGCCCCGAACACGTCCCTCTCCGTAACCGCGTTCCATCCCGCGACTGTTTCCGCAACCGCTCTCCTCCCCGCGGCCGCTCCCTCTCTCGCGATCGCTCCCCCTCCCGTGCCCGCTCCCCCGCCCGAGACCGCTCGCCCTCCCGCGATCGCTCACTTTCCCGGAACCGCTCGCCCTCTTCCGATCACTCCCGAGCCACTGCGCCGCGCCCAGTCCCTATAATCCACTTTGCGGACTCTCCTCTCTCCCCTGACTCGGAAATGGATTGTGATCCATTTCCATCCCAAATCCCTCCGTCTCTTGAGGGCTTCATTGAAGTCACCAAGAAGGGCAAAAAGCGCGCAGCCGCCACGGCCTCACCCCCTCCTCCGGCGAAAGCCATATGCCCGGCCTCAGGCACTCTGCCATCCTCCTCTTCGTCCGCTCCGGACTCCTCTCCCGCGACGCCTCAATCCCGACCGGCCAAGCTCCCTCCTCCCTTCCTTGTCCACGACAAGGTAAGGTGGGAAGAAGTCAGGCACATTTTCACTGACCAAAAGGTCGAAATCGTTTCGGCTAGGTCCACTCAACTGGGCATCAAAGTCCAGGTGAGAACGTCCGATGCCCACCGCCAAATCACCCATATTCTCCGAGAACAGCACATAGGCTATCACACCTATGCGCTGGAAGAGGAAAAACACCTCCGTGTAGTTATCCGGGGTGTTCCAAAAGAGCTCGCCAGTGACTTAATCACTGACGATCTTAAAGAACAGGGCTATCCCATCAAAGAAGTCCACCGCCTTTATAGCGGAAGGGATAAAACCCCTTTTGACCTTGTCTTGGTGGTCCTCGACAAGTCCCCAGAGGGGAAGGCCATCTTCAACCTGAAGATGGTCTGCAACCTCTCGGGGCTCTCTGTTGAGACTCCCCACCGAAACGGTACCCCCGCCCAGTGCCACAGATGTCAATACTACGGGCACTCTGCCCGTTTCTGCTTCGCCCGCCCTAGGTGCGTTAAGTGCCTAGGCGATCATAGCACGACCGAGTGCTCCCGCACTCGGGATAGCCCTGACCCTCCTTCCTGCGTTCTATGTGGGAACCAGGGACACACTGCGAACTATCGCGGCTGTCCCAAGGCCCCTAGAACCAGAGGGCCACAGAGACAAACTCCGTCTCGCCGCCCTATTCCTCCCCTCATTCCGCGCAATCAAGGGATCAGCCCTAAGCTGACCTCAGCGCCCTCGAACCCGGCACCACAATTCGTGCCCGCACCCCTACCAACCAAAACCAACGCTTGGTTTAGTAAGGAGCGCTCAGCCCCCCTGCCAACCAAGTCTTCACCCCCTGCAACGGCTCCCGCCCGAGCAGAAATTCGCCCTCCCAAGCCCCTCTTGGCCTCCCCACAGGCCCCTACCCGAGGTAATCCGGATATTTCCTCGCTTATGTCGCTCATTATGAGTGTCGATATCGACGCTGTTTGCGAACTCAGTCGCAAACTGTCGATAGCCCCAAACGACCCCGTCCACATAGTTCAGGTCATGGCTGAACACAGGGACTTGATCCGCACGATCAAGTCCACCTTCGCCCCCCTCTCTTAAGTACTTCCATTATGGATAGTACACCTAAGAGAGTTAAACCCCACTCCCTTTCGTTGGCATTTTACAACGCCAACGGGTTAGGCTCCGGATCGGATAAGGACCAACGGGCTCTTATCCGAGAATTCCTCGCGTCCCACCAAGTAGACATACTTCTTGTGAGCGAAACCTTTCTAAAACCAAGCAAGAGGGATCCTAAGATCGCAAACTACTTGCTGGTTCGTAATGATAGAACTGACGCTGTAAAAGGCGGCACTCTTATCTATTACAAAAGGTCTCTTCACTGTATTCCTATAACCACTCCTCTTCTTACCGATCTCGAAGCGTCTTGTTGCCGTATCGCGATGTCCGGCCATCAGCCCATTACTATTGCCTCTTGCTACCTCTCCGGTAACAAGAAAGTTCACAGGAGTGATTTTGAGTCCCTCCTCTCCCTTGGAGGCGCCGTCATTTTGGCCGGCGACTTCAATTGCAAACAAACCCTCTGGGGCTGCAATAAATCAAACGTGAACGGTCACGATTTGTACTCTCTTTCGGAGGACCTCAACTTTGAGGTCATTGCTCCCAGCTCCCCAACCCGCTACCCTCCAAACCCCGCCCATAACCCCGAAGTGCTCGATATAGCGCTCCTAAAGAACGTAACACTCCAGTTACGCTCTTTGGAAGTACTACACGAGCTCGACTCTGACCACCGACCTGTCTTGATGAGACTAGGCCCTGACCCTTCCGACAGACTGACTCGAACCAAAACGGTAGTGAATTGGAAGCATTTAGGAGAAACCCTAAAGGCCATCCATTCACCCGCTCTGGACCGAATCCCTGACGACATAGTTACCCCCGACGATGTCTCCCGCTCGATCGATGCTCTCACTAGTCACCTCCACACCGCCATCGGTGACTCCTCCAGGCAGGTACCAGCCGAGGATGACCGACGCTGGGCCCTGCCTGAGGATGCGAGGGAACTACTGAGAGCAAAGAACGCAGCCATTAGAGCATACGACTACAGTCCCACTGAAGTGAACAGAGTCAATCTGCGGTACTACGAACGAGCAGTTCGTACCCGTATGAGTGAACTCCGCAATCAGAGGTGGGAAGATTTACTTTCGGGGCTCGAGCCCACTCACCAGGCTTACTGGCGGTTGGCGCGAGCCCTGAAAAATGACACTGTAGTCGCAATGCCTCCCTTGACCCGACTCAATCTCCCTCCCGCGTTCGATGACGATGAAAAGGCCGAATGTCTGGCCGATAGCCTCGAGGCGCAATGCAGCCCCAGTCTCGATCAAGTTGACCCTGTTCACCTCGCTGCGGTGAACAGCGCAGTCGAACTTAAATCCTCCCTACCCCCCTCCGACCCCATTGAGCCTATAAAGGCTTGCGAGGTTGAGTCGATAATTAAGGATCTCCACGCCAGGAAAGCTCCTGGTGCGGATGGCATCACTAATAAAGTGATCAAGCACTTTTCAACCCCCTTAGTCTACCTCTTAGTCAGCATCTTCAATGCTGCTATGAGCCATTGTATTTTCCCCGACGCTTGGAAGACTGCCGACGTCATCGGCATTCACAAGCCAGGCAAAAAGGCATCAGAGCCTTCTAGCTACCGCCCTATTAGTCTCCTCGGCTCGCTGGGGAAGATCTATGAACGCCTCCTCGTGAAGCGTCTCTGGTCAGTCACTAGGTCCCTTAACCTCCTTCCTAACGAGCAGTTTGGCTTTCGAGCCAAACACTCATGTGTTCAACAAGTACACCGCATCACGGAGTACATCTTAGAAGGTTTTAACATGAAACCGACCCACTTCCGCCCTCACCCTCAAGGGACTATAGCGGTCTTTTTGGACGTGGCGAAAGCATTCGATAAGGTGTGGCACAACGGCCTGATATACAAGTTATATCAGTTCGGTGTGCCGGACCGTCTTGTACTCATCATACAAGATTTTCTCAGGGCTCGAAACTTTCGCTATCGCGTCGAGGGAGACCGCTCTTCTCCCCACCCCATTGGAGCTGGAGTCCCTCAGGGCTCTGCGCTCTCTCCTCTTCTCTACTCGCTATATACCAGCGACATCCCTCGATCTCCACTCGTAGAGATAGCTCTCTTCGCTGACGATACCGCTCTCTATACCAGAGGGTGGAACAGCGCCCACTTGATCGGCCGACTTCAAAAAGCCCTTCGCTCTTATGGCGATTGGTTTAAGAAGTGGGCCATCACGGTTAACCCGGATAAAAGTACTGCAATGTACTTTCATCCCACTAAACCTAACCCGAAGAAGCTATCTCTTAAGCTTCACAACCAGCCTGTCCCCTGGGCCTCCTATGCAAAGTATCTTGGCGTGACCCTTGATCGTCGACTCACCTTCGCGAAACACGTCCAGATCGTCCGAAACCGAGCGGCTTACTTCTTAGGCCGTCTCACGCCCCTCCTATGCCAGCGCAGTAAGATGTCCCTTAGAAATAAGGTGACACTTTACAAAACTTGCATACGCCCCGTCATGACTTACGCCTCAGTTGCGTTCGCTCACACGTCCCCCGTCATCTTGAACCAGCTTCAAGTCATCCAAAACCGTTTCATTCGCAAGGCGGTCGGCGCTAGCTGGTACCAGCGAAACGCCGACTTGCACTGCGACCTGGAACTTCCCTCCATCCTTCAATTTATGAAGGATTGCTCCCGCCGCTACTTTGACGCGGCTCCCCACCACCCCAACCCCCTCGTAGTCCAATCCTCGAACTACTCGATAGTTCAAGCTGGAACTCTTCCCCTCCGTAGACGCCCTCGCAACGTCCTGGACGACCCGGACGACTCTATCGCCGCCGTCACATCGGCGGCGCTAGGTTCGCCCAATCCTACCAATATACGCAACAGACGCTCCGTTTTCGGTACTGGTGCCGGATACCAGATCCACCAACTCACACAATCACAACACCGACCTCGCCGGCGAGGTCGAAGATCTCTCGGATCCTTCAGATCGGTTAGTTTCTCTCCAAATAATCAAACAGATCAAACCATTGATAGGGCCCTAGGACACTCCCCTTCTGGGGTGCCAGGGCAAGTCTGACCCCACGTATTCTGGCGACGGCCCAAGCCGAGGTTCGTACCGTCTAGGTGCCCTTGTGCTAGTCACCCTTAAACTTTGGGTCGAGCGCCTCCTGCGCTCACCACTGCCCGGTAAAGCTGTAGAGGCCATCTGAGGCCAACAGCATAGGTCATTTAAAAAAAAAAAAAAAAAAAAAAAAAACCAAAACGCATATCATTCGATATCTCACAGCGTACGTGTACGGTACGCTCTCGCAGTTTTCGATTTTGTTAATTTACATTAACTCACTTACTTACCTCTACCAACAACAATGCCGCCCAAGACTAGCGGTAAGGCCGCCAAGAAATCCGGCAAAGCCCAAAAGAACATCTCCAAGACAGACAAGAGAAAGAAGAAGCACAAGAGGAAGGAGAGCTACGCCATCTACATCTACAAGGTGCTCAAGCAGGTTCACCCGGACACCGGTATCTCCAGCAAGGCCATGTCCATCATGAACTCGTTCGTGAACGACATCTTCGAACGCATCGCCGCCGAAGCTTCACGTTTGGCTCATTACAACAAACGTTCGACGATCACTTCGAGGGAGGTGCAGACATCCGTGAGGCTGCTTCTTCCCGGTGAGCTGGCCAAGCACGCTGTCAGCGAAGGCACCAAGGCTGTCACCAAATACACCAGCTCCAAGTGAACACACTTGCCGCCTCCGTGAGGACTGCGATGCGATATACCGATGTGGTGTCGCGTTCGCGTCTAGCATAATTCAAAAGGCCCTTTTCAGGGCCACAAAATTATTCAAAACTAAATTGTGTGTAATTTTACATTACACCTGTTAAATAAGAATGTTTCTTTCTGATGATATCGGCGAGACACGTTCAAACTGAAAACTTGGAAGAAGTTTTAAAATAAATTAACAAGTGTGTATAGGTATAAACTTCTGAACGATATTATATTATTATTATTATTTATTTGAAAAAGCTAACACTAATATATATATTCATCTACTGTTTAAGATATTATTTTTAGAGCTATTTAACAAGCAATTAAAAATAATGTTCCAATAAATATCATGTCGTATAAAATACATACATACATACTACCAACCTACCTACCTACCTATGTAACGTATTCACTTATTTATTTTATATAAGTGCTAGGTACCTCTTTTTATTATTATTATTATTATTATTATTTTTTTTTATATAAGTGTAAATTACGTCGCGCAACTACCTGGAAACCGCAATGTAGTATAACCTACTTTTGCACACGGCACTACCACGAGGAGCTGAGTCAGCAGCGCCGAGCATCCGACACCCGCGGACAATTGCAACATTCCGACACTCTTTGGTCATACTTCGACCGCTGTTGTCATTTACTTAGATATAGAAATTATTGTAAGATTATTTTCAATTAAATTTGTATTTTAAATTTTGGTTTTTTTTAAGTCCTGCGGCTGCTGCTATCGTAATTGGCGCAGTCGGTAGGATACTAGAGTCAGTGCGCGTCGCGAAATTCTCTCGAAATCGGTAAATTTCGACCCGGCGCGGAAATCTCTGATTTGGCTCCCTAGCCTTAATCTGGTATCCGGACCACGTGGCGGCACGTCGAGGACGAGTATCCGACAATCGATACGCAGAGGAAACCAAATGATACTGTAAGTACGCAAAACTTTCTTTTTGTGTTGCTTTCCTTTTATCCCATAAGTGTATCCCATAAGTACCCAAAATTTTCCACCCAAATCATAAGGGGCCCAGCGAGACTGTATCTCGACAGTCTCGCCGAAACATAGACATAGATAATCTTAGGAATATTGAAGAGGAATTAGATATAGATATAGATACTGATAATATATTGAGCCCTAAAATGCCGCACCAGCCAGATGCGATTCATAAGGCCTTGCGCCCCGTGCCGGATTTCGATGGAAATCCAAACATTCTAACACGATTCATTAAGATATGCGATCAAATCGTAGCGACTTATATGAGCACGGAGCCCGGCAGCGATTTAGCGAATTTATGCCTATTAAACGGAATTTTAAATAAAATTACTGGGCAGGCAGCGACAATCATCAACTCTAATGGCATTCCCGATAATTGGTTAGGAATTCGCGAATCACTTATCAATAATTTTGCCGACCAGAGAGACGAATCGGCTCTTTATAACGACCTCTCCTTAGCCTCGCAAGGACACAAAAGTCCACAAGAATTTTATGATCAGTGCCAGACTCTTTTCAGCACCATAATGACCTACATATCTTTACACGAAACCCTACCTACCACCGTAGAGTCAAAGCGCACATTGTATAAAAAATTAACTATGCAGGCTTTCGTGCGTGGGTTACAAGAGCCACTAGGGTCTAGAATAAGGTGTATGCGTCCCTCTACAATAGAGCAGGCATTAAAATTCGTCCAAGAGGAATTAAATATTTTATATTTGCAACAGCGCAATAATGACGTACAACCTAAAGCTTTACAGCCTCAAAGGACACAAATGCAAATTTCGATGCCTCCTCCATTTAAACAATCTTATCAGTCTCCATCTATGATGTTAGCACCCGTTACTCAGAGACCGATGTTGATGCCTTCCCAGCCTCAGCCATTCAAATTTACGCCACCTCAAAATCAGTATAAATTTAATGCTGGCCCGCAACATCAGCCTCAGTACCGAATGCCAACGCGCACTCAACAAATGTTCAGTGCGCCTCCACCTAATTATAACGCGCGTAGTAATGTGTTCCGCATGCAACCCCGTTACCAGCAGCCTCAGAACTTTGGCCCTAAGCCCATGAGCGGTGTACAGCATTTCACGCCTAAAGCTTTACCTCCTACACCGCGACTTACTGGTCACGATTGGAGCAAGCAAGGCAACCCACCACCTACAAATTATTTCAAAAGTCGCGAGATGAATTTTAATGACACTTGCGACGGGTACAATTATTATGAGCCTGATTATAACGATTATTATTACGATTACTATGAATGTCCATCGTACGCTTGCGATTACTACACAGATAACGTAGAGAGCCACGGCCCTGAATTTGCTCACGCCAGCTATTCAAATGACGACACGGATAACGAACCGCAGCCCTCCACTAGCGAGCAGGGAAATTTTCAGAAGGCTTCTCCTTCAGACAAGCCAAAATAGAGGTGAATTTACAAACCCAGCGTCAGCTACCCTTTATTCAGATCTCGAACCCCCCGCTAAAGCTACTGATCGATACAGGTGCAAACCAATCATTCTTAAGCCCAGACGCAGTAGAAAGGTTTTTCCCACATTATCAACTCGACTATGATCCCTTCGAGGTCACTAACGTTCATGCGGTCAGCCGAAATAATTACTCCATTACAGTACCCTGTTTTTCAGAAATCAGTGATAACGAACCAATGAAATTTTTTGTCTATAAATTTCATAATCATTTTGATGGGCTTATTGGTCTAGATTTGTTGACTAAATGGGAAGCTAAAATAGATTTAAAAAACTTGAATCTAACTACACGGTTAGCGGTGAACCCGATACTGCTATACAACTCGCGTAACGTGAACCTCTACGAGGACATAATTCCCGCGCGTAGCTCGAAATTAGTCAGAATCCCGGTTGATAGTAGTGACGGCGATGTATACATTCCCGAACAGGTTTTATGCAATTGTATCATCCATGAGTGCGTAACGAGTGTTTCTCAGAACAGAGGCGTAATAGAGATCGAAAATCCGAACGATAACGATGTAGTATTTTCCCTCGACCGTCCGGCGCACGCAGAGCTATTTAATATCGAGTGCATGCGCACTGCGCCAGTGACCGGTCGCGCTAAAAATGTTTTATCGCGCCTCCGCACCGACCACTTAAACGACGAAGAAAAGGCAAATTTGATGACCCTTTGTGCAAAATATCATGACGTGTTTTATTTGGAGGGTGAGAATTTAACTTTCACAAATCAAATAAAACACCGCATCCGTACTACCGATGAAATTCCGGTATACACAAAGAGCTATCGATATCCTTTTGTTCATCGGCAAGAGGTACACGATCAAATAGACAAGATGTTATCTCAAGGCATTATACGCCCATCCGAGTCCGCGTGGTCCTCGCCGATTTGGATTGTCTCCAAAAAGGCGGACGCCTCGGGCAAACAAAAATGGCGTCTAGTGGTAGATTTTCGTAAGGTCAACGAAAAAACCATAGACGACAAATACCCCATCCCCAACATCTCGGATGTTCTGGACAAATTGGGTAAATGCCAATACTTCACTACTCTGGATCTCGCCAGCGGTTTCTATCAAGTAGAGATGGATCCCGCCGACATTCCGAAGACAGCGTTCAACGTGGAACATGGCCACTTTGAATTTCTTCGAATGCCAATGGGACTGAAGAATTCGCCCTCGACATTCCAGAGAGTCATGGATAACATCCTCCGAGGTCTCCAAAACCAGATCTGTTTGGTATACCTCGACGACATAATCGTCTTCAGCACCTCGCTGCAGGAGCATATGACCAACCTAGAAAAAGTATTCCAGAGATTAAGGGACTCTAATTTAAAAGTCCAAATGGACAAATCAGAGTTCCTTAAGCTAGAGACAGCCTACCTAGGTCATATCATTAGTAGCGAAGGCGTGAAGCCTAACCCGGACAAAGTAGCGGCAGTAGAAAAATACCCCATGCCTAAATCTCCCAAGGAGATAAAACAGTTTTTAGGCTTACTGGGCTATTATCGAAAATTCATCCCGGATTTTGCACGTCTAACAAAACCATTAACACAATGTCTCAAAAAGGGTAAAAAGATCACCTTTGACCCCGAATATGTTAATAGTTTTGAAAAATGCAAAACTGTGTTGACAAATGATCCCATACTTAGGTACCCGGACTTCAATAAAGATTTTGTCCTTACTACCGATGCATCAAATGTTGCCATCGGTGCTATTTTATCGCAAGGACCGATAGGCTCTGATAAACCTATCTCGTATGCGTCGCGTACACTCAATGACAGTGAACTAAACTACAGCACCATTGAGAAAGAACTCCTAGCAATTGTGTGGGCCACTAAGTACTTCAGACCCTATCTATTCGGCAGAAAATTTAAGATACTTACTGATCACAAGCCACTCCAGTGGATCATGAACCTGAAGGAGCCGAACTCTCGGTTAACTCGATGGCGCTTAAGGCTCAGTGAGTACGACTACACTGTAGTGTACAAGAAAGGGAAATCCAATACTAACGCGGATGCCCTCAGCCGCATTGAGATTCACAACGAAGAGGCTAGTTCTCTCGTAGCGAATCCTTCTGAAAATCCAGGACCTAGCCACGGTTCAACAACCGCCACCATTCATACGAGCCATGAAGATCCCATATTGGAAGTACCTATAACTGACGATCCCTTAAATAAATTTCACCGTCAGCTTGTCTTCACTATCGTGAGCGATGTAAAAAGGCGACCCGCGGTGTCTAAGCCCTTCGACACCCATACTCGCGTTTCTGTAAAAGTAACTGAATCAAACTTGGAAACCGATGTTATAAATGCCGTGAAAGAATTTGTGAACCCTAAGGTAAAGACCGGAATTTTAATTGACCCTCCTTTAGGACTGTATTCGATTATACCAATTATACAAAATAATTTCAAAAACTCCGCGATGAATCTTGTCCTTGCCAAAAGTGAACTTGAGAATGTGAAACCTTATCTCAGGCAACAAGAAATCATCAAACACTATCACGAAGGCAAAACAAATCACAGAGGCATTAGTGAATGCTATTTGTCCCTTTCTAAAAAATACTATTGGCCCAAGATGAAAGAGCAAATAACAAAGTTCATTAATGAATGTACTGTGTGCGGTCAAGGTAAATACGACCGTAATCCCGTTCAGCCTAAGTTTAACATCGTTCCGCCTCCAAGCAAGCCTCTAGAAATTATTCACATGGATCTATTTACAGTCGACAGCGAAAAATACGTCACGTTCGTTGATGCATTCTCCAAGTACGGACAAGCTTACCATCTGCGAGATGGCACAGCTATCAGTGTCCTACAGGCATTATTAAGATATTGCACACACCATGGTATGCCCTTAACGATTGTGACCGACAATGGGACCGAATTCACAAACCAACTGTTTGCTGAATTTTTGAGAATACACAATATCAATCATCATAAGATCCTTCCCCATTCACCGAACGCTAACGGAAACGTAGAGCGTTTTCACTCGACTTTACTCGAACATCTTAGGCTTTTAAAACTACAGCGCAAGGACGAGCCAGCCGTAAACCTAGTACCTTACGCGATTATCGCCTACAATAGCTCGGTTCACAGCTTTACGAAATGCAGACCTTTCGATATAATAACGGGTCACTTCGACCCCAGAGACCCAGTAGGTATAGACCTCACCCATCATCTGCTGCAACAATACACCCAAAATCACAGAGATCAAATGAGATTAGTCTATGAAATCATAAACCAATCCACTCTACACGATAGAACAGTATTAATTGAGAACAGGAACAAGGACAGGGAACCGGAAATCCAATACGAACCACAACAGCAAATTTTCATAAAGAACCCACTTGCTAGCCGACAAAAACTAGCACCTCGATACACGAAGGACACCGTCCTAGCTAATCTACCGATACATATATATACGTCACGAAAGCGTGGCCCAGTGGCCAAAGCTCGCATCAAGCGAGTCCCTAATAGCGCTAAATTGTTTCAGAATTCCGCTGATGATGATGGTGCATCTTGCTCAAATGCAGGAGATAAGACTTGAAAGTCTTAACGATGGTCCGGGCCTACTTCCATACAAATTAGGTCGAACTCGCCTGATTTCGCATTACCATAATTTCTTACAATACATTCGCTTAGACAATATCGAAGATAAAACTCTCGCGGTTAGACGACAACTAACTGACTTTGAATCGAGATTAAATAGTGACACGTTCGCTATTTATTCACTTCAAATTAATTATTTATCGCATAAGTTAGATAGAGTTTTTAATCATCTAAAAGGACTAGAGCCTAGCCGAGCGAAGAGAGGTTTATTCGATGGTCTAGGATCCGTTATTAAAAGCCTCACAGGGAATTTGGATTATCAGGATGCTATTAAATTTGATGACGCAATTAAAAATCTCGAAAATAATCAGGTTAAAGTTATATCGGAATTTAACTCGCATATCAGTCTCAGCAAAGAATGGATGTCGCAACATAATGAGGTCATAGACCAGTTAGTTAGAAATCAGCAATCAATTAATGCAACGTTGGAACTTATGTTGAATATTACTGCTTATAAAGAAACTAGCTTAGTCAATTACGCTCATTTCTCTCAGCTTTTGACTATTATTACGGAAAACATAGATGATTTGTTAGGAGAGTTAGTTAGAATAGAAAATATACTTGCTCTTGTGCGAGCCTTTAGCACGCATCATTCTATGGTAGACATAGACACTTTAAGGTTAATGATAGAAAGACTTAGAGTAATATATGGGGACGATAGAGTATTAAGCTTAGATTTACGCGATTATTATAGTATTATAAAACCCGGGTCATATTACGCAGAAAAACAGATAGTTATAGTTTTTAAAATCCCTATAGTTAGCGCAGAAATATTTGATTTATATAGACTAACGATAGCCCCAAATAGGTAGAACCAAATCCTCATTCCACCCCTTCCTTTCCTAGCGACCAATAAGGAAGCGTATGCGTACATGGAGGCTGAATGCCCGAAGGTGGACAAGGAGTACCTCTGCGAGGATAACACCATCAATCGAGTCAAGAATCATCACGACTGTGCCCGGGAACTCGTCAACAATCACGCCCTAGGAGATGCCTGCAACCTGACTGCCATAACGCTGGAGAAGGAAGCCATGGAGCAACTGGACACTGGAAATTACGTCGTTACATTCCCGCGCACCACTAAGACCCACCTACAATGCGGAAGAGAAGAATATAAGCAACTTCAGGGAAGCTATCTTGTTACTATACCCTTAAATTGCACTATGATGACATCGGAATTCAAAATAGCCAACGAGAACAACCAAGTATCTGGACAACCACTAATAATCACTGACGTCACATACGACTTTAAAGATAAAACCACACCTCACTACAGACTCTCGCTGCAATCCATCGACCTCAGAAAACTACATGAAGCCTACAATCAAGTCTCGAAAGAGCCAACGATAGTACGGGACTCTATAGCAAACAATGGCCTGTACCACACAACTATACCTGTCTACATTATTATAATCGGCACACTTATAACAGCTGCCATTATAATTATATGCCGGCGCTACAACCTATGGGGATGCAGTAAACCACAGCACCAGAGCAACCAACCAACACCTGGAAAGCCGATATATGAAGATCCTGAGAACCCGAAGGCCTATCCAGCAACATTTTCCCTCAAGGTTGGAAAATAGTCGCTGTTCTGAGGGGGGAGGAATTACGTCGCGCAACTACCTGGAAACCGCAATGTAGTATAACCTACTTTTGCACACGGCACTACCACGAGGAGCCGAGTCAGCAGCGCCGAGCATCCGACACCCGCGGACAATTGCAACATTCCGACACTCTTTGGTCATACTTCGACCGCTGTTGTCATTTACTTAGATATAGAAATTATTGTAAGATTATTTTCAATTAAATTTGTATTTTAAATTTTGGTTTTTTTTAAGTCCTGCGGCTGCTGCTATCGTAATTTGTATCATGTCGTGTTAATAATATTATGTAATTGTAATGTAATAATAATAATCATAGTAATAATATAATAAATAAATGTACACATTACGACTAGGATTATGAAAAGGGACGGGTAGAGAACGCCAGAGCGAGATGGATAATCAATTCAGCAGAGCTTGCCAGGCGCCCGCCGCCCGATGCGACCGTTAGTATAAATATAACCAAGAGCGGACCGGAAAAAATAGCATTCAACGTTAGCCGTCCGTTCGTTGCGTACGTTGCGTGTGTAGTAATCTTTTTTTTTTTCATTGTCATTATTCGGCCATGGCTCGTACCAAGCAGACAGCTCGTAAATCAACCGGTGGCAAGGCGCCGCGTAAGCAGCTCGCCACTAAAGCCGCCCGCAAGAGCGCGCCGGCCACCGGCGGTGTGAAGAAACCCCATCGCTACAGGCCCGGCACGGTAGCGCTGCGCGAGATCCGTCGCTACCAGAAGAGCACTGAGCTGTTGATCCGCAAGCTGCCTTTCCAGCGTCTGGTGCGTGAGATCGCACAGGACTTCAAGACCGATCTCCGTTTCCAGAGCTCCGCCGTTATGGCGCTGCAGGAGGCCAGCGAGGCCTATCTCGTCGGCCTGTTCGAGGACACTAACCTTTGCGCCATTCACGCCAAACGCGTCACCATCATGCCGAAGGACATCCAGTTGGCCCGTAGGATCAGAGGTGAACGCGCCTAAATAGAGCGTCCGTTCGTCTGTCTGTCTTCAATACAACACACAAAAAGGCCCTTTTCAGGGCCGCACATGATTCATAGAGACTATATGGCGTGATTGTAATTTAACGATCATGTTTCCATCGTAATTGTTGTTTCTCTATGGATGATATTGCAACAATGATAATGTTCAAACTGACACTTTATAATTTATCCATAAACTGACATAACTGACTTAATTCCCACAATTGGTTGAAGAACAACTAGTTCTGTAGGTTAGGTTTAGGTTTGTCTTGTGACAACAACGCGCGAAGCGAGCGTGCCGCGGCAGCGGCCGGCGAAGCGCCAGATCCGGGTCTGCCATGTTGTTAAGTTCAGAACTATTAATAAAAAAAAATTAAATTATATTTTTCGTGAGGTTAATTTTTTTTTTTTTTTTTTTTTGTTTTCGGAATTTGCTACCACAGTATAATATAAAGAGTTACAATGTTTACAAAATATATTTGATATTGATATGTAAATATAATATTTATTTATTAATTATAATATGTCATTTCATTTGATAAAACTTTTTTTTATTTTTTTTTTATTTAATGCTAGACCTAATAATAAACACGTGGGAGAGAGAGAAAACATCGCCCCGTCACTCTCAACCGCCGGTCGACGTTCGCTTAGCGAGCGTGGCAGCTGTTTTGTATAAATATAAGTCCGCGCAGCGGCAACAGATGGACCGCCGAACTCTCGTCGCGTACGGACGTCCTATTGTCGCGCTGCGAGTCCGTTCCATTTGTTACGTAAATTGAACCGACCGCGCCCGTAGCTCCGAAGCTGCGGAGGGGATTACTCTACTAGCGGAATACCGAAGGAGAGGCATGACTAGGGATTAACAACCCCAAGCCATACCGATCACTGGTCACGCGACGTGAAGGAACCCCCCATGGATGCTATGGACCCGGACCCGGATCCATCCTCAACCAAAGGCCCTTCTCAGGGCCAAACAACAAGCCCTGGTAACACCATGCCACCCCAAGACAGCCCAGTAACATCTCACGCCTGCCCAACTCTCGCCAACCTCTCACCGAGAGGGCTCTACGAGCGTGATATGCTCACACTCGCCCGGCTTATGCAAGCTGGGGCGCTCTCGGAGGGAATGACGAGGTGGATGGCGATGTATCTTCGCCTCCAAGAGGCCGAAATCGAGGGCACGGACCTCTCCATCGAGGACCGCACTGCGCTAGAGTTCGCGCAGAACTCTATCATCACGCTGCCCCCAGCAACCCACATCACACTACGGCCACGTAGCCGCGCAAGCCCGGAACAAGAAGAGACGAGCGAGAGACGAAAACGTCTACGAACGCGCTCGTGCTCCCTAAGCCCCCGGGTTGAAAAGGTCACCAGGACCATCAGCCCCCCCAAGAGGATGATAGAACCCGCCCAATCACAAGTCTCCCAGGTGGACCCAAAACCCCAGAGGCAGAAAGTTCGCCCATCACCGGAGGCTCAACCTCCCTCATCCAAGCCTCCCCAGAACGCAAGACAGACTTCGTACGCGCAGGCGATGCGAAGGAAACTGGAGGTGCCGCCCCCTGCACAACCTACGCGACCACCAACTCACCTCGCAACCACGACGGAGCCAAGGAACAGTGTCACGCCCCAGAGCGAGTCCCTGACACAGCCCCCCCCCAACCGCAACCGTGCCCAAACCGTCCGCCCCCCACCCACCCCAACCCCGCAAACCACTGAGGACGCGGGAACGGGGACAGAGGCGAAAGGAGGCAAAATTGAGTCCAGATATCCACCACTCGTGGTGGAAAGATTGGAGAACTGGTCCCAGCATTTTAAAAATATTGCTGAGAAACTTGGACGCCCACCGAATGGCCGACCTTTTGGCCAAGGAATCCGTTTCAACCCTACGGATGAGACCGAATACCGGGTTATCCAGGCCTACCTAGGAGAGTTAGAGAAAAAAGAGAAAATAAGTTGGTTCTCTTACTCCTTGCCGGCCGAAAGAAGCCTAAAGGTAGCCATCCGCGGGCTACCGGCGGACACGGACCCAGAGGAAATAATGGAAGACCTGGAGCAAAAAGGATTTGCTCCAGAGTACATCAAATGCATCCGAGGGCGACAGGGAAGACCCGGCTGCATCTTCTATGCCCTAATCAAGAAGACGCCAGAACTGACCCCGGCTATATACAACATCAATGAGATGTTGTTGATGCCGGGGGTGGTAATAGAGGCCTGGCGGGGGAAGAAGGGCCCAGCCCAGTGCCACCGCTGTCAAAAATTTCGCCACAGTTCACACAACTGCCACAGAGAGATGGCATGCGTGCGCTGTGGAGGCAACCATCTTGCCAAGGATTGCCAACGCCCCATTGAAGAACCGGCCACCTGTGTGAACTGTGGAGGCCCCCACCCGGCAAACTTTGCGTCGTGCCCCGTCTTTAGGAAAGAGACGAGGAACAAAAGAGCGGGAACACGCGCAGAAACTACGGAAACTCACGAACAGCGAGGGAGAAAGGGCCAGGCACCAGTGATTCCCCGGACAATCGAGGAGACAGCGGTCGCGTCACTGATGGCGCCAGCTAATGGACCCCAAAAAGCTGGGCCACAGACCACCACCTCTAAAAACAAGAGGAAGAAAAACAAAAAAGCCACAAGGGAAGAACAGGAACAACCAGCCACTACCCAGAGCGCACCACTGCCCCGCCGCGATTCGCTCGGGGAAACAATTGGAGTGCTCAAAGGGATCCTGGAAGCAGTCCAAGCGGGCACTGACGCAGAAACCGCCACTCTGATGGGGCTAATGAAGATCCTAAATAAACCCCACCATGGTCAGGACACCAGCTAGAATAGTTTACTGGAACGCCCAATCGCTCACGGGGAAGAAACAAAGGCTGATCGTTTTTCTCCGTGAGTATAACATAGACATAATGCTGATCAGCGAAACCCATTTGAAAGAGAGCGTCCCATTGAAGATCCCCAACTACATTTCATACCGCAAGGACGAAATCAGCCCAGAGGGGAAAGCGTACCGGGGACTCGCAGTGCTGGTCCACCGCCGCATCATCCACCAACCCATCCCGGTCGAGGAGTTTAATTCGTTCCAGGCACTAGGGGTGTTGATAAATGTTGCCGGCCAGAAAAGGAGAATATTCTCGTGCTATAAGCCTCCTAGAACCAAATTATCAACCTCGGAGCTGAGGAAGCTCCTACTTTCCGATACACCGACAATAATAGCCGGCGACATGAACGCGAAACACCCACACTGGAACTCCACATGTGAATGCCCGGCTGGAAAGACCCTTTACCGGGACGCGGTGGACCACCACTACGAGGTGATAGGGCCAAGGGAGCCTACACACTACCTCGGGAGTGGAGATGGCGATACCATCGACCTTGCGGTATACAAGGGACTTGGAACACCACCGATGCTATACGTGCTGCCTGATCTCCCATCGGACCACCGACCAGTTCTAATGGTGCTCCAAGAAACCCCCAGCAGGGTAGCAGCCCCCACAAGAAGAAGAAAAATATGTTGGCAAACCTTCCAACAATCATTAGACACCATCAAACCCACCACGACGTCGGTGTCAACTGCCGAAGAGGTCGAGCAAGCACTGGAAGAGCTGACCACATCCATACGGGAGTCGCTAAATACAGCTTCGCACACCTCCAGGCCGGATGGGAGTTCCGACCCCCTCCCGGCATGGATAAGGGACCTTATTTGCGAAAAACGTGATACCCGCGAGATGTGGCAGCAAACGCGGTGCCCACGCATCAAGGCTCGACTAAACCTCCTGATCGAACGAGTGAAAACGGCACTCGCAGACCACGCATCCAAGAGTTGGGACGAGCTCGTCGAAACCGCAGGATCAGAAGGAATACCTTCGGTACACCGCCTCTGTAGACGACTCGCCACCGTTCCGGAACCAGTGCGACCACTCCAAGACCAGGATGGCCACCTCAAGTTTGAAGCCAAGGACCGGGCGGAAATCTTTGCCGAAAGCCTGGAGAAGCAGTTCACACCGTTCCCAACCTCAGACCAAGCTCACGTCCGAGCCATTACCGACCATCTACGGAAGTACTTCCAAGGCCCACAAGAGCTGGAAGAGGATGGAAACGAGGAGGACAGGATCTTTTTTTCCCCTGGAAAGGTTAAAAAGACCATTGACCGTCTAAAAAACAAAAAGGCTCCCGGACTGGACGAAATCCCCAATGAGGCACTCAAACACTTGCCTCCAAAAATGGTGGTCGCCCTAACCAGGGTGATGAACGGAGTTGTGCGAAGTGGCCACTTCCCTGACGCCTGGAAAACCGGGAAAGTGGTGATGCTCCCTAAACCCGGAAAGAACTCAAAAAAGCCAGAAAGCTACCGTCCGATCACGTTGCTCAGTACAGTCTCGAAGCTGTTCGAGAGGCTGCTACTGACGCACATAACACCGTACATCAAACCACGCGAAGAGCAGTACGGGTTTAGGTCTGAGCACTCCACCACGTTGCAAGTCACCAGGATCATCAACGAGATGGCCACCTCGTACAACAAGAAAGAAGTCGTCGCGGCAGTCTTCCTGGACATGGAAAAAGCATTCGATCGCGTGTGGCACGACGGCCTTTTGTACAAGCTGTCGATATCGCCCATGCCCAGAAAGATTGTCAGGATCATCCAATCCTTCCTACAAGGCAGGAAGTTCACAGTGGCAGTAGAAGACGCCTTATCGACGCTGAAAACAATCGGGGCCGGAGTACCCCAAGGGAGCTGCATCTCGCCCGTCTGCTACGCCTGGTACACCGACGACATACCTGTCGTTGGGCAGGCGAAGCTAGCCCTCTTTGCTGACGATGCAGCCTACTTCGCCTCCTCAATGAGGCCCGAATATGCCACCAAAAGGCTACAGCCCACCCTGGACGAGCTGCCAAAATGGCTGGATAAGTGGAGATTGTCTGTGAACGTGGGGAAGACACAGGCAATCCTCACTGGAGCCACCAAATTACCTCCACCACTCCAAATTAAAGGAGAAAACATCCCGTGGCAACCAGCAGTAAAGTACCTCGGAGTGACGATCGACCGAAGGCTGAACTTTACGAGGCACGTAGAAATCACCGTGGGAAAGGCGAAGGGAGCTCGCGCCATACTCTCGCCGATCCTGCGGTCCAAGCTGCCACTCCGGACCAAATTGATGCTATATAAGACATACGTGAGGTCACGTCTTACATATGCAGCTCCGGCGTGGTACGCGTACACTTCTACCACAACAAAAAAGAAACTACAAAGTCAAGAAAATCTCAGCCTGAGGAAAATCGTAAACGCTCCGAGGTACGTCAGGAACGCAACGATAGCGAGAGACTTAAGTATGGAAAGCATAGACGCCTTCGTGAGAAGATTAACCGCGAATATGTTCAGGAAGGCCGACGAAAGCCATCATGAACATATTCGTGGCATAGCGCCCCTACATGCGAGGCCACCAGAAGAGAAGGGGAAAAGGAGGAGCAAGCCCTACTCAAGAGACTTAATTCCAGCACCAGAATCCGAAAACCAAAATTAGAAAATACATTACCACCTACAGGCAGCCACCGAATCTCACGGCCTTAGTCGCGATCGCCTTCACGGAGCCTCTCACGGGTCAACCGTGAGTCTCACTCTGTGGGGGTTGATCGCCTAGGCGACACACGAGTATCGGTTGAGACTGCCTGACAAGCCACGAATCAATATAGACGCACCTATAGTAATAGGTGCAGAAGAGCCAGGGAAAGAGGGCAAGAGCCCTGACTCCCTTTCCTCCACAGGCTACACGCCTGTGAGAAGACACCCACGACGGCAACAGATATCCCATTCGTGTGAAGTCAACGTGCGTGTACGTACACGTACGTCATATTATTATATTTGATTTGATTCAGTGTTCGTTTGTGTAGTTTGGCAAAATGACCGGCCGCGGCAAGGGAGGCAAAGGATTGGGGAAGGGTGGCGCTAAACGTCACAGGAAGGTCCTCCGTGATAACATCCAGGGTATCACAAAGCCCGCCATCCGTCGTTTGGCCCGCAGAGGTGGAGTGAAGCGTATCTCCGGTCTCATCTACGAGGAGACCAGAGGCGTTCTGAAGGTGTTCCTCGAGAACGTGATCCGCGACGCGGTCACGTACACTGAACACGCCAAGAGGAAGACCGTCACAGCGATGGACGTCGTGTACGCTCTGAAACGTCAAGGCCGCACCCTGTACGGTTTCGGAGGTTAAAAATAATAACAACTTCGTCCCGGTGTGCACGCGATATTTCGGGGGGAAATACCTATTCCCTGATAATGTTGCTGTGAAACCTTGGATGGAGAAATAAATAAAAAAGGCCCTTTTCAGGGCCGCACATGTTTCAAATAAATATAATACTATTTAGTATAATATATTGTTGTTGTTTCTTAAAGATCGAACAGAGAAGACTCGTCAATTCTGATAACAATCACCCAATGCGGTACGAGTGTATATAACTAATAGCATTATAACATAACACCATGTGGAACCTATATTGGGCATATTTGGATTTGAGTAGATTTTTTTTTTTTTTTTTTTTTACAAATAGGTAGATAACCAAGTTTTTTCTATTAATTCAGCGAGTTAGTATTATAATAATAATAATAATAATATTAATGTATGTTGTGTGTAGTCTCGCTACATTTAAGTATTAACACACTCTTTAGGAGTGGATATAATATATTTATTTGTGTATATAATTGTGTGTATATAATAAAAACAAAATACAACTTGGGTATAGGTAATACCTACCTACTTACTTACTTACTTACTTACTTACTTACTTACTTACTTACCGTATAAAAAGTTTAATAAAGTTTCAGAACGCGACACAGATTTAGGTTCTACATTTCGCATTGGGCACTACATAATATTTGACTTATTATTTAGGTGTGTGTACCTAAGTAGTTTGTTGCCGTTCCGTTTCGTCCGCGCTATTATTATATTTTATAATGCAAAAATATATGTCTAGACGTAATTAATTGTCAAGTATATATATATATTTTTATATATTAATCAGGTTTATTGGTTGCAACAAAACTTATACACGTCCGGCGTTCAAGACGGCCACCTTCAGTTGGAAACTGTGAGCGCTGTTTTACGAGGTTCAAAGTAAAGATCGATTTATATCAATATAACATTGAAATATTGTAAAGTTTTGTTATTTACTATGAAAACGATATCTTTGTAGTTTGTTTATAGACATAAACAATTGAAATGTATTGATTTTATAGAGAAAAATAGTTTTTAAACATGAGCATAGCTGTGCGTTGCGACGAGTGGCTCGAATAAATCGTCAAATAACATTAACCGCTACGGTATCGCCAGAAACGATGGTACCATAGCGTGGCCACGTTCAAAATGTATGCATTTTCAGTATTCAACATTGAGAAACATTATCAAAATAATATTAAAAACACATTTAATCAGAGCGATGTTAGTGAAAAGTTACGAACGTTCCTACGAGAAATCGTCTCTCGAGCGCGGTGTTCTCTTTACGGTAAAGGAGCGACGTTCATTAGTGGAGCGCCATCTATTTTTACACGAGACGAGAGTCCGGTTGCAGCCGCGTTCGCGAACGGTAGTGTGTGCGCTAGTCGATTCTCCGCATCGCGTTGAGAGTCCTAGCAGCCCCCCCCCGCCCCGCGCTCGCGCTCCCGCCTCTGCCCTCTCGCTCTATCGCGCTGCGCAGTCGTAGTCGACCGCGAGGCTGCTCCACTCCGGTGTCGAGCCCCTCGTTGGCCCTCCTGCGCACCGCATAGACCAGTGCTTCCGTAAAACACAGTGCAACACGCGCAAGAGACGTTCATCGCCTTGTGTCAAGTGCCCAGTGTCTCTGTGTAGTGTTGCTAGCAGTGAAGGGGCACTGGCTAGTTGTATTGTAATAATACGTACAGCCACGTGTCCCCAAGCAGCCGCCTGACAAATCTTGCTTCCGCTTGTCTCCCACGGGTCGCGGCCGGTTGCGGTAAGTTCGCTGGGCCTTCACTGGTTCGGCAGTGATCTCACCCGGCGGGCGGTCCGCACAGGCTCAGTGGCTCGGAAGGGGACCCTAGACTCAAATATCTGGGCCAATCAAGTCTACAGAGCGCCTCTCCACCTCCCCCATGGAGGAAACACCGTGTATCACCGCCGTTGAAGGCATCATATTTCACAACCTTCTAGCCCCGGAGCAGGCCTTCTTTGTGTCCACTCCGGCACAAGTAATCCGACGTGGAAACTCGTGGCGCACCATCGCGGGACTCTCCCTGGCCGGGATTGATGTCCCGGACCGGGAAGAACTTCTTCCGATGATGCGCCTGGCCATTGCTCACGCCGCGCCCCCGCGCAGGCACGAGAGCAGGCCAGCCGAGGACCTACAGGGGGGTGAGAAGAACTACTCCCCCCCCACTCCACCGCCGAGATCGCAGATCCCGACCCCCGTCACTACGACGCGTGTGGAGGGATCAAATAACCAGTTTCTACGGCGCGTTCGGCGCTGCGCCACCCGCGCAAACCCCGAGCGCGTCACTCCAGCAAAACCCGTCGCCGTGTCCACGAGACCGGCGACCACATCATGCCCCCAGACCATCGCTGCGTCCACACGAGCGGCGCCGACATCTCGCCCGCTAACCAGAGCCGCGTCCACGCGACCGGCGGCCACACCATCCGCAACAGCACCATTGTCGCCCAGCTCACCCGCCAATGCGGGCAGCTTGGGCACATACGCAGCCGTGCTAAAGTCGCCGCCACCATCCAGGCCGGCGACCCCCCGTCAACCAACGCCACCCCAAGAGGTGGCTAGAAGAAGACACCGCAGGACCCAAAAAGTTCGATCTACGAAGCCCTCGCCACAGACCACGAGCGCACAAGCCCCCAGTCCATTTATCCAGGACTGGCGCCGTGCGTCACCCGCAGATCCTGCGAACCATTTCGCGGCCCTCGAGGGCCCCCCATTTTCACCCACCTTTACTCACTGGGAGCAGTCGAGGCCCCCAGGCTCACGCCCAGCGTTGAGACGGAGCCAGAGACCCCAACGCACCTCACCATCGAGCCAAAGAAACTCCCCATTAACAAGTGGCAGGGAGGGCGACAGTGAAGCGGTGTCACGCCACAAAGCGGACCCCGCCCCGGCCGCCCCCCACCCTCTGACCAACGGAATGGAGAAGGGACCGGCCCACTCCCCTCCATCAAGTCCCGAGTCGATGCCACGGTCAAACCCACGCACCCTCAGGGCGCGGGGTACCACATCCTCCCAGCCTCCTCACACCACTCGCCCTGCGGCGAATTACTACTCGGCCCACCAAGCTGCGCCGAGATTCACCATGGGGCCGGTCTGGCCCCCCCACAGCCAGACACATATTCTGCCAGGACCGGGGCCTTTCTGTCCCTGGCCGGCACATACTTGGACCGCCAAGGAACCCATCCACACAATGATGGGAATCCTGGCGGACCATCTCACCACCATCGCCGCGCTCGGGGACCCAATAGAGTTCAGGGCAGCGGCGATGCGAGGATTGGCCTCTATCCACGGATACATCTACGAATAGAGGCCCCCCAAGGAACAAAGCCGCCGCAGCGCGTCGTCCCAAACAGGGACGATGTGCCGGCGGTTACAATAACAGCAGGACCGCTGTGAGGCTCCCAAACGGTCGATGCCCCCAGCGGCCCCCTCCCTCAACTAAAACGACGCCCGCTGCAGCGCGACATCCCGAGCCAGGGACGACGCGCCGGCGGGCGCCAAACCATAGCAGAGCCGCTGTGAGGCTCCCGCAAGGTCGACGCCCCAGCGGCTCTCCAGTCACCCGGGGGTCGATGCCCCCGCGCGATCCCGCCTGGGCGATGGGGATATTCCCCGAGGCCCATCCCCACCACTCCCACAAGAGGGGTGGAAGATCGACGATCGATCGATCGATTTTTACACGACGTATTATTATCGTTGAACTAAAAAATTACGTTTCGTGACGTGTGTTAGCAGCTATAGTCTTATAATAAATAAATAATATTAGTGCTTTTGTGTGTGTGTGTGTGTGTGAGATTTATCATCGTTGTTTACTATGGCCGACACAGCAGTAGCAGCAGAGGCACCGGCACCGGCGACACCCGCCAAGAAGCCGAAGGCGTCCGCCGCCGCCGGCGGTGCTAAGAAGCCCAAACCGAAGCCGACCCACCCGAAGACATCGGAAATGGTCAACGCCGCAATCACCGAGCTTAAGGAACGCAGCGGGTCCTCCCTGAAGGCGATCAAGAAATATATCACCGTCCAGTACAAGGTGGACGCCGAGAAGCTCGCACCTTTCATCAGGAAGTATCTCAAGAGCGGCGTCGAGTCGGGCGCGCTCATACAGACCAAGGGCAAGGGCGCCTCCGGTTCGTTCAAACTGGAGTCGAAATCGTCCCGTTCCACCAAGAAGCCCGCCGTCGGCAAACCCACCGGCGGTAAGTCTGCCTCTAAGGATTCCTCGGCGGCCGCCTCCTCCGCAAAGGCGAAGAAGTCTAAGGCCGCGTCTTCCGGCGCCGCCGCCTCCGGCAGGGGCAGGAAGGCCGCCGCAACATCCGCTAACACCTCGGCGCAATCCAAAGCGAAGCCCTCGCCCGCGACCAAGGACAAGAAGGCGGCCGCCGCCAAGAAGAAGCCCGCCGCCAAGAAGCCCGCCGCACCGGCCAAGGCGAAGGGCGCCGCCGCCGCCGCGCCTAAAGCCAAGAAGACCGCCAAGCCGCCGACCAAGAAGCCGAAAGCTCCCAAACCGAAGAGGGCCGCCGCCACGCCCAAGTCCAAGGCCGCCGCCAAGAAGGCGTCCGCTGCGAAGAAGTAAGCCGCGAAGTGCTCGCATGCATGCATGCATGCAATGGCACGGCGCGCGCAGAGTCCCGTCCGAGACGATTCTCGCTCGCTTGCTTGTGGGGGAAGAAACCGAAAATTCTCTCTCATCTCGCACATTCAAAAAGCCCTTTTCAGGGCTAACAAATATTTCCACAAGATATCTTCTCTCTAGCACCGTGCGTGCTCGTGAGACAGACACATCATTTATTTGTTTCTTTCTTGACGTCACAACAACAACGAAACGATCAAACACTATCCTATATATTAATATTAATAAATGAGTTACATACGTCGTTATATATTATATTATAATATTAAGGTACACATAGGTGTATATAATATCATAATTAATTATTCTTGATTATAATAATTTACACGCACGCCCATCGATTGATAAAATCCGTCCGTCGCCCGACTGCCCGACTCCCGAAACTCCGTATCCGTAATTTTTTTTTTTTATTTTCCACCTGCAAAAATAATGTTAATTAATTAATTAATTAAAACTTAATTCTAATATTATAATTATCACACTACTAACTATATCTATCTGTGTATTGTGTATATTGTGTTCTTTCTCTTTCTTACGTTCGAGTTGACGCTCAGCTCGACTCCCTATGCGTGTCGACATTTGCCGAGCTTTGAATAAGTATATAAAACGATCGCGGCTCCGTTTCGTGATAACACTCTGTCGATACAGATCGTACGGTACGCACGCACCGTGCGCTCATTGTATTTTCATTTATCGTTGTTAATATAATATATTGTCGACGATATGTCTGGCCGCGGTAAAGGTGGCAAAGTGAAGGGGAAGGCAAAGTCTCGCTCCAACCGTGCCGGTCTTCAGTTTCCGGTGGGTCGTATTCATCGTCTTCTACGTAATGGCAACTACGCAGAGCGTGTCGGTGCCGGTGCACCCGTGTACCTCGCCGCTGTTATGGAGTACCTAGCGGCCGAGGTCCTCGAATTGGCCGGCAACGCCGCGAGAGACAACAAGAAGACCAGGATCATACCGCGCCATCTACAATTGGCGATCAGGAACGACGAGGAATTGAACAAACTGCTCTCCGGCGTTACCATCGCACAGGGCGGTGTACTGCCCAACATCCAGGCCGTGCTCTTGCCAAAGAAGACCGAGAAGAAGGCATAAAAGTGTGCTGTGTTGTCTGCGCGATTATCGCACTCGGCTTTGTCGGTCGAGAGATATAAATAAAAGGCCCTTTTCAGGGCCACAATATGTTTCACAATAATATATTAAATTATAACAAAATATTGTTTCATGCGAATCAATCGACGATACATACGTTCGAACATGGTTATAATAATAATAATAATATTATATAGGTAGTCGTCGTCAATTATGTAAAAAAAATAATATTAAAATTTATTTTATAGATTCATTAATCTTGCCCGGTAGATGGCAATAGGCTCGCCCCCTATTACATGGTACCAATAACATAGAAAAAAAAAATACAATAATATAATATACATTATAATATCTCGAAGTAATTATAACGTGCGTGCGTGTGTGTGTGTGTGTGTGTGTGAGAGAGATGATAATGTTTGCCTATACCTGTAGTATAATATGTACGAGTATAAAAATCATAATTAAGTATAATATGTTGGTATATATAATATGAAATATACACAATAACGAGAGTTCGTCCGACTCTCGTTATTCTATATTTTTGTTTACGACGCAACGCGAGACAGCTAGAGCGAGAGGGAAGAGATCCCTCTCTCTCTCTCTCGTTCAGGTCGGTCGCTGTTTATTGGTCGGCGGTGATGCGAGATCGTCTCGCGTTGTACGCTAATCGGCACACGCGACATGAATAAATACGGTTGTAACCACCAAAACGCATATCATTCGATATCTCACAGCGTACGTGTACGGTACGCTCTCGCAGTTTTCGATTTTGTTAATTTACATTAACTCACTTACTTACCTCTACCAACAACAATGCCGCCCAAGACTAGCGGTAAGGCCGCCAAGAAATCCGGCAAAGCCCAAAAGAACATCTCCAAGACAGACAAGAGAAAGAAGAAGCACAAGAGGAAGGAGAGCTACGCCATCTACATCTACAAGGTGCTCAAGCAGGTTCACCCGGACACCGGTATCTCCAGCAAGGCCATGTCCATCATGAACTCGTTCGTGAACGACATCTTCGAACGCATCGCCGCCGAAGCTTCACGTTTGGCTCATTACAACAAACGTTCGACGATCACTTCGAGGGAGGTGCAGACATCCGTGAGGCTGCTTCTTCCCGGTGAGCTGGCCAAGCACGCTGTCAGCGAAGGCACCAAGGCTGTCACCAAATACACCAGCTCCAAGTGAACACACTTGCCGCCTCCGTGAGGACTGCGATGCGATATACCGATGTGGTGTCGCGTTCGCGTCTATCATAATTATTCAAAAGGCCCTTTTCAGGGCCACAAAATTATTCAAAACTAAATTGTGTGTAATTTTACATTACACCTGTTAAATAAGAATGTTTCTTTCTGATGATATCGGCGAGACACGTTCAAACTGAAAACTTGGAAGAAGTTTTAAAATAAATTAACAAGTGTGTATAGGTATAAACTTCTGAACGATATTATATTATTATTATTATTATTTATTTGAAAAAGCTAACACTAATATATATATTCATCTACTGTTTAAGATATTATTTTTAGAGCTATTTAACAAGCAATTAAAAATAATGTTCCAATAAATATCATGTCGTATAAAATACATACATACATACTACCAACCTACCTACCTACCTATGTAACGTGTTCACTTATTTATTTTATATAAGTGCTAGGTACCTCTTTTTATTATTATTATTATTATTATTATTTTTTTTTTATATAATAGTGTATCATGTCGTGTTAATAATATTATGTAATTGTAATGTAATAATAATAATCATAGTAATAATATAATAAATAAATGTACACATTACGACTAGGATTATGAAAAGGGACGGGTAGAGAACGCCAGAGCGAGATGGATAATCAATTCAGCAGAGCTTGCCAGGCGCCCGCCGCCCGATGCGACCGTTAGTATAAATATAACCAAGAGCGGACCGGAAAAAATAATCACTGACGATCTTAAAGAACAGGGCTATCCCATCAAAGAAGTCCACCGCCTCTATAGCGGAAGGGATAAAACCCCTTTTGACCTTATCTTGGTGGTCCTTGACAAGACCCCAGAGGGGAAGGCCATCTTCAACCTGAAGATGGTCTGCAACCTCTCGGGGCTCTCTGTTGAGACTCCCCACCGAAACGGTACCCCCGCCCAGTGCCACAGATGTCAATACTACGGGCACTCCGCCCGTTTCTGCTTCGCCCGCGCTAGGTGCGTTAAGTGCCTAGGCGATCATAGCACGACCGAGTGCTCCCGCACTCGGGATAGCCCTGACCCGCCTTCCTGTGTTCTATGTGGGAACCAGGGACACACTGCGAACTATCGCGGCTGTCCCAAGGCCCCTAGAACCAGAGGGCCACAGAGACAAACTCAGTCTCGCCGCCCTATTCCTCCCCTCATTCCGCGCAATCAAGGGATCAGCTCTAAGCTGACCTCAGCGCCCTCGAACCCGGCACCACAATTCGTGCCCGCACCCCTACCCAAAACCAACGCTTGGTTTAGTAAGGAGCGCTCAGCCCCCCTGCCAACCAAGTCTTCACCCCCTGCAACGGCTCCCGCCCGAGCAGAAATTCGCCCTCCCAAGCCCCTCTTGGACTCCCCACAGGCCCCTCCCCGAGGTAATCCGGATATTTCCTCGCTTATGTCGCTCATTATGAGTGTCGATATCGACGCTGTTTGCGAACTCAGCCGCAAACTGTCGATGGCCCCAAACGACCCCGTCCACATAGTTCAGGTCATGGCTGAACACAGGGACTTGATCCGCACGATCAAGTCCACCTTCGCCCCCCTCTCTTAAGTACTTCCATTATGGATAGTACACCTAAGAGAGTTAAACCCCACTCCCTTTCGTTGGCATTTTACAACGCCAACGGGTTAAGCTCCGGATCGGATAAGGACCAACGGGCTCTTATCCGAGAATTCCTCGCGTCCCACCAAGTAGACATCCTTCTTGTGAGTGAGACCTTTCTAAAACCAAGCAAGAGGGATCCTAAGATCGCAAACTACTTGCTGGTTCGTAATGATAGAACTGACGCTGTAAAAGGCGGCACTCTTATCTATTACAAAAGGTCTCTTCACTGTATTCCTATAACCACTCCTCTTCTTACCGATCTCGAAGCGTCTTGTTGCCGTATCGCGATGTCCGGCCATCAGCCCATTACTATTGCCTCTTGCTACCTCTCCGGTAACAAGAAAGTTCACAGGAGTGATTTTGAGTCCCTCCTCTCCCTTGGAGGCGCCGTCATTTTGGCCGGCGACTTCAATTGCAAACAAACCCTCTGGGGCTGCAATAGATCAAACGTGAACGGTCACGATTTGTACTCTCTTTCGGAGGACCTCAACTTTGAGGTCATTGCTCCCAGCTCCCCAACCCGCTACCCTCCAAACCCCGCCCATAACCCCGAAGTGCTCGATTTAGCGCTCCTAAAGAACGTAACACTCCAGTTGCGCTCTTTGGAAGTACTACACGAGCTCGACTCTGACCACCGACCCGTCTTGATGAGACTAGGCCCCGACCCTTCCGACAGACTGACTCGAACCAAAACGGTAGTGAATTGGAAGCATTTAGGAGAAACCCTAAAGGCCATCCATTCACCCGCTCTGGACCGAATCCCCGACGACATAGTTACCCCCGACGATGTCTCCCGCTCGATCGATGCTCTCACTAGTCACCTCCACACCGCCATCGGTGACTCCTCCAAGCAGGTACCAGCCGAGGATGACCGACGCTGGGCCCTGCCTGAGGATGCGAGGGAACTACTGAGAGCAAAGAACGCAGCCATTAGAGCATACGACTACAGTCCCACTGAAGTGAACAGAGTCAATCTGCGGTACTACGAACGAGCAGTTCGTACCCGTATGAGTGAACTCCGCAATCAGAGGTGGGAAGATCTACTTTCGGGGCTCGAGCCTACTCACCAGGCTTACTGGCGGTTGGCGCGAGCCCTGAAAAATGACACTGTAGTCGCAATGCCTCCCTTGACCCGACTCAATCTCCCTCCCGCGTTCGATGACGATGAAAAGGCCGAATGTCTGGCCGATAGCCTCGAGGCGCAATGCAGCCCCAGTCTCGATCAAGTTGACCCTGTTCACCTCGCTGCGGTGAACAGCGCAGTCGAACTTAAATCCTCCCTACCCCCCTCCGACCCCATTGAGCCTATAAAGGCTTGCGAGGTTGAGTCGATAATCAAGGATCTCCACGCCAGGAAAGCTCCTGGTGCGGATGGCATCACTAATAAAGTGATCAAGCACTTTTCGACCCCCTTAGTCTACCTCTTAGTCAGCATCTTCAATGCTGCTATGAGCCATTGTATTTTCCCCGACGCTTGGAAGACTGCCGACGTCATCGGCATTCACAAGCCAGGCAAAAAGGCATCAGAGCCTTCTAGCTACCGCCCTATTAGTCTCCTCGGCTCGCTGGGGAAGATCTATGAACGCCTCCTCGTGAAGCGTCTCTGGTCAGTCACTAGGTCCCTTAACCTCCTTCCTAACGAGCAGTTTGGCTTTCGAGCCAAACACTCATGTGTTCAACAAGTACACCGCATCACGGAGTACATCTTAGAAGGTTTTAACATGAAACCGACCCACTTCCGCCCTCACCCTCAAGGGACTATAGCGGTCTTTTTGGACGTGGCGAAAGCATTCGATAAGGTGTGGCACAACGGCCTGATATACAAGTTATATCAGTTCGGTGTGCCGGACCGTCTTGTACTCATCATACAAGATTTTCTCAGGGCTCGAAACTTTCGCTATCGTGTCGAGGGAGACCGCTCTTCTCCCCACCCCATTGGAGCTGGTGTCCCTCAGGGCTCTGCGCTCTCTCCTCTTCTCTACTCGCTATATACCAGCGACATCCCTCGATCTCCACTCGTAGAGATAGCTCTCTTCGCTGACGATACCGCTCTCTATACCAGAGGGTGGAACAGCGCCCACTTGATCGGCCGACTTCAAAAAGCCCTTCGCTCTTATGGCGATTGGTTTAAGAAGTGGGCCATCACGGTTAACCCGGATAAAAGTACAGCAATGTACTTTCATCCCACTAAACCTAACCCGAAGAAGCTATCTCTTAAGCTTCACAACCAGCCTGTCCCCTGGGCCTCCCATGCAAAGTATCTTGGCGTGACCCTTGATCGTCGACTCACCTTCGCGAAACACGTCCAGATCGTCCGAAACCGAGCGGCTTACTTCTTAGGCCGTCTCACCCCCCTCCTATGCCAGCGCAGTAAGATGTCCCTTAGAAATAAGGTGACACTTTACAAAACTTGCATACGCCCCGTCATGACTTACGCCTCAGTTGCGTTCGCTCACACGTCCCCCGTCATCTTGAACCAGCTTCAAGTCATCCAAAACCGTTTCATTCGCAAGGCGGTCGGCGCTAGCTGGTACCAGCGAAACGCCGACTTGCACTGCGACCTGGAACTTCCCTCCATCCTTCAATTCATGAAGGATTGCTCCCGCCGCTACTTTGACGCGGCTCCCCACCACCCCAACCCCCTCGTAGTCCAAGCCTCGAACTACTCGATAGTTCAAGCTGGAACTCCTCCCCTCCGTAGACGCCCTCGTAACGTCCTGGACGACCCGGACGACTCTATCGCCGCCGTCACATCGGCGGCGCTAGGTTCGCCCAATCGTACCAATATACGCAACAGACGCTCCGTTTTCGGTACTGGTGTCGGATACCAGATCCACCAACTCACACAATCACAACACCGACCTCGCCGGCGAGGTCGAAGATCTCTCAGATCCTTCAGATCGGTTAGTTTCTCTCCAAATAATCAAGCAGATCAAACCATTGATAGGGCCCTAGGACACTCCCCTTCTGGGGTGCCAGGGCAAGTCTGACCCCACGTATTCTGGCGACGGCCCAAGCCGAGGTTCGTACCGTCTAGGTGCCCTTGTGCTAGTCGCCCTTAAACTTTGGGTCGAGCGCCTCCTGCGCTCACCACTGCCCGGTAAAGCTGTAGAGGCCATCTGAGGCCAACAGCATAGGTCATTTAAAAAAAAAAAAAAAAAAAAAAAAAAAAAAAAACCGGAAAAAATAGCATTCAACGTTAGCCGTCCGTTCGTTGCGTACGTTGCGTGTGTAGTAATCTTTTTTTTTTTCATTGTCATTATTCGGCCATGGCTCGTACCAAGCAGACAGCTCGTAAATCAACCGGTGGCAAGGCGCCGCGTAAGCAGCTCGCCACTAAAGCCGCCCGCAAGAGCGCGCCGGCCACCGGCGGTGTGAAGAAACCCCATCGCTACAGACCCGGCACGGTAGCGCTGCGCGAGATCCGTCGCTACCAGAAGAGCACTGAGCTGTTGATCCGCAAGCTGCCTTTCCAGCGTCTGGTGCGTGAGATCGCACAGGACTTCAAGACCGATCTCCGTTTCCAGAGCTCCGCCGTTATGGCGCTGCAGGAGGCCAGCGAGGCCTATCTCGTCGGCCTGTTCGAGGACACTAACCTTTGCGCCATTCACGCCAAACGCGTCACCATCATGCCGAAGGACATCCAGTTGGCCCGTAGGATCAGAGGTGAACGCGCCTAAATAGAGCGTCCGTTCGTCTGTCTGTCTTCAATACAACACACAAAAAGGCCCTTTTCAGGGCCGCACATGATTCATAGAGACTATATGGCGTGATTGTAATTTAACGATCATGTTTCCATCGTAATTGTTGTTTCAAAAACATTGCTGAGAAACTTGGACGCCCACCGAATGGCCGACCTTTTGGCCAAGGAATCCGTTTCAATCCTACGGATGAGACCGAATACCGGGTTATCCAGGCCTACCTAGGAGAGTTAGAGAAAAAAGAGAAAATAAGTTGGTTCTCTTACTCCTTGCCGGCCGAAAGAAGCCTAAAGGTAGCCATCCGCGGGCTACCGGCGGACACGGACCCAGAGGAAATAATGGAAGACCTGGAGCAAAAAGGATTTGCTCCAGAGTACATCAAATGCATCCGAGGGCGACAGGGAAGACCCGGCTGCATCTTCTATGCCCTAATCAAGAAGACGCCAGAACTGACCCCGGCTATATACAACATCAATGAGATGTTGTTGATGCCGGGGGTGGTAATAGAGGCCTGGCGGGGGAAGAAGGGCCCAGCCCAGTGCCACCGCTGTCAAAAATTTCGCCACAGTTCACACAACTGCCACAGAGAGATGGCATGCGTGCGCTGTGGAGGCAACCATCTTGCCAAGGATTGCCAACGCCCCATTGAAGAACCGGCCACCTGTGTGAACTGTGGAGGCCCCCACCCGGCAAACTTTGCGTCGTGCCCCGTCTTTAGGAAAGAGACGAGGAACAAAAGAGCGGGAACACGCGCAGAAACTACGGAAACTCACGAACAGCGAGGGAGAAAGGGCCAGGCACCAGTGATTCCCCGGACAATCGAGGAGACAGCGGTCGCGTCACTGATGGCGCCAGCTAATGGACCCCAAAAAGCTGGGCCACAGACCACCACCTCTAAAAACAAGAGGAAGAAAAACAAAAAAGCCACAAGGGAAGAACAGAAACAACCAGCCACTACCCAGAGCGCACCACTGCCCCGCCGCGATTCGCTCGGGGAAACAATTGGAGTGCTCAAAGGGATCCTGGAAGCAGTCCAAGCGGGCACTGACGCAGAAACCGCCACTCTGATGGGGCTAATGAAGATCCTAAATAAACCCCACCATGGTCAGGACACCAGCTAGAATAGTTTACTGGAACGCCCAATCGCTCACGGGGAAGAAACAAAGGCTGATCGTTTTTCTCCGTGAGCATAACATAGACATAATGCTGATCAGCGAAACCCATTTGAAAGAGAGCGTCCCATTGAAGATCCCCAACTACATTTCATACCGCAAGGACGAAATCAGCCCAGAGGGGAAAGCGTACCGGGGACTCGCAGTGCTGGTCCACCGCCGCATCATCCACCAACCCATCCCGGTCGAGGAGTTTAATTCGTTCCAGGCACTAGGGGTGTTGATAAATGTTGCCGGCCAGAAAAGGAGAATATTCTCGTGCTATAAGCCTCCTAGAACCAAATTATCAACCTCGGAGCTGAGGAAGCTCCTACTTTCCGATACACCGACAATAATAGCCGGCGACATGAACGCGAAACACCCACACTGGAACTCCACATGTGAATGCCCGGCTGGAAAGACCCTTTACCGGGACGCGGTGGACCACCACTACGAGGTGATAGGGCCAAGGGAGCCTACACACTACCTCGGGAGTGGAGATGGCGATACCATCGACCTTGCGGTATACAAGGGACTTGGAACACCACCGATGCTATACGTGCTGCCTGATCTCCCATCGGACCACCGACCAGTTCTAATGGTGCTCCAAGAAACCCCCAGCAGGGTAGCAGCCCCCACAAGAAGAAGAAAAATATGTTGGCAAACCTTCCAACAATCATTAGACACCATCAAACCCACCACGACGTCGGTGTCAACTGCCGAAGAGGTCGAGCAAGCACTGGAAGAGCTGACCACATCCATACGGGAGTCGCTAAATACAGCTTCGCACACCTCCAGGCCGGATGGGAGTTCCGACCCCCTCCCGGCATGGATAAGGGACCTCATTTGCGAAAAACGTGATACCCGCGAGATGTGGCAGCAAACGCGGTGCCCACGCATCAAGGCTCGACTAAACCTCCTGATCGAACGAGTGAAAACGGCACTCGCAGACCACGCATCCAAGAGTTGGGACGAGCTCGTCGAAACCGCAGGATCAGAAGGAATACCTTCGGTACACCGCCTCTGTAGACGACTCGCCACCGTTCCGGAACCAGTGCGACCACTCCAAGACCAGGATGGCCACCTCAAGTTTGAAGCCAAGGACCGGGCGGAAATCTTTGCCGAAAGCCTGGAGAAGCAGTTCACACCGTTCCCAACCTCAGACCAAGCTCACGTCCGAGCCATTACCGACCATCTACGGAAGTACTTCCAAGGCCCACAAGAGCTGGAAGAGGATGGAAACGAGGAGGACAGGATCTTTTTTTCCCCTGGAAAGGTTAAAAAGACCATTGACCGTCTAAAAAACAAAAAGGCTCCCGGACTGGACGAAATCCCCAATGAGGCACTCAAACACTTGCCTCCAAAAATGGTGGTCGCCCTAACCAGGGTGATGAACGGAGTTGTGCGAAGTGGCCACTTCCCTGACGCCTGGAAAACCGGGAAAGTGGTGATGCTCCCTAAACCCGGAAAGAACTCAAAAAAGCCAGAAAGCTACCGTCCGATCACGTTGCTCAGTACAGTCTCGAAGCTGTTCGAGAGGCTGCTACTGACGCACATAACACCGTACATCAAACCACGCGAAGAGCAGTACGGGTTTAGGTCTGAGCACTCCACCACGTTGCAAGTCACCAGGATCATCAACGAGATGGCCACCTCGTACAACAAGAAAGAAGTCGTCGCGGCAGTCTTCCTGGACATGGAAAAAGCATTCGATCGCGTGTGGCACGACGGCCTTTTGTACAAGCTGTCGATATCGCCCATGCCCAGAAAGATTGTCAGGATCATCCAATCCTTCCTACAAGGCAGGAAGTTCACAGTGGCAGTAGAAGACGCCTTATCGACGCTGAAAACAATCGGGGCCGGAGTACCCCAAGGGAGCTGCATCTCGCCCGTCTGCTACGCCTGGTACACCGACGACATACCTGTCGTTGGGCAGGCGAAGCTAGCCCTCTTTGCTGACGATGCAGCCTACTTCGCCTCCTCAATGAGGCCCGAATATGCCACCAAAAGGCTACAGCCCACCCTGGACGAGCTGCCAAAATGGCTGGATAAGTGGAGATTGTCTGTGAACGTGGGGAAGACACAGGCAATCCTCACTGGAGCCACCAAATTACCTCCACCACTCCAAATTAAAGGAGAAAACATCCCGTGGCAACCAGCAGTAAAGTACCTCGGAGTGACGATCGACCGAAGGCTGAACTTTACGAGGCACGTAGAAATCACCGTGGGAAAGGCGAAGGGAGCTCGCGCCATACTCTCGCCGATCCTGCGGTCCAAGCTGCCACTCCGGACCAAATTGATGCTATATAAGACATACGTGAGGTCACGTCTTACATATGCAGCTCCGGCGTGGTACGCGTACACTTCCACCACAACAAGAAAGAAACTACAAAGTCAAGAAAATCTCAGCCTGAGGAAAATCGTAAACGCTCCGAGGTACGTCAGGAACGCAACGATAGCGAGAGACTTAAGTATGGAAAACATAGACGCCTTCGTGAGAAGATTAACCGCGAATATGTTCAGGAAGGCCGACGAAAGCCATCATGAACATATTCGTGGCATAGCGCCCCTACATGCGAGGCCACCAGAAGAGAAGGGGAAAAGGAGGAGCAAGCCCTACTCAAGAGACTTAATTCCAGCACCAGAATCCGAAAACTAAAATTAGAAAATACATTACCACCTACAGGCAGCCACCGAATCTCACGGCCTTAGTCGCGATCGCCTTCACGGAGCCTCTCACGGGTCAACCGTGAGTCTCACTCTGTGGGGGTTGATCGCCTAGGCGACACACGAGTATCGGTTGAGACTGCCTGACAAGCCACGAATCAATATAGACGCACCTATAGTAATAGGTGCAGAAGAGCCAGGGAAAGAGGGCAAGAGCCCTGACTCCCTTTCCTCCACAGGCTACACGCCTGTGAGAAGACACCCACGACGGAAAAAATAGCATTCAACGTTAGCCGTCCGTTCGTTGCGTACGTTGCGTGTGTAGTAATCTTTTTTTTTTTCATTGTCATTATTCGGCCATGGCTCGTACCAAGCAGACAGCTCGTAAATCAACCGGTGGCAAGGCGCCGCGTAAGCAGCTCGCCACTAAAGCCGCCCGCAAGAGCGCGCCGGCCACCGGCGGTGTGAAGAAACCCCATCGCTACAGACCCGGCACGGTAGCGCTGCGCGAGATCCGTCGCTACCAGAAGAGCACTGAGCTGTTGATCCGCAAGCTGCCTTTCCAGCGTCTGGTGCGTGAGATCGCACAGGACTTCAAGACCGATCTCCGTTTCCAGAGCTCCGCCGTTATGGCGCTGCAGGAGGCCAGCGAGGCCTATCTCGTCGGCCTGTTCGAGGACACTAACCTTTGCGCCATTCACGCCAAACGCGTCACCATCATGCCGAAGGACATCCAGTTGGCCCGTAGGATCAGAGGTGAACGCGCCTAAATAGAGCGTCCGTTCGTCTGTCTGTCTTCAATACAACACACAAAAAGGCCCTTTTCAGGGCCGCACATGATTCATAGAGACTATATGGCGTGATTGTAATTTAACGATCATGTTTCCATCGTAATTGTTGTTTCTCTATGGATGATATTGCAACAATGATAATGTTCAAACTGACACTTTATAATTTATCCATAAACTGACATAACTGACTTAATTCCCACAATTGGTTGAAGAACAACTAGTTCTGTAGGTTAGGTTTAGGTTTGTCTTGTGACAACAACGCGCGAAGCGAGCGTGCCGCGGCAGCGGCCGGCGAAGCGCCAGATCCGGGTCTGCCATGTTGTTAAGTTCAGAACTATTAATAAAAAAAAATTAAATTATATTTTTCGTGAGGTTAATTTTTTTTTTTTTTCTTTTTTTTTTTTTTTGTTTTCGGAATTTGCTACCACAGTATAATATAAAGAGTTACAATGTTTACAAAATATATTTGATATTGATATGTAAATATAATATTTATTTATTAATTATAATATGTCATTTCATTTGATAAAACTTTTTTTTATTTTTTTTATTTAATGCTAGACCTAATAATAAACACGTGGGAGAGAGAGAAAACATCGCCCCGTCACTCTCAACCGCCGGTCGACGTTCGCTTAGCGAGCGTGGCAGCTGTTTTGTATAAATATAAGTCCGCGCAGCGGCAACAGATATCCCATTCGTGTGAAGTCAACGTGCGTGTACGTACACGTACGTCATATTATTATATTTGATTTGATTCAGTGTTCGTTTGTGTAGTTTGGCAAAATGACCGGCCGCGGCAAGGGAGGCAAAGGATTGGGGAAGGGTGGCGCTAAACGTCACAGGAAGGTCCTCCGTGATAACATCCAGGGTATCACAAAGCCCGCCATCCGTCGTTTGGCCCGCAGAGGTGGAGTGAAGCGTATCTCCGGTCTCATCTACGAGGAGACCAGAGGCGTTCTGAAGGTGTTCCTCGAGAACGTGATCCGCGACGCGGTCACGTACACTGAACACGCCAAGAGGAAGACCGTCACAGCGATGGACGTCGTGTACGCTCTGAAACGTCAAGGCCGCACCCTGTACGGTTTCGGAGGTTAAAAATAATAACAACTTCGTCCCGGTGTGCACGCGATATTTCGGGGGGAAATACCTATTCCCTGATAATGTTGCTGTGAAACCTTGGATGGAGAAATAAATAAAAAAGGCCCTTTTCAGGGCCGCACATGTTTCAAATAAATATAATACTATTTAGTATAATATATTGTTGTTGTTTCTTAAAGATCGAACAGAGAAGACTCGTCAATTCTGATAACAATCACCCAATGCGGTACGAGTGTATATAACTAATAGCATTATAACATAACACCATGTGGAACCTATATTGGGCATATTTGGATTTGAGTAGATTTTTTTTTTTTTTTTTTTTACAAATAGGTAGATAACCAAGTTTTTTCTATTAATTCAGCGAGTTAGTATTATAATAATAATAATAATAATATTAATGTATGTTGTGTGTAGTCTCGCTACATTTAAGTATTAACACACTCTTTAGGAGTGGATATAATATATTTATTATTGTGTGTATATAATAAAAACAAAATACAACTTGGGTATAGGTAATACCTACCTACTTACTTACTTACTTACTTACTTACTTACTTACTTACTTACTTACTTACTTACTTACTTACTTACTTACTTACTTACTTACTTACTTACTTACTTACCGTATAAAAAGTTTAATAAAGTTTCAGAACGCGACACAGATTTAGGTTCTACATTTCGCATTGGGCACTACATAATATTTGACTTATTATTTAGGTGTGTGTACCTAAGTAGTTTGTTGCCGTTCCGTTTCGTCCGCGCTATTATTATATTTTATAATGCAAAAATATATGTCTAGACGTAATTAATTGTCAAGTATATATTTATATATATATATATATATATATATATATATATATATATATATATATATATATATATTTTTATATATTAATCAGGTTTATTGGTTGCAACAAAACTTATACACGTCCGGCGTTCAAGACGGCCACCTTCAGTTGGAAACTGTGAGCGCTGTTTTACGAGGTTCAAAGTAACGATCGATTTATATCAATATAACATTGAAATATTGTAAAGTTTTGTTATTTACTATGAAAACGATATCTTTGTAGTTTGTTTATAGACATAAACAATTGAAATGTATTGATTTTATAGAGAAAAATAGTTTTTAAACATGAGCATAGCTGTGCGTTGCGACGAGTGGCTCGAATAAATCGTCAAATAACATTAACCGCTACGGTATCGCCAGAAACGATGGTACCATAGCGTGGCCACGTTCAAAATGTATGCATTTTCAGTATTCAACATTGAGAAACATTATCAAAATAATATTAAAAACACATTTAATCAGAGCGATGTTAGTGAAAAGTTACGAACGTTCCTACGAGAAATCGTCTCTCGAGCGCGGTGTTCTCTTTACGGTAAAGGAGCGACGTTCATTAGTGGAGCGCCATCTATTTTTACACGACGTATTATTATCGTTGAACTAAAAAATTACGTTTCGTGACGTGTGTTAGCAGCTATAGTCTTATAATAAATAAATAATATTAGTGCTTTTGTGTGTGTGTGTGTGTGTGAGATTTATCATCGTTGTTTACTATGGCCGACACAGCAGTAGCAGCAGAGGCACCGGCACCGGCGACACCCGCCAAGAAGCCGAAGGCGTCCGCCGCCGCCGGCGGTGCTAAGAAGCCCAAACCGAAGCCGACCCACCCGAAGACATCGGAAATGGTCAACGCCGCAATCACCGAGCTTAAGGAACGCAGCGGGTCCTCCCTGAAGGCGATCAAGAAATATATCACCGTCCAGTACAAGGTGGACGCCGAGAAGCTCGCACCTTTCATCAGGAAGTATCTCAAGAGCGGCGTCGAGTCGGGCGCGCTCATACAGACCAAGGGCAAGGGCGCCTCCGGTTCGTTCAAACTGGAGTCGAAATCGTCCCGTTCCACCAAGAAGCCCGCCGTCGGCAAACCCACCGGCGGTAAGTCTGCCTCTAAGGATTCCTCGGCGGCCGCCTCCTCCGCAAAGGCGAAGAAGTCTAAGGCCGCGTCTTCCGGCGCCGCCGCCTCCGGCAGGGGCAGGAAGGCCGCCGCAACATCCGCTAACACCTCGGCGCAATCCAAAGCGAAGCCCTCGCCCGCGACCAAGGACAAGAAGGCGGCCGCCGCCAAGAAGAAGCCCGCCGCCAAGAAGCCCGCCGCACCGGCCAAGGCGAAGGGCGCCGCCGCCGCCGCCGCGCCTAAAGCCAAGAAGACCGCCAAGCCGCCGACCAAGAAGCCGAAAGCTCCCAAACCGAAGAGGGCCGCCGCCACGCCCAAGTCCAAGGCCGCCGCCAAGAAGGCGTCCGCTGCGAAGAAGTAAGCCGCGAAGTGCTCGCATGCATGCATGCATGCAATGGCACGGCGCGCGCAGAGTCCCGTCCGAGACGATTCTCGCTCGCTTGCTTGTGGGGGAAGAAACCGAAAATTCTCTCTCATCTCGCACATTCAAAAAGCCCTTTTCAGGGCTAACAAATATTTCCACAAGATATCTTCTCTCTAGCACCGTGCGTGCTCGTGAGACAGACACATCATTTATTTGTTTCTTTCTTGACGTCACAACAACAACGAAACGATCAAACACTATCCTATATATTAATATTAATAAATGAGTTACATACGTCGTTATATATTATATTATAATATTAAGGTACACATAGGTGTATATAATATCATAATTAATTATTCTTGATTATAATAATTTACACGCACGCCCATCGATTGATAAAATCCGTCCGTCGCCCGACTGCCCGACTCCCGAAACTCCGTATCCGTAATTTTTTTTTTTTATTTTCCACCTGCAAAAATAATGTTAATTAATTAATTAATTAAAACTTAATTCTAATATTATAATTATCACACTACTAACTATATCTATCTGTGTATTGTGTATATTGTGTTCTTTCTCTTTCTTACGTTCGAGTTGACGCTCAGCTCGACTCCCTATGCGTGTCGACATTTGCCGAGCTTTGAATAAGTATATAAAACGATCGCGGCTCCGTTTCGTGATAACACTCTGTCGATACAGATCGTACGGTACGCACGCACCGTGCGCTCATTGTATTTTCATTTATCGTTGTTAATATAATATATTGTCGACGATATGTCTGGCCGCGGTAAAGGTGGCAAAGTGAAGGGGAAGGCAAAGTCTCGCTCCAACCGTGCCGGTCTTCAGTTTCCGGTGGGTCGTATTCATCGTCTTCTACGTAATGGCAACTACGCAGAGCGTGTCGGTGCCGGTGCACCCGTGTACCTCGCCGCTGTTATGGAGTACCTAGCGGCCGAGGTCCTCGAATTGGCCGGCAACGCCGCGAGAGACAACAAGAAGACCAGGATCATACCGCGCCATCTACAATTGGCGATCAGGAACGACGAGGAATTGAACAAACTGCTCTCCGGCGTTACCATCGCACAGGGCGGTGTACTGCCCAACATCCAGGCCGTGCTCTTGCCAAAGAAGACCGAGAAGAAGGCATAAAAGTGTGCTGTGTTGTCTGCGCGATTATCGCACTCGGCTTTGTCGGTCGAGAGATATAAATAAAAGGCCCTTTTCAGGGCCACAATATGTTTCACAATAATATAATATTAAATTATAACAAAATATTGTTTCATGCGAATCAATCGACGATACATACGTTCGAACATGGTTATAATAATAATAATAATAATAATATTATATAGGTAGTCGTCGTCAATTATGTAAAAAAAAAAAAAAAAATATTAAAATTTATTTTATAGATTCATTAATCTTGCCCGGTAGATGGCAATAGGCTCGCCCCCTATTACATGGTACCAATAACATAAAAAAAAAAAATACAATAATATAATATACATTATAATATCTCGAAGTAATTATAACGTGCGTGTGTGTGTGTGTGTGTGTGAGAGAGATGATAATGTTTGCCTATACCTGTAGTATAATATGTACGAGTATAAAAATCATAATTAAGTATAATATGTTGGTATATATAATATGAAATATACACAATAACGAGAGTTCGTCCGACTCTCGTTATTCTATATTTTTGTTTACGACGCAACGCGAGACAGCTAGAGCGAGAGGGAAGAGATCCCTCTCTCTCTCTCTCGTTCAGGTCGGTCGCTGTTTATTGGTCGGCGGTGATGCGAGATCGTCTCGCGTTGTACGCTAATCGGCACACGCGACATGAATAAATACGGTTGTAACCACCAAAACGCATATCATTCGATATCTCACAGCGTACGTGTACGGTACGCTCTCGCAGTTTTCGATTTTGTTAATTTACATTAACTCACTTACTTACCTCTACCAACAACAATGCCGCCCAAGACTAGCGGTAAGGCCGCCAAGAAATCCGGCAAAGCCCAAAAGAACATCTCCAAGACAGACAAGAGAAAGAAGAAGCACAAGAGGAAGGAGAGCTACGCCATCTACATCTACAAGGTGCTCAAGCAGGTTCACCCGGACACCGGTATCTCCAGCAAGGCCATGTCCATCATGAACTCGTTCGTGAACGACATCTTCGAACGCATCGCCGCCGAAGCTTCACGTTTGGCTCATTACAACAAACGTTCGACGATCACTTCGAGGGAGGTGCAGACATCCGTGAGGCTGCTTCTTCCCGGTGAGCTGGCCAAGCACGCTGTCAGCGAAGGCACCAAGGCTGTCACCAAATACACCAGCTCCAAGTGAACACACTTGCCGCCTCCGTGAGGACTGCGATGCGATATACCGATGTGGTGTCGCGTTCGCGTCTATCATAATTATTCAAAAGGCCCTTTTCAGGGCCACAAAATTATTCAAAACTAAATTGTGTGTAATTTTACATTACACCTGTTAAATAAGAATGTTTCTTTCTGATGATATCGGCGAGACACGTTCAAACTGAAAACTCGGAAGAAGTTTTAAAATAAATTAACAAGTGTGTATAGGTATAAACTTCTGAACGATATTATATTATTATTATTATTTATTTGAAAAAGCTAACACTAATATATATATTCATCTACTGTTTAAGATATTATTTTTAGAGCTATTTAACAAGCAATTAAAAATAATGTTCCAATAAATATCATGTCGTATAAAATACATACATACATACATACTACCAACCTACCTACCTACCTATGTAACGTATTCACTTATTTATTTTATATAAGTGCTAGGTACCTCTTTTTATTATTATTATTATTATTATTATTTTTTTTTTTTTTTTTTTTTTTTTATATAATAGTGTATCATGTCGTGTTAATAATATTATGTAATTGTAATGTAATAATAATAATCATAGTAATAATATAATAAATAAATGTACACATTACGACTAGGATTATGAAAAGGGACGGGTAGAGAACGCCAGAGCGAGATGGATAATCAATTCAGCAGAGCTTGCCAGGCGCCCGCCGCCCGATGCGACCGTTAGTATAAATATAACCAAGAGCGGACCGGAAAAAATAGCATTCAACGTTAGCCGTCCGTTCGTTGCGTACGTTGCGTGTGTAGTAATCTTTTTTTTTTTCATTGTCATTATTCGGCCATGGCTCGTACCAAGCAGACAGCTCGTAAATCAACCGGTGGCAAGGCGCCGCGTAAGCAGCTCGCCACTAAAGCCGCCCGCAAGAGCGCGCCGGCCACCGGCGGTGTGAAGAAACCCCATCGCTACAGGCCCGGCACGGTAGCGCTGCGCGAGATCCGTCGCTACCAGAAGAGCACTGAGCTGTTGATCCGCAAGCTGCCTTTCCAGCGTCTGGTGCGTGAGATCGCACAGGACTTCAAGACCGATCTCCGTTTCCAGAGCTCCGCCGTTATGGCGCTGCAGGAGGCCAGCGAGGCCTATCTCGTCGGCCTGTTCGAGGACACTAACCTTTGCGCCATTCACGCCAAACGCGTCACCATCATGCCGAAGGACATCCAGTTGGCCCGTAGGATCAGAGGTGAACGCGCCTAAATAGAGCGTCCGTTCGTCTGTCTGTCTTCAATACAACACACAAAAAGGCCCTTTTCAGGGCCGCACATGATTCATAGAGACTATATGGCGTGATTGTAATTTAACGATCATGTTTCCATCGTAATTGTTGTTTCTCTATGGATGATATTGCAACAATGATAATGTTCAAACTGACACTTTATAATTTATCCATAAACTGACATAACTGACTTAATTCCCACAATTGGTTGAAGAACAACTAGTTCTGTAGGTTAGGTTTAGGTTTGTCTTGTGACAACAACGCGCGAAGCGAGCGTGCCGCGGCAGCGGCCGGCGAAGCGCCAGATCCGGGTCTGCCATGTTGTTAAGTTCAGAACTATTAATAAAAAAAAATTAAATTATATTTTTCGTGAGGTTAATTTTTTTTTTTTTGTTTTCGGAATTTGCTACCACAGTATAATATAAAGAGTTACAATGTTTACAAAATATATTTGATATTGATATGTAAATATAATATTTATTTATTAATAATTATAATATGTCATTTCATTTGATAAAACTTTTTTTTATTTTTTTTATTTAATGCTAGACCTAATAATAAACACGTGGGAGAGAGAGAAAACATCGCCCCGTCACTCTCAACCGCCGGTCGACGTTCGCTTAGCGAGCGTGGCAGCTGTTTTGTATAAATATAAGTCCGCGCAGCGGCAACAGATATCCCATTCGTGTGAAGTCAACGTGCGTGTACGTACACGTACGTCATATTATTATATTTGATTTGATTCAGTGTTCGTTTGTGTAGTTTGGCAAAATGACCGGCCGCGGCAAGGGAGGCAAAGGATTGGGGAAGGGTGGCGCTAAACGTCACAGGAAGGTCCTCCGTGATAACATCCAGGGTATCACAAAGCCCGCCATCCGTCGTTTGGCCCGCAGAGGTGGAGTGAAGCGTATCTCCGGTCTCATCTACGAGGAGACCAGAGGCGTTCTGAAGGTGTTCCTCGAGAACGTGATCCGCGACGCGGTCACGTACACTGAACACGCCAAGAGGAAGACCGTCACAGCGATGGACGTCGTGTACGCTCTGAAACGTCAAGGCCGCACCCTGTACGGTTTCGGAGGTTAAAAATAATAACAACTTCGTCCCGGTGTGCACGCGATATTTCGGGGGGAAATACCTATTCCCTGATAATGTTGCTGTGAAACCTTGGATGGAGAAATAAATAAAAAAGGCCCTTTTCAGGGCCGCACATGTTTCAAATAAATATAATACTATTTAGTATAATATATTGTTGTTGTTTCTTAAAGATCGAACAGAGAAGACTCGTCACAATTCTGATAACAATCACCCAATGCGGTACGAGTGTATATAACTAATAGCATTATAACATAACACCATGTGGAACCTATATTGGGCATATTTGGATTTGAGTAGATTTTTTTTTTTTTTTTTTTTTACAAATAGGTAGATAACCAAGTTTTTTCTATTAATTCAGCGAGTTAGTATTATAATAATAATAATATTAATGTATGTTGTGTGTAGTCTCGCTACATTTAAGTATTAACACACTCTTTAGGAGTGGATATAATATATATTTATTATTGTGTGTATATAATAAAAACAAAATACAACTTGGGTATAGGTAATACCTACCTACTTACTTACTTACTTACTTACTTACTTACTTACTTACTTACTTACTTACTTACTTACTTACCGTATAAAAAGTTTAATAAAGTTTCAGAACGCGACACAGATTTAGGTTCTACATTTCGCATTGGGCACTACATAATATTTGACTTATTATTTAGGTGTGTGTACCTAAGTAGTTTGTTGCCGTTCCGTTTCGTCCGCGCTATTATTATATTTTATAATGCAAAAATATATGTCTAGACGTAATTAATTGTCAAGTATATATATATATTTTTATATATTAATCAGGTTTATTGGTTGCAACAAAACTTATACACGTCCGGCGTTCAAGACGGCCACCTTCAGTTGGAAACTGTGAGCGCTGTTTTACGAGGTTCAAAGTAAAGATCGATTTATATCAATATAACATTGAAATATTGTAAAGTTTTGTTATTTACTATGAAAACGATATCTTTGTAGTTTGTTTATAGACATAAACAATTGAAATGTATTGATTTTATAGAGAAAAATAGTTTTTAAACATGAGCATAGCTGTGCGTTGCGACGAGTGGCTCGAATAAATCGTCAAATAACATTAACCGCTACGGTATCGCCAGAAACGATGGTACCATAGCGTGGCCACGTTCAAAATGTATGCATTTTCAGTATTCAACATTGAGAAACATTATCAAAATAATATTAAAAACACATTTAATCAGAGCGATGTTAGTGAAAAGTTACGAACGTTCCTACGAGAAATCGTCTCTCGAGCGCGGTGTTCTCTTTACGGTAAAGGAGCGACGTTCATTAGTGGAGCGCCATCTATTTTTACACGACGTATTATTATCGTTGAACTAAAAAATTACGTTTCGTGACGTGTGTTAGCAGCTATAGTCTTATAATAATAAATAAATAATATTAGTGCTTTTGTGTGTGTGTGTGTGTGAGATTTATCATCGTTGTTTACTATGGCCGACACAGCAGTAGCAGCAGAGGCACCGGCACCGGCGACACCCGCCAAGAAGCCGAAGGCGTCCGCCGCCGCCGGCGGTGCTAAGAAGCCCAAACCGAAGCCGACCCACCCGAAGACATCGGAAATGGTCAACGCCGCAATCACCGAGCTTAAGGAACGCAGCGGGTCCTCCCTGAAGGCGATCAAGAAATATATCACCGTCCAGTACAAGGTGGACGCCGAGAAGCTCGCACCTTTCATCAGGAAGTATCTCAAGAGCGGCGTCGAGTCGGGCGCGCTCATACAGACCAAGGGCAAGGGCGCCTCCGGTTCGTTCAAACTGGAGTCGAAATCGTCCCGTTCCACCAAGAAGCCCGCCGTCGGCAAACCCACCGGCGGTAAGTCTGCCTCTAAGGATTCCTCGGCGGCCGCCTCCTCCGCAAAGGCGAAGAAGTCTAAGGCCGCGTCTTCCGGCGCCGCCGCCTCCGGCAGGGGCAGGAAGGCCGCCGCAACATCCGCTAACACCTCGGCGCAATCCAAAGCGAAGCCCTCGCCCGCGACCAAGGACAAGAAGGCGGCCGCCGCCAAGAAGAAGCCCGCCGCCAAGAAGCCCGCCGCACCGGCCAAGGCGAAGGGCGCCGCCGCCGCCGCGCCTAAAGCCAAGAAGACCGCCAAGCCGCCGACCAAGAAGCCGAAAGCTCCCAAACCGAAGAGGGCCGCCGCCACGCCCAAGTCCAAGGCCGCCGCCAAGAAGGCGTCCGCTGCGAAGAAGTAAGCCGCGAAGTGCTCGCATGCATGCATGCATGCATGCAATGGCACGGCGCGCGCAGAGTCCCGTCCGAGACGATTCTCGCTCGCTTGCTTGTGGGGGAAGAAACCGAAAATTCTCTCTCATCTCGCACATTCAAAAAGCCCTTTTCAGGGCTAACAAATATTTCCACAAGATATCTTCTCTCTAGCACCGTGCGTGCTCGTGAGACAGACACATCATTTATTATTTGTTTCTTTCTTGACGTCACAACAACAACGAAACGATCAAACACTATCCTATATATTAATATTAATAAATGAGTTACATACGTCGTTATATATTATATTATAATATTAAGGTACACATAGGTGTATATAATATCATAATTAATTATTCTTGATTATAATAATTTACACGCACGCCCATCGATTGATAAAATCCGTCCGTCGCCCGACTGCCCGACTCCCGAAACTCCGTCTCCGTAATTTTTTTTTTTTATTTTCCACCTGCAAAAATAATGTTAATTAATTAATTAATTAAAACTTAATTCTAATATTATAATAATAATTATCACACTACTAACTATATCTATCTGTGTATTGCGTATATTGTGTTCTTTCTCTTTCTTACGTTCGAGTTGACGCTCAGCTCGACTCCCTATGCGTGTCGACATTTGCCGAGCTTTGAATAAGTATATAAAACGATCGCGGCTCCGTTTCGTGATAACACTCTGTCGATACAGATCGTACGGTACGCACGCACCGTGCGCTCATTGTATTTTCATTTATCGTTGTTATTAATATAATATATTGTCGACGATATGTCTGGCCGCGGTAAAGGTGGCAAAGTGAAGGGGAAGGCAAAGTCTCGCTCCAACCGTGCCGGTCTTCAGTTTCCGGTGGGTCGTATTCATCGTCTTCTACGTAATGGCAACTACGCAGAGCGTGTCGGTGCCGGTGCACCCGTGTACCTCGCCGCTGTTATGGAGTACCTAGCGGCCGAGGTCCTCGAATTGGCCGGCAACGCCGCGAGAGACAACAAGAAGACCAGGATCATACCGCGCCATCTACAATTGGCGATCAGGAACGACGAGGAATTGAACAAACTGCTCTCCGGCGTTACCATCGCACAGGGCGGTGTACTGCCCAACATCCAGGCCGTGCTCTTGCCAAAGAAGACCGAGAAGAAGGCATAAAAGTGTGCTGTGTTGTCTGCGCGATTATCGCACTCGGCTTTGTCGGTCGAGAGATATAAATAAAAGGCCCTTTTCAGGGCCACAATATGTTTCACAATAATATAATATTAAATTATAACAAAATATTGTTTCATGCGAATCAATCGACGATACATACGTTCGAACATGGTTATAATAATAATAATAATAATAATATTATATAGGTAGTCGTCGTCAATTATGTAAAAAAAAAAAAAAAAATATTAAAATTTATTTTATAGATTCATTAATCTTGCCCGGTAGATGGCAATAGGCTCGCCCCCTATTACATGGTACCAATAACATAAAAAAAAAAAATACAATAATATAATATACATTATAATATCTCGAAGTAATTATAACGTGCGTGTGTGTGTGTGTGTGTGTGAGAGAGATGATAATGTTTGCCTATACCTGTAGTATAATATGTACGAGTATAAAAATCATAATTAAGTATAATATGTTGGTATATATAATATGAAATATACACAATAACGAGAGTTCGTCCGACTCTCGTTATTCTATATTTTTGTTTACGACGCAACGCGAGACAGCTAGAGCGAGAGGGAAGAGATCCCTCTCTCTCTCTCTCGTTCAGGTCGGTCGCTGTTTATTGGTCGGCGGTGATGCGAGATCGTCTCGCGTTGTACGCTAATCGGCACACGCGACATGAATAAATACGGTTGTAACCACCAAAACGCATATCATTCGATATCTCACAGCGTACGTGTACGGTACGCTCTCGCAGTTTTCGATTTTGTTAATTTACATTAACTCACTTACTTACCTCTACCAACAACAATGCCGCCCAAGACTAGCGGTAAGGCCGCCAAGAAATCCGGCAAAGCCCAAAAGAACATCTCCAAGACAGACAAGAGAAAGAAGAAGCACAAGAGGAAGGAGAGCTACGCCATCTACATCTACAAGGTGCTCAAGCAGGTTCACCCGGACACCGGTATCTCCAGCAAGGCCATGTCCATCATGAACTCGTTCGTGAACGACATCTTCGAACGCATCGCCGCCGAAGCTTCACGTTTGGCTCATTACAACAAACGTTCGACGATCACTTCGAGGGAGGTGCAGACATCCGTGAGGCTGCTTCTTCCCGGTGAGCTGGCCAAGCACGCTGTCAGCGAAGGCACCAAGGCTGTCACCAAATACACCAGCTCCAAGTGAACACACTTGCCGCCTCCGTGAGGACTGCGATGCGATATACCGATGTGGTGTCGCGTTCGCGTCTATCATAATTATTCAAAAGGCCCTTTTCAGGGCCACAAAATTATTCAAAACTAAATTGTGTGTAATTTTACATTACACCTGTTAAATAAGAATGTTTCTTTCTGATGATATCGGCGAGACACGTTCAAACTGAAAACTCGGAAGAAGTTTTAAAATAAATTAACAAGTGTGTATAGGTATAAACTTCTGAACGATATTATATTATTATTATTATTTATTTGAAAAAGCTAACACTAATATATATATTCATCTACTGTTTAAGATATTATTTTTAGAGCTATTTAACAAGCAATTAAAAATAATGTTCCAATAAATATCATGTCGTATAAAATACATACATACATACATACTACCAACCTACCTACCTACCTATGTAACGTATTCACTTATTTATTTTATATAAGTGCTAGGTACCTCTTTTTATTATTATTATTATTATTATTATTTTTTTTTTTTTTTTTTTTTTTTTATATAATAGTGTATCATGTCGTGTTAATAATATTATGTAATTGTAATGTAATAATAATAATCATAGTAATAATATAATAAATAAATGTACACATTACGACTAGGATTATGAAAAGGGACGGGTAGAGAACGCCAGAGCGAGATGGATAATCAATTCAGCAGAGCTTGCCAGGCGCCCGCCGCCCGATGCGACCGTTAGTATAAATATAACCAAGAGCGGACCGGAAAAAATAGCATTCAACGTTAGCCGTCCGTTCGTTGCGTACGTTGCGTGTGTAGTAATCTTTTTTTTTTTCATTGTCATTATTCGGCCATGGCTCGTACCAAGCAGACAGCTCGTAAATCAACCGGTGGCAAGGCGCCGCGTAAGCAGCTCGCCACTAAAGCCGCCCGCAAGAGCGCGCCGGCCACCGGCGGTGTGAAGAAACCCCATCGCTACAGGCCCGGCACGGTAGCGCTGCGCGAGATCCGTCGCTACCAGAAGAGCACTGAGCTGTTGATCCGCAAGCTGCCTTTCCAGCGTCTGGTGCGTGAGATCGCACAGGACTTCAAGACCGATCTCCGTTTCCAGAGCTCCGCCGTTATGGCGCTGCAGGAGGCCAGCGAGGCCTATCTCGTCGGCCTGTTCGAGGACACTAACCTTTGCGCCATTCACGCCAAACGCGTCACCATCATGCCGAAGGACATCCAGTTGGCCCGTAGGATCAGAGGTGAACGCGCCTAAATAGAGCGTCCGTTCGTCTGTCTGTCTTCAATACAACACACAAAAAGGCCCTTTTCAGGGCCGCACATGATTCATAGAGACTATATGGCGTGATTGTAATTTAACGATCATGTTTCCATCGTAATTGTTGTTTCTCTATGGATGATATTGCAACAATGATAATGTTCAAACTGACACTTTATAATTTATCCATAAACTGACATAACTGACTTAATTCCCACAATTGGTTGAAGAACAACTAGTTCTGTAGGTTAGGTTTAGGTTTGTCTTGTGACAACAACGCGCGAAGCGAGCGTGCCGCGGCAGCGGCCGGCGAAGCGCCAGATCCGGGTCTGCCATGTTGTTAAGTTCAGAACTATTAATAAAAAAAAATTAAATTATATTTTTCGTGAGGTTAATTTTTTTTTTTTTGTTTTCGGAATTTGCTACCACAGTATAATATAAAGAGTTACAATGTTTACAAAATATATTTGATATTGATATGTAAATATAATATTTATTTATTAATAATTATAATATGTCATTTCATTTGATAAAACTTTTTTTTATTTTTTTTATTTAATGCTAGACCTAATAATAAACACGTGGGAGAGAGAGAAAACATCGCCCCGTCACTCTCAACCGCCGGTCGACGTTCGCTTAGCGAGCGTGGCAGCTGTTTTGTATAAATATAAGTCCGCGCAGCGGCAACAGATATCCCATTCGTGTGAAGTCAACGTGCGTGTACGTACACGTACGTCATATTATTATATTTGATTTGATTCAGTGTTCGTTTGTGTAGTTTGGCAAAATGACCGGCCGCGGCAAGGGAGGCAAAGGATTGGGGAAGGGTGGCGCTAAACGTCACAGGAAGGTCCTCCGTGATAACATCCAGGGTATCACAAAGCCCGCCATCCGTCGTTTGGCCCGCAGAGGTGGAGTGAAGCGTATCTCCGGTCTCATCTACGAGGAGACCAGAGGCGTTCTGAAGGTGTTCCTCGAGAACGTGATCCGCGACGCGGTCACGTACACTGAACACGCCAAGAGGAAGACCGTCACAGCGATGGACGTCGTGTACGCTCTGAAACGTCAAGGCCGCACCCTGTACGGTTTCGGAGGTTAAAAATAATAACAACTTCGTCCCGGTGTGCACGCGATATTTCGGGGGGAAATACCTATTCCCTGATAATGTTGCTGTGAAACCTTGGATGGAGAAATAAATAAAAAAGGCCCTTTTCAGGGCCGCACATGTTTCAAATAAATATAATACTATTTAGTATAATATATTGTTGTTGTTTCTTAAAGATCGAACAGAGAAGACTCGTCACAATTCTGATAACAATCACCCAATGCGGTACGAGTGTATATAACTAATAGCATTATAACATAACACCATGTGGAACCTATATTGGGCATATTTGGATTTGAGTAGATTTTTTTTTTTTTTTTTTTTTACAAATAGGTAGATAACCAAGTTTTTTCTATTAATTCAGCGAGTTAGTATTATAATAATAATAATATTAATGTATGTTGTGTGTAGTCTCGCTACATTTAAGTATTAACACACTCTTTAGGAGTGGATATAATATATATTTATTATTGTGTGTATATAATAAAAACAAAATACAACTTGGGTATAGGTAATACCTACCTACTTACTTACTTACTTACTTACTTACTTACTTACTTACTTACTTACTTACTTACTTACTTACCGTATAAAAAGTTTAATAAAGTTTCAGAACGCGACACAGATTTAGGTTCTACATTTCGCATTGGGCACTACATAATATTTGACTTATTATTTAGGTGTGTGTACCTAAGTAGTTTGTTGCCGTTCCGTTTCGTCCGCGCTATTATTATATTTTATAATGCAAAAATATATGTCTAGACGTAATTAATTGTCAAGTATATATATATATTTTTATATATTAATCAGGTTTATTGGTTGCAACAAAACTTATACACGTCCGGCGTTCAAGACGGCCACCTTCAGTTGGAAACTGTGAGCGCTGTTTTACGAGGTTCAAAGTAAAGATCGATTTATATCAATATAACATTGAAATATTGTAAAGTTTTGTTATTTACTATGAAAACGATATCTTTGTAGTTTGTTTATAGACATAAACAATTGAAATGTATTGATTTTATAGAGAAAAATAGTTTTTAAACATGAGCATAGCTGTGCGTTGCGACGAGTGGCTCGAATAAATCGTCAAATAACATTAACCGCTACGGTATCGCCAGAAACGATGGTACCATAGCGTGGCCACGTTCAAAATGTATGCATTTTCAGTATTCAACATTGAGAAACATTATCAAAATAATATTAAAAACACATTTAATCAGAGCGATGTTAGTGAAAAGTTACGAACGTTCCTACGAGAAATCGTCTCTCGAGCGCGGTGTTCTCTTTACGGTAAAGGAGCGACGTTCATTAGTGGAGCGCCATCTATTTTTACACGACGTATTATTATCGTTGAACTAAAAAATTACGTTTCGTGACGTGTGTTAGCAGCTATAGTCTTATAATAATAAATAAATAATATTAGTGCTTTTGTGTGTGTGTGTGTGTGAGATTTATCATCGTTGTTTACTATGGCCGACACAGCAGTAGCAGCAGAGGCACCGGCACCGGCGACACCCGCCAAGAAGCCGAAGGCGTCCGCCGCCGCCGGCGGTGCTAAGAAGCCCAAACCGAAGCCGACCCACCCGAAGACATCGGAAATGGTCAACGCCGCAATCACCGAGCTTAAGGAACGCAGCGGGTCCTCCCTGAAGGCGATCAAGAAATATATCACCGTCCAGTACAAGGTGGACGCCGAGAAGCTCGCACCTTTCATCAGGAAGTATCTCAAGAGCGGCGTCGAGTCGGGCGCGCTCATACAGACCAAGGGCAAGGGCGCCTCCGGTTCGTTCAAACTGGAGTCGAAATCGTCCCGTTCCACCAAGAAGCCCGCCGTCGGCAAACCCACCGGCGGTAAGTCTGCCTCTAAGGATTCCTCGGCGGCCGCCTCCTCCGCAAAGGCGAAGAAGTCTAAGGCCGCGTCTTCCGGCGCCGCCGCCTCCGGCAGGGGCAGGAAGGCCGCCGCAACATCCGCTAACACCTCGGCGCAATCCAAAGCGAAGCCCTCGCCCGCGACCAAGGACAAGAAGGCGGCCGCCGCCAAGAAGAAGCCCGCCGCCAAGAAGCCCGCCGCACCGGCCAAGGCGAAGGGCGCCGCCGCCGCCGCGCCTAAAGCCAAGAAGACCGCCAAGCCGCCGACCAAGAAGCCGAAAGCTCCCAAACCGAAGAGGGCCGCCGCCACGCCCAAGTCCAAGGCCGCCGCCAAGAAGGCGTCCGCTGCGAAGAAGTAAGCCGCGAAGTGCTCGCATGCATGCATGCATGCATGCAATGGCACGGCGCGCGCAGAGTCCCGTCCGAGACGATTCTCGCTCGCTTGCTTGTGGGGGAAGAAACCGAAAATTCTCTCTCATCTCGCACATTCAAAAAGCCCTTTTCAGGGCTAACAAATATTTCCACAAGATATCTTCTCTCTAGCACCGTGCGTGCTCGTGAGACAGACACATCATTTATTATTTGTTTCTTTCTTGACGTCACAACAACAACGAAACGATCAAACACTATCCTATATATTAATATTAATAAATGAGTTACATACGTCGTTATATATTATATTATAATATTAAGGTACACATAGGTGTATATAATATCATAATTAATTATTCTTGATTATAATAATTTACACGCACGCCCATCGATTGATAAAATCCGTCCGTCGCCCGACTGCCCGACTCCCGAAACTCCGTCTCCGTAATTTTTTTTTTTTATTTTCCACCTGCAAAAATAATGTTAATTAATTAATTAATTAAAACTTAATTCTAATATTATAATAATAATTATCACACTACTAACTATATCTATCTGTGTATTGCGTATATTGTGTTCTTTCTCTTTCTTACGTTCGAGTTGACGCTCAGCTCGACTCCCTATGCGTGTCGACATTTGCCGAGCTTTGAATAAGTATATAAAACGATCGCGGCTCCGTTTCGTGATAACACTCTGTCGATACAGATCGTACGGTACGCACGCACCGTGCGCTCATTGTATTTTCATTTATCGTTGTTATTAATATAATATATTGTCGACGATATGTCTGGCCGCGGTAAAGGTGGCAAAGTGAAGGGGAAGGCAAAGTCTCGCTCCAACCGTGCCGGTCTTCAGTTTCCGGTGGGTCGTATTCATCGTCTTCTACGTAATGGCAACTACGCAGAGCGTGTCGGTGCCGGTGCACCCGTGTACCTCGCCGCTGTTATGGAGTACCTAGCGGCCGAGGTCCTCGAATTGGCCGGCAACGCCGCGAGAGACAACAAGAAGACCAGGATCATACCGCGCCATCTACAATTGGCGATCAGGAACGACGAGGAATTGAACAAACTGCTCTCCGGCGTTACCATCGCACAGGGCGGTGTACTGCCCAACATCCAGGCCGTGCTCTTGCCAAAGAAGACCGAGAAGAAGGCATAAAAGTGTGCTGTGTTGTCTGCGCGATTATCGCACTCGGCTTTGTCGGTCGAGAGATATAAATAAAAGGCCCTTTTCAGGGCCACAATATGTTTCACAATAATATAATATTAAATTATAACAAAATATTGTTTCATGCGAATCAATCGACGATACATACGTTCGAACATGGTTATAATAATAATAATAATAATAATATTATATAGGTAGTCGTCGTCAATTATGTAAAAAAAAAAAAAAAAATATTAAAATTTATTTTATAGATTCATTAATCTTGCCCGGTAGATGGCAATAGGCTCGCCCCCTATTACATGGTACCAATAACATAAAAAAAAAAAATACAATAATATAATATACATTATAATATCTCGAAGTAATTATAACGTGCGTGTGTGTGTGTGTGTGTGTGAGAGAGATGATAATGTTTGCCTATACCTGTAGTATAATATGTACGAGTATAAAAATCATAATTAAGTATAATATGTTGGTATATATAATATGAAATATACACAATAACGAGAGTTCGTCCGACTCTCGTTATTCTATATTTTTGTTTACGACGCAACGCGAGACAGCTAGAGCGAGAGGGAAGAGATCCCTCTCTCTCTCTCTCGTTCAGGTCGGTCGCTGTTTATTGGTCGGCGGTGATGCGAGATCGTCTCGCGTTGTACGCTAATCGGCACACGCGACATGAATAAATACGGTTGTAACCACCAAAACGCATATCATTCGATATCTCACAGCGTACGTGTACGGTACGCTCTCGCAGTTTTCGATTTTGTTAATTTACATTAACTCACTTACTTACCTCTACCAACAACAATGCCGCCCAAGACTAGCGGTAAGGCCGCCAAGAAATCCGGCAAAGCCCAAAAGAACATCTCCAAGACAGACAAGAGAAAGAAGAAGCACAAGAGGAAGGAGAGCTACGCCATCTACATCTACAAGGTGCTCAAGCAGGTTCACCCGGACACCGGTATCTCCAGCAAGGCCATGTCCATCATGAACTCGTTCGTGAACGACATCTTCGAACGCATCGCCGCCGAAGCTTCACGTTTGGCTCATTACAACAAACGTTCGACGATCACTTCGAGGGAGGTGCAGACATCCGTGAGGCTGCTTCTTCCCGGTGAGCTGGCCAAGCACGCTGTCAGCGAAGGCACCAAGGCTGTCACCAAATACACCAGCTCCAAGTGAACACACTTGCCGCCTCCGTGAGGACTGCGATGCGATATACCGATGTGGTGTCGCGTTCGCGTCTATCATAATTATTCAAAAGGCCCTTTTCAGGGCCACAAAATTATTCAAAACTAAATTGTGTGTAATTTTACATTACACCTGTTAAATAAGAATGTTTCTTTCTGATGATATCGGCGAGACACGTTCAAACTGAAAACTCGGAAGAAGTTTTAAAATAAATTAACAAGTGTGTATAGGTATAAACTTCTGAACGATATTATATTATTATTATTATTTATTTGAAAAAGCTAACACTAATATATATATTCATCTACTGTTTAAGATATTATTTTTAGAGCTATTTAACAAGCAATTAAAAATAATGTTCCAATAAATATCATGTCGTATAAAATACATACATACATACATACTACCAACCTACCTACCTACCTATGTAACGTATTCACTTATTTATTTTATATAAGTGCTAGGTACCTCTTTTTATTATTATTATTATTATTATTATTTTTTTTTTTTTTTTTTTTTTTTTATATAATAGTGTATCATGTCGTGTTAATAATATTATGTAATTGTAATGTAATAATAATAATCATAGTAATAATATAATAAATAAATGTACACATTACGACTAGGATTATGAAAAGGGACGGGTAGAGAACGCCAGAGCGAGATGGATAATCAATTCAGCAGAGCTTGCCAGGCGCCCGCCGCCCGATGCGACCGTTAGTATAAATATAACCAAGAGCGGACCGGAAAAAAAAAATAGTCAACCCCCTCGTAGTCCAAGCCTCGAACTACTCGATAGTTCAAGCTGGAACTCTTCCCCTCCGTAGACGCCCTCGCAACGTCCTGGACGACCCGGACGACTCTATCGCCGCCGTCACATCGGCGGCGCTAGGTTCGCCCAATCCTACCAATATACGCAACAGACGCTCCGTTTTCGGTACTGGTGTCGGATACCAGATCCACCAACTCACACAATCACAACACCGACCTCGCCGGCGAGGTCGAAGATCTCTCAGATCCTTCAGATCGGTTAGTTTCTCTCCAAATAATCAAACAGATCAAACCATTGATAGGGCCCTAGGACACTCCCCTTCTGGGGTGCCAGGGCAAGTCTGACCCCACGTATTCTGGCGACGGCCCAAGCCGAGGTTCGTACCGTCTAGGTGCCCTTGTGCTAGTCGCCCTTAAACTTTGGGTCGAGCGCCTCCCGCGCTCACCACTGCCCGGTAAAGCTGTAGAGGCCATCTGAGGCCAACAGCATAGGTCATTTAAAAAAAAAAAAAAAAAAAAAAAAAAAAAAAAAAAAAAAAAAAAAAAAAAAAAAAAAAGGAAAAAATAGCATTCAACGTTAGCCGTCCGTTCGTTGCGTACGTTGCGTGTGTAGTAATCTTTTTTTTTTTCATTGTCATTATTCGGCCATGGCTCGTACCAAGCAGACAGCTCGTAAATCAACCGGTGGCAAGGCGCCGCGTAAGCAGCTCGCCACTAAAGCCGCCCGCAAGAGCGCGCCGGCCACCGGCGGTGTGAAGAAACCCCATCGCTACAGGCCCGGCACGGTAGCGCTGCGCGAGATCCGTCGCTACCAGAAGAGCACTGAGCTGTTGATCCGCAAGCTGCCTTTCCAGCGTCTGGTGCGTGAGATCGCACAGGACTTCAAGACCGATCTCCGTTTCCAGAGCTCCGCCGTTATGGCGCTGCAGGAGGCCAGCGAGGCCTATCTCGTCGGCCTGTTCGAGGACACTAACCTTTGCGCCATTCACGCCAAACGCGTCACCATCATGCCGAAGGACATCCAGTTGGCCCGTAGGATCAGAGGTGAACGCGCCTAAATAGAGCGTCCGTTCGTCTGTCTGTCTTCAATACAACACACAAAAAGGCCCTTTTCAGGGCCGCACATGATTCATAGAGACTATATGGCGTGATTGTAATTTAACGATCATGTTTCCATCGTAATTGTTGTTTCTCTATGGATGATATTGCAACAATGATAATGTTCAAACTGACACTTTATAATTTATCCATAAACTGACATAACTGACTTAATTCCCACAATTGGTTGAAGAACAACTAGTTCTGTAGGTTAGGTTTAGGTTTGTCTTGTGACAACAACGCGCGAAGCGAGCGTGCCGCGGCAGCGGCCGGCGAAGCGCCAGATCCGGGTCTGCCATGTTGTTAAGTTCAGAACTATTAATAAAAAAAAATTAAATTATATTTTTCGTGAGGTTAATTTTTTTTTTTTTGTTTTCGGAATTTGCTACCACAGTATAATATAAAGAGTTACAATGTTTACAAAATATATTTGATATTGATATGTAAATATAATATTTATTTATTAATAATTATAATATGTCATTTCATTTGATAAAACTTTTTTTTATTTTTTTTATTTAATGCTAGACCTAATAATAAACACGTGGGAGAGAGAGAAAACATCGCCCCGTCACTCTCAACCGCCGGTCGACGTTCGCTTAGCGAGCGTGGCAGCTGTTTTGTATAAATATAAGTCCGCGCAGCGGCAACAGATATCCCATTCGTGTGAAGTCAACGTGCGTGTACGTACACGTACGTCATATTATTATATTTGATTTGATTCAGTGTTCGTTTGTGTAGTTTGGCAAAATGACCGGCCGCGGCAAGGGAGGCAAAGGATTGGGGAAGGGTGGCGCTAAACGTCACAGGAAGGTCCTCCGTGATAACATCCAGGGTATCACAAAGCCCGCCATCCGTCGTTTGGCCCGCAGAGGTGGAGTGAAGCGTATCTCCGGTCTCATCTACGAGGAGACCAGAGGCGTTCTGAAGGTGTTCCTCGAGAACGTGATCCGCGACGCGGTCACGTACACTGAACACGCCAAGAGGAAGACCGTCACAGCGATGGACGTCGTGTACGCTCTGAAACGTCAAGGCCGCACCCTGTACGGTTTCGGAGGTTAAAAATAATAACAACTTCGTCCCGGTGTGCACGCGATATTTCGGGGGGAAATACCTATTCCCTGATAATGTTGCTGTGAAACCTTGGATGGAGAAATAAATAAAAAAGGCCCTTTTCAGGGCCGCACATGTTTCAAATAAATATAATACTATTTAGTATAATATATTGTTGTTGTTTCTTAAAGATCGAACAGAGAAGACTCGTCACAATTCTGATAACAATCACCCAATGCGGTACGAGTGTATATAACTAATAGCATTATAACATAACACCATGTGGAACCTATATTGGGCATATTTGGATTTGAGTAGATTTTTTTTTTTTTTTTTTTTTACAAATAGGTAGATAACCAAGTTTTTTCTATTAATTCAGCGAGTTAGTATTATAATAATAATAATATTAATGTATGTTGTGTGTAGTCTCGCTACATTTAAGTATTAACACACTCTTTAGGAGTGGATATAATATATATTTATTATTGTGTGTATATAATAAAAACAAAATACAACTTGGGTATAGGTAATACCTACCTACTTACTTACTTACTTACTTACTTACTTACTTACTTACTTACTTACTTACTTACTTACTTACCGTATAAAAAGTTTAATAAAGTTTCAGAACGCGACACAGATTTAGGTTCTACATTTCGCATTGGGCACTACATAATATTTGACTTATTATTTAGGTGTGTGTACCTAAGTAGTTTGTTGCCGTTCCGTTTCGTCCGCGCTATTATTATATTTTATAATGCAAAAATATATGTCTAGACGTAATTAATTGTCAAGTATATATATATATTTTTATATATTAATCAGGTTTATTGGTTGCAACAAAACTTATACACGTCCGGCGTTCAAGACGGCCACCTTCAGTTGGAAACTGTGAGCGCTGTTTTACGAGGTTCAAAGTAAAGATCGATTTATATCAATATAACATTGAAATATTGTAAAGTTTTGTTATTTACTATGAAAACGATATCTTTGTAGTTTGTTTATAGACATAAACAATTGAAATGTATTGATTTTATAGAGAAAAATAGTTTTTAAACATGAGCATAGCTGTGCGTTGCGACGAGTGGCTCGAATAAATCGTCAAATAACATTAACCGCTACGGTATCGCCAGAAACGATGGTACCATAGCGTGGCCACGTTCAAAATGTATGCATTTTCAGTATTCAACATTGAGAAACATTATCAAAATAATATTAAAAACACATTTAATCAGAGCGATGTTAGTGAAAAGTTACGAACGTTCCTACGAGAAATCGTCTCTCGAGCGCGGTGTTCTCTTTACGGTAAAGGAGCGACGTTCATTAGTGGAGCGCCATCTATTTTTACACGACGTATTATTATCGTTGAACTAAAAAATTACGTTTCGTGACGTGTGTTAGCAGCTATAGTCTTATAATAATAAATAAATAATATTAGTGCTTTTGTGTGTGTGTGTGTGTGAGATTTATCATCGTTGTTTACTATGGCCGACACAGCAGTAGCAGCAGAGGCACCGGCACCGGCGACACCCGCCAAGAAGCCGAAGGCGTCCGCCGCCGCCGGCGGTGCTAAGAAGCCCAAACCGAAGCCGACCCACCCGAAGACATCGGAAATGGTCAACGCCGCAATCACCGAGCTTAAGGAACGCAGCGGGTCCTCCCTGAAGGCGATCAAGAAATATATCACCGTCCAGTACAAGGTGGACGCCGAGAAGCTCGCACCTTTCATCAGGAAGTATCTCAAGAGCGGCGTCGAGTCGGGCGCGCTCATACAGACCAAGGGCAAGGGCGCCTCCGGTTCGTTCAAACTGGAGTCGAAATCGTCCCGTTCCACCAAGAAGCCCGCCGTCGGCAAACCCACCGGCGGTAAGTCTGCCTCTAAGGATTCCTCGGCGGCCGCCTCCTCCGCAAAGGCGAAGAAGTCTAAGGCCGCGTCTTCCGGCGCCGCCGCCTCCGGCAGGGGCAGGAAGGCCGCCGCAACATCCGCTAACACCTCGGCGCAATCCAAAGCGAAGCCCTCGCCCGCGACCAAGGACAAGAAGGCGGCCGCCGCCAAGAAGAAGCCCGCCGCCAAGAAGCCCGCCGCACCGGCCAAGGCGAAGGGCGCCGCCGCCGCCGCGCCTAAAGCCAAGAAGACCGCCAAGCCGCCGACCAAGAAGCCGAAAGCTCCCAAACCGAAGAGGGCCGCCGCCACGCCCAAGTCCAAGGCCGCCGCCAAGAAGGCGTCCGCTGCGAAGAAGTAAGCCGCGAAGTGCTCGCATGCATGCATGCATGCATGCAATGGCACGGCGCGCGCAGAGTCCCGTCCGAGACGATTCTCGCTCGCTTGCTTGTGGGGGAAGAAACCGAAAATTCTCTCTCATCTCGCACATTCAAAAAGCCCTTTTCAGGGCTAACAAATATTTCCACAAGATATCTTCTCTCTAGCACCGTGCGTGCTCGTGAGACAGACACATCATTTATTATTTGTTTCTTTCTTGACGTCACAACAACAACGAAACGATCAAACACTATCCTATATATTAATATTAATAAATGAGTTACATACGTCGTTATATATTATATTATAATATTAAGGTACACATAGGTGTATATAATATCATAATTAATTATTCTTGATTATAATAATTTACACGCACGCCCATCGATTGATAAAATCCGTCCGTCGCCCGACTGCCCGACTCCCGAAACTCCGTCTCCGTAATTTTTTTTTTTTATTTTCCACCTGCAAAAATAATGTTAATTAATTAATTAATTAAAACTTAATTCTAATATTATAATAATAATTATCACACTACTAACTATATCTATCTGTGTATTGCGTATATTGTGTTCTTTCTCTTTCTTACGTTCGAGTTGACGCTCAGCTCGACTCCCTATGCGTGTCGACATTTGCCGAGCTTTGAATAAGTATATAAAACGATCGCGGCTCCGTTTCGTGATAACACTCTGTCGATACAGATCGTACGGTACGCACGCACCGTGCGCTCATTGTATTTTCATTTATCGTTGTTATTAATATAATATATTGTCGACGATATGTCTGGCCGCGGTAAAGGTGGCAAAGTGAAGGGGAAGGCAAAGTCTCGCTCCAACCGTGCCGGTCTTCAGTTTCCGGTGGGTCGTATTCATCGTCTTCTACGTAATGGCAACTACGCAGAGCGTGTCGGTGCCGGTGCACCCGTGTACCTCGCCGCTGTTATGGAGTACCTAGCGGCCGAGGTCCTCGAATTGGCCGGCAACGCCGCGAGAGACAACAAGAAGACCAGGATCATACCGCGCCATCTACAATTGGCGATCAGGAACGACGAGGAATTGAACAAACTGCTCTCCGGCGTTACCATCGCACAGGGCGGTGTACTGCCCAACATCCAGGCCGTGCTCTTGCCAAAGAAGACCGAGAAGAAGGCATAAAAGTGTGCTGTGTTGTCTGCGCGATTATCGCACTCGGCTTTGTCGGTCGAGAGATATAAATAAAAGGCCCTTTTCAGGGCCACAATATGTTTCACAATAATATAATATTAAATTATAACAAAATATTGTTTCATGCGAATCAATCGACGATACATACGTTCGAACATGGTTATAATAATAATAATAATAATAATATTATATAGGTAGTCGTCGTCAATTATGTAAAAAAAAAAAAAAAAATATTAAAATTTATTTTATAGATTCATTAATCTTGCCCGGTAGATGGCAATAGGCTCGCCCCCTATTACATGGTACCAATAACATAAAAAAAAAAAATACAATAATATAATATACATTATAATATCTCGAAGTAATTATAACGTGCGTGTGTGTGTGTGTGTGTGTGAGAGAGATGATAATGTTTGCCTATACCTGTAGTATAATATGTACGAGTATAAAAATCATAATTAAGTATAATATGTTGGTATATATAATATGAAATATACACAATAACGAGAGTTCGTCCGACTCTCGTTATTCTATATTTTTGTTTACGACGCAACGCGAGACAGCTAGAGCGAGAGGGAAGAGATCCCTCTCTCTCTCTCTCGTTCAGGTCGGTCGCTGTTTATTGGTCGGCGGTGATGCGAGATCGTCTCGCGTTGTACGCTAATCGGCACACGCGACATGAATAAATACGGTTGTAACCACCAAAACGCATATCATTCGATATCTCACAGCGTACGTGTACGGTACGCTCTCGCAGTTTTCGATTTTGTTAATTTACATTAACTCACTTACTTACCTCTACCAACAACAATGCCGCCCAAGACTAGCGGTAAGGCCGCCAAGAAATCCGGCAAAGCCCAAAAGAACATCTCCAAGACAGACAAGAGAAAGAAGAAGCACAAGAGGAAGGAGAGCTACGCCATCTACATCTACAAGGTGCTCAAGCAGGTTCACCCGGACACCGGTATCTCCAGCAAGGCCATGTCCATCATGAACTCGTTCGTGAACGACATCTTCGAACGCATCGCCGCCGAAGCTTCACGTTTGGCTCATTACAACAAACGTTCGACGATCACTTCGAGGGAGGTGCAGACATCCGTGAGGCTGCTTCTTCCCGGTGAGCTGGCCAAGCACGCTGTCAGCGAAGGCACCAAGGCTGTCACCAAATACACCAGCTCCAAGTGAACACACTTGCCGCCTCCGTGAGGACTGCGATGCGATATACCGATGTGGTGTCGCGTTCGCGTCTATCATAATTATTCAAAAGGCCCTTTTCAGGGCCACAAAATTATTCAAAACTAAATTGTGTGTAATTTTACATTACACCTGTTAAATAAGAATGTTTCTTTCTGATGATATCGGCGAGACACGTTCAAACTGAAAACTCGGAAGAAGTTTTAAAATAAATTAACAAGTGTGTATAGGTATAAACTTCTGAACGATATTATATTATTATTATTATTTATTTGAAAAAGCTAACACTAATATATATATTCATCTACTGTTTAAGATATTATTTTTAGAGCTATTTAACAAGCAATTAAAAATAATGTTCCAATAAATATCATGTCGTATAAAATACATACATACATACATACTACCAACCTACCTACCTACCTATGTAACGTATTCACTTATTTATTTTATATAAGTGCTAGGTACCTCTTTTTATTATTATTATTATTATTATTATTTTTTTTTTTTTTTTTTTTTTTTTATATAATAGTGTATCATGTCGTGTTAATAATATTATGTAATTGTAATGTAATAATAATAATCATAGTAATAATATAATAAATAAATGTACACATTACGACTAGGATTATGAAAAGGGACGGGTAGAGAACGCCAGAGCGAGATGGATAATCAATTCAGCAGAGCTTGCCAGGCGCCCGCCGCCCGATGCGACCGTTAGTATAAATATAACCAAGAGCGGACCGGAAAAAATAGCATTCAACGTTAGCCGTCCGTTCGTTGCGTACGTTGCGTGTGTAGTAATCTTTTTTTTTTTCATTGTCATTATTCGGCCATGGCTCGTACCAAGCAGACAGCTCGTAAATCAACCGGTGGCAAGGCGCCGCGTAAGCAGCTCGCCACTAAAGCCGCCCGCAAGAGCGCGCCGGCCACCGGCGGTGTGAAGAAACCCCATCGCTACAGGCCCGGCACGGTAGCGCTGCGCGAGATCCGTCGCTACCAGAAGAGCACTGAGCTGTTGATCCGCAAGCTGCCTTTCCAGCGTCTGGTGCGTGAGATCGCACAGGACTTCAAGACCGATCTCCGTTTCCAGAGCTCCGCCGTTATGGCGCTGCAGGAGGCCAGCGAGGCCTATCTCGTCGGCCTGTTCGAGGACACTAACCTTTGCGCCATTCACGCCAAACGCGTCACCATCATGCCGAAGGACATCCAGTTGGCCCGTAGGATCAGAGGTGAACGCGCCTAAATAGAGCGTCCGTTCGTCTGTCTGTCTTCAATACAACACACAAAAAGGCCCTTTTCAGGGCCGCACATGATTCATAGAGACTATATGGCGTGATTGTAATTTAACGATCATGTTTCCATCGTAATTGTTGTTTCTCTATGGATGATATTGCAACAATGATAATGTTCAAACTGACACTTTATAATTTATCCATAAACTGACATAACTGACTTAATTCCCACAATTGGTTGAAGAACAACTAGTTCTGTAGGTTAGGTTTAGGTTTGTCTTGTGACAACAACGCGCGAAGCGAGCGTGCCGCGGCAGCGGCCGGCGAAGCGCCAGATCCGGGTCTGCCATGTTGTTAAGTTCAGAACTATTAATAAAAAAAAATTAAATTATATTTTTCGTGAGGTTAATTTTTTTTTTTTTGTTTTCGGAATTTGCTACCACAGTATAATATAAAGAGTTACAATGTTTACAAAATATATTTGATATTGATATGTAAATATAATATTTATTTATTAATAATTATAATATGTCATTTCATTTGATAAAACTTTTTTTTATTTTTTTTATTTAATGCTAGACCTAATAATAAACACGTGGGAGAGAGAGAAAACATCGCCCCGTCACTCTCAACCGCCGGTCGACGTTCGCTTAGCGAGCGTGGCAGCTGTTTTGTATAAATATAAGTCCGCGCAGCGGCAACAGATATCCCATTCGTGTGAAGTCAACGTGCGTGTACGTACACGTACGTCATATTATTATATTTGATTTGATTCAGTGTTCGTTTGTGTAGTTTGGCAAAATGACCGGCCGCGGCAAGGGAGGCAAAGGATTGGGGAAGGGTGGCGCTAAACGTCACAGGAAGGTCCTCCGTGATAACATCCAGGGTATCACAAAGCCCGCCATCCGTCGTTTGGCCCGCAGAGGTGGAGTGAAGCGTATCTCCGGTCTCATCTACGAGGAGACCAGAGGCGTTCTGAAGGTGTTCCTCGAGAACGTGATCCGCGACGCGGTCACGTACACTGAACACGCCAAGAGGAAGACCGTCACAGCGATGGACGTCGTGTACGCTCTGAAACGTCAAGGCCGCACCCTGTACGGTTTCGGAGGTTAAAAATAATAACAACTTCGTCCCGGTGTGCACGCGATATTTCGGGGGGAAATACCTATTCCCTGATAATGTTGCTGTGAAACCTTGGATGGAGAAATAAATAAAAAAGGCCCTTTTCAGGGCCGCACATGTTTCAAATAAATATAATACTATTTAGTATAATATATTGTTGTTGTTTCTTAAAGATCGAACAGAGAAGACTCGTCACAATTCTGATAACAATCACCCAATGCGGTACGAGTGTATATAACTAATAGCATTATAACATAACACCATGTGGAACCTATATTGGGCATATTTGGATTTGAGTAGATTTTTTTTTTTTTTTTTTTTTACAAATAGGTAGATAACCAAGTTTTTTCTATTAATTCAGCGAGTTAGTATTATAATAATAATAATATTAATGTATGTTGTGTGTAGTCTCGCTACATTTAAGTATTAACACACTCTTTAGGAGTGGATATAATATATATTTATTATTGTGTGTATATAATAAAAACAAAATACAACTTGGGTATAGGTAATACCTACCTACTTACTTACTTACTTACTTACTTACTTACTTACTTACTTACTTACTTACTTACTTACTTACCGTATAAAAAGTTTAATAAAGTTTCAGAACGCGACACAGATTTAGGTTCTACATTTCGCATTGGGCACTACATAATATTTGACTTATTATTTAGGTGTGTGTACCTAAGTAGTTTGTTGCCGTTCCGTTTCGTCCGCGCTATTATTATATTTTATAATGCAAAAATATATGTCTAGACGTAATTAATTGTCAAGTATATATATATATTTTTATATATTAATCAGGTTTATTGGTTGCAACAAAACTTATACACGTCCGGCGTTCAAGACGGCCACCTTCAGTTGGAAACTGTGAGCGCTGTTTTACGAGGTTCAAAGTAAAGATCGATTTATATCAATATAACATTGAAATATTGTAAAGTTTTGTTATTTACTATGAAAACGATATCTTTGTAGTTTGTTTATAGACATAAACAATTGAAATGTATTGATTTTATAGAGAAAAATAGTTTTTAAACATGAGCATAGCTGTGCGTTGCGACGAGTGGCTCGAATAAATCGTCAAATAACATTAACCGCTACGGTATCGCCAGAAACGATGGTACCATAGCGTGGCCACGTTCAAAATGTATGCATTTTCAGTATTCAACATTGAGAAACATTATCAAAATAATATTAAAAACACATTTAATCAGAGCGATGTTAGTGAAAAGTTACGAACGTTCCTACGAGAAATCGTCTCTCGAGCGCGGTGTTCTCTTTACGGTAAAGGAGCGACGTTCATTAGTGGAGCGCCATCTATTTTTACACGACGTATTATTATCGTTGAACTAAAAAATTACGTTTCGTGACGTGTGTTAGCAGCTATAGTCTTATAATAATAAATAAATAATATTAGTGCTTTTGTGTGTGTGTGTGTGTGAGATTTATCATCGTTGTTTACTATGGCCGACACAGCAGTAGCAGCAGAGGCACCGGCACCGGCGACACCCGCCAAGAAGCCGAAGGCGTCCGCCGCCGCCGGCGGTGCTAAGAAGCCCAAACCGAAGCCGACCCACCCGAAGACATCGGAAATGGTCAACGCCGCAATCACCGAGCTTAAGGAACGCAGCGGGTCCTCCCTGAAGGCGATCAAGAAATATATCACCGTCCAGTACAAGGTGGACGCCGAGAAGCTCGCACCTTTCATCAGGAAGTATCTCAAGAGCGGCGTCGAGTCGGGCGCGCTCATACAGACCAAGGGCAAGGGCGCCTCCGGTTCGTTCAAACTGGAGTCGAAATCGTCCCGTTCCACCAAGAAGCCCGCCGTCGGCAAACCCACCGGCGGTAAGTCTGCCTCTAAGGATTCCTCGGCGGCCGCCTCCTCCGCAAAGGCGAAGAAGTCTAAGGCCGCGTCTTCCGGCGCCGCCGCCTCCGGCAGGGGCAGGAAGGCCGCCGCAACATCCGCTAACACCTCGGCGCAATCCAAAGCGAAGCCCTCGCCCGCGACCAAGGACAAGAAGGCGGCCGCCGCCAAGAAGAAGCCCGCCGCCAAGAAGCCCGCCGCACCGGCCAAGGCGAAGGGCGCCGCCGCCGCCGCGCCTAAAGCCAAGAAGACCGCCAAGCCGCCGACCAAGAAGCCGAAAGCTCCCAAACCGAAGAGGGCCGCCGCCACGCCCAAGTCCAAGGCCGCCGCCAAGAAGGCGTCCGCTGCGAAGAAGTAAGCCGCGAAGTGCTCGCATGCATGCATGCATGCATGCAATGGCACGGCGCGCGCAGAGTCCCGTCCGAGACGATTCTCGCTCGCTTGCTTGTGGGGGAAGAAACCGAAAATTCTCTCTCATCTCGCACATTCAAAAAGCCCTTTTCAGGGCTAACAAATATTTCCACAAGATATCTTCTCTCTAGCACCGTGCGTGCTCGTGAGACAGACACATCATTTATTATTTGTTTCTTTCTTGACGTCACAACAACAACGAAACGATCAAACACTATCCTATATATTAATATTAATAAATGAGTTACATACGTCGTTATATATTATATTATAATATTAAGGTACACATAGGTGTATATAATATCATAATTAATTATTCTTGATTATAATAATTTACACGCACGCCCATCGATTGATAAAATCCGTCCGTCGCCCGACTGCCCGACTCCCGAAACTCCGTCTCCGTAATTTTTTTTTTTTATTTTCCACCTGCAAAAATAATGTTAATTAATTAATTAATTAAAACTTAATTCTAATATTATAATAATAATTATCACACTACTAACTATATCTATCTGTGTATTGCGTATATTGTGTTCTTTCTCTTTCTTACGTTCGAGTTGACGCTCAGCTCGACTCCCTATGCGTGTCGACATTTGCCGAGCTTTGAATAAGTATATAAAACGATCGCGGCTCCGTTTCGTGATAACACTCTGTCGATACAGATCGTACGGTACGCACGCACCGTGCGCTCATTGTATTTTCATTTATCGTTGTTATTAATATAATATATTGTCGACGATATGTCTGGCCGCGGTAAAGGTGGCAAAGTGAAGGGGAAGGCAAAGTCTCGCTCCAACCGTGCCGGTCTTCAGTTTCCGGTGGGTCGTATTCATCGTCTTCTACGTAATGGCAACTACGCAGAGCGTGTCGGTGCCGGTGCACCCGTGTACCTCGCCGCTGTTATGGAGTACCTAGCGGCCGAGGTCCTCGAATTGGCCGGCAACGCCGCGAGAGACAACAAGAAGACCAGGATCATACCGCGCCATCTACAATTGGCGATCAGGAACGACGAGGAATTGAACAAACTGCTCTCCGGCGTTACCATCGCACAGGGCGGTGTACTGCCCAACATCCAGGCCGTGCTCTTGCCAAAGAAGACCGAGAAGAAGGCATAAAAGTGTGCTGTGTTGTCTGCGCGATTATCGCACTCGGCTTTGTCGGTCGAGAGATATAAATAAAAGGCCCTTTTCAGGGCCACAATATGTTTCACAATAATATAATATTAAATTATAACAAAATATTGTTTCATGCGAATCAATCGACGATACATACGTTCGAACATGGTTATAATAATAATAATAATAATAATATTATATAGGTAGTCGTCGTCAATTATGTAAAAAAAAAAAAAAAAATATTAAAATTTATTTTATAGATTCATTAATCTTGCCCGGTAGATGGCAATAGGCTCGCCCCCTATTACATGGTACCAATAACATAAAAAAAAAAAATACAATAATATAATATACATTATAATATCTCGAAGTAATTATAACGTGCGTGTGTGTGTGTGTGTGTGTGAGAGAGATGATAATGTTTGCCTATACCTGTAGTATAATATGTACGAGTATAAAAATCATAATTAAGTATAATATGTTGGTATATATAATATGAAATATACACAATAACGAGAGTTCGTCCGACTCTCGTTATTCTATATTTTTGTTTACGACGCAACGCGAGACAGCTAGAGCGAGAGGGAAGAGATCCCTCTCTCTCTCTCTCGTTCAGGTCGGTCGCTGTTTATTGGTCGGCGGTGATGCGAGATCGTCTCGCGTTGTACGCTAATCGGCACACGCGACATGAATAAATACGGTTGTAACCACCAAAACGCATATCATTCGATATCTCACAGCGTACGTGTACGGTACGCTCTCGCAGTTTTCGATTTTGTTAATTTACATTAACTCACTTACTTACCTCTACCAACAACAATGCCGCCCAAGACTAGCGGTAAGGCCGCCAAGAAATCCGGCAAAGCCCAAAAGAACATCTCCAAGACAGACAAGAGAAAGAAGAAGCACAAGAGGAAGGAGAGCTACGCCATCTACATCTACAAGGTGCTCAAGCAGGTTCACCCGGACACCGGTATCTCCAGCAAGGCCATGTCCATCATGAACTCGTTCGTGAACGACATCTTCGAACGCATCGCCGCCGAAGCTTCACGTTTGGCTCATTACAACAAACGTTCGACGATCACTTCGAGGGAGGTGCAGACATCCGTGAGGCTGCTTCTTCCCGGTGAGCTGGCCAAGCACGCTGTCAGCGAAGGCACCAAGGCTGTCACCAAATACACCAGCTCCAAGTGAACACACTTGCCGCCTCCGTGAGGACTGCGATGCGATATACCGATGTGGTGTCGCGTTCGCGTCTATCATAATTATTCAAAAGGCCCTTTTCAGGGCCACAAAATTATTCAAAACTAAATTGTGTGTAATTTTACATTACACCTGTTAAATAAGAATGTTTCTTTCTGATGATATCGGCGAGACACGTTCAAACTGAAAACTCGGAAGAAGTTTTAAAATAAATTAACAAGTGTGTATAGGTATAAACTTCTGAACGATATTATATTATTATTATTATTTATTTGAAAAAGCTAACACTAATATATATATTCATCTACTGTTTAAGATATTATTTTTAGAGCTATTTAACAAGCAATTAAAAATAATGTTCCAATAAATATCATGTCGTATAAAATACATACATACATACATACTACCAACCTACCTACCTACCTATGTAACGTATTCACTTATTTATTTTATATAAGTGCTAGGTACCTCTTTTTATTATTATTATTATTATTATTATTTTTTTTTTTTTTTTTTTTTTTTTATATAATAGTGTATCATGTCGTGTTAATAATATTATGTAATTGTAATGTAATAATAATAATCATAGTAATAATATAATAAATAAATGTACACATTACGACTAGGATTATGAAAAGGGACGGGTAGAGAACGCCAGAGCGAGATGGATAATCAATTCAGCAGAGCTTGCCAGGCGCCCGCCGCCCGATGCGACCGTTAGTATAAATATAACCAAGAGCGGACCGGAAAAAATAGCATTCAACGTTAGCCGTCCGTTCGTTGCGTACGTTGCGTGTGTAGTAATCTTTTTTTTTTTCATTGTCATTATTCGGCCATGGCTCGTACCAAGCAGACAGCTCGTAAATCAACCGGTGGCAAGGCGCCGCGTAAGCAGCTCGCCACTAAAGCCGCCCGCAAGAGCGCGCCGGCCACCGGCGGTGTGAAGAAACCCCATCGCTACAGGCCCGGCACGGTAGCGCTGCGCGAGATCCGTCGCTACCAGAAGAGCACTGAGCTGTTGATCCGCAAGCTGCCTTTCCAGCGTCTGGTGCGTGAGATCGCACAGGACTTCAAGACCGATCTCCGTTTCCAGAGCTCCGCCGTTATGGCGCTGCAGGAGGCCAGCGAGGCCTATCTCGTCGGCCTGTTCGAGGACACTAACCTTTGCGCCATTCACGCCAAACGCGTCACCATCATGCCGAAGGACATCCAGTTGGCCCGTAGGATCAGAGGTGAACGCGCCTAAATAGAGCGTCCGTTCGTCTGTCTGTCTTCAATACAACACACAAAAAGGCCCTTTTCAGGGCCGCACATGATTCATAGAGACTATATGGCGTGATTGTAATTTAACGATCATGTTTCCATCGTAATTGTTGTTTCTCTATGGATGATATTGCAACAATGATAATGTTCAAACTGACACTTTATAATTTATCCATAAACTGACATAACTGACTTAATTCCCACAATTGGTTGAAGAACAACTAGTTCTGTAGGTTAGGTTTAGGTTTGTCTTGTGACAACAACGCGCGAAGCGAGCGTGCCGCGGCAGCGGCCGGCGAAGCGCCAGATCCGGGTCTGCCATGTTGTTAAGTTCAGAACTATTAATAAAAAAAAATTAAATTATATTTTTCGTGAGGTTAATTTTTTTTTTTTTGTTTTCGGAATTTGCTACCACAGTATAATATAAAGAGTTACAATGTTTACAAAATATATTTGATATTGATATGTAAATATAATATTTATTTATTAATAATTATAATATGTCATTTCATTTGATAAAACTTTTTTTTATTTTTTTTATTTAATGCTAGACCTAATAATAAACACGTGGGAGAGAGAGAAAACATCGCCCCGTCACTCTCAACCGCCGGTCGACGTTCGCTTAGCGAGCGTGGCAGCTGTTTTGTATAAATATAAGTCCGCGCAGCGGCAACAGATATCCCATTCGTGTGAAGTCAACGTGCGTGTACGTACACGTACGTCATATTATTATATTTGATTTGATTCAGTGTTCGTTTGTGTAGTTTGGCAAAATGACCGGCCGCGGCAAGGGAGGCAAAGGATTGGGGAAGGGTGGCGCTAAACGTCACAGGAAGGTCCTCCGTGATAACATCCAGGGTATCACAAAGCCCGCCATCCGTCGTTTGGCCCGCAGAGGTGGAGTGAAGCGTATCTCCGGTCTCATCTACGAGGAGACCAGAGGCGTTCTGAAGGTGTTCCTCGAGAACGTGATCCGCGACGCGGTCACGTACACTGAACACGCCAAGAGGAAGACCGTCACAGCGATGGACGTCGTGTACGCTCTGAAACGTCAAGGCCGCACCCTGTACGGTTTCGGAGGTTAAAAATAATAACAACTTCGTCCCGGTGTGCACGCGATATTTCGGGGGGAAATACCTATTCCCTGATAATGTTGCTGTGAAACCTTGGATGGAGAAATAAATAAAAAAGGCCCTTTTCAGGGCCGCACATGTTTCAAATAAATATAATACTATTTAGTATAATATATTGTTGTTGTTTCTTAAAGATCGAACAGAGAAGACTCGTCACAATTCTGATAACAATCACCCAATGCGGTACGAGTGTATATAACTAATAGCATTATAACATAACACCATGTGGAACCTATATTGGGCATATTTGGATTTGAGTAGATTTTTTTTTTTTTTTTTTTTTACAAATAGGTAGATAACCAAGTTTTTTCTATTAATTCAGCGAGTTAGTATTATAATAATAATAATATTAATGTATGTTGTGTGTAGTCTCGCTACATTTAAGTATTAACACACTCTTTAGGAGTGGATATAATATATATTTATTATTGTGTGTATATAATAAAAACAAAATACAACTTGGGTATAGGTAATACCTACCTACTTACTTACTTACTTACTTACTTACTTACTTACTTACTTACTTACTTACTTACTTACTTACCGTATAAAAAGTTTAATAAAGTTTCAGAACGCGACACAGATTTAGGTTCTACATTTCGCATTGGGCACTACATAATATTTGACTTATTATTTAGGTGTGTGTACCTAAGTAGTTTGTTGCCGTTCCGTTTCGTCCGCGCTATTATTATATTTTATAATGCAAAAATATATGTCTAGACGTAATTAATTGTCAAGTATATATATATATTTTTATATATTAATCAGGTTTATTGGTTGCAACAAAACTTATACACGTCCGGCGTTCAAGACGGCCACCTTCAGTTGGAAACTGTGAGCGCTGTTTTACGAGGTTCAAAGTAAAGATCGATTTATATCAATATAACATTGAAATATTGTAAAGTTTTGTTATTTACTATGAAAACGATATCTTTGTAGTTTGTTTATAGACATAAACAATTGAAATGTATTGATTTTATAGAGAAAAATAGTTTTTAAACATGAGCATAGCTGTGCGTTGCGACGAGTGGCTCGAATAAATCGTCAAATAACATTAACCGCTACGGTATCGCCAGAAACGATGGTACCATAGCGTGGCCACGTTCAAAATGTATGCATTTTCAGTATTCAACATTGAGAAACATTATCAAAATAATATTAAAAACACATTTAATCAGAGCGATGTTAGTGAAAAGTTACGAACGTTCCTACGAGAAATCGTCTCTCGAGCGCGGTGTTCTCTTTACGGTAAAGGAGCGACGTTCATTAGTGGAGCGCCATCTATTTTTACACGACGTATTATTATCGTTGAACTAAAAAATTACGTTTCGTGACGTGTGTTAGCAGCTATAGTCTTATAATAATAAATAAATAATATTAGTGCTTTTGTGTGTGTGTGTGTGTGAGATTTATCATCGTTGTTTACTATGGCCGACACAGCAGTAGCAGCAGAGGCACCGGCACCGGCGACACCCGCCAAGAAGCCGAAGGCGTCCGCCGCCGCCGGCGGTGCTAAGAAGCCCAAACCGAAGCCGACCCACCCGAAGACATCGGAAATGGTCAACGCCGCAATCACCGAGCTTAAGGAACGCAGCGGGTCCTCCCTGAAGGCGATCAAGAAATATATCACCGTCCAGTACAAGGTGGACGCCGAGAAGCTCGCACCTTTCATCAGGAAGTATCTCAAGAGCGGCGTCGAGTCGGGCGCGCTCATACAGACCAAGGGCAAGGGCGCCTCCGGTTCGTTCAAACTGGAGTCGAAATCGTCCCGTTCCACCAAGAAGCCCGCCGTCGGCAAACCCACCGGCGGTAAGTCTGCCTCTAAGGATTCCTCGGCGGCCGCCTCCTCCGCAAAGGCGAAGAAGTCTAAGGCCGCGTCTTCCGGCGCCGCCGCCTCCGGCAGGGGCAGGAAGGCCGCCGCAACATCCGCTAACACCTCGGCGCAATCCAAAGCGAAGCCCTCGCCCGCGACCAAGGACAAGAAGGCGGCCGCCGCCAAGAAGAAGCCCGCCGCCAAGAAGCCCGCCGCACCGGCCAAGGCGAAGGGCGCCGCCGCCGCCGCGCCTAAAGCCAAGAAGACCGCCAAGCCGCCGACCAAGAAGCCGAAAGCTCCCAAACCGAAGAGGGCCGCCGCCACGCCCAAGTCCAAGGCCGCCGCCAAGAAGGCGTCCGCTGCGAAGAAGTAAGCCGCGAAGTGCTCGCATGCATGCATGCATGCATGCAATGGCACGGCGCGCGCAGAGTCCCGTCCGAGACGATTCTCGCTCGCTTGCTTGTGGGGGAAGAAACCGAAAATTCTCTCTCATCTCGCACATTCAAAAAGCCCTTTTCAGGGCTAACAAATATTTCCACAAGATATCTTCTCTCTAGCACCGTGCGTGCTCGTGAGACAGACACATCATTTATTATTTGTTTCTTTCTTGACGTCACAACAACAACGAAACGATCAAACACTATCCTATATATTAATATTAATAAATGAGTTACATACGTCGTTATATATTATATTATAATATTAAGGTACACATAGGTGTATATAATATCATAATTAATTATTCTTGATTATAATAATTTACACGCACGCCCATCGATTGATAAAATCCGTCCGTCGCCCGACTGCCCGACTCCCGAAACTCCGTCTCCGTAATTTTTTTTTTTTATTTTCCACCTGCAAAAATAATGTTAATTAATTAATTAATTAAAACTTAATTCTAATATTATAATAATAATTATCACACTACTAACTATATCTATCTGTGTATTGCGTATATTGTGTTCTTTCTCTTTCTTACGTTCGAGTTGACGCTCAGCTCGACTCCCTATGCGTGTCGACATTTGCCGAGCTTTGAATAAGTATATAAAACGATCGCGGCTCCGTTTCGTGATAACACTCTGTCGATACAGATCGTACGGTACGCACGCACCGTGCGCTCATTGTATTTTCATTTATCGTTGTTATTAATATAATATATTGTCGACGATATGTCTGGCCGCGGTAAAGGTGGCAAAGTGAAGGGGAAGGCAAAGTCTCGCTCCAACCGTGCCGGTCTTCAGTTTCCGGTGGGTCGTATTCATCGTCTTCTACGTAATGGCAACTACGCAGAGCGTGTCGGTGCCGGTGCACCCGTGTACCTCGCCGCTGTTATGGAGTACCTAGCGGCCGAGGTCCTCGAATTGGCCGGCAACGCCGCGAGAGACAACAAGAAGACCAGGATCATACCGCGCCATCTACAATTGGCGATCAGGAACGACGAGGAATTGAACAAACTGCTCTCCGGCGTTACCATCGCACAGGGCGGTGTACTGCCCAACATCCAGGCCGTGCTCTTGCCAAAGAAGACCGAGAAGAAGGCATAAAAGTGTGCTGTGTTGTCTGCGCGATTATCGCACTCGGCTTTGTCGGTCGAGAGATATAAATAAAAGGCCCTTTTCAGGGCCACAATATGTTTCACAATAATATAATATTAAATTATAACAAAATATTGTTTCATGCGAATCAATCGACGATACATACGTTCGAACATGGTTATAATAATAATAATAATAATAATATTATATAGGTAGTCGTCGTCAATTATGTAAAAAAAAAAAAAAAAATATTAAAATTTATTTTATAGATTCATTAATCTTGCCCGGTAGATGGCAATAGGCTCGCCCCCTATTACATGGTACCAATAACATAAAAAAAAAAAATACAATAATATAATATACATTATAATATCTCGAAGTAATTATAACGTGCGTGTGTGTGTGTGTGTGTGTGAGAGAGATGATAATGTTTGCCTATACCTGTAGTATAATATGTACGAGTATAAAAATCATAATTAAGTATAATATGTTGGTATATATAATATGAAATATACACAATAACGAGAGTTCGTCCGACTCTCGTTATTCTATATTTTTGTTTACGACGCAACGCGAGACAGCTAGAGCGAGAGGGAAGAGATCCCTCTCTCTCTCTCTCGTTCAGGTCGGTCGCTGTTTATTGGTCGGCGGTGATGCGAGATCGTCTCGCGTTGTACGCTAATCGGCACACGCGACATGAATAAATACGGTTGTAACCACCAAAACGCATATCATTCGATATCTCACAGCGTACGTGTACGGTACGCTCTCGCAGTTTTCGATTTTGTTAATTTACATTAACTCACTTACTTACCTCTACCAACAACAATGCCGCCCAAGACTAGCGGTAAGGCCGCCAAGAAATCCGGCAAAGCCCAAAAGAACATCTCCAAGACAGACAAGAGAAAGAAGAAGCACAAGAGGAAGGAGAGCTACGCCATCTACATCTACAAGGTGCTCAAGCAGGTTCACCCGGACACCGGTATCTCCAGCAAGGCCATGTCCATCATGAACTCGTTCGTGAACGACATCTTCGAACGCATCGCCGCCGAAGCTTCACGTTTGGCTCATTACAACAAACGTTCGACGATCACTTCGAGGGAGGTGCAGACATCCGTGAGGCTGCTTCTTCCCGGTGAGCTGGCCAAGCACGCTGTCAGCGAAGGCACCAAGGCTGTCACCAAATACACCAGCTCCAAGTGAACACACTTGCCGCCTCCGTGAGGACTGCGATGCGATATACCGATGTGGTGTCGCGTTCGCGTCTATCATAATTATTCAAAAGGCCCTTTTCAGGGCCACAAAATTATTCAAAACTAAATTGTGTGTAATTTTACATTACACCTGTTAAATAAGAATGTTTCTTTCTGATGATATCGGCGAGACACGTTCAAACTGAAAACTCGGAAGAAGTTTTAAAATAAATTAACAAGTGTGTATAGGTATAAACTTCTGAACGATATTATATTATTATTATTATTTATTTGAAAAAGCTAACACTAATATATATATTCATCTACTGTTTAAGATATTATTTTTAGAGCTATTTAACAAGCAATTAAAAATAATGTTCCAATAAATATCATGTCGTATAAAATACATACATACATACATACTACCAACCTACCTACCTACCTATGTAACGTATTCACTTATTTATTTTATATAAGTGCTAGGTACCTCTTTTTATTATTATTATTATTATTATTATTTTTTTTTTTTTTTTTTTTTTTTTATATAATAGTGTATCATGTCGTGTTAATAATATTATGTAATTGTAATGTAATAATAATAATCATAGTAATAATATAATAAATAAATGTACACATTACGACTAGGATTATGAAAAGGGACGGGTAGAGAACGCCAGAGCGAGATGGATAATCAATTCAGCAGAGCTTGCCAGGCGCCCGCCGCCCGATGCGACCGTTAGTATAAATATAACCAAGAGCGGACCGGAAAAAATTGCGTCGAGGGAGACCGCTCTTCTCCCCACCCCATTGGAGCTGGAGTCCCTCAAGGCTCTGCGCTCTCTCCTCTTCTCTACTCGCTATATACCAGCGACATCCCTCGATCTCCACTCGTAGAGATAGCTCTCTTCGCTGACGATACCGCTCTCTATACCAGAGGGTGGAACAGCGCCCACTTGATCGGCCGACTTCAAAAAGCCCTTCGCTCTTATGGCGATTGGTTTAAGAAGTGGGCCATCACGGTTAACCCGGATAAAAGTACAGCAATGTACTTTCATCCCACTAAACCTAACCCGAAGAAGCTATCTCTTAAGCTTCACAACCAGCCTGTCCCCTGGGCCTCCCATGCAAAGTATCTTGGCGTGACCCTTGATCGTCGACTCACCTTCGCGAAACACGTCCAGATCGTCCGAAACCGAGCGGCTTACTTCTTAGGCCGTCTCACCCCCCTCCTATGCCAGCGCAGTAAGATGTCCCTTAGAAATAAGGTGACACTTTACAAAACTTGCATACGCCCCGTCATGACTTACGCCTCAGTTGCGTTCGCTCACACGTCCCCCGTCATCTTGAACCAACTTCAAGTCATCCAAAACCGTTTCATTCGCAAGGCAGTCGGCGCTAGCTGGTACCAGCGAAACGCCGACTTGCACTGCGACCTAGAACTTCCCTCCATCCTTCAATTTATGAAGGATTGCTCCCGCCGCTACTTTGACGCGGCTCCCCACCACCCCAACCCCCTCGTAGTCCAAGCCTCGAACTACTCGATAGTTCAAGCTGGAACTCTTCCCCTCCGTAGACGCCCTCGCAACGTCCTGGACGACCCGGACGACTCTATCGCCGCCGTCACATCGGCGGCGCTAGGTTCGCCCAATCCTACCAATATACGCAACAGACGCTCCGTTTTCGGTACTGGTGTCGGATACCAGATCCACCAACTCACACAATCACAACACCGACCTCGCCGGCGAGGTCGAAGATCTCTCAGATCCTTCAGATCGGTTAGTTTCTCTCCAAATAATCAAACAGATCAAACCATTGATAGGGCCCTAGGACACTCCCCTTCTGGGGTGCCAGGGCAAGTCTGACCCCACGTATTCTGGCGACGGCCCAAGCCGAGGTTCGTACCGTCTAGGTGCCCTTGTGCTAGTCGCCCTTAAACTTTGGGTCGAGCGCCTCCCGCGCTCACCACTGCCCGGTAAAGCTGTAGAGGCCATCTGAGGCCAACAGCATAGGTCATTTAAAAAAAAAAAAAAAAAAAAAAAAACCGGAAAAAATAGCATTCAACGTTAGCCGTCCGTTCGTTGCGTACGTTGCGTGTGTAGTAATCTTTTTTTTTTTCATTGTCATTATTCGGCCATGGCTCGTACCAAGCAGACAGCTCGTAAATCAACCGGTGGCAAGGCGCCGCGTAAGCAGCTCGCCACTAAAGCCGCCCGCAAGAGCGCGCCGGCCACCGGCGGTGTGAAGAAACCCCATCGCTACAGGCCCGGCACGGTAGCGCTGCGCGAGATCCGTCGCTACCAGAAGAGCACTGAGCTGTTGATCCGCAAGCTGCCTTTCCAGCGTCTGGTGCGTGAGATCGCACAGGACTTCAAGACCGATCTCCGTTTCCAGAGCTCCGCCGTTATGGCGCTGCAGGAGGCCAGCGAGGCCTATCTCGTCGGCCTGTTCGAGGACACTAACCTTTGCGCCATTCACGCCAAACGCGTCACCATCATGCCGAAGGACATCCAGTTGGCCCGTAGGATCAGAGGTGAACGCGCCTAAATAGAGCGTCCGTTCGTCTGTCTGTCTTCAATACAACACACAAAAAGGCCCTTTTCAGGGCCGCACATGATTCATAGAGACTATATGGCGTGATTGTAATTTAACGATCATGTTTCCATCGTAATTGTTGTTTCTCTATGGATGATATTGCAACAATGATAATGTTCAAACTGACACTTTATAATTTATCCATAAACTGACATAACTGACTTAATTCCCACAATTGGTTGAAGAACAACTAGTTCTGTAGGTTAGGTTTAGGTTTGTCTTGTGACAACAACGCGCGAAGCGAGCGTGCCGCGGCAGCGGCCGGCGAAGCGCCAGATCCGGGTCTGCCATGTTGTTAAGTTCAGAACTATTAATAAAAAAAAATTAAATTATATTTTTCGTGAGGTTAATTTTTTTTTTTTTGTTTTCGGAATTTGCTACCACAGTATAATATAAAGAGTTACAATGTTTACAAAATATATTTGATATTGATATGTAAATATAATATTTATTTATTAATAATTATAATATGTCATTTCATTTGATAAAACTTTTTTTTATTTTTTTTATTTAATGCTAGACCTAATAATAAACACGTGGGAGAGAGAGAAAACATCGCCCCGTCACTCTCAACCGCCGGTCGACGTTCGCTTAGCGAGCGTGGCAGCTGTTTTGTATAAATATAAGTCCGCGCAGCGGCAACAGATCTCATTCCGGTCTTGGCCCCCGCGCCGCTCGGACGTCCCTACCTGCGCCCGCTGGCCGACCGAGCCGCGAGCGTTTCCAGGAATCGGCCACCTGCGCTACCCACGTGCGCTTTCTCGGAAGCGGCCACCTGCGCTGCCCACGTGCACTGCGCCTTATCGCCATTCAAGGAAAAAACCGCTTTTTTCAAAGCGAACGCTTTCTTTTATAAAGCGACCCTTTGTTTCTTTTTAGAACAAAACCCACCTTCAGTGGTCAATCGGTGGATACCTAACGGTGCCAACGAAGCCGATTGGGCGTGGACCCGGAGCGCCCGCGGTTTCTCCTTCAGAGAAAACGCGAAAATCCGGCAGGGCTTGGGTCCACTCTCGGGAGGAACATTTCCTCTCGACAACCCCAAGTACGTAGGCACACACCCGGCTACCAGTTTTTGCTAAGACTGCCGAGTAGCCGGAACTAGCTCCCAACTTTGGCTAAGGTTGACGAGTTAGACACTCACTAGGATACACCTAGGCACACACCTCCCTGTCTATACCCGGCAAGGAGATCAACCCTATTTAACCTCGCTGGGGACCTCCTCCCCCAGCGCCCGTAGGCCCTTAAAGTTTATTACTCTGAAGCCATGGACTTACGTTCATGGCTTCAAAAACATCACGGGACAATATTAGCGGAGTACAACTCCGCTAATATCGTACCCCTCATGTCCTCCCGTATTGCTGCGCCTTCAAGCAAAGCAAAGTCGGCCGCCGATCGGCTAACTCCGCGGTTTTCCCCTGCTAGTCCCGAACACGTCCCTTCCCGTAACCGCGTTCCTTCCCGCGACTGCTTCCGCAACCACTCTCCTCCCCGCGGCCGCTCCCCCTCTCGCGATCGCTCCCCCTCCCGCGACTGCTCCCCCACCCGCGACCGCTCGCCCTCTCGCGACCGCTCACTTTCGCGAAACCGCTCGCCCTCTTACGACCATACCCGCGCCACTGCGGCGCGCCCTGCCCCCATTATCCACTTTGCGGACTCTCCGCTCTCCCCTGACTCGGAAATGGATTGTGATCCATTTCCATCCCAAATCCCCCCGTCTCTTGAGGGCTTCATTGAAGTCACCAAGAAGGGCAAAAAGCGCGCAGCCGCCACCGCCTCTCCCCTTCCTCCGGCGAAAGCCATATGCCCGGCCTCAGGCACTCTGCCATCCTCTTCTTCGTCCACTCCGGACGCTAAGTCTCCCGCACCGCCTCAATCCCGACCAGCCAAGCTCCCTCCTCCCTTCCTTGTCCACGACAAGGTAAGGTGGGAAGAAGTCAGGCACATTTTCACCGACCAAGAGGTCGAAATCGTTTCGGCTAGGTCCACTCAACTGGGCATCAAAGTCCAGGTGAGAACGTCCGATGCCCACCGCCAAATCACCCATATTCTCCGAGAGCAGCACATAGGCTACCACACCTATGCGCTGGAAGAGGAAAAACACCTCCGTGTAGTTATCCGGGGTGTTCCGAAAGAGCTCGCCAGTAACTTAATCACTGACGATCTTAAAGAACAGGGCTATCCCATCAAAGAAGTCCACCGCCTCTATAGCGGAAGGGATAAAACCCCTTTTGACCTTATCTTGGTGGTCCTTGACAAGACCCCAGAGGGGAAGGCCATCTTCAACCTGAAGATGGTCTGCAACCTCTCGGGGCTCTCTGTTGAGACTCCCCACCGAAACGGTACCCCCGCCCAGTGCCACAGATGTCAATACTACGGGCACTCCGCCCGTTTCTGCTTCGCCCGCGCTAGGTGCGTTAAGTGCCTAGGCGATCATAGCACGACCGAGTGCTCCCGCACTCGGGATAGCCCTGACCCGCCTTCCTGTGTTCTATGTGGGAACCAGGGACACACTGCGAACTATCGCGGCTGTCCCAAGGCCCCTAGAACCAGAGGGCCACAGAGACAAACTCAGTCTCGCCGCCCTATTCCTCCCCTCATTCCGCGCAATCAAGGGATCAGCTCTAAGCTGACCTCAGCGCCCTCGAACCCGGCACCACAATTCGTGCCCGCACCCCTACCCAAAACCAACGCTTGGTTTAGTAAGGAGCGCTCAGCCCCCCTGCCAACCAAGTCTTCACCCCCTGCAACGGCTCCCGCCCGAGCAGAAATTCGCCCTCCCAAGCCCCTCTTGGACTCCCCACAGGCCCCTCCCCGAGGTAATCCGGATATTTCCTCGCTTATGTCGCTCATTATGAGTGTCGATATCGACGCTGTTTGCGAACTCAGCCGCAAACTGTCGATGGCCCCAAACGACCCCGTCCACATAGTTCAGGTCATGGCTGAACACAGGGACTTGATCCGCACGATCAAGTCCACCTTCGCCCCCCTCTCTTAAGTACTTCCATTATGGATAGTACACCTAAGAGAGTTAAACCCCACTCCCTTTCGTTGGCATTTTACAACGCCAACGGGTTAAGCTCCGGATCGGATAAGGACCAACGGGCTCTTATCCGAGAATTCCTCGCGTCCCACCAAGTAGACATCCTTCTTGTGAGTGAGACCTTTCTAAAACCAAGCAAGAGGGATCCTAAGATCGCAAACTACTTGCTGGTTCGTAATGATAGAACTGACGCTGTAAAAGGCGGCACTCTTATCTATTACAAAAGGTCTCTTCACTGTATTCCTATAACCACTCCTCTTCTTACCGATCTCGAAGCGTCTTGTTGCCGTATCGCGATGTCCGGCCATCAGCCCATTACTATTGCCTCTTGCTACCTCTCCGGTAACAAGAAAGTTCACAGGAGTGATTTTGAGTCCCTCCTCTCCCTTGGAGGCGCCGTCATTTTGGCCGGCGACTTCAATTGCAAACAAATCCTCTGGGGCTGCAATAGATCAAACGTGAACGGTCACGATTTGTACTCTCTTTCGGAGGACCTCAACTTTGAGGTCATTGCTCCCAGCTCCCCAACCCGCTACCCTCCAAACCCCGCCCATAACCCCGAAGTGCTCGATTTAGCGCTCCTAAAGAACGTAACACTCCAGTTGCGCTCTTTGGAAGTACTACACGAGCTCGACTCTGACCACCGACCCGTCTTGATGAGACTAGGCCCCGACCCTTCCGACAGACTGACTCGAACCAAAACGGTAGTGAATTGGAAGCATTTAGGAGAAACCCTAAAGGCCATCCATTCACCCGCTCTGGACCGAATCCCCGACGACATAGTTACCCCCGACGATGTCTCCCGCTCGATCGATGCTCTCACTAGTCACCTCCACACCGCCATCGGTGACTCCTCCAAGCAGGTACCAGCCGAGGATGACCGACGCTGGGCCCTGCCTGAGGATGCGAGGGAACTACTGAGAGCAAAGAACGCAGCCATTAGAGCATACGACTACAGTCCCACTGAAGTGAACAGAGTCAATCTGCGGTACTACGAACGAGCAGTTCGTACCCGTATGAGTGAACTCCGCAATCAGAGGTGGGAAGATCTACTTTCGGGGCTCGAGCCTACTCACCAGGCTTACTGGCGGTTGGCGCGAGCCCTGAAAAATGACACTGTAGTCGCAATGCCTCCCTTGACCCGACTCAATCTCCCTCCCGCGTTCGATGACGATGAAAAGGCCGAATGTCTGGCCGATAGCCTCGAGGCGCAATGCAGCCCCAGTCTCGATCAAGTTGACCCTGTTCACCTCGCTGCGGTGAACAGCGCAGTCGAACTTAAATCCTCCCTACCCCCCTCCGACCCCATTGAGCCTATAAAGGCTTGCGAGGTTGAGTCGATAATCAAGGATCTCCACGCCAGGAAAGCTCCTGGTGCGGATGGCATCACTAATAAAGTGATCAAGCACTTTTCGACCCCCTTAGTCTACCTCTTAGTCAGCATCTTCAATGCTGCTATGAGCCATTGTATTTTCCCCGACGCTTGGAAGACTGCCGACGTCATCGGCATTCACAAGCCAGGCAAAAAGGCATCAGAGCCTTCTAGCTACCGCCCTATTAGTCTCCTCGGCTCGCTGGGGAAGATCTATGAACGCCTCCTCGTGAAGCGTCTCTGGTCAGTCACTAGGTCCCTTAACCTCCTTCCTAACGAGCAGTTTGGCTTTCGAGCCAAACACTCATGTGTTCAACAAGTACACCGCATCACGGAGTACATCTTAGAAGGTTTTAACATGAAACCGACCCACTTCCGCCCTCACCCTCAAGGGACTATAGCGGTCTTTTTGGACGTGGCGAAAGCATTCGATAAGGTGTGGCACAACGGCCTGATATACAAGTTATATCAGTTCGGTGTGCCGGACCGTCTTGTACTCATCATACAAGATTTTCTCAGGGCTCGAAACTTTCGCTATCGTGTCGAGGGAGACCGCTCTTCTCCCCACCCCATTGGAGCTGGTGTCCCTCAGGGCTCTGCGCTCTCTCCTCTTCTCTACTCGCTATATACCAGCGACATCCCTCGATCTCCACTCGTAGAGATAGCTCTCTTCGCTGACGATACCGCTCTCTATACCAGAGGGTGGAACAGCGCCCACTTGATCGGCCGACTTCAAAAAGCCCTTCGCTCTTATGGCGATTGGTTTAAGAAGTGGGCCATCACGGTTAACCCGGATAAAAGTACAGCAATGTACTTTCATCCCACTAAACCTAACCCGAAGAAGCTATCTCTTAAGCTTCACAACCAGCCTGTCCCCTGGGCCTCCCATGCAAAGTATCTTGGCGTGACCCTTGATCGTCGACTCACCTTCGCGAAAAACGTCCAGATCGTCCGAAACCGAGCGGCTTACTTCTTAGGCCGTCTCACCCCCCTCCTATGCCAGCGCAGTAAGATGTCCCTTAGAAATAAGGTGACACTTTACAAAACTTGCATACGCCCCGTCATGACTTACGCCTCAGTTGCGTTCGCTCACACGTCCCCCGTCATCTTGAACCAGCTTCAAGTCATCCAAAACCGTTTCATTCGCAAGGCGGTCGGCGCTAGCTGGTACCAGCGAAACGCCGACTTGCACTGCGACCTGGAACTTCCCTCCATCCTTCAATTCATGAAGGATTGCTCCCGCCGCTACTTTGACGCGGCTCCCCACCACCCCAACCCCCTCGTAGTCCAAGCCTCGAACTACTCGATAGTTCAAGCTGGAACTCCTCCCCTCCGTAGACGCCCTCGTAACGTCCTGGACGACCCGGACGACTCTATCGCCGCCGTCACATCGGCGGCGCTAGGTTCGCCCAATCGTACCAATATACGCAACAGACGCTCCGTTTTCGGTACTGGTGTCGGATACCAGATCCACCAACTCACACAATCACAACACCGACCTCGCCGGCGAGGTCGAAGATCTCTCAGATCCTTCAGATCGGTTAGTTTCTCTCCAAATAATCAAGCAGATCAAACCATTGATAGGGCCCTAGGACACTCCCCTTCTGGGGTGCCAGGGCAAGTCTGACCCCACGTATTCTGGCGACGGCCCAAGCCGAGGTTCGTACCGTCTAGGTGCCCTTGTGCTAGTCGCCCTTAAACTTTGGGTCGAGCGCCTCCTGCGCTCACCACTGCCCGGTAAAGCTGTAGAGGCCATCTGAGGCCAACAGCATAGGTCATTTAAAAAAAAAAAAAAAAAAAAAAAAAAAAAACGGCAACAGATATCCCATTCGTGTGAAGTCAACGTGCGTGTACGTACACGTACGTCATATTATTATATTTGATTTGATTCAGTGTTCGTTTGTGTAGTTTGGCAAAATGACCGGCCGCGGCAAGGGAGGCAAAGGATTGGGGAAGGGTGGCGCTAAACGTCACAGGAAGGTCCTCCGTGATAACATCCAGGGTATCACAAAGCCCGCCATCCGTCGTTTGGCCCGCAGAGGTGGAGTGAAGCGTATCTCCGGTCTCATCTACGAGGAGACCAGAGGCGTTCTGAAGGTGTTCCTCGAGAACGTGATCCGCGACGCGGTCACGTACACTGAACACGCCAAGAGGAAGACCGTCACAGCGATGGACGTCGTGTACGCTCTGAAACGTCAAGGCCGCACCCTGTACGGTTTCGGAGGTTAAAAATAATAACAACTTCGTCCCGGTGTGCACGCGATATTTCGGGGGGAAATACCTATTCCCTGATAATGTTGCTGTGAAACCTTGGATGGAGAAATAAATAAAAAAGGCCCTTTTCAGGGCCGCACATGTTTCAAATAAATATAATACTATTTAGTATAATATATTGTTGTTGTTTCTTAAAGATCGAACAGAGAAGACTCGTCACAATTCTGATAACAATCACCCAATGCGGTACGAGTGTATATAACTAATAGCATTATAACATAACACCATGTGGAACCTATATTGGGCATATTTGGATTTGAGTAGATTTTTTTTTTTTTTTTTTTTTACAAATAGGTAGATAACCAAGTTTTTTCTATTAATTCAGCGAGTTAGTATTATAATAATAATAATATTAATGTATGTTGTGTGTAGTCTCGCTACATTTAAGTATTAACACACTCTTTAGGAGTGGATATAATATATATTTATTATTGTGTGTATATAATAAAAACAAAATACAACTTGGGTATAGGTAATACCTACCTACTTACTTACTTACTTACTTACTTACTTACTTACTTACTTACTTACTTACTTACTTACTTACCGTATAAAAAGTTTAATAAAGTTTCAGAACGCGACACAGATTTAGGTTCTACATTTCGCATTGGGCACTACATAATATTTGACTTATTATTTAGGTGTGTGTACCTAAGTAGTTTGTTGCCGTTCCGTTTCGTCCGCGCTATTATTATATTTTATAATGCAAAAATATATGTCTAGACGTAATTAATTGTCAAGTATATATATATATTTTTATATATTAATCAGGTTTATTGGTTGCAACAAAACTTATACACGTCCGGCGTTCAAGACGGCCACCTTCAGTTGGAAACTGTGAGCGCTGTTTTACGAGGTTCAAAGTAAAGATCGATTTATATCAATATAACATTGAAATATTGTAAAGTTTTGTTATTTACTATGAAAACGATATCTTTGTAGTTTGTTTATAGACATAAACAATTGAAATGTATTGATTTTATAGAGAAAAATAGTTTTTAAACATGAGCATAGCTGTGCGTTGCGACGAGTGGCTCGAATAAATCGTCAAATAACATTAACCGCTACGGTATCGCCAGAAACGATGGTACCATAGCGTGGCCACGTTCAAAATGTATGCATTTTCAGTATTCAACATTGAGAAACATTATCAAAATAATATTAAAAACACATTTAATCAGAGCGATGTTAGTGAAAAGTTACGAACGTTCCTACGAGAAATCGTCTCTCGAGCGCGGTGTTCTCTTTACGGTAAAGGAGCGACGTTCATTAGTGGAGCGCCATCTATTTTTACACGACGTATTATTATCGTTGAACTAAAAAATTACGTTTCGTGACGTGTGTTAGCAGCTATAGTCTTATAATAATAAATAAATAATATTAGTGCTTTTGTGTGTGTGTGTGTGTGAGATTTATCATCGTTGTTTACTATGGCCGACACAGCAGTAGCAGCAGAGGCACCGGCACCGGCGACACCCGCCAAGAAGCCGAAGGCGTCCGCCGCCGCCGGCGGTGCTAAGAAGCCCAAACCGAAGCCGACCCACCCGAAGACATCGGAAATGGTCAACGCCGCAATCACCGAGCTTAAGGAACGCAGCGGGTCCTCCCTGAAGGCGATCAAGAAATATATCACCGTCCAGTACAAGGTGGACGCCGAGAAGCTCGCACCTTTCATCAGGAAGTATCTCAAGAGCGGCGTCGAGTCGGGCGCGCTCATACAGACCAAGGGCAAGGGCGCCTCCGGTTCGTTCAAACTGGAGTCGAAATCGTCCCGTTCCACCAAGAAGCCCGCCGTCGGCAAACCCACCGGCGGTAAGTCTGCCTCTAAGGATTCCTCGGCGGCCGCCTCCTCCGCAAAGGCGAAGAAGTCTAAGGCCGCGTCTTCCGGCGCCGCCGCCTCCGGCAGGGGCAGGAAGGCCGCCGCAACATCCGCTAACACCTCGGCGCAATCCAAAGCGAAGCCCTCGCCCGCGACCAAGGACAAGAAGGCGGCCGCCGCCAAGAAGAAGCCCGCCGCCAAGAAGCCCGCCGCACCGGCCAAGGCGAAGGGCGCCGCCGCCGCCGCGCCTAAAGCCAAGAAGACCGCCAAGCCGCCGACCAAGAAGCCGAAAGCTCCCAAACCGAAGAGGGCCGCCGCCACGCCCAAGTCCAAGGCCGCCGCCAAGAAGGCGTCCGCTGCGAAGAAGTAAGCCGCGAAGTGCTCGCATGCATGCATGCATGCATGCAATGGCACGGCGCGCGCAGAGTCCCGTCCGAGACGATTCTCGCTCGCTTGCTTGTGGGGGAAGAAACCGAAAATTCTCTCTCATCTCGCACATTCAAAAAGCCCTTTTCAGGGCTAACAAATATTTCCACAAGATATCTTCTCTCTAGCACCGTGCGTGCTCGTGAGACAGACACATCATTTATTATTTGTTTCTTTCTTGACGTCACAACAACAACGAAACGATCAAACACTATCCTATATATTAATATTAATAAATGAGTTACATACGTCGTTATATATTATATTATAATATTAAGGTACACATAGGTGTATATAATATCATAATTAATTATTCTTGATTATAATAATTTACACGCACGCCCATCGATTGATAAAATCCGTCCGTCGCCCGACTGCCCGACTCCCGAAACTCCGTCTCCGTAATTTTTTTTTTTTATTTTCCACCTGCAAAAATAATGTTAATTAATTAATTAATTAAAACTTAATTCTAATATTATAATAATAATTATCACACTACTAACTATATCTATCTGTGTATTGCGTATATTGTGTTCTTTCTCTTTCTTACGTTCGAGTTGACGCTCAGCTCGACTCCCTATGCGTGTCGACATTTGCCGAGCTTTGAATAAGTATATAAAACGATCGCGGCTCCGTTTCGTGATAACACTCTGTCGATACAGATCGTACGGTACGCACGCACCGTGCGCTCATTGTATTTTCATTTATCGTTGTTATTAATATAATATATTGTCGACGATATGTCTGGCCGCGGTAAAGGTGGCAAAGTGAAGGGGAAGGCAAAGTCTCGCTCCAACCGTGCCGGTCTTCAGTTTCCGGTGGGTCGTATTCATCGTCTTCTACGTAATGGCAACTACGCAGAGCGTGTCGGTGCCGGTGCACCCGTGTACCTCGCCGCTGTTATGGAGTACCTAGCGGCCGAGGTCCTCGAATTGGCCGGCAACGCCGCGAGAGACAACAAGAAGACCAGGATCATACCGCGCCATCTACAATTGGCGATCAGGAACGACGAGGAATTGAACAAACTGCTCTCCGGCGTTACCATCGCACAGGGCGGTGTACTGCCCAACATCCAGGCCGTGCTCTTGCCAAAGAAGACCGAGAAGAAGGCATAAAAGTGTGCTGTGTTGTCTGCGCGATTATCGCACTCGGCTTTGTCGGTCGAGAGATATAAATAAAAGGCCCTTTTCAGGGCCACAATATGTTTCACAATAATATAATATTAAATTATAACAAAATATTGTTTCATGCGAATCAATCGACGATACATACGTTCGAACATGGTTATAATAATAATAATAATAATAATATTATATAGGTAGTCGTCGTCAATTATGTAAAAAAAAAAAAAAAAATATTAAAATTTATTTTATAGATTCATTAATCTTGCCCGGTAGATGGCAATAGGCTCGCCCCCTATTACATGGTACCAATAACATAAAAAAAAAAAATACAATAATATAATATACATTATAATATCTCGAAGTAATTATAACGTGCGTGTGTGTGTGTGTGTGTGTGAGAGAGATGATAATGTTTGCCTATACCTGTAGTATAATATGTACGAGTATAAAAATCATAATTAAGTATAATATGTTGGTATATATAATATGAAATATACACAATAACGAGAGTTCGTCCGACTCTCGTTATTCTATATTTTTGTTTACGACGCAACGCGAGACAGCTAGAGCGAGAGGGAAGAGATCCCTCTCTCTCTCTCTCGTTCAGGTCGGTCGCTGTTTATTGGTCGGCGGTGATGCGAGATCGTCTCGCGTTGTACGCTAATCGGCACACGCGACATGAATAAATACGGTTGTAACCACCAAAACGCATATCATTCGATATCTCACAGCGTACGTGTACGGTACGCTCTCGCAGTTTTCGATTTTGTTAATTTACATTAACTCACTTACTTACCTCTACCAACAACAATGCCGCCCAAGACTAGCGGTAAGGCCGCCAAGAAATCCGGCAAAGCCCAAAAGAACATCTCCAAGACAGACAAGAGAAAGAAGAAGCACAAGAGGAAGGAGAGCTACGCCATCTACATCTACAAGGTGCTCAAGCAGGTTCACCCGGACACCGGTATCTCCAGCAAGGCCATGTCCATCATGAACTCGTTCGTGAACGACATCTTCGAACGCATCGCCGCCGAAGCTTCACGTTTGGCTCATTACAACAAACGTTCGACGATCACTTCGAGGGAGGTGCAGACATCCGTGAGGCTGCTTCTTCCCGGTGAGCTGGCCAAGCACGCTGTCAGCGAAGGCACCAAGGCTGTCACCAAATACACCAGCTCCAAGTGAACACACTTGCCGCCTCCGTGAGGACTGCGATGCGATATACCGATGTGGTGTCGCGTTCGCGTCTATCATAATTATTCAAAAGGCCCTTTTCAGGGCCACAAAATTATTCAAAACTAAATTGTGTGTAATTTTACATTACACCTGTTAAATAAGAATGTTTCTTTCTGATGATATCGGCGAGACACGTTCAAACTGAAAACTCGGAAGAAGTTTTAAAATAAATTAACAAGTGTGTATAGGTATAAACTTCTGAACGATATTATATTATTATTATTATTTATTTGAAAAAGCTAACACTAATATATATATTCATCTACTGTTTAAGATATTATTTTTAGAGCTATTTAACAAGCAATTAAAAATAATGTTCCAATAAATATCATGTCGTATAAAATACATACATACATACATACTACCAACCTACCTACCTACCTATGTAACGTATTCACTTATTTATTTTATATAAGTGCTAGGTACCTCTTTTTATTATTATTATTATTATTATTATTTTTTTTTTTTTTTTTTTTTTTTTATATAATAGTGTATCATGTCGTGTTAATAATATTATGTAATTGTAATGTAATAATAATAATCATAGTAATAATATAATAAATAAATGTACACATTACGACTAGGATTATGAAAAGGGACGGGTAGAGAACGCCAGAGCGAGATGGATAATCAATTCAGCAGAGCTTGCCAGGCGCCCGCCGCCCGATGCGACCGTTAGTATAAATATAACCAAGAGCGGACCGGAAAAAATAGCATTCAACGTTAGCCGTCCGTTCGTTGCGTACGTTGCGTGTGTAGTAATCTTTTTTTTTTTCATTGTCATTATTCGGCCATGGCTCGTACCAAGCAGACAGCTCGTAAATCAACCGGTGGCAAGGCGCCGCGTAAGCAGCTCGCCACTAAAGCCGCCCGCAAGAGCGCGCCGGCCACCGGCGGTGTGAAGAAACCCCATCGCTACAGGCCCGGCACGGTAGCGCTGCGCGAGATCCGTCGCTACCAGAAGAGCACTGAGCTGTTGATCCGCAAGCTGCCTTTCCAGCGTCTGGTGCGTGAGATCGCACAGGACTTCAAGACCGATCTCCGTTTCCAGAGCTCCGCCGTTATGGCGCTGCAGGAGGCCAGCGAGGCCTATCTCGTCGGCCTGTTCGAGGACACTAACCTTTGCGCCATTCACGCCAAACGCGTCACCATCATGCCGAAGGACATCCAGTTGGCCCGTAGGATCAGAGGTGAACGCGCCTAAATAGAGCGTCCGTTCGTCTGTCTGTCTTCAATACAACACACAAAAAGGCCCTTTTCAGGGCCGCACATGATTCATAGAGACTATATGGCGTGATTGTAATTTAACGATCATGTTTCCATCGTAATTGTTGTTTCTCTATGGATGATATTGCAACAATGATAATGTTCAAACTGACACTTTATAATTTATCCATAAACTGACATAACTGACTTAATTCCCACAATTGGTTGAAGAACAACTAGTTCTGTAGGTTAGGTTTAGGTTTGTCTTGTGACAACAACGCGCGAAGCGAGCGTGCCGCGGCAGCGGCCGGCGAAGCGCCAGATCCGGGTCTGCCATGTTGTTAAGTTCAGAACTATTAATAAAAAAAAATTAAATTATATTTTTCGTGAGGTTAATTTTTTTTTTTTTGTTTTCGGAATTTGCTACCACAGTATAATATAAAGAGTTACAATGTTTACAAAATATATTTGATATTGATATGTAAATATAATATTTATTTATTAATAATTATAATATGTCATTTCATTTGATAAAACTTTTTTTTATTTTTTTTATTTAATGCTAGACCTAATAATAAACACGTGGGAGAGAGAGAAAACATCGCCCCGTCACTCTCAACCGCCGGTCGACGTTCGCTTAGCGAGCGTGGCAGCTGTTTTGTATAAATATAAGTCCGCGCAGCGGCAACAGATATCCCATTCGTGTGAAGTCAACGTGCGTGTACGTACACGTACGTCATATTATTATATTTGATTTGATTCAGTGTTCGTTTGTGTAGTTTGGCAAAATGACCGGCCGCGGCAAGGGAGGCAAAGGATTGGGGAAGGGTGGCGCTAAACGTCACAGGAAGGTCCTCCGTGATAACATCCAGGGTATCACAAAGCCCGCCATCCGTCGTTTGGCCCGCAGAGGTGGAGTGAAGCGTATCTCCGGTCTCATCTACGAGGAGACCAGAGGCGTTCTGAAGGTGTTCCTCGAGAACGTGATCCGCGACGCGGTCACGTACACTGAACACGCCAAGAGGAAGACCGTCACAGCGATGGACGTCGTGTACGCTCTGAAACGTCAAGGCCGCACCCTGTACGGTTTCGGAGGTTAAAAATAATAACAACTTCGTCCCGGTGTGCACGCGATATTTCGGGGGGAAATACCTATTCCCTGATAATGTTGCTGTGAAACCTTGGATGGAGAAATAAATAAAAAAGGCCCTTTTCAGGGCCGCACATGTTTCAAATAAATATAATACTATTTAGTATAATATATTGTTGTTGTTTCTTAAAGATCGAACAGAGAAGACTCGTCACAATTCTGATAACAATCACCCAATGCGGTACGAGTGTATATAACTAATAGCATTATAACATAACACCATGTGGAACCTATATTGGGCATATTTGGATTTGAGTAGATTTTTTTTTTTTTTTTTTTTTACAAATAGGTAGATAACCAAGTTTTTTCTATTAATTCAGCGAGTTAGTATTATAATAATAATAATATTAATGTATGTTGTGTGTAGTCTCGCTACATTTAAGTATTAACACACTCTTTAGGAGTGGATATAATATATATTTATTATTGTGTGTATATAATAAAAACAAAATACAACTTGGGTATAGGTAATACCTACCTACTTACTTACTTACTTACTTACTTACTTACTTACTTACTTACTTACTTACTTACTTACTTACCGTATAAAAAGTTTAATAAAGTTTCAGAACGCGACACAGATTTAGGTTCTACATTTCGCATTGGGCACTACATAATATTTGACTTATTATTTAGGTGTGTGTACCTAAGTAGTTTGTTGCCGTTCCGTTTCGTCCGCGCTATTATTATATTTTATAATGCAAAAATATATGTCTAGACGTAATTAATTGTCAAGTATATATATATATTTTTATATATTAATCAGGTTTATTGGTTGCAACAAAACTTATACACGTCCGGCGTTCAAGACGGCCACCTTCAGTTGGAAACTGTGAGCGCTGTTTTACGAGGTTCAAAGTAAAGATCGATTTATATCAATATAACATTGAAATATTGTAAAGTTTTGTTATTTACTATGAAAACGATATCTTTGTAGTTTGTTTATAGACATAAACAATTGAAATGTATTGATTTTATAGAGAAAAATAGTTTTTAAACATGAGCATAGCTGTGCGTTGCGACGAGTGGCTCGAATAAATCGTCAAATAACATTAACCGCTACGGTATCGCCAGAAACGATGGTACCATAGCGTGGCCACGTTCAAAATGTATGCATTTTCAGTATTCAACATTGAGAAACATTATCAAAATAATATTAAAAACACATTTAATCAGAGCGATGTTAGTGAAAAGTTACGAACGTTCCTACGAGAAATCGTCTCTCGAGCGCGGTGTTCTCTTTACGGTAAAGGAGCGACGTTCATTAGTGGAGCGCCATCTATTTTTACACGACGTATTATTATCGTTGAACTAAAAAATTACGTTTCGTGACGTGTGTTAGCAGCTATAGTCTTATAATAATAAATAAATAATATTAGTGCTTTTGTGTGTGTGTGTGTGTGAGATTTATCATCGTTGTTTACTATGGCCGACACAGCAGTAGCAGCAGAGGCACCGGCACCGGCGACACCCGCCAAGAAGCCGAAGGCGTCCGCCGCCGCCGGCGGTGCTAAGAAGCCCAAACCGAAGCCGACCCACCCGAAGACATCGGAAATGGTCAACGCCGCAATCACCGAGCTTAAGGAACGCAGCGGGTCCTCCCTGAAGGCGATCAAGAAATATATCACCGTCCAGTACAAGGTGGACGCCGAGAAGCTCGCACCTTTCATCAGGAAGTATCTCAAGAGCGGCGTCGAGTCGGGCGCGCTCATACAGACCAAGGGCAAGGGCGCCTCCGGTTCGTTCAAACTGGAGTCGAAATCGTCCCGTTCCACCAAGAAGCCCGCCGTCGGCAAACCCACCGGCGGTAAGTCTGCCTCTAAGGATTCCTCGGCGGCCGCCTCCTCCGCAAAGGCGAAGAAGTCTAAGGCCGCGTCTTCCGGCGCCGCCGCCTCCGGCAGGGGCAGGAAGGCCGCCGCAACATCCGCTAACACCTCGGCGCAATCCAAAGCGAAGCCCTCGCCCGCGACCAAGGACAAGAAGGCGGCCGCCGCCAAGAAGAAGCCCGCCGCCAAGAAGCCCGCCGCACCGGCCAAGGCGAAGGGCGCCGCCGCCGCCGCGCCTAAAGCCAAGAAGACCGCCAAGCCGCCGACCAAGAAGCCGAAAGCTCCCAAACCGAAGAGGGCCGCCGCCACGCCCAAGTCCAAGGCCGCCGCCAAGAAGGCGTCCGCTGCGAAGAAGTAAGCCGCGAAGTGCTCGCATGCATGCATGCATGCATGCAATGGCACGGCGCGCGCAGAGTCCCGTCCGAGACGATTCTCGCTCGCTTGCTTGTGGGGGAAGAAACCGAAAATTCTCTCTCATCTCGCACATTCAAAAAGCCCTTTTCAGGGCTAACAAATATTTCCACAAGATATCTTCTCTCTAGCACCGTGCGTGCTCGTGAGACAGACACATCATTTATTATTTGTTTCTTTCTTGACGTCACAACAACAACGAAACGATCAAACACTATCCTATATATTAATATTAATAAATGAGTTACATACGTCGTTATATATTATATTATAATATTAAGGTACACATAGGTGTATATAATATCATAATTAATTATTCTTGATTATAATAATTTACACGCACGCCCATCGATTGATAAAATCCGTCCGTCGCCCGACTGCCCGACTCCCGAAACTCCGTCTCCGTAATTTTTTTTTTTTATTTTCCACCTGCAAAAATAATGTTAATTAATTAATTAATTAAAACTTAATTCTAATATTATAATAATAATTATCACACTACTAACTATATCTATCTGTGTATTGCGTATATTGTGTTCTTTCTCTTTCTTACGTTCGAGTTGACGCTCAGCTCGACTCCCTATGCGTGTCGACATTTGCCGAGCTTTGAATAAGTATATAAAACGATCGCGGCTCCGTTTCGTGATAACACTCTGTCGATACAGATCGTACGGTACGCACGCACCGTGCGCTCATTGTATTTTCATTTATCGTTGTTATTAATATAATATATTGTCGACGATATGTCTGGCCGCGGTAAAGGTGGCAAAGTGAAGGGGAAGGCAAAGTCTCGCTCCAACCGTGCCGGTCTTCAGTTTCCGGTGGGTCGTATTCATCGTCTTCTACGTAATGGCAACTACGCAGAGCGTGTCGGTGCCGGTGCACCCGTGTACCTCGCCGCTGTTATGGAGTACCTAGCGGCCGAGGTCCTCGAATTGGCCGGCAACGCCGCGAGAGACAACAAGAAGACCAGGATCATACCGCGCCATCTACAATTGGCGATCAGGAACGACGAGGAATTGAACAAACTGCTCTCCGGCGTTACCATCGCACAGGGCGGTGTACTGCCCAACATCCAGGCCGTGCTCTTGCCAAAGAAGACCGAGAAGAAGGCATAAAAGTGTGCTGTGTTGTCTGCGCGATTATCGCACTCGGCTTTGTCGGTCGAGAGATATAAATAAAAGGCCCTTTTCAGGGCCACAATATGTTTCACAATAATATAATATTAAATTATAACAAAATATTGTTTCATGCGAATCAATCGACGATACATACGTTCGAACATGGTTATAATAATAATAATAATAATAATATTATATAGGTAGTCGTCGTCAATTATGTAAAAAAAAAAAAAAAAATATTAAAATTTATTTTATAGATTCATTAATCTTGCCCGGTAGATGGCAATAGGCTCGCCCCCTATTACATGGTACCAATAACATAAAAAAAAAAAATACAATAATATAATATACATTATAATATCTCGAAGTAATTATAACGTGCGTGTGTGTGTGTGTGTGTGTGAGAGAGATGATAATGTTTGCCTATACCTGTAGTATAATATGTACGAGTATAAAAATCATAATTAAGTATAATATGTTGGTATATATAATATGAAATATACACAATAACGAGAGTTCGTCCGACTCTCGTTATTCTATATTTTTGTTTACGACGCAACGCGAGACAGCTAGAGCGAGAGGGAAGAGATCCCTCTCTCTCTCTCTCGTTCAGGTCGGTCGCTGTTTATTGGTCGGCGGTGATGCGAGATCGTCTCGCGTTGTACGCTAATCGGCACACGCGACATGAATAAATACGGTTGTAACCACCAAAACGCATATCATTCGATATCTCACAGCGTACGTGTACGGTACGCTCTCGCAGTTTTCGATTTTGTTAATTTACATTAACTCACTTACTTACCTCTACCAACAACAATGCCGCCCAAGACTAGCGGTAAGGCCGCCAAGAAATCCGGCAAAGCCCAAAAGAACATCTCCAAGACAGACAAGAGAAAGAAGAAGCACAAGAGGAAGGAGAGCTACGCCATCTACATCTACAAGGTGCTCAAGCAGGTTCACCCGGACACCGGTATCTCCAGCAAGGCCATGTCCATCATGAACTCGTTCGTGAACGACATCTTCGAACGCATCGCCGCCGAAGCTTCACGTTTGGCTCATTACAACAAACGTTCGACGATCACTTCGAGGGAGGTGCAGACATCCGTGAGGCTGCTTCTTCCCGGTGAGCTGGCCAAGCACGCTGTCAGCGAAGGCACCAAGGCTGTCACCAAATACACCAGCTCCAAGTGAACACACTTGCCGCCTCCGTGAGGACTGCGATGCGATATACCGATGTGGTGTCGCGTTCGCGTCTATCATAATTATTCAAAAGGCCCTTTTCAGGGCCACAAAATTATTCAAAACTAAATTGTGTGTAATTTTACATTACACCTGTTAAATAAGAATGTTTCTTTCTGATGATATCGGCGAGACACGTTCAAACTGAAAACTCGGAAGAAGTTTTAAAATAAATTAACAAGTGTGTATAGGTATAAACTTCTGAACGATATTATATTATTATTATTATTTATTTGAAAAAGCTAACACTAATATATATATTCATCTACTGTTTAAGATATTATTTTTAGAGCTATTTAACAAGCAATTAAAAATAATGTTCCAATAAATATCATGTCGTATAAAATACATACATACATACATACTACCAACCTACCTACCTACCTATGTAACGTATTCACTTATTTATTTTATATAAGTGCTAGGTACCTCTTTTTATTATTATTATTATTATTATTATTTTTTTTTTTTTTTTTTTTTTTTTATATAATAGTGTATCATGTCGTGTTAATAATATTATGTAATTGTAATGTAATAATAATAATCATAGTAATAATATAATAAATAAATGTACACATTACGACTAGGATTATGAAAAGGGACGGGTAGAGAACGCCAGAGCGAGATGGATAATCAATTCAGCAGAGCTTGCCAGGCGCCCGCCGCCCGATGCGACCGTTAGTATAAATATAACCAAGAGCGGACCGGAAAAAATAGCATTCAACGTTAGCCGTCCGTTCGTTGCGTACGTTGCGTGTGTAGTAATCTTTTTTTTTTTCATTGTCATTATTCGGCCATGGCTCGTACCAAGCAGACAGCTCGTAAATCAACCGGTGGCAAGGCGCCGCGTAAGCAGCTCGCCACTAAAGCCGCCCGCAAGAGCGCGCCGGCCACCGGCGGTGTGAAGAAACCCCATCGCTACAGGCCCGGCACGGTAGCGCTGCGCGAGATCCGTCGCTACCAGAAGAGCACTGAGCTGTTGATCCGCAAGCTGCCTTTCCAGCGTCTGGTGCGTGAGATCGCACAGGACTTCAAGACCGATCTCCGTTTCCAGAGCTCCGCCGTTATGGCGCTGCAGGAGGCCAGCGAGGCCTATCTCGTCGGCCTGTTCGAGGACACTAACCTTTGCGCCATTCACGCCAAACGCGTCACCATCATGCCGAAGGACATCCAGTTGGCCCGTAGGATCAGAGGTGAACGCGCCTAAATAGAGCGTCCGTTCGTCTGTCTGTCTTCAATACAACACACAAAAAGGCCCTTTTCAGGGCCGCACATGATTCATAGAGACTATATGGCGTGATTGTAATTTAACGATCATGTTTCCATCGTAATTGTTGTTTCTCTATGGATGATATTGCAACAATGATAATGTTCAAACTGACACTTTATAATTTATCCATAAACTGACATAACTGACTTAATTCCCACAATTGGTTGAAGAACAACTAGTTCTGTAGGTTAGGTTTAGGTTTGTCTTGTGACAACAACGCGCGAAGCGAGCGTGCCGCGGCAGCGGCCGGCGAAGCGCCAGATCCGGGTCTGCCATGTTGTTAAGTTCAGAACTATTAATAAAAAAAAATTAAATTATATTTTTCGTGAGGTTAATTTTTTTTTTTTTGTTTTCGGAATTTGCTACCACAGTATAATATAAAGAGTTACAATGTTTACAAAATATATTTGATATTGATATGTAAATATAATATTTATTTATTAATAATTATAATATGTCATTTCATTTGATAAAACTTTTTTTTATTTTTTTTATTTAATGCTAGACCTAATAATAAACACGTGGGAGAGAGAGAAAACATCGCCCCGTCACTCTCAACCGCCGGTCGACGTTCGCTTAGCGAGCGTGGCAGCTGTTTTGTATAAATATAAGTCCGCGCAGCGGCAACAGATATCCCATTCGTGTGAAGTCAACGTGCGTGTACGTACACGTACGTCATATTATTATATTTGATTTGATTCAGTGTTCGTTTGTGTAGTTTGGCAAAATGACCGGCCGCGGCAAGGGAGGCAAAGGATTGGGGAAGGGTGGCGCTAAACGTCACAGGAAGGTCCTCCGTGATAACATCCAGGGTATCACAAAGCCCGCCATCCGTCGTTTGGCCCGCAGAGGTGGAGTGAAGCGTATCTCCGGTCTCATCTACGAGGAGACCAGAGGCGTTCTGAAGGTGTTCCTCGAGAACGTGATCCGCGACGCGGTCACGTACACTGAACACGCCAAGAGGAAGACCGTCACAGCGATGGACGTCGTGTACGCTCTGAAACGTCAAGGCCGCACCCTGTACGGTTTCGGAGGTTAAAAATAATAACAACTTCGTCCCGGTGTGCACGCGATATTTCGGGGGGAAATACCTATTCCCTGATAATGTTGCTGTGAAACCTTGGATGGAGAAATAAATAAAAAAGGCCCTTTTCAGGGCCGCACATGTTTCAAATAAATATAATACTATTTAGTATAATATATTGTTGTTGTTTCTTAAAGATCGAACAGAGAAGACTCGTCACAATTCTGATAACAATCACCCAATGCGGTACGAGTGTATATAACTAATAGCATTATAACATAACACCATGTGGAACCTATATTGGGCATATTTGGATTTGAGTAGATTTTTTTTTTTTTTTTTTTTTACAAATAGGTAGATAACCAAGTTTTTTCTATTAATTCAGCGAGTTAGTATTATAATAATAATAATATTAATGTATGTTGTGTGTAGTCTCGCTACATTTAAGTATTAACACACTCTTTAGGAGTGGATATAATATATATTTATTATTGTGTGTATATAATAAAAACAAAATACAACTTGGGTATAGGTAATACCTACCTACTTACTTACTTACTTACTTACTTACTTACTTACTTACTTACTTACTTACTTACTTACTTACCGTATAAAAAGTTTAATAAAGTTTCAGAACGCGACACAGATTTAGGTTCTACATTTCGCATTGGGCACTACATAATATTTGACTTATTATTTAGGTGTGTGTACCTAAGTAGTTTGTTGCCGTTCCGTTTCGTCCGCGCTATTATTATATTTTATAATGCAAAAATATATGTCTAGACGTAATTAATTGTCAAGTATATATATATATTTTTATATATTAATCAGGTTTATTGGTTGCAACAAAACTTATACACGTCCGGCGTTCAAGACGGCCACCTTCAGTTGGAAACTGTGAGCGCTGTTTTACGAGGTTCAAAGTAAAGATCGATTTATATCAATATAACATTGAAATATTGTAAAGTTTTGTTATTTACTATGAAAACGATATCTTTGTAGTTTGTTTATAGACATAAACAATTGAAATGTATTGATTTTATAGAGAAAAATAGTTTTTAAACATGAGCATAGCTGTGCGTTGCGACGAGTGGCTCGAATAAATCGTCAAATAACATTAACCGCTACGGTATCGCCAGAAACGATGGTACCATAGCGTGGCCACGTTCAAAATGTATGCATTTTCAGTATTCAACATTGAGAAACATTATCAAAATAATATTAAAAACACATTTAATCAGAGCGATGTTAGTGAAAAGTTACGAACGTTCCTACGAGAAATCGTCTCTCGAGCGCGGTGTTCTCTTTACGGTAAAGGAGCGACGTTCATTAGTGGAGCGCCATCTATTTTTACACGACGTATTATTATCGTTGAACTAAAAAATTACGTTTCGTGACGTGTGTTAGCAGCTATAGTCTTATAATAATAAATAAATAATATTAGTGCTTTTGTGTGTGTGTGTGTGTGAGATTTATCATCGTTGTTTACTATGGCCGACACAGCAGTAGCAGCAGAGGCACCGGCACCGGCGACACCCGCCAAGAAGCCGAAGGCGTCCGCCGCCGCCGGCGGTGCTAAGAAGCCCAAACCGAAGCCGACCCACCCGAAGACATCGGAAATGGTCAACGCCGCAATCACCGAGCTTAAGGAACGCAGCGGGTCCTCCCTGAAGGCGATCAAGAAATATATCACCGTCCAGTACAAGGTGGACGCCGAGAAGCTCGCACCTTTCATCAGGAAGTATCTCAAGAGCGGCGTCGAGTCGGGCGCGCTCATACAGACCAAGGGCAAGGGCGCCTCCGGTTCGTTCAAACTGGAGTCGAAATCGTCCCGTTCCACCAAGAAGCCCGCCGTCGGCAAACCCACCGGCGGTAAGTCTGCCTCTAAGGATTCCTCGGCGGCCGCCTCCTCCGCAAAGGCGAAGAAGTCTAAGGCCGCGTCTTCCGGCGCCGCCGCCTCCGGCAGGGGCAGGAAGGCCGCCGCAACATCCGCTAACACCTCGGCGCAATCCAAAGCGAAGCCCTCGCCCGCGACCAAGGACAAGAAGGCGGCCGCCGCCAAGAAGAAGCCCGCCGCCAAGAAGCCCGCCGCACCGGCCAAGGCGAAGGGCGCCGCCGCCGCCGCGCCTAAAGCCAAGAAGACCGCCAAGCCGCCGACCAAGAAGCCGAAAGCTCCCAAACCGAAGAGGGCCGCCGCCACGCCCAAGTCCAAGGCCGCCGCCAAGAAGGCGTCCGCTGCGAAGAAGTAAGCCGCGAAGTGCTCGCATGCATGCATGCATGCATGCAATGGCACGGCGCGCGCAGAGTCCCGTCCGAGACGATTCTTAATACCTTCCCCTCCGTAGACTTCCCCTCCGTAGACGCCCTCGCAACGTCCTGGACGACCCGGACGACTCTATCGCCGCCGTCACATCGGCGGCGCTAGGTTCGCCCAATCCTACCAATATACGCAACAGACGCTCCGTTTTCGGTACTGGTGTCGGATACCAGATCCACCAACTCACACAATCACAACACCGACCTCGCCGGCGAGGTCGAAGATCTCTCAGATCCTTCAGATCGGTTAGTTTCTCTCCAAATAATCAAACAGATCAAACCATTGATAGGGCCCTAGGACACTCCCCTTCTGGGGTGCCAGGGCAAGTCTGACCCCACGTATTCTGGCGACGGCCCAAGCCGAGGTTCGTACCGTCTAGGTGCCCTTGTGCTAGTCGCCCTTAAACTTTGGGTCGAGCGCCTCCCGCGCTCACCACTGCCCGGTAAAGCTGTAGAGGCCATCTGAGGCCAACAGCATAGGTCATTTAAAAAAAAAAAAAAAAAAAAAAAAAAAACAGATATCCCATTCGTGTGAAGTCAACGTGCGTGTACGTACACGTACGTCATATTATTATATTTGATTTGATTCAGTGTTCGTTTGTGTAGTTTGGCAAAATGACCGGCCGCGGCAAGGGAGGCAAAGGATTGGGGAAGGGTGGCGCTAAACGTCACAGGAAGGTCCTCCGTGATAACATCCAGGGTATCACAAAGCCCGCCATCCGTCGTTTGGCCCGCAGAGGTGGAGTGAAGCGTATCTCCGGTCTCATCTACGAGGAGACCAGAGGCGTTCTGAAGGTGTTCCTCGAGAACGTGATCCGCGACGCGGTCACGTACACTGAACACGCCAAGAGGAAGACCGTCACAGCGATGGACGTCGTGTACGCTCTGAAACGTCAAGGCCGCACCCTGTACGGTTTCGGAGGTTAAAAATAATAACAACTTCGTCCCGGTGTGCACGCGATATTTCGGGGGGAAATACCTATTCCCTGATAATGTTGCTGTGAAACCTTGGATGGAGAAATAAATAAAAAAGGCCCTTTTCAGGGCCGCACATGTTTCAAATAAATATAATACTATTTAGTATAATATATTGTTGTTGTTTCTTAAAGATCGAACAGAGAAGACTCGTCACAATTCTGATAACAATCACCCAATGCGGTACGAGTGTATATAACTAATAGCATTATAACATAACACCATGTGGAACCTATATTGGGCATATTTGGATTTGAGTAGATTTTTTTTTTTTTTTTTTTTTACAAATAGGTAGATAACCAAGTTTTTTCTATTAATTCAGCGAGTTAGTATTATAATAATAATAATATTAATGTATGTTGTGTGTAGTCTCGCTACATTTAAGTATTAACACACTCTTTAGGAGTGGATATAATATATATTTATTATTGTGTGTATATAATAAAAACAAAATACAACTTGGGTATAGGTAATACCTACCTACTTACTTACTTACTTACTTACTTACTTACTTACTTACTTACTTACTTACTTACTTACTTACCGTATAAAAAGTTTAATAAAGTTTCAGAACGCGACACAGATTTAGGTTCTACATTTCGCATTGGGCACTACATAATATTTGACTTATTATTTAGGTGTGTGTACCTAAGTAGTTTGTTGCCGTTCCGTTTCGTCCGCGCTATTATTATATTTTATAATGCAAAAATATATGTCTAGACGTAATTAATTGTCAAGTATATATATATATTTTTATATATTAATCAGGTTTATTGGTTGCAACAAAACTTATACACGTCCGGCGTTCAAGACGGCCACCTTCAGTTGGAAACTGTGAGCGCTGTTTTACGAGGTTCAAAGTAAAGATCGATTTATATCAATATAACATTGAAATATTGTAAAGTTTTGTTATTTACTATGAAAACGATATCTTTGTAGTTTGTTTATAGACATAAACAATTGAAATGTATTGATTTTATAGAGAAAAATAGTTTTTAAACATGAGCATAGCTGTGCGTTGCGACGAGTGGCTCGAATAAATCGTCAAATAACATTAACCGCTACGGTATCGCCAGAAACGATGGTACCATAGCGTGGCCACGTTCAAAATGTATGCATTTTCAGTATTCAACATTGAGAAACATTATCAAAATAATATTAAAAACACATTTAATCAGAGCGATGTTAGTGAAAAGTTACGAACGTTCCTACGAGAAATCGTCTCTCGAGCGCGGTGTTCTCTTTACGGTAAAGGAGCGACGTTCATTAGTGGAGCGCCATCTATTTTTACACGACGTATTATTATCGTTGAACTAAAAAATTACGTTTCGTGACGTGTGTTAGCAGCTATAGTCTTATAATAATAAATAAATAATATTAGTGCTTTTGTGTGTGTGTGTGTGTGAGATTTATCATCGTTGTTTACTATGGCCGACACAGCAGTAGCAGCAGAGGCACCGGCACCGGCGACACCCGCCAAGAAGCCGAAGGCGTCCGCCGCCGCCGGCGGTGCTAAGAAGCCCAAACCGAAGCCGACCCACCCGAAGACATCGGAAATGGTCAACGCCGCAATCACCGAGCTTAAGGAACGCAGCGGGTCCTCCCTGAAGGCGATCAAGAAATATATCACCGTCCAGTACAAGGTGGACGCCGAGAAGCTCGCACCTTTCATCAGGAAGTATCTCAAGAGCGGCGTCGAGTCGGGCGCGCTCATACAGACCAAGGGCAAGGGCGCCTCCGGTTCGTTCAAACTGGAGTCGAAATCGTCCCGTTCCACCAAGAAGCCCGCCGTCGGCAAACCCACCGGCGGTAAGTCTGCCTCTAAGGATTCCTCGGCGGCCGCCTCCTCCGCAAAGGCGAAGAAGTCTAAGGCCGCGTCTTCCGGCGCCGCCGCCTCCGGCAGGGGCAGGAAGGCCGCCGCAACATCCGCTAACACCTCGGCGCAATCCAAAGCGAAGCCCTCGCCCGCGACCAAGGACAAGAAGGCGGCCGCCGCCAAGAAGAAGCCCGCCGCCAAGAAGCCCGCCGCACCGGCCAAGGCGAAGGGCGCCGCCGCCGCCGCGCCTAAAGCCAAGAAGACCGCCAAGCCGCCGACCAAGAAGCCGAAAGCTCCCAAACCGAAGAGGGCCGCCGCCACGCCCAAGTCCAAGGCCGCCGCCAAGAAGGCGTCCGCTGCGAAGAAGTAAGCCGCGAAGTGCTCGCATGCATGCATGCATGCATGCAATGGCACGGCGCGCGCAGAGTCCCGTCCGAGACGATTCTCGCTCGCTTGCTTGTGGGGGAAGAAACCGAAAATTCTCTCTCATCTCGCACATTCAAAAAGCCCTTTTCAGGGCTAACAAATATTTCCACAAGATATCTTCTCTCTAGCACCGTGCGTGCTCGTGAGACAGACACATCATTTATTATTTGTTTCTTTCTTGACGTCACAACAACAACGAAACGATCAAACACTATCCTATATATTAATATTAATAAATGAGTTACATACGTCGTTATATATTATATTATAATATTAAGGTACACATAGGTGTATATAATATCATAATTAATTATTCTTGATTATAATAATTTACACGCACGCCCATCGATTGATAAAATCCGTCCGTCGCCCGACTGCCCGACTCCCGAAACTCCGTCTCCGTAATTTTTTTTTTTTATTTTCCACCTGCAAAAATAATGTTAATTAATTAATTAATTAAAACTTAATTCTAATATTATAATAATAATTATCACACTACTAACTATATCTATCTGTGTATTGCGTATATTGTGTTCTTTCTCTTTCTTACGTTCGAGTTGACGCTCAGCTCGACTCCCTATGCGTGTCGACATTTGCCGAGCTTTGAATAAGTATATAAAACGATCGCGGCTCCGTTTCGTGATAACACTCTGTCGATACAGATCGTACGGTACGCACGCACCGTGCGCTCATTGTATTTTCATTTATCGTTGTTATTAATATAATATATTGTCGACGATATGTCTGGCCGCGGTAAAGGTGGCAAAGTGAAGGGGAAGGCAAAGTCTCGCTCCAACCGTGCCGGTCTTCAGTTTCCGGTGGGTCGTATTCATCGTCTTCTACGTAATGGCAACTACGCAGAGCGTGTCGGTGCCGGTGCACCCGTGTACCTCGCCGCTGTTATGGAGTACCTAGCGGCCGAGGTCCTCGAATTGGCCGGCAACGCCGCGAGAGACAACAAGAAGACCAGGATCATACCGCGCCATCTACAATTGGCGATCAGGAACGACGAGGAATTGAACAAACTGCTCTCCGGCGTTACCATCGCACAGGGCGGTGTACTGCCCAACATCCAGGCCGTGCTCTTGCCAAAGAAGACCGAGAAGAAGGCATAAAAGTGTGCTGTGTTGTCTGCGCGATTATCGCACTCGGCTTTGTCGGTCGAGAGATATAAATAAAAGGCCCTTTTCAGGGCCACAATATGTTTCACAATAATATAATATTAAATTATAACAAAATATTGTTTCATGCGAATCAATCGACGATACATACGTTCGAACATGGTTATAATAATAATAATAATAATAATATTATATAGGTAGTCGTCGTCAATTATGTAAAAAAAAAAAAAAAAATATTAAAATTTATTTTATAGATTCATTAATCTTGCCCGGTAGATGGCAATAGGCTCGCCCCCTATTACATGGTACCAATAACATAAAAAAAAAAAATACAATAATATAATATACATTATAATATCTCGAAGTAATTATAACGTGCGTGTGTGTGTGTGTGTGTGTGAGAGAGATGATAATGTTTGCCTATACCTGTAGTATAATATGTACGAGTATAAAAATCATAATTAAGTATAATATGTTGGTATATATAATATGAAATATACACAATAACGAGAGTTCGTCCGACTCTCGTTATTCTATATTTTTGTTTACGACGCAACGCGAGACAGCTAGAGCGAGAGGGAAGAGATCCCTCTCTCTCTCTCTCGTTCAGGTCGGTCGCTGTTTATTGGTCGGCGGTGATGCGAGATCGTCTCGCGTTGTACGCTAATCGGCACACGCGACATGAATAAATACGGTTGTAACCACCAAAACGCGTCTCCGGTCTTGGCCCCCGCGCCGCTCGGACGTCCCTACCTGCGCCCGCTGGCCGACCGAGCCGCGAGCAACTTCCAGGAATCGGCCACCTGCGCTACCCACGTGCGCTTTCTCGGAAGCGGCCACCTGCGCTGCCCACGTGCACTGCGCCTTATCGCCATTCAAGGAAAAAACCGCTTTTTTCAAAGCGAACGCTTTCTTTTATAAAGCAACCCTTTGTTTCTTTTAGAACAAAACCCACCTTCAGTGGTCAATCGGTGGATACCTAACGGTGCCAACGAAGCCGATTGGGCGTGGACCCGGAGCGCCCGCGGTTTCTCCTTCAGAGAAAACGCGAAAATCCGGCAGGGCTTGGGTCCACTCTCGGGAGGAACATTTCCTCTCGACAACCCCAAGTACGTAGGCACACACCCGGCTACCAGTTTTTGCTAAGACTGCCGAGTAGCCGGAACTAGCTCCCAACTTTGGCTAAGGTTGACGAGTTAGACACTCACTAGGATACACCTAGGCACACACCTCCCTGTCTATACCCGGCAAGGAGATCAACCCTATTTAAGTTCGCTGGGGACCTCCTCCCCCAGCGCCCGTAGGCCCTTAAAGTTTATTACTCTGAAGCCATGGACTTACGTTCATGGCTTCAAAAACATCACGGGACGATATTAGCGGAGTACAACTCCGCTAATATCGTACCCCTCATGTCCTCCCGTATTGCTGCGCCTTCAAGCAAAGCAAAGTCAGCCGCCGATCGGCTAACTCCGCGGTTTTCCCCCGCTAGCCCCGAACACGTCCCTCTCCGTAACCGCGTTCCATCCCGCGACTGTTTCCGCAACCGCTCTCCTCCCCGCGGCCGCTCCCTCTCTCGCGATCGCTCCCCCTCCCGTGCCCGCTCCCCCACCCGCGACCGCTCGCCCTCTCGCGACCGCTCACTTTCGCGAAACCGCTCGCCCTCTTCCGACCACTCCCGCGCCACTGCGGCGCGCCCTGCCCCCATTATCCACTTTGCGGACTCTCCGCTCTCCCCTGACTCGGAAATGGATTGTGATCCATTTCCATCCCAAATCCCCCCGTCTCTTGAGGGCTTCATTGAAGTCACCAAGAAGGGCAAAAAGCGCGCAGCCGCCACCGCCTCTCCCCCTCCTCCGGCGAAAGCCATATGCCCGGCCTCAGGCACTCTGCCATCCTCTTCTTCGTCCACTCCGGACGCTAAGTCTCCCGCACCGCCTCAATCCCGACCAGCCAAGCTCCCTCCTCCCTTCCTTGTCCACGACAAGGTAAGGTGGGAAGAAGTCAGGCACATTTTCACCGACCAAGAGGTCGAAATCGTTTCGGCTAGGTCCACTCAACTGGGCATCAAAGTCCAGGTGAGAACGTCCGATGCCCACCGCCAAATCACCCATATTCTCCGAGAGCAGCACATAGGCTACCACACCTATGCGCTGGAAGAGGAAAAACACCTCCGTGTAGTTATCCGGGGTGTTCCGAAAGAGCTCGCCAGTAACTTAATCACTGACGATCTTAAAGAACAGGGCTATCCCATCAAAGAAGTCCACCGCCTCTATAGCGGAAGGGATAAAACCCCTTTTGACCTTATCTTGGTGGTCCTCGACAAGACCCCAGAGGGGAAGGCCATCTTCAACCTGAAGATGGTCTGCAACCTCTCGGGGCTCTCTGTTGAGACTCCCCACCGAAACGGTACCCCCGCCCAGTGCCACAGATGTCAATACTACGGGCACTCCGCCCGTTTCTGCTTCGCCCGCGCTAGGTGCGTTAAGTGCCTAGGCGATCATAGCACGACCGAGTGCTCCCGCACTCGGGATAGCCCTGACCCGCCTTCCTGTGTTCTATGTGGGAACCAGGGACACACTGCGAACTATCGCGGCTGTCCCAAGGCCCCTAGAACCAGAGGGCCACAGAGACAAACTCAGTCTCGCCGCCCTATTCCTCCCCTCATTCCGCGCAATCAAGGGATCAGCCCTAAGCTGACCTCAGCGCCCTCGAACCCGGCACCACAATTCGTGCCCGCACCCCTACCCAAAACCAACGCTTGGTTTAGTAAGGAGCGCTCAGCCCCCCTGCCAACCAAGTCTTCACCCCCTGCAACGGCTCCCGCCCGAGCAGAAATTCGCCCTCCCAAGCCCCTCTTGGCGTCCCCACAGGCCCCTCCCCGAGGTAATCCGGATATTTCCTCGCTTATGTCGCTCATTATGAGTGTCGATATCGACGCTGTTTGCGAACTCAGCCGCAAACTGTCGATGGCCCCAAACGACCCCGTCCACATAGTTCAGGTCATGGCTGAACACAGGGACTTGATCCGCACGATCAAGTCCACCTTCGCCCCCCTCTCTTAAGTACTTCCATTATGGATAGTACACCTAAGAGAGTTAAACCCCACTCCCTTTCGTTGGCATTTTACAACGCCAACGGGTTAGGCTCCGGATCGGATAAGGACCAACGGGCTCTTATCCGAGAATTCCTCGCGTCCCACCAAGTAGACATACTTCTTGTGAGTGAGACCTTTCTAAAACCAAGCAAGAGGGATCCTAAGATCGCAAACTACTTGCTGGTTCGTAATGATAGAACTGACGCTGTAAAAGGCGGCACTCTTATCTATTACAAAAGGTCTCTTCACTGTATTCCTATAACCACTCCTCTTCTTACCGATCTCGAAGCGTCTTGTTGCCGTATCGCGATGTCCGGCCATCAGCCCATTACTATTGCCTCTTGCTACCTCTCCGGTAACAAGAAAGTTCACAGGAGTGATTTTGAGTCCCTCCTCTCCCTTGGAGGCGCCGTCATTTTGGCCGGCGACTTCAATTGCAAACAAACCCTCTGGGGCTGCAATAGATCAAACGTGAACGGTCACGATTTGTACTCTCTTTCGGAGGACCTCAACTTTGAGGTCATTGCTCCCAGCTCCCCAACCCGCTACCCTCCAAACCCCGCCCATAACCCCGAAGTGCTCGATATAGCGCTCCTAAAGAACGTAACACTCCAGTTGCGCTCTTTGGAAGTACTACACGAGCTCGACTCTGACCACCGACCCGTCTTGATGAGACTAGGCCCTGACCCTTCCGACAGACTGACTCGAACCAAAACGGTAGTGAATTGGAAGCATTTAGGAGAAACCCTAAAGGCCATCCATTCACCCGCTCTGGACCGAATCCCCGACGACATAGTTACCCCCGACGATGTCTCCCGCTCGATCGATGCTCTCACTAGTCACCTCCACACCGCCATCGCTGACTCCTCCAAGCAGGTACCAGCCGAGGATGACCGACGCTGGGCCCTGCCTGAGGATGCGAGGGAACTACTGAGAGCAAAGAACGCAGCCATTAGAGCATACGACTACAGTCCCACTGAAGTGAACAGAGTCAATCTGCGGTACTACGAACGAGCAGTTCGTACCCGTATGAGTGAACTCCGCAATCAGAGGTGGGAAGATTTACTTTCGGGGCTCGAGCCCACTCACCAGGCTTACTGGCGGTTGGCGCGAGCCCTGAAAAACGACACTGTAGTCGCAATGCCTCCCTTGACCCGACTCAATCTCCCTCCCGCGTTCGATGACGATGAAAAGGCCGAATGTCTGGCCGATAGCCTCGAGGCGCAATGCAGCCCCAGTCTCGATCAAGTTGACCCTGTTCACCTTGCTGCGGTGAACAGCGCAGTCGAACTTAAATCCTCCCTACCCCCCTCCGACCCCATTGAGCCTATAAAGGCTTGCGAGGTTGAGTCGATAATTAAGGATCTCCACGCCAGGAAAGCTCCTGGTGCGGATGGCATCACTAATAAAGTGATCAAGCACTTTTCAACCCCCTTAGTCTACCTCTTAGTCAGCATCTTCAATGCTGCTATGAGCCATTGTATTTTCCCCGACGCTTGGAAGACTGCCGACGTCATCGGCATTCACAAGCCAGGCAAAAAGGCATCAGAGCCTTCTAGCTACCGCCCTATTAGTCTCCTCGGCTCGCTGGGGAAGATCTATGAACGCCTCCTCGTGAAGCGTCTCTGGTCAGTTACTAGGTCCCTTAACCTCCTTCCTAACGAGCAGTTTGGCTTTCGAGCCAAACACTCATGTGTTCAACAAGTACACCGCATCACGGAGTACATCTTAGAAGGTTTTAACATGAAACCGACCCACTTCCGCCCTCACCCTCAAGGGACTATAGCGGTCTTTTTGGACGTGGCGAAAGCATTCGATAAGGTGTGGCACAACGGCCTCATATACAAGTTATATCAGTTCGGTGTGCCGGACCGTCTTGTACTCATCATACAAGATTTTCTCAGGGCTCGAAACTTTCGCTATCGCGTCGAGGGAGACCGCTCTTCTCCCCACCCCATTGGAGCTGGAGTCCCTCAAGGCTCTGCGCTCTCTCCTCTTCTCTACTCGCTATATACCAGCGACATCCCTCGATCTCCACTCGTAGAGATAGCTCTCTTCGCTGACGATACCGCTCTCTATACCAGAGGGTGGAACAGCGCCCACTTGATCGGCCGACTTCAAAAAGCCCTTCGCTCTTATGGCGATTGGTTTAAGAAGTGGGCCATCACGGTTAACCCGGATAAAAGTACAGCAATGTACTTTCATCCCACTAAACCTAACCCGAAGAAGCTATCTCTTAAGCTTCACAACCAGCCTGTCCCCTGGGCCTCCCATGCAAAGTATCTTGGCGTGACCCTTGATCGTCGACTCACCTTCGCGAAACACGTCCAGATCGTCCGAAACCGAGCGGCTTACTTCTTAGGCCGTCTCACCCCCCTCCTATGCCAGCGCAGTAAGATGTCCCTTAGAAATAAGGTGACACTTTACAAAACTTGCATACGCCCCGTCATGACTTACGCCTCAGTTGCGTTCGCTCACACGTCCCCCGTCATCTTGAACCAACTTCAAGTCATCCAAAACCGTTTCATTCGCAAGGCAGTCGGCGCTAGCTGGTACCAGCGAAACGCCGACTTGCACTGCGACCTAGAACTTCCCTCCATCCTTCAATTTATGAAGGATTGCTCCCGCCGCTACTTTGACGCGGCTCCCCACCACCCCAACCCCCTCGTAGTCCAAGCCTCGAACTACTCGATAGTTCAAGCTGGAACTCTTCCCCTCCGTAGACGCCCTCGCAACGTCCTGGACGACCCGGACGACTCTATCGCCGCCGTCACATCGGCGGCGCTAGGTTCGCCCAATCCTACCAATATACGCAACAGACGCTCCGTTTTCGGTACTGGTGTCGGATACCAGATCCACCAACTCACACAATCACAACACCGACCTCGCCGGCGAGGTCGAAGATCTCTCAGATCCTTCAGATCGGTTAGTTTCTCTCCAAATAATCAAACAGATCAAACCATTGATAGGGCCCTAGGACACTCCCCTTCTGGGGTGCCAGGGCAAGTCTGACCCCACGTATTCTGGCGACGGCCCAAGCCGAGGTTCGTACCGTCTAGGTGCCCTTGTGCTAGTCGCCCTTAAACTTTGGGTCGAGCGCCTCCCGCGCTCACCACTGCCCGGTAAAGCTGTAGAGGCCATCTGAGGCCAACAGCAAAGGTCATTTAAAAAAAAAAAAAAAAAAAAAAAAAAAAAAAAAAAAAAAAAAAAAAAAAAAAAAAAAAAAAAAAAAAACCAAAACGCATATCATTCGATATCTCACAGCGTACGTGTACGGTACGCTCTCGCAGTTTTCGATTTTGTTAATTTACATTAACTCACTTACTTACCTCTACCAACAACAATGCCGCCCAAGACTAGCGGTAAGGCCGCCAAGAAATCCGGCAAAGCCCAAAAGAACATCTCCAAGACAGACAAGAGAAAGAAGAAGCACAAGAGGAAGGAGAGCTACGCCATCTACATCTACAAGGTGCTCAAGCAGGTTCACCCGGACACCGGTATCTCCAGCAAGGCCATGTCCATCATGAACTCGTTCGTGAACGACATCTTCGAACGCATCGCCGCCGAAGCTTCACGTTTGGCTCATTACAACAAACGTTCGACGATCACTTCGAGGGAGGTGCAGACATCCGTGAGGCTGCTTCTTCCCGGTGAGCTGGCCAAGCACGCTGTCAGCGAAGGCACCAAGGCTGTCACCAAATACACCAGCTCCAAGTGAACACACTTGCCGCCTCCGTGAGGACTGCGATGCGATATACCGATGTGGTGTCGCGTTCGCGTCTATCATAATTATTCAAAAGGCCCTTTTCAGGGCCACAAAATTATTCAAAACTAAATTGTGTGTAATTTTACATTACACCTGTTAAATAAGAATGTTTCTTTCTGATGATATCGGCGAGACACGTTCAAACTGAAAACTCGGAAGAAGTTTTAAAATAAATTAACAAGTGTGTATAGGTATAAACTTCTGAACGATATTATATTATTATTATTATTTATTTGAAAAAGCTAACACTAATATATATATTCATCTACTGTTTAAGATATTATTTTTAGAGCTATTTAACAAGCAATTAAAAATAATGTTCCAATAAATATCATGTCGTATAAAATACATACATACATACATACTACCAACCTACCTACCTACCTATGTAACGTATTCACTTATTTATTTTATATAAGTGCTAGGTACCTCTTTTTATTATTATTATTATTATTATTATTTTTTTTTTTTTTTTTTTTTTTTTATATAATAGTGTATCATGTCGTGTTAATAATATTATGTAATTGTAATGTAATAATAATAATCATAGTAATAATATAATAAATAAATGTACACATTACGACTAGGATTATGAAAAGGGACGGGTAGAGAACGCCAGAGCGAGATGGATAATCAATTCAGCAGAGCTTGCCAGGCGCCCGCCGCCCGATGCGACCGTTAGTATAAATATAACCAAGAGCGGACCGGAAAAAATTGCGTCGAGGGAGACCGCTCTTCTCCCCACCCCATTGGAGCTGGAGTCCCTCAAGGCTCTGCGCTCTCTCCTCTTCTCTACTCGCTATATACCAGCGACATCCCTCGATCTCCACTCGTAGAGATAGCTCTCTTCGCTGACGATACCGCTCTCTATACCAGAGGGTGGAACAGCGCCCACTTGATCGGCCGACTTCAAAAAGCCCTTCGCTCTTATGGCGATTGGTTTAAGAAGTGGGCCATCACGGTTAACCCGGATAAAAGTACAGCAATGTACTTTCATCCCACTAAACCTAACCCGAAGAAGCTATCTCTTAAGCTTCACAACCAGCCTGTCCCCTGGGCCTCCCATGCAAAGTATCTTGGCGTGACCCTTGATCGTCGACTCACCTTCGCGAAACACGTCCAGATCGTCCGAAACCGAGCGGCTTACTTCTTAGGCCGTCTCACCCCCCTCCTATGCCAGCGCAGTAAGATGTCCCTTAGAAATAAGGTGACACTTTACAAAACTTGCATACGCCCCGTCATGACTTACGCCTCAGTTGCGTTCGCTCACACGTCCCCCGTCATCTTGAACCAACTTCAAGTCATCCAAAACCGTTTCATTCGCAAGGCAGTCGGCGCTAGCTGGTACCAGCGAAACGCCGACTTGCACTGCGACCTAGAACTTCCCTCCATCCTTCAATTTATGAAGGATTGCTCCCGCCGCTACTTTGACGCGGCTCCCCACCACCCCAACCCCCTCGTAGTCCAAGCCTCGAACTACTCGATAGTTCAAGCTGGAACTCTTCCCCTCCGTAGACGCCCTCGCAACGTCCTGGACGACCCGGACGACTCTATCGCCGCCGTCACATCGGCGGCGCTAGGTTCGCCCAATCCTACCAATATACGCAACAGACGCTCCGTTTTCGGTACTGGTGTCGGATACCAGATCCACCAACTCACACAATCACAACACCGACCTCGCCGGCGAGGTCGAAGATCTCTCAGATCCTTCAGATCGGTTAGTTTCTCTCCAAATAATCAAACAGATCAAACCATTGATAGGGCCCTAGGACACTCCCCTTCTGGGGTGCCAGGGCAAGTCTGACCCCACGTATTCTGGCGACGGCCCAAGCCGAGGTTCGTACCGTCTAGGTGCCCTTGTGCTAGTCGCCCTTAAACTTTGGGTCGAGCGCCTCCCGCGCTCACCACTGCCCGGTAAAGCTGTAGAGGCCATCTGAGGCCAACAGCATAGGTCATTTAAAAAAAAAAAAAAAAAAAAAAAAAAAAAAACCGGAAAAAATAGCATTCAACGTTAGCCGTCCGTTCGTTGCGTACGTTGCGTGTGTAGTAATCTTTTTTTTTTTCATTGTCATTATTCGGCCATGGCTCGTACCAAGCAGACAGCTCGTAAATCAACCGGTGGCAAGGCGCCGCGTAAGCAGCTCGCCACTAAAGCCGCCCGCAAGAGCGCGCCGGCCACCGGCGGTGTGAAGAAACCCCATCGCTACAGGCCCGGCACGGTAGCGCTGCGCGAGATCCGTCGCTACCAGAAGAGCACTGAGCTGTTGATCCGCAAGCTGCCTTTCCAGCGTCTGGTGCGTGAGATCGCACAGGACTTCAAGACCGATCTCCGTTTCCAGAGCTCCGCCGTTATGGCGCTGCAGGAGGCCAGCGAGGCCTATCTCGTCGGCCTGTTCGAGGACACTAACCTTTGCGCCATTCACGCCAAACGCGTCACCATCATGCCGAAGGACATCCAGTTGGCCCGTAGGATCAGAGGTGAACGCGCCTAAATAGAGCGTCCGTTCGTCTGTCTGTCTTCAATACAACACACAAAAAGGCCCTTTTCAGGGCCGCACATGATTCATAGAGACTATATGGCGTGATTGTAATTTAACGATCATGTTTCCATCGTAATTGTTGTTTCTCTATGGATGATATTGCAACAATGATAATGTTCAAACTGACACTTTATAATTTATCCATAAACTGACATAACTGACTTAATTCCCACAATTGGTTGAAGAACAACTAGTTCTGTAGGTTAGGTTTAGGTTTGTCTTGTGACAACAACGCGCGAAGCGAGCGTGCCGCGGCAGCGGCCGGCGAAGCGCCAGATCCGGGTCTGCCATGTTGTTAAGTTCAGAACTATTAATAAAAAAAAATTAAATTATATTTTTCGTGAGGTTAATTTTTTTTTTTTTGTTTTCGGAATTTGCTACCACAGTATAATATAAAGAGTTACAATGTTTACAAAATATATTTGATATTGATATGTAAATATAATATTTATTTATTAATAATTATAATATGTCATTTCATTTGATAAAACTTTTTTTTATTTTTTTTATTTAATGCTAGACCTAATAATAAACACGTGGGAGAGAGAGAAAACATCGCCCCGTCACTCTCAACCGCCGGTCGACGTTCGCTTAGCGAGCGTGGCAGCTGTTTTGTATAAATATAAGTCCGCGCAGCGGCAACAGATATCCCATTCGTGTGAAGTCAACGTGCGTGTACGTACACGTACGTCATATTATTATATTTGATTTGATTCAGTGTTCGTTTGTGTAGTTTGGCAAAATGACCGGCCGCGGCAAGGGAGGCAAAGGATTGGGGAAGGGTGGCGCTAAACGTCACAGGAAGGTCCTCCGTGATAACATCCAGGGTATCACAAAGCCCGCCATCCGTCGTTTGGCCCGCAGAGGTGGAGTGAAGCGTATCTCCGGTCTCATCTACGAGGAGACCAGAGGCGTTCTGAAGGTGTTCCTCGAGAACGTGATCCGCGACGCGGTCACGTACACTGAACACGCCAAGAGGAAGACCGTCACAGCGATGGACGTCGTGTACGCTCTGAAACGTCAAGGCCGCACCCTGTACGGTTTCGGAGGTTAAAAATAATAACAACTTCGTCCCGGTGTGCACGCGATATTTCGGGGGGAAATACCTATTCCCTGATAATGTTGCTGTGAAACCTTGGATGGAGAAATAAATAAAAAAGGCCCTTTTCAGGGCCGCACATGTTTCAAATAAATATAATACTATTTAGTATAATATATTGTTGTTGTTTCTTAAAGATCGAACAGAGAAGACTCGTCACAATTCTGATAACAATCACCCAATGCGGTACGAGTGTATATAACTAATAGCATTATAACATAACACCATGTGGAACCTATATTGGGCATATTTGGATTTGAGTAGATTTTTTTTTTTTTTTTTTTTTACAAATAGGTAGATAACCAAGTTTTTTCTATTAATTCAGCGAGTTAGTATTATAATAATAATAATATTAATGTATGTTGTGTGTAGTCTCGCTACATTTAAGTATTAACACACTCTTTAGGAGTGGATATAATATATATTTATTATTGTGTGTATATAATAAAAACAAAATACAACTTGGGTATAGGTAATACCTACCTACTTACTTACTTACTTACTTACTTACTTACTTACTTACTTACTTACTTACTTACTTACTTACCGTATAAAAAGTTTAATAAAGTTTCAGAACGCGACACAGATTTAGGTTCTACATTTCGCATTGGGCACTACATAATATTTGACTTATTATTTAGGTGTGTGTACCTAAGTAGTTTGTTGCCGTTCCGTTTCGTCCGCGCTATTATTATATTTTATAATGCAAAAATATATGTCTAGACGTAATTAATTGTCAAGTATATATATATATTTTTATATATTAATCAGGTTTATTGGTTGCAACAAAACTTATACACGTCCGGCGTTCAAGACGGCCACCTTCAGTTGGAAACTGTGAGCGCTGTTTTACGAGGTTCAAAGTAAAGATCGATTTATATCAATATAACATTGAAATATTGTAAAGTTTTGTTATTTACTATGAAAACGATATCTTTGTAGTTTGTTTATAGACATAAACAATTGAAATGTATTGATTTTATAGAGAAAAATAGTTTTTAAACATGAGCATAGCTGTGCGTTGCGACGAGTGGCTCGAATAAATCGTCAAATAACATTAACCGCTACGGTATCGCCAGAAACGATGGTACCATAGCGTGGCCACGTTCAAAATGTATGCATTTTCAGTATTCAACATTGAGAAACATTATCAAAATAATATTAAAAACACATTTAATCAGAGCGATGTTAGTGAAAAGTTACGAACGTTCCTACGAGAAATCGTCTCTCGAGCGCGGTGTTCTCTTTACGGTAAAGGAGCGACGTTCATTAGTGGAGCGCCATCTATTTTTACACGACGTATTATTATCGTTGAACTAAAAAATTACGTTTCGTGACGTGTGTTAGCAGCTATAGTCTTATAATAATAAATAAATAATATTAGTGCTTTTGTGTGTGTGTGTGTGTGAGATTTATCATCGTTGTTTACTATGGCCGACACAGCAGTAGCAGCAGAGGCACCGGCACCGGCGACACCCGCCAAGAAGCCGAAGGCGTCCGCCGCCGCCGGCGGTGCTAAGAAGCCCAAACCGAAGCCGACCCACCCGAAGACATCGGAAATGGTCAACGCCGCAATCACCGAGCTTAAGGAACGCAGCGGGTCCTCCCTGAAGGCGATCAAGAAATATATCACCGTCCAGTACAAGGTGGACGCCGAGAAGCTCGCACCTTTCATCAGGAAGTATCTCAAGAGCGGCGTCGAGTCGGGCGCGCTCATACAGACCAAGGGCAAGGGCGCCTCCGGTTCGTTCAAACTGGAGTCGAAATCGTCCCGTTCCACCAAGAAGCCCGCCGTCGGCAAACCCACCGGCGGTAAGTCTGCCTCTAAGGATTCCTCGGCGGCCGCCTCCTCCGCAAAGGCGAAGAAGTCTAAGGCCGCGTCTTCCGGCGCCGCCGCCTCCGGCAGGGGCAGGAAGGCCGCCGCAACATCCGCTAACACCTCGGCGCAATCCAAAGCGAAGCCCTCGCCCGCGACCAAGGACAAGAAGGCGGCCGCCGCCAAGAAGAAGCCCGCCGCCAAGAAGCCCGCCGCACCGGCCAAGGCGAAGGGCGCCGCCGCCGCCGCGCCTAAAGCCAAGAAGACCGCCAAGCCGCCGACCAAGAAGCCGAAAGCTCCCAAACCGAAGAGGGCCGCCGCCACGCCCAAGTCCAAGGCCGCCGCCAAGAAGGCGTCCGCTGCGAAGAAGTAAGCCGCGAAGTGCTCGCATGCATGCATGCATGCATGCAATGGCACGGCGCGCGCAGAGTCCCGTCCGAGACGATTCTCGCTCGCTTGCTTGTGGGGGAAGAAACCGAAAATTCTCTCTCATCTCGCACATTCAAAAAGCCCTTTTCAGGGCTAACAAATATTTCCACAAGATATCTTCTCTCTAGCACCGTGCGTGCTCGTGAGACAGACACATCATTTATTATTTGTTTCTTTCTTGACGTCACAACAACAACGAAACGATCAAACACTATCCTATATATTAATATTAATAAATGAGTTACATACGTCGTTATATATTATATTATAATATTAAGGTACACATAGGTGTATATAATATCATAATTAATTATTCTTGATTATAATAATTTACACGCACGCCCATCGATTGATAAAATCCGTCCGTCGCCCGACTGCCCGACTCCCGAAACTCCGTCTCCGTAATTTTTTTTTTTTATTTTCCACCTGCAAAAATAATGTTAATTAATTAATTAATTAAAACTTAATTCTAATATTATAATAATAATTATCACACTACTAACTATATCTATCTGTGTATTGCGTATATTGTGTTCTTTCTCTTTCTTACGTTCGAGTTGACGCTCAGCTCGACTCCCTATGCGTGTCGACATTTGCCGAGCTTTGAATAAGTATATAAAACGATCGCGGCTCCGTTTCGTGATAACACTCTGTCGATACAGATCGTACGGTACGCACGCACCGTGCGCTCATTGTATTTTCATTTATCGTTGTTATTAATATAATATATTGTCGACGATATGTCTGGCCGCGGTAAAGGTGGCAAAGTGAAGGGGAAGGCAAAGTCTCGCTCCAACCGTGCCGGTCTTCAGTTTCCGGTGGGTCGTATTCATCGTCTTCTACGTAATGGCAACTACGCAGAGCGTGTCGGTGCCGGTGCACCCGTGTACCTCGCCGCTGTTATGGAGTACCTAGCGGCCGAGGTCCTCGAATTGGCCGGCAACGCCGCGAGAGACAACAAGAAGACCAGGATCATACCGCGCCATCTACAATTGGCGATCAGGAACGACGAGGAATTGAACAAACTGCTCTCCGGCGTTACCATCGCACAGGGCGGTGTACTGCCCAACATCCAGGCCGTGCTCTTGCCAAAGAAGACCGAGAAGAAGGCATAAAAGTGTGCTGTGTTGTCTGCGCGATTATCGCACTCGGCTTTGTCGGTCGAGAGATATAAATAAAAGGCCCTTTTCAGGGCCACAATATGTTTCACAATAATATAATATTAAATTATAACAAAATATTGTTTCATGCGAATCAATCGACGATACATACGTTCGAACATGGTTATAATAATAATAATAATAATAATATTATATAGGTAGTCGTCGTCAATTATGTAAAAAAAAAAAAAAAAATATTAAAATTTATTTTATAGATTCATTAATCTTGCCCGGTAGATGGCAATAGGCTCGCCCCCTATTACATGGTACCAATAACATAAAAAAAAAAAATACAATAATATAATATACATTATAATATCTCGAAGTAATTATAACGTGCGTGTGTGTGTGTGTGTGTGTGAGAGAGATGATAATGTTTGCCTATACCTGTAGTATAATATGTACGAGTATAAAAATCATAATTAAGTATAATATGTTGGTATATATAATATGAAATATACACAATAACGAGAGTTCGTCCGACTCTCGTTATTCTATATTTTTGTTTACGACGCAACGCGAGACAGCTAGAGCGAGAGGGAAGAGATCCCTCTCTCTCTCTCTCGTTCAGGTCGGTCGCTGTTTATTGGTCGGCGGTGATGCGAGATCGTCTCGCGTTGTACGCTAATCGGCACACGCGACATGAATAAATACGGTTGTAACCACCAAAACGCATATCATTCGATATCTCACAGCGTACGTGTACGGTACGCTCTCGCAGTTTTCGATTTTGTTAATTTACATTAACTCACTTACTTACCTCTACCAACAACAATGCCGCCCAAGACTAGCGGTAAGGCCGCCAAGAAATCCGGCAAAGCCCAAAAGAACATCTCCAAGACAGACAAGAGAAAGAAGAAGCACAAGAGGAAGGAGAGCTACGCCATCTACATCTACAAGGTGCTCAAGCAGGTTCACCCGGACACCGGTATCTCCAGCAAGGCCATGTCCATCATGAACTCGTTCGTGAACGACATCTTCGAACGCATCGCCGCCGAAGCTTCACGTTTGGCTCATTACAACAAACGTTCGACGATCACTTCGAGGGAGGTGCAGACATCCGTGAGGCTGCTTCTTCCCGGTGAGCTGGCCAAGCACGCTGTCAGCGAAGGCACCAAGGCTGTCACCAAATACACCAGCTCCAAGTGAACACACTTGCCGCCTCCGTGAGGACTGCGATGCGATATACCGATGTGGTGTCGCGTTCGCGTCTATCATAATTATTCAAAAGGCCCTTTTCAGGGCCACAAAATTATTCAAAACTAAATTGTGTGTAATTTTACATTACACCTGTTAAATAAGAATGTTTCTTTCTGATGATATCGGCGAGACACGTTCAAACTGAAAACTCGGAAGAAGTTTTAAAATAAATTAACAAGTGTGTATAGGTATAAACTTCTGAACGATATTATATTATTATTATTATTTATTTGAAAAAGCTAACACTAATATATATATTCATCTACTGTTTAAGATATTATTTTTAGAGCTATTTAACAAGCAATTAAAAATAATGTTCCAATAAATATCATGTCGTATAAAATACATACATACATACATACTACCAACCTACCTACCTACCTATGTAACGTATTCACTTATTTATTTTATATAAGTGCTAGGTACCTCTTTTTATTATTATTATTATTATTATTATTTTTTTTTTTTTTTTTTTTTTTTTATATAATAGTGTATCATGTCGTGTTAATAATATTATGTAATTGTAATGTAATAATAATAATCATAGTAATAATATAATAAATAAATGTACACATTACGACTAGGATTATGAAAAGGGACGGGTAGAGAACGCCAGAGCGAGATGGATAATCAATTCAGCAGAGCTTGCCAGGCGCCCGCCGCCCGATGCGACCGTTAGTATAAATATAACCAAGAGCGGACCGGAAAAAATAGCATTCAACGTTAGCCGTCCGTTCGTTGCGTACGTTGCGTGTGTAGTAATCTTTTTTTTTTTCATTGTCATTATTCGGCCATGGCTCGTACCAAGCAGACAGCTCGTAAATCAACCGGTGGCAAGGCGCCGCGTAAGCAGCTCGCCACTAAAGCCGCCCGCAAGAGCGCGCCGGCCACCGGCGGTGTGAAGAAACCCCATCGCTACAGGCCCGGCACGGTAGCGCTGCGCGAGATCCGTCGCTACCAGAAGAGCACTGAGCTGTTGATCCGCAAGCTGCCTTTCCAGCGTCTGGTGCGTGAGATCGCACAGGACTTCAAGACCGATCTCCGTTTCCAGAGCTCCGCCGTTATGGCGCTGCAGGAGGCCAGCGAGGCCTATCTCGTCGGCCTGTTCGAGGACACTAACCTTTGCGCCATTCACGCCAAACGCGTCACCATCATGCCGAAGGACATCCAGTTGGCCCGTAGGATCAGAGGTGAACGCGCCTAAATAGAGCGTCCGTTCGTCTGTCTGTCTTCAATACAACACACAAAAAGGCCCTTTTCAGGGCCGCACATGATTCATAGAGACTATATGGCGTGATTGTAATTTAACGATCATGTTTCCATCGTAATTGTTGTTTCTCTATGGATGATATTGCAACAATGATAATGTTCAAACTGACACTTTATAATTTATCCATAAACTGACATAACTGACTTAATTCCCACAATTGGTTGAAGAACAACTAGTTCTGTAGGTTAGGTTTAGGTTTGTCTTGTGACAACAACGCGCGAAGCGAGCGTGCCGCGGCAGCGGCCGGCGAAGCGCCAGATCCGGGTCTGCCATGTTGTTAAGTTCAGAACTATTAATAAAAAAAAATTAAATTATATTTTTCGTGAGGTTAATTTTTTTTTTTTTGTTTTCGGAATTTGCTACCACAGTATAATATAAAGAGTTACAATGTTTACAAAATATATTTGATATTGATATGTAAATATAATATTTATTTATTAATAATTATAATATGTCATTTCATTTGATAAAACTTTTTTTTATTTTTTTTATTTAATGCTAGACCTAATAATAAACACGTGGGAGAGAGAGAAAACATCGCCCCGTCACTCTCAACCGCCGGTCGACGTTCGCTTAGCGAGCGTGGCAGCTGTTTTGTATAAATATAAGTCCGCGCAGCGGCAACAGATATCCCATTCGTGTGAAGTCAACGTGCGTGTACGTACACGTACGTCATATTATTATATTTGATTTGATTCAGTGTTCGTTTGTGTAGTTTGGCAAAATGACCGGCCGCGGCAAGGGAGGCAAAGGATTGGGGAAGGGTGGCGCTAAACGTCACAGGAAGGTCCTCCGTGATAACATCCAGGGTATCACAAAGCCCGCCATCCGTCGTTTGGCCCGCAGAGGTGGAGTGAAGCGTATCTCCGGTCTCATCTACGAGGAGACCAGAGGCGTTCTGAAGGTGTTCCTCGAGAACGTGATCCGCGACGCGGTCACGTACACTGAACACGCCAAGAGGAAGACCGTCACAGCGATGGACGTCGTGTACGCTCTGAAACGTCAAGGCCGCACCCTGTACGGTTTCGGAGGTTAAAAATAATAACAACTTCGTCCCGGTGTGCACGCGATATTTCGGGGGGAAATACCTATTCCCTGATAATGTTGCTGTGAAACCTTGGATGGAGAAATAAATAAAAAAGGCCCTTTTCAGGGCCGCACATGTTTCAAATAAATATAATACTATTTAGTATAATATATTGTTGTTGTTTCTTAAAGATCGAACAGAGAAGACTCGTCACAATTCTGATAACAATCACCCAATGCGGTACGAGTGTATATAACTAATAGCATTATAACATAACACCATGTGGAACCTATATTGGGCATATTTGGATTTGAGTAGATTTTTTTTTTTTTTTTTTTTTACAAATAGGTAGATAACCAAGTTTTTTCTATTAATTCAGCGAGTTAGTATTATAATAATAATAATATTAATGTATGTTGTGTGTAGTCTCGCTACATTTAAGTATTAACACACTCTTTAGGAGTGGATATAATATATATTTATTATTGTGTGTATATAATAAAAACAAAATACAACTTGGGTATAGGTAATACCTACCTACTTACTTACTTACTTACTTACTTACTTACTTACTTACTTACTTACTTACTTACTTACTTACCGTATAAAAAGTTTAATAAAGTTTCAGAACGCGACACAGATTTAGGTTCTACATTTCGCATTGGGCACTACATAATATTTGACTTATTATTTAGGTGTGTGTACCTAAGTAGTTTGTTGCCGTTCCGTTTCGTCCGCGCTATTATTATATTTTATAATGCAAAAATATATGTCTAGACGTAATTAATTGTCAAGTATATATATATATTTTTATATATTAATCAGGTTTATTGGTTGCAACAAAACTTATACACGTCCGGCGTTCAAGACGGCCACCTTCAGTTGGAAACTGTGAGCGCTGTTTTACGAGGTTCAAAGTAAAGATCGATTTATATCAATATAACATTGAAATATTGTAAAGTTTTGTTATTTACTATGAAAACGATATCTTTGTAGTTTGTTTATAGACATAAACAATTGAAATGTATTGATTTTATAGAGAAAAATAGTTTTTAAACATGAGCATAGCTGTGCGTTGCGACGAGTGGCTCGAATAAATCGTCAAATAACATTAACCGCTACGGTATCGCCAGAAACGATGGTACCATAGCGTGGCCACGTTCAAAATGTATGCATTTTCAGTATTCAACATTGAGAAACATTATCAAAATAATATTAAAAACACATTTAATCAGAGCGATGTTAGTGAAAAGTTACGAACGTTCCTACGAGAAATCGTCTCTCGAGCGCGGTGTTCTCTTTACGGTAAAGGAGCGACGTTCATTAGTGGAGCGCCATCTATTTTTACACGACGTATTATTATCGTTGAACTAAAAAATTACGTTTCGTGACGTGTGTTAGCAGCTATAGTCTTATAATAATAAATAAATAATATTAGTGCTTTTGTGTGTGTGTGTGTGTGAGATTTATCATCGTTGTTTACTATGGCCGACACAGCAGTAGCAGCAGAGGCACCGGCACCGGCGACACCCGCCAAGAAGCCGAAGGCGTCCGCCGCCGCCGGCGGTGCTAAGAAGCCCAAACCGAAGCCGACCCACCCGAAGACATCGGAAATGGTCAACGCCGCAATCACCGAGCTTAAGGAACGCAGCGGGTCCTCCCTGAAGGCGATCAAGAAATATATCACCGTCCAGTACAAGGTGGACGCCGAGAAGCTCGCACCTTTCATCAGGAAGTATCTCAAGAGCGGCGTCGAGTCGGGCGCGCTCATACAGACCAAGGGCAAGGGCGCCTCCGGTTCGTTCAAACTGGAGTCGAAATCGTCCCGTTCCACCAAGAAGCCCGCCGTCGGCAAACCCACCGGCGGTAAGTCTGCCTCTAAGGATTCCTCGGCGGCCGCCTCCTCCGCAAAGGCGAAGAAGTCTAAGGCCGCGTCTTCCGGCGCCGCCGCCTCCGGCAGGGGCAGGAAGGCCGCCGCAACATCCGCTAACACCTCGGCGCAATCCAAAGCGAAGCCCTCGCCCGCGACCAAGGACAAGAAGGCGGCCGCCGCCAAGAAGAAGCCCGCCGCCAAGAAGCCCGCCGCACCGGCCAAGGCGAAGGGCGCCGCCGCCGCCGCGCCTAAAGCCAAGAAGACCGCCAAGCCGCCGACCAAGAAGCCGAAAGCTCCCAAACCGAAGAGGGCCGCCGCCACGCCCAAGTCCAAGGCCGCCGCCAAGAAGGCGTCCGCTGCGAAGAAGTAAGCCGCGAAGTGCTCGCATGCATGCATGCATGCATGCAATGGCACGGCGCGCGCAGAGTCCCGTCCGAGACGATTCTCGCTCGCTTGCTTGTGGGGGAAGAAACCGAAAATTCTCTCTCATCTCGCACATTCAAAAAGCCCTTTTCAGGGCTAACAAATATTTCCACAAGATATCTTCTCTCTAGCACCGTGCGTGCTCGTGAGACAGACACATCATTTATTATTTGTTTCTTTCTTGACGTCACAACAACAACGAAACGATCAAACACTATCCTATATATTAATATTAATAAATGAGTTACATACGTCGTTATATATTATATTATAATATTAAGGTACACATAGGTGTATATAATATCATAATTAATTATTCTTGATTATAATAATTTACACGCACGCCCATCGATTGATAAAATCCGTCCGTCGCCCGACTGCCCGACTCCCGAAACTCCGTCTCCGTAATTTTTTTTTTTTATTTTCCACCTGCAAAAATAATGTTAATTAATTAATTAATTAAAACTTAATTCTAATATTATAATAATAATTATCACACTACTAACTATATCTATCTGTGTATTGCGTATATTGTGTTCTTTCTCTTTCTTACGTTCGAGTTGACGCTCAGCTCGACTCCCTATGCGTGTCGACATTTGCCGAGCTTTGAATAAGTATATAAAACGATCGCGGCTCCGTTTCGTGATAACACTCTGTCGATACAGATCGTACGGTACGCACGCACCGTGCGCTCATTGTATTTTCATTTATCGTTGTTATTAATATAATATATTGTCGACGATATGTCTGGCCGCGGTAAAGGTGGCAAAGTGAAGGGGAAGGCAAAGTCTCGCTCCAACCGTGCCGGTCTTCAGTTTCCGGTGGGTCGTATTCATCGTCTTCTACGTAATGGCAACTACGCAGAGCGTGTCGGTGCCGGTGCACCCGTGTACCTCGCCGCTGTTATGGAGTACCTAGCGGCCGAGGTCCTCGAATTGGCCGGCAACGCCGCGAGAGACAACAAGAAGACCAGGATCATACCGCGCCATCTACAATTGGCGATCAGGAACGACGAGGAATTGAACAAACTGCTCTCCGGCGTTACCATCGCACAGGGCGGTGTACTGCCCAACATCCAGGCCGTGCTCTTGCCAAAGAAGACCGAGAAGAAGGCATAAAAGTGTGCTGTGTTGTCTGCGCGATTATCGCACTCGGCTTTGTCGGTCGAGAGATATAAATAAAAGGCCCTTTTCAGGGCCACAATATGTTTCACAATAATATAATATTAAATTATAACAAAATATTGTTTCATGCGAATCAATCGACGATACATACGTTCGAACATGGTTATAATAATAATAATAATAATAATATTATATAGGTAGTCGTCGTCAATTATGTAAAAAAAAAAAAAAAAATATTAAAATTTATTTTATAGATTCATTAATCTTGCCCGGTAGATGGCAATAGGCTCGCCCCCTATTACATGGTACCAATAACATAAAAAAAAAAAATACAATAATATAATATACATTATAATATCTCGAAGTAATTATAACGTGCGTGTGTGTGTGTGTGTGTGTGAGAGAGATGATAATGTTTGCCTATACCTGTAGTATAATATGTACGAGTATAAAAATCATAATTAAGTATAATATGTTGGTATATATAATATGAAATATACACAATAACGAGAGTTCGTCCGACTCTCGTTATTCTATATTTTTGTTTACGACGCAACGCGAGACAGCTAGAGCGAGAGGGAAGAGATCCCTCTCTCTCTCTCTCGTTCAGGTCGGTCGCTGTTTATTGGTCGGCGGTGATGCGAGATCGTCTCGCGTTGTACGCTAATCGGCACACGCGACATGAATAAATACGGTTGTAACCACCAAAACGCATACATTCCGGTCTTGGCCCCCGCGCCGCTCGGACGTCCCTACCTGCGCCCGCTGGCCGACCGAGCCGCGAGCGTTTCCAGGAATCGGCCACCTGCGCTACCCACGTGCGCTTTCTCGGAAGCGGCCACCTGCGCTGCCCACGTGCACTGCGCCTTATCGCCATTCAAGGAAAAAACCGCTTTTTTCAAAGCGAACGCTTTCTTTTATAAAGCGACCCTTTGTTTCTTTTTAGAACAAAACCCACCTTCAGTGGTCAATCGGTGGATACCTAACGGTGCCAACGAAGCCGATTGGGCGTGGACCCGGAGCGCCCGCGGTTTCTCCTTCAGAGAAAACGCGAAAATCCGGCAGGGCTTGGGTCCACTCTCGGGAGGAACATTTCCTCTCGACAACCCCAAGTACGTAGGCACACACCCGGCTACCAGTTTTTGCTAAGACTGCCGAGTAGCCGGAACTAGCTCCCAACTTTGGCTAAGGTTGACGAGTTAGACACTCACTAGGATACACCTAGGCACACACCTCCCTGTCTATACCCGGCAAGGAGATCAACCCTATTTAACCTCGCTGGGGACCTCCTCCCCCAGCGCCCGTAGGCCCTTAAAGTTTATTACTCTGAAGCCATGGACTTACGTTCATGGCTTCAAAAACATCACGGGACAATATTAGCGGAGTACAACTCCGCTAATATCGTACCCCTCATGTCCTCCCGTATTGCTGCGCCTTCAAGCAAAGCAAAGTCGGCCGCCGATCGGCTAACTCCGCGGTTTTCCCCTGCTAGTCCCGAACACGTCCCTTCCCGTAACCGCGTTCCTTCCCGCGACTGCTTCCGCAACCACTCTCCTCCCCGCGGCCGCTCCCCCTCTCGCGATCGCTCCCCCTCCCGCGACTGCTCCCCCACCCGCGACCGCTCGCCCTCTCGCGACCGCTCACTTTCGCGAAACCGCTCGCCCTCTTACGACCATACCCGCGCCACTGCGGCGCGCCCTGCCCCCATTATCCACTTTGCGGACTCTCCGCTCTCCCCTGACTCGGAAATGGATTGTGATCCATTTCCATCCCAAATCCCCCCGTCTCTTGAGGGCTTCATTGAAGTCACCAAGAAGGGCAAAAAGCGCGCAGCCGCCACCGCCTCTCCCCCTCCTCCGGCGAAAGCCATATGCCCGGCCTCAGGCACTCTGCCATCCTCTTCTTCGTCCACTCCGGACGCTAAGTCTCCCGCACCGCCTCAATCCCGACCAGCCAAGCTCCCTCCTCCCTTCCTTGTCCACGACAAGGTAAGGTGGGAAGAAGTCAGGCACATTTTCACCGACCAAGAGGTCGAAATCGTTTCGGCTAGGTCCACTCAACTGGGCATCAAAGTCCAGGTGAGAACGTCCGATGCCCACCGCCAAATCACCCATATTCTCCGAGAGCAGCACATAGGCTACCACACCTATGCGCTGGAAGAGGAAAAACACCTCCGTGTAGTTATCCGGGGTGTTCCGAAAGAGCTCGCCAGTAACTTAATCACTGACGATCTGAAAGAACAGGGCTATCCCATCAAAGAAGTCCACCGCCTCTATAGCGGAAGGGATAAAACCCCTTTTGACCTTATCTTGGTGGTCCTTGACAAGACCCCAGAGGGGAAGGCCATCTTCAACCTGAAGATGGTCTGCAACCTCTCGGGGCTCTCTGTTGAGACTCCCCACCGAAACGGTACCCCCGCCCAGTGCCACAGATGTCAATACTACGGGCACTCCGCCCGTTTCTGCTTCGCCCGCGCTAGGTGCGTTAAGTGCCTAGGCGATCATAGCACGACCGAGTGCTCCCGCACTCGGGATAGCCCTGACCCGCCTTCCTGTGTTCTATGTGGGAACCAGGGACACACTGCGAACTATCGCGGCTGTCCCAAGGCCCCTAGAACCAGAGGGCCACAGAGACAAACTCAGTCTCGCCGCCCTATTCCTCCCCTCATTCCGCGCAATCAAGGGATCAGCTCTAAGCTGACCTCAGCGCCCTCGAACCCGGCACCACAATTCGTGCCCGCACCCCTACCCAAAACCAACGCTTGGTTTAGTAAGGAGCGCTCAGCCCCCCTGCCAACCAAGTCTTCACCCCCTGCAACGGCTCCCGCCCGAGCAGAAATTCGCCCTCCCAAGCCCCTCTTGGCCTCCCCACAGGCACCTCCCCGAGGTAATCCGGATATTTCCTCGCTTATGTCGCTCATTATGAGTGTCGATATCGACGCTGTTTGCGAACTCAGCCGCAAACTGTCGATGGCCCCAAACGACCCCGTCCACATAGTTCAGGTCATGGCTGAACACAGGGACTTGATCCGCACGATCAAGTCCACCTTCGCCCCCCTCTCTTAAGTACTTCCATTATGGATAGTACACCTAAGAGAGTTAAACCCCACTCCCTTTCGTTGGCATTTTACAACGCCAACGGGTTAGGCTCCGGATCGGATAAGGACCAACGGGCTCTTATCCGAGAATTCCTCGCGTCCCACCAAGTAGACATCCTTCTTGTGAGTGAGACCTTTCTAAAACCAAGCAAGAGGGATCCTAAGATCGCAAACTACTTGCTGGTTCGTAATGATAGAACTGACGCTGTAAAAGGCGGCACTCTTATCTATTACAAAAGGTCTCTTCACTGTATTCCTATAACCACTCCTCTTCTTACCCATCTCGAAGCGTCTTGTTGCCGTATCGCGATGTCCGGCCATCAGCCCATTACTATTGCCTCTTGCTACCTCTCCGGTAACAAGAAAGTTCACAGGAGTGATTTTGAGTCCCTCCTTTCCCTTGGAGGCGCCGTCATTTTGGCCGGCGACTTCAATTGCAAACAAACCCTCTGGGGCTGCAATAGATCAAACGTGAACGGTCACGATTTGTACTCTCTTTCGGAGGACCTCAACTTTGAGGTCATTGCTCCCAGCTCCCCAACCCGCTACCCTCCAAACCCCACCCATAACCCCGAAGTGCTCGATTTAGCGCTCCTAAAGAACGTAACACTCCAGTTGCGCTCTTTGGAAGTACTACACGAGCTCGACTCTGACCACCGACCCGTCTTGATGAGACTAGGCCCCGACCCTTCCGACAGACTGACTCGAACCAAAACGGTAGTGAATTGGAAGCATTTAGGAGAAACCCTAAAGGCCATCCATTCACCCGCTCTGGACCGAATCCCCGACGACATAGTTACCCCCGACGATGTCTCCCGCTCGATCGATGCTCTCACTAGTCACCTCCACACCGCCATCGGTGACTCCTCCAAGCAGGTACCAGCCGAGGATGACCGACGCTGGGCCCTGCCTGAGGATGCGAGGGAACTACTGAGAGCAAAGAACGCAGCCATTAGAGCATACGACTACAGTCCCACTGAAGTGAACAGAGTCAATCTGCGGTACTACGAACGAGCAGTTCGTACCCGTATGAGTGAACTCCGCAATCAGAGGTGGGAAGATCTACTTTCGGGGCTCGAGCCTACTCACCAGGCTTACTGGCGGTTGGCGCGAGCCCTGAAAAATGACACTGTAGTCGCAATGCCTCCCTTGACCCGACTCAATCTCCCTCCCGCGTTCGATGACGATGAAAAGGCCGAATGTCTGGCCGATAGCCTCGAGGCGCAATGCAGCCCCAATCTCGATCAAGTTGACCCTGTTCACCTCGCTGCGGTGAACAGCGCAGTCGAACTTAAATCCTCCCTACCCCCCTCCGACCCCATTGAGCCTATAAAGGCTTGCGAGGTTGAGTCGATAATCAAGGATCTCCACGCCAGGAAAGCTCCTGGTGCGGATGGCATCACTAATAAAGTGATCAAGCACTTTTCGACCCCCTTAGTCTACCTCTTAGTCAGCATCTTCAATGCTGCTATGAGCCATTGTATTTTCCCCGACGCTTGGAAGACTGCCGACGTCATCGGCATTCACAAGCCAGGCAAAAAGGCATCAGAGCCTTCTAGCTACCGCCCTATTAGTCTCCTCGGCTCGCTGGGGAAGATCTATGAACGCCTCCTCGTGAAGCGTCTCTGGTCAGTCACTAGGTCCCTTAACCTCCTTCCTAACGAGCAGTTTGGCTTTCGAGCCAAACACTCATGTGTTCAACAAGTACACCGCATCACGGAGTACATCTTAGAAGGTTTTAACATGAAACCGACCCACTTCCGCCCTCACCCTCAAGGGACTATAGCGGTCTTTTTGGACGTGGCGAAAGCATTCGATAAGGTGTGGCACAACGGCCTGATATACAAGTTATATCGGTTCGGTGTGCCGGACCGTCTTGTACTCATCATACAAGATTTTCTCAGGGCTCGAAACTTTCGCTATCGTGTCGAGGGAGACCGCTCTTCTCCCCACCCCATTGGAGCTGGAGTCCCTCAGGGCTCTGCGCTCTCTCCTCTTCTCTACTCGCTATATACCAGCGACATCCCTCGATCTCCACTCGTAGAGATAGCTCTCTTCGCTGACGATACCGCTCTCTATACCAGAGGGTGGAACAGCGCCCACTTGATCGGCCGACTTCAAAAAGCCCTTCGCTCTTATGGCGATTGGTTTAAGAAGTGGGCCATCACGGTTAACCCGGATAAAAGTACAGCAATGTACTTTCATCCCACTAAACCTAACCCGAAGAAGCTATCTCTTAAGCTTCACAACCAGCCTGTCCCCTGGGCCTCCCATGCAAAGTATCTTGGCGTGACCCTTGATCGTCGACTCACCTTCGCGAAACACGTCCAGATCGTCCGAAACCGAGCGGCTTACTTCTTAGGCCGTCTCACCCCCCTCCTATGCCAGCGCAGTAAGATGTCCCTTAGAAATAAGGTGACACTTTACAAAACTTGCATACGCCCCGTCATGACTTACGCCTCAGTTGCGTTCGCTCACACGTCCCCCGTCATCTTGAACCAGCTTCAAGTCATCCAAAACCGTTTCATTCGCAAGGCGGTCAGCGCTAGCTGGTACCAGCGAAACGCCGACTTGCACTGCGACCTGGAACTTCCCTCCATCCTTCAATTCATGAAGGATTGCTCCCGCCGCTACTTTGACGCGGCTCCCCACCACCCCAACCCCCTCGTAGTCCAAGCCTCGAACTACTCGATAGTTCAAGCTGGAACTCCTCCCCTCCGTAGACGCCCTCGTAACGTCCTGGACGACCCGGACGACTCTATCGCCGCCGTCACATCGGCGGCGCTAGGTTCGCCCAATCCTACCAATATACGCAACAGACGCTCCGTTTTCGGTACTGGTGTCGGATACCAGATCCACCAACTCACACAATCACAACACCGACCTCGCCGGCGAGGTCGAAGATCTCTCAGATCCTTCAGATCGGTTAGTTTCTCTCCAAATAATCAAGCAGATCAAACCATTGATAGGGCCCTAGGACACTCCCCTTCTGGGGTGCCAGGGCAAGTCTGACCCCACGTATTCTGGCGACGGCCCAAGCCGAGGTTCGTACCGTCTAGGTGCCTATGTGCTAGTCGCCCTTAAACTTTGGGTCGAGCGCCTCCTGCGCTCACCACTGCCCGGTAAAGCTGTAGAGGCCATCTGAGGCCAACAGCATAGGTCATTTAAAAAAAAAAAAAAAAAAAAAAAAAAAAAAAAAAAAAAAAAAAAAAAAAAAAAAAAAAAAAAAAAAAAACGCATATCATTCGATATCTCACAGCGTACGTGTACGGTACGCTCTCGCAGTTTTCGATTTTGTTAATTTACATTAACTCACTTACTTACCTCTACCAACAACAATGCCGCCCAAGACTAGCGGTAAGGCCGCCAAGAAATCCGGCAAAGCCCAAAAGAACATCTCCAAGACAGACAAGAGAAAGAAGAAGCACAAGAGGAAGGAGAGCTACGCCATCTACATCTACAAGGTGCTCAAGCAGGTTCACCCGGACACCGGTATCTCCAGCAAGGCCATGTCCATCATGAACTCGTTCGTGAACGACATCTTCGAACGCATCGCCGCCGAAGCTTCACGTTTGGCTCATTACAACAAACGTTCGACGATCACTTCGAGGGAGGTGCAGACATCCGTGAGGCTGCTTCTTCCCGGTGAGCTGGCCAAGCACGCTGTCAGCGAAGGCACCAAGGCTGTCACCAAATACACCAGCTCCAAGTGAACACACTTGCCGCCTCCGTGAGGACTGCGATGCGATATACCGATGTGGTGTCGCGTTCGCGTCTATCATAATTATTCAAAAGGCCCTTTTCAGGGCCACAAAATTATTCAAAACTAAATTGTGTGTAATTTTACATTACACCTGTTAAATAAGAATGTTTCTTTCTGATGATATCGGCGAGACACGTTCAAACTGAAAACTCGGAAGAAGTTTTAAAATAAATTAACAAGTGTGTATAGGTATAAACTTCTGAACGATATTATATTATTATTATTATTTATTTGAAAAAGCTAACACTAATATATATATTCATCTACTGTTTAAGATATTATTTTTAGAGCTATTTAACAAGCAATTAAAAATAATGTTCCAATAAATATCATGTCGTATAAAATACATACATACATACATACTACCAACCTACCTACCTACCTATGTAACGTATTCACTTATTTATTTTATATAAGTGCTAGGTACCTCTTTTTATTATTATTATTATTATTATTATTTTTTTTTTTTTTTTTTTTTTTTTATATAATAGTGTATCATGTCGTGTTAATAATATTATGTAATTGTAATGTAATAATAATAATCATAGTAATAATATAATAAATAAATGTACACATTACGACTAGGATTATGAAAAGGGACGGGTAGAGAACGCCAGAGCGAGATGGATAATCAATTCAGCAGAGCTTGCCAGGCGCCCGCCGCCCGATGCGACCGTTAGTATAAATATAACCAAGAGCGGACCGGAAAAAATAGCATTCAACGTTAGCCGTCCGTTCGTTGCGTACGTTGCGTGTGTAGTAATCTTTTTTTTTTTCATTGTCATTATTCGGCCATGGCTCGTACCAAGCAGACAGCTCGTAAATCAACCGGTGGCAAGGCGCCGCGTAAGCAGCTCGCCACTAAAGCCGCCCGCAAGAGCGCGCCGGCCACCGGCGGTGTGAAGAAACCCCATCGCTACAGGCCCGGCACGGTAGCGCTGCGCGAGATCCGTCGCTACCAGAAGAGCACTGAGCTGTTGATCCGCAAGCTGCCTTTCCAGCGTCTGGTGCGTGAGATCGCACAGGACTTCAAGACCGATCTCCGTTTCCAGAGCTCCGCCGTTATGGCGCTGCAGGAGGCCAGCGAGGCCTATCTCGTCGGCCTGTTCGAGGACACTAACCTTTGCGCCATTCACGCCAAACGCGTCACCATCATGCCGAAGGACATCCAGTTGGCCCGTAGGATCAGAGGTGAACGCGCCTAAATAGAGCGTCCGTTCGTCTGTCTGTCTTCAATACAACACACAAAAAGGCCCTTTTCAGGGCCGCACATGATTCATAGAGACTATATGGCGTGATTGTAATTTAACGATCATGTTTCCATCGTAATTGTTGTTTCTCTATGGATGATATTGCAACAATGATAATGTTCAAACTGACACTTTATAATTTATCCATAAACTGACATAACTGACTTAATTCCCACAATTGGTTGAAGAACAACTAGTTCTGTAGGTTAGGTTTAGGTTTGTCTTGTGACAACAACGCGCGAAGCGAGCGTGCCGCGGCAGCGGCCGGCGAAGCGCCAGATCCGGGTCTGCCATGTTGTTAAGTTCAGAACTATTAATAAAAAAAAATTAAATTATATTTTTCGTGAGGTTAATTTTTTTTTTTTTGTTTTCGGAATTTGCTACCACAGTATAATATAAAGAGTTACAATGTTTACAAAATATATTTGATATTGATATGTAAATATAATATTTATTTATTAATAATTATAATATGTCATTTCATTTGATAAAACTTTTTTTTATTTTTTTTATTTAATGCTAGACCTAATAATAAACACGTGGGAGAGAGAGAAAACATCGCCCCGTCACTCTCAACCGCCGGTCGACGTTCGCTTAGCGAGCGTGGCAGCTGTTTTGTATAAATATAAGTCCGCGCAGCGGCAACAGATATCCCATTCGTGTGAAGTCAACGTGCGTGTACGTACACGTACGTCATATTATTATATTTGATTTGATTCAGTGTTCGTTTGTGTAGTTTGGCAAAATGACCGGCCGCGGCAAGGGAGGCAAAGGATTGGGGAAGGGTGGCGCTAAACGTCACAGGAAGGTCCTCCGTGATAACATCCAGGGTATCACAAAGCCCGCCATCCGTCGTTTGGCCCGCAGAGGTGGAGTGAAGCGTATCTCCGGTCTCATCTACGAGGAGACCAGAGGCGTTCTGAAGGTGTTCCTCGAGAACGTGATCCGCGACGCGGTCACGTACACTGAACACGCCAAGAGGAAGACCGTCACAGCGATGGACGTCGTGTACGCTCTGAAACGTCAAGGCCGCACCCTGTACGGTTTCGGAGGTTAAAAATAATAACAACTTCGTCCCGGTGTGCACGCGATATTTCGGGGGGAAATACCTATTCCCTGATAATGTTGCTGTGAAACCTTGGATGGAGAAATAAATAAAAAAGGCCCTTTTCAGGGCCGCACATGTTTCAAATAAATATAATACTATTTAGTATAATATATTGTTGTTGTTTCTTAAAGATCGAACAGAGAAGACTCGTCACAATTCTGATAACAATCACCCAATGCGGTACGAGTGTATATAACTAATAGCATTATAACATAACACCATGTGGAACCTATATTGGGCATATTTGGATTTGAGTAGATTTTTTTTTTTTTTTTTTTTTACAAATAGGTAGATAACCAAGTTTTTTCTATTAATTCAGCGAGTTAGTATTATAATAATAATAATATTAATGTATGTTGTGTGTAGTCTCGCTACATTTAAGTATTAACACACTCTTTAGGAGTGGATATAATATATATTTATTATTGTGTGTATATAATAAAAACAAAATACAACTTGGGTATAGGTAATACCTACCTACTTACTTACTTACTTACTTACTTACTTACTTACTTACTTACTTACTTACTTACTTACTTACCGTATAAAAAGTTTAATAAAGTTTCAGAACGCGACACAGATTTAGGTTCTACATTTCGCATTGGGCACTACATAATATTTGACTTATTATTTAGGTGTGTGTACCTAAGTAGTTTGTTGCCGTTCCGTTTCGTCCGCGCTATTATTATATTTTATAATGCAAAAATATATGTCTAGACGTAATTAATTGTCAAGTATATATATATATTTTTATATATTAATCAGGTTTATTGGTTGCAACAAAACTTATACACGTCCGGCGTTCAAGACGGCCACCTTCAGTTGGAAACTGTGAGCGCTGTTTTACGAGGTTCAAAGTAAAGATCGATTTATATCAATATAACATTGAAATATTGTAAAGTTTTGTTATTTACTATGAAAACGATATCTTTGTAGTTTGTTTATAGACATAAACAATTGAAATGTATTGATTTTATAGAGAAAAATAGTTTTTAAACATGAGCATAGCTGTGCGTTGCGACGAGTGGCTCGAATAAATCGTCAAATAACATTAACCGCTACGGTATCGCCAGAAACGATGGTACCATAGCGTGGCCACGTTCAAAATGTATGCATTTTCAGTATTCAACATTGAGAAACATTATCAAAATAATATTAAAAACACATTTAATCAGAGCGATGTTAGTGAAAAGTTACGAACGTTCCTACGAGAAATCGTCTCTCGAGCGCGGTGTTCTCTTTACGGTAAAGGAGCGACGTTCATTAGTGGAGCGCCATCTATTTTTACACGACGTATTATTATCGTTGAACTAAAAAATTACGTTTCGTGACGTGTGTTAGCAGCTATAGTCTTATAATAATAAATAAATAATATTAGTGCTTTTGTGTGTGTGTGTGTGTGAGATTTATCATCGTTGTTTACTATGGCCGACACAGCAGTAGCAGCAGAGGCACCGGCACCGGCGACACCCGCCAAGAAGCCGAAGGCGTCCGCCGCCGCCGGCGGTGCTAAGAAGCCCAAACCGAAGCCGACCCACCCGAAGACATCGGAAATGGTCAACGCCGCAATCACCGAGCTTAAGGAACGCAGCGGGTCCTCCCTGAAGGCGATCAAGAAATATATCACCGTCCAGTACAAGGTGGACGCCGAGAAGCTCGCACCTTTCATCAGGAAGTATCTCAAGAGCGGCGTCGAGTCGGGCGCGCTCATACAGACCAAGGGCAAGGGCGCCTCCGGTTCGTTCAAACTGGAGTCGAAATCGTCCCGTTCCACCAAGAAGCCCGCCGTCGGCAAACCCACCGGCGGTAAGTCTGCCTCTAAGGATTCCTCGGCGGCCGCCTCCTCCGCAAAGGCGAAGAAGTCTAAGGCCGCGTCTTCCGGCGCCGCCGCCTCCGGCAGGGGCAGGAAGGCCGCCGCAACATCCGCTAACACCTCGGCGCAATCCAAAGCGAAGCCCTCGCCCGCGACCAAGGACAAGAAGGCGGCCGCCGCCAAGAAGAAGCCCGCCGCCAAGAAGCCCGCCGCACCGGCCAAGGCGAAGGGCGCCGCCGCCGCCGCGCCTAAAGCCAAGAAGACCGCCAAGCCGCCGACCAAGAAGCCGAAAGCTCCCAAACCGAAGAGGGCCGCCGCCACGCCCAAGTCCAAGGCCGCCGCCAAGAAGGCGTCCGCTGCGAAGAAGTAAGCCGCGAAGTGCTCGCATGCATGCATGCATGCATGCAATGGCACGGCGCGCGCAGAGTCCCGTCCGAGACGATTCTCGCTCGCTTGCTTGTGGGGGAAGAAACCGAAAATTCTCTCTCATCTCGCACATTCAAAAAGCCCTTTTCAGGGCTAACAAATATTTCCACAAGATATCTTCTCTCTAGCACCGTGCGTGCTCGTGAGACAGACACATCATTTATTATTTGTTTCTTTCTTGACGTCACAACAACAACGAAACGATCAAACACTATCCTATATATTAATATTAATAAATGAGTTACATACGTCGTTATATATTATATTATAATATTAAGGTACACATAGGTGTATATAATATCATAATTAATTATTCTTGATTATAATAATTTACACGCACGCCCATCGATTGATAAAATCCGTCCGTCGCCCGACTGCCCGACTCCCGAAACTCCGTCTCCGTAATTTTTTTTTTTTATTTTCCACCTGCAAAAATAATGTTAATTAATTAATTAATTAAAACTTAATTCTAATATTATAATAATAATTATCACACTACTAACTATATCTATCTGTGTATTGCGTATATTGTGTTCTTTCTCTTTCTTACGTTCGAGTTGACGCTCAGCTCGACTCCCTATGCGTGTCGACATTTGCCGAGCTTTGAATAAGTATATAAAACGATCGCGGCTCCGTTTCGTGATAACACTCTGTCGATACAGATCGTACGGTACGCACGCACCGTGCGCTCATTGTATTTTCATTTATCGTTGTTATTAATATAATATATTGTCGACGATATGTCTGGCCGCGGTAAAGGTGGCAAAGTGAAGGGGAAGGCAAAGTCTCGCTCCAACCGTGCCGGTCTTCAGTTTCCGGTGGGTCGTATTCATCGTCTTCTACGTAATGGCAACTACGCAGAGCGTGTCGGTGCCGGTGCACCCGTGTACCTCGCCGCTGTTATGGAGTACCTAGCGGCCGAGGTCCTCGAATTGGCCGGCAACGCCGCGAGAGACAACAAGAAGACCAGGATCATACCGCGCCATCTACAATTGGCGATCAGGAACGACGAGGAATTGAACAAACTGCTCTCCGGCGTTACCATCGCACAGGGCGGTGTACTGCCCAACATCCAGGCCGTGCTCTTGCCAAAGAAGACCGAGAAGAAGGCATAAAAGTGTGCTGTGTTGTCTGCGCGATTATCGCACTCGGCTTTGTCGGTCGAGAGATATAAATAAAAGGCCCTTTTCAGGGCCACAATATGTTTCACAATAATATAATATTAAATTATAACAAAATATTGTTTCATGCGAATCAATCGACGATACATACGTTCGAACATGGTTATAATAATAATAATAATAATAATATTATATAGGTAGTCGTCGTCAATTATGTAAAAAAAAAAAAAAAAATATTAAAATTTATTTTATAGATTCATTAATCTTGCCCGGTAGATGGCAATAGGCTCGCCCCCTATTACATGGTACCAATAACATAAAAAAAAAAAATACAATAATATAATATACATTATAATATCTCGAAGTAATTATAACGTGCGTGTGTGTGTGTGTGTGTGTGAGAGAGATGATAATGTTTGCCTATACCTGTAGTATAATATGTACGAGTATAAAAATCATAATTAAGTATAATATGTTGGTATATATAATATGAAATATACACAATAACGAGAGTTCGTCCGACTCTCGTTATTCTATATTTTTGTTTACGACGCAACGCGAGACAGCTAGAGCGAGAGGGAAGAGATCCCTCTCTCTCTCTCTCGTTCAGGTCGGTCGCTGTTTATTGGTCGGCGGTGATGCGAGATCGTCTCGCGTTGTACGCTAATCGGCACACGCGACATGAATAAATACGGTTGTAACCACCAAAACGCATATCATTCGATATCTCACAGCGTACGTGTACGGTACGCTCTCGCAGTTTTCGATTTTGTTAATTTACATTAACTCACTTACTTACCTCTACCAACAACAATGCCGCCCAAGACTAGCGGTAAGGCCGCCAAGAAATCCGGCAAAGCCCAAAAGAACATCTCCAAGACAGACAAGAGAAAGAAGAAGCACAAGAGGAAGGAGAGCTACGCCATCTACATCTACAAGGTGCTCAAGCAGGTTCACCCGGACACCGGTATCTCCAGCAAGGCCATGTCCATCATGAACTCGTTCGTGAACGACATCTTCGAACGCATCGCCGCCGAAGCTTCACGTTTGGCTCATTACAACAAACGTTCGACGATCACTTCGAGGGAGGTGCAGACATCCGTGAGGCTGCTTCTTCCCGGTGAGCTGGCCAAGCACGCTGTCAGCGAAGGCACCAAGGCTGTCACCAAATACACCAGCTCCAAGTGAACACACTTGCCGCCTCCGTGAGGACTGCGATGCGATATACCGATGTGGTGTCGCGTTCGCGTCTATCATAATTATTCAAAAGGCCCTTTTCAGGGCCACAAAATTATTCAAAACTAAATTGTGTGTAATTTTACATTACACCTGTTAAATAAGAATGTTTCTTTCTGATGATATCGGCGAGACACGTTCAAACTGAAAACTCGGAAGAAGTTTTAAAATAAATTAACAAGTGTGTATAGGTATAAACTTCTGAACGATATTATATTATTATTATTATTTATTTGAAAAAGCTAACACTAATATATATATTCATCTACTGTTTAAGATATTATTTTTAGAGCTATTTAACAAGCAATTAAAAATAATGTTCCAATAAATATCATGTCGTATAAAATACATACATACATACATACTACCAACCTACCTACCTACCTATGTAACGTATTCACTTATTTATTTTATATAAGTGCTAGGTACCTCTTTTTATTATTATTATTATTATTATTATTTTTTTTTTTTTTTTTTTTTTTTTATATAATAGTGTATCATGTCGTGTTAATAATATTATGTAATTGTAATGTAATAATAATAATCATAGTAATAATATAATAAATAAATGTACACATTACGACTAGGATTATGAAAAGGGACGGGTAGAGAACGCCAGAGCGAGATGGATAATCAATTCAGCAGAGCTTGCCAGGCGCCCGCCGCCCGATGCGACCGTTAGTATAAATATAACCAAGAGCGGACCGGAAAAAATAGCATTCAACGTTAGCCGTCCGTTCGTTGCGTACGTTGCGTGTGTAGTAATCTTTTTTTTTTTCATTGTCATTATTCGGCCATGGCTCGTACCAAGCAGACAGCTCGTAAATCAACCGGTGGCAAGGCGCCGCGTAAGCAGCTCGCCACTAAAGCCGCCCGCAAGAGCGCGCCGGCCACCGGCGGTGTGAAGAAACCCCATCGCTACAGGCCCGGCACGGTAGCGCTGCGCGAGATCCGTCGCTACCAGAAGAGCACTGAGCTGTTGATCCGCAAGCTGCCTTTCCAGCGTCTGGTGCGTGAGATCGCACAGGACTTCAAGACCGATCTCCGTTTCCAGAGCTCCGCCGTTATGGCGCTGCAGGAGGCCAGCGAGGCCTATCTCGTCGGCCTGTTCGAGGACACTAACCTTTGCGCCATTCACGCCAAACGCGTCACCATCATGCCGAAGGACATCCAGTTGGCCCGTAGGATCAGAGGTGAACGCGCCTAAATAGAGCGTCCGTTCGTCTGTCTGTCTTCAATACAACACACAAAAAGGCCCTTTTCAGGGCCGCACATGATTCATAGAGACTATATGGCGTGATTGTAATTTAACGATCATGTTTCCATCGTAATTGTTGTTTCTCTATGGATGATATTGCAACAATGATAATGTTCAAACTGACACTTTATAATTTATCCATAAACTGACATAACTGACTTAATTCCCACAATTGGTTGAAGAACAACTAGTTCTGTAGGTTAGGTTTAGGTTTGTCTTGTGACAACAACGCGCGAAGCGAGCGTGCCGCGGCAGCGGCCGGCGAAGCGCCAGATCCGGGTCTGCCATGTTGTTAAGTTCAGAACTATTAATAAAAAAAAATTAAATTATATTTTTCGTGAGGTTAATTTTTTTTTTTTTGTTTTCGGAATTTGCTACCACAGTATAATATAAAGAGTTACAATGTTTACAAAATATATTTGATATTGATATGTAAATATAATATTTATTTATTAATAATTATAATATGTCATTTCATTTGATAAAACTTTTTTTTATTTTTTTTATTTAATGCTAGACCTAATAATAAACACGTGGGAGAGAGAGAAAACATCGCCCCGTCACTCTCAACCGCCGGTCGACGTTCGCTTAGCGAGCGTGGCAGCTGTTTTGTATAAATATAAGTCCGCGCAGCGGCAACAGATATCCCATTCGTGTGAAGTCAACGTGCGTGTACGTACACGTACGTCATATTATTATATTTGATTTGATTCAGTGTTCGTTTGTGTAGTTTGGCAAAATGACCGGCCGCGGCAAGGGAGGCAAAGGATTGGGGAAGGGTGGCGCTAAACGTCACAGGAAGGTCCTCCGTGATAACATCCAGGGTATCACAAAGCCCGCCATCCGTCGTTTGGCCCGCAGAGGTGGAGTGAAGCGTATCTCCGGTCTCATCTACGAGGAGACCAGAGGCGTTCTGAAGGTGTTCCTCGAGAACGTGATCCGCGACGCGGTCACGTACACTGAACACGCCAAGAGGAAGACCGTCACAGCGATGGACGTCGTGTACGCTCTGAAACGTCAAGGCCGCACCCTGTACGGTTTCGGAGGTTAAAAATAATAACAACTTCGTCCCGGTGTGCACGCGATATTTCGGGGGGAAATACCTATTCCCTGATAATGTTGCTGTGAAACCTTGGATGGAGAAATAAATAAAAAAGGCCCTTTTCAGGGCCGCACATGTTTCAAATAAATATAATACTATTTAGTATAATATATTGTTGTTGTTTCTTAAAGATCGAACAGAGAAGACTCGTCACAATTCTGATAACAATCACCCAATGCGGTACGAGTGTATATAACTAATAGCATTATAACATAACACCATGTGGAACCTATATTGGGCATATTTGGATTTGAGTAGATTTTTTTTTTTTTTTTTTTTTACAAATAGGTAGATAACCAAGTTTTTTCTATTAATTCAGCGAGTTAGTATTATAATAATAATAATATTAATGTATGTTGTGTGTAGTCTCGCTACATTTAAGTATTAACACACTCTTTAGGAGTGGATATAATATATATTTATTATTGTGTGTATATAATAAAAACAAAATACAACTTGGGTATAGGTAATACCTACCTACTTACTTACTTACTTACTTACTTACTTACTTACTTACTTACTTACTTACTTACTTACTTACCGTATAAAAAGTTTAATAAAGTTTCAGAACGCGACACAGATTTAGGTTCTACATTTCGCATTGGGCACTACATAATATTTGACTTATTATTTAGGTGTGTGTACCTAAGTAGTTTGTTGCCGTTCCGTTTCGTCCGCGCTATTATTATATTTTATAATGCAAAAATATATGTCTAGACGTAATTAATTGTCAAGTATATATATATATTTTTATATATTAATCAGGTTTATTGGTTGCAACAAAACTTATACACGTCCGGCGTTCAAGACGGCCACCTTCAGTTGGAAACTGTGAGCGCTGTTTTACGAGGTTCAAAGTAAAGATCGATTTATATCAATATAACATTGAAATATTGTAAAGTTTTGTTATTTACTATGAAAACGATATCTTTGTAGTTTGTTTATAGACATAAACAATTGAAATGTATTGATTTTATAGAGAAAAATAGTTTTTAAACATGAGCATAGCTGTGCGTTGCGACGAGTGGCTCGAATAAATCGTCAAATAACATTAACCGCTACGGTATCGCCAGAAACGATGGTACCATAGCGTGGCCACGTTCAAAATGTATGCATTTTCAGTATTCAACATTGAGAAACATTATCAAAATAATATTAAAAACACATTTAATCAGAGCGATGTTAGTGAAAAGTTACGAACGTTCCTACGAGAAATCGTCTCTCGAGCGCGGTGTTCTCTTTACGGTAAAGGAGCGACGTTCATTAGTGGAGCGCCATCTATTTTTACACGACGTATTATTATCGTTGAACTAAAAAATTACGTTTCGTGACGTGTGTTAGCAGCTATAGTCTTATAATAATAAATAAATAATATTAGTGCTTTTGTGTGTGTGTGTGTGTGAGATTTATCATCGTTGTTTACTATGGCCGACACAGCAGTAGCAGCAGAGGCACCGGCACCGGCGACACCCGCCAAGAAGCCGAAGGCGTCCGCCGCCGCCGGCGGTGCTAAGAAGCCCAAACCGAAGCCGACCCACCCGAAGACATCGGAAATGGTCAACGCCGCAATCACCGAGCTTAAGGAACGCAGCGGGTCCTCCCTGAAGGCGATCAAGAAATATATCACCGTCCAGTACAAGGTGGACGCCGAGAAGCTCGCACCTTTCATCAGGAAGTATCTCAAGAGCGGCGTCGAGTCGGGCGCGCTCATACAGACCAAGGGCAAGGGCGCCTCCGGTTCGTTCAAACTGGAGTCGAAATCGTCCCGTTCCACCAAGAAGCCCGCCGTCGGCAAACCCACCGGCGGTAAGTCTGCCTCTAAGGATTCCTCGGCGGCCGCCTCCTCCGCAAAGGCGAAGAAGTCTAAGGCCGCGTCTTCCGGCGCCGCCGCCTCCGGCAGGGGCAGGAAGGCCGCCGCAACATCCGCTAACACCTCGGCGCAATCCAAAGCGAAGCCCTCGCCCGCGACCAAGGACAAGAAGGCGGCCGCCGCCAAGAAGAAGCCCGCCGCCAAGAAGCCCGCCGCACCGGCCAAGGCGAAGGGCGCCGCCGCCGCCGCGCCTAAAGCCAAGAAGACCGCCAAGCCGCCGACCAAGAAGCCGAAAGCTCCCAAACCGAAGAGGGCCGCCGCCACGCCCAAGTCCAAGGCCGCCGCCAAGAAGGCGTCCGCTGCGAAGAAGTAAGCCGCGAAGTGCTCGCATGCATGCATGCATGCATGCAATGGCACGGCGCGCGCAGAGTCCCGTCCGAGACGATTCTCGCTCGCTTGCTTGTGGGGGAAGAAACCGAAAATTCTCTCTCATCTCGCACATTCAAAAAGCCCTTTTCAGGGCTAACAAATATTTCCACAAGATATCTTCTCTCTAGCACCGTGCGTGCTCGTGAGACAGACACATCATTTATTATTTGTTTCTTTCTTGACGTCACAACAACAACGAAACGATCAAACACTATCCTATATATTAATATTAATAAATGAGTTACATACGTCGTTATATATTATATTATAATATTAAGGTACACATAGGTGTATATAATATCATAATTAATTATTCTTGATTATAATAATTTACACGCACGCCCATCGATTGATAAAATCCGTCCGTCGCCCGACTGCCCGACTCCCGAAACTCCGTCTCCGTAATTTTTTTTTTTTATTTTCCACCTGCAAAAATAATGTTAATTAATTAATTAATTAAAACTTAATTCTAATATTATAATAATAATTATCACACTACTAACTATATCTATCTGTGTATTGCGTATATTGTGTTCTTTCTCTTTCTTACGTTCGAGTTGACGCTCAGCTCGACTCCCTATGCGTGTCGACATTTGCCGAGCTTTGAATAAGTATATAAAACGATCGCGGCTCCGTTTCGTGATAACACTCTGTCGATACAGATCGTACGGTACGCACGCACCGTGCGCTCATTGTATTTTCATTTATCGTTGTTATTAATATAATATATTGTCGACGATATGTCTGGCCGCGGTAAAGGTGGCAAAGTGAAGGGGAAGGCAAAGTCTCGCTCCAACCGTGCCGGTCTTCAGTTTCCGGTGGGTCGTATTCATCGTCTTCTACGTAATGGCAACTACGCAGAGCGTGTCGGTGCCGGTGCACCCGTGTACCTCGCCGCTGTTATGGAGTACCTAGCGGCCGAGGTCCTCGAATTGGCCGGCAACGCCGCGAGAGACAACAAGAAGACCAGGATCATACCGCGCCATCTACAATTGGCGATCAGGAACGACGAGGAATTGAACAAACTGCTCTCCGGCGTTACCATCGCACAGGGCGGTGTACTGCCCAACATCCAGGCCGTGCTCTTGCCAAAGAAGACCGAGAAGAAGGCATAAAAGTGTGCTGTGTTGTCTGCGCGATTATCGCACTCGGCTTTGTCGGTCGAGAGATATAAATAAAAGGCCCTTTTCAGGGCCACAATATGTTTCACAATAATATAATATTAAATTATAACAAAATATTGTTTCATGCGAATCAATCGACGATACATACGTTCGAACATGGTTATAATAATAATAATAATAATAATATTATATAGGTAGTCGTCGTCAATTATGTAAAAAAAAAAAAAAAAATATTAAAATTTATTTTATAGATTCATTAATCTTGCCCGGTAGATGGCAATAGGCTCGCCCCCTATTACATGGTACCAATAACATAAAAAAAAAAAATACAATAATATAATATACATTATAATATCTCGAAGTAATTATAACGTGCGTGTGTGTGTGTGTGTGTGTGAGAGAGATGATAATGTTTGCCTATACCTGTAGTATAATATGTACGAGTATAAAAATCATAATTAAGTATAATATGTTGGTATATATAATATGAAATATACACAATAACGAGAGTTCGTCCGACTCTCGTTATTCTATATTTTTGTTTACGACGCAACGCGAGACAGCTAGAGCGAGAGGGAAGAGATCCCTCTCTCTCTCTCTCGTTCAGGTCGGTCGCTGTTTATTGGTCGGCGGTGATGCGAGATCGTCTCGCGTTGTACGCTAATCGGCACACGCGACATGAATAAATACGGTTGTAACCACCAAAACGCATATCATTCGATATCTCACAGCGTACGTGTACGGTACGCTCTCGCAGTTTTCGATTTTGTTAATTTACATTAACTCACTTACTTACCTCTACCAACAACAATGCCGCCCAAGACTAGCGGTAAGGCCGCCAAGAAATCCGGCAAAGCCCAAAAGAACATCTCCAAGACAGACAAGAGAAAGAAGAAGCACAAGAGGAAGGAGAGCTACGCCATCTACATCTACAAGGTGCTCAAGCAGGTTCACCCGGACACCGGTATCTCCAGCAAGGCCATGTCCATCATGAACTCGTTCGTGAACGACATCTTCGAACGCATCGCCGCCGAAGCTTCACGTTTGGCTCATTACAACAAACGTTCGACGATCACTTCGAGGGAGGTGCAGACATCCGTGAGGCTGCTTCTTCCCGGTGAGCTGGCCAAGCACGCTGTCAGCGAAGGCACCAAGGCTGTCACCAAATACACCAGCTCCAAGTGAACACACTTGCCGCCTCCGTGAGGACTGCGATGCGATATACCGATGTGGTGTCGCGTTCGCGTCTATCATAATTATTCAAAAGGCCCTTTTCAGGGCCACAAAATTATTCAAAACTAAATTGTGTGTAATTTTACATTACACCTGTTAAATAAGAATGTTTCTTTCTGATGATATCGGCGAGACACGTTCAAACTGAAAACTCGGAAGAAGTTTTAAAATAAATTAACAAGTGTGTATAGGTATAAACTTCTGAACGATATTATATTATTATTATTATTTATTTGAAAAAGCTAACACTAATATATATATTCATCTACTGTTTAAGATATTATTTTTAGAGCTATTTAACAAGCAATTAAAAATAATGTTCCAATAAATATCATGTCGTATAAAATACATACATACATACATACTACCAACCTACCTACCTACCTATGTAACGTATTCACTTATTTATTTTATATAAGTGCTAGGTACCTCTTTTTATTATTATTATTATTATTATTATTTTTTTTTTTTTTTTTTTTTTTTTATATAATAGTGTATCATGTCGTGTTAATAATATTATGTAATTGTAATGTAATAATAATAATCATAGTAATAATATAATAAATAAATGTACACATTACGACTAGGATTATGAAAAGGGACGGGTAGAGAACGCCAGAGCGAGATGGATAATCAATTCAGCAGAGCTTGCCAGGCGCCCGCCGCCCGATGCGACCGTTAGTATAAATATAACCAAGAGCGGACCGGAAAAAATAGCATTCAACGTTAGCCGTCCGTTCGTTGCGTACGTTGCGTGTGTAGTAATCTTTTTTTTTTTCATTGTCATTATTCGGCCATGGCTCGTACCAAGCAGACAGCTCGTAAATCAACCGGTGGCAAGGCGCCGCGTAAGCAGCTCGCCACTAAAGCCGCCCGCAAGAGCGCGCCGGCCACCGGCGGTGTGAAGAAACCCCATCGCTACAGGCCCGGCACGGTAGCGCTGCGCGAGATCCGTCGCTACCAGAAGAGCACTGAGCTGTTGATCCGCAAGCTGCCTTTCCAGCGTCTGGTGCGTGAGATCGCACAGGACTTCAAGACCGATCTCCGTTTCCAGAGCTCCGCCGTTATGGCGCTGCAGGAGGCCAGCGAGGCCTATCTCGTCGGCCTGTTCGAGGACACTAACCTTTGCGCCATTCACGCCAAACGCGTCACCATCATGCCGAAGGACATCCAGTTGGCCCGTAGGATCAGAGGTGAACGCGCCTAAATAGAGCGTCCGTTCGTCTGTCTGTCTTCAATACAACACACAAAAAGGCCCTTTTCAGGGCCGCACATGATTCATAGAGACTATATGGCGTGATTGTAATTTAACGATCATGTTTCCATCGTAATTGTTGTTTCTCTATGGATGATATTGCAACAATGATAATGTTCAAACTGACACTTTATAATTTATCCATAAACTGACATAACTGACTTAATTCCCACAATTGGTTGAAGAACAACTAGTTCTGTAGGTTAGGTTTAGGTTTGTCTTGTGACAACAACGCGCGAAGCGAGCGTGCCGCGGCAGCGGCCGGCGAAGCGCCAGATCCGGGTCTGCCATGTTGTTAAGTTCAGAACTATTAATAAAAAAAAATTAAATTATATTTTTCGTGAGGTTAATTTTTTTTTTTTTGTTTTCGGAATTTGCTACCACAGTATAATATAAAGAGTTACAATGTTTACAAAATATATTTGATATTGATATGTAAATATAATATTTATTTATTAATAATTATAATATGTCATTTCATTTGATAAAACTTTTTTTTATTTTTTTTATTTAATGCTAGACCTAATAATAAACACGTGGGAGAGAGAGAAAACATCGCCCCGTCACTCTCAACCGCCGGTCGACGTTCGCTTAGCGAGCGTGGCAGCTGTTTTGTATAAATATAAGTCCGCGCAGCGGCAACAGATATCTAGAGATGTTCAAAATAATCATTTGTATCGATACAGCGTATCGATACGTATCGCAATCAATTGTATCGATCCAGCGATATATCGCAGGGTTTTGTATCGATACTTTCGATACGTAACGATATTTATAAACTTTATAAACAGGGTAAAATAAATGAAAAAAAATACTCTAAGCAGTGAAAAGTAATATATTGTTCTGAAACCAAACCAACTGAAAAATGAAATTTTTACAATTGCCACTGAGACGAAGTTAGGCTTCGGAGAAACAAAAGTCTAGACAGACGTTGCGGGTTCAGGCGATTACGTCTGTCTGATAGTGTGTTTCCTGCCAAAGAAAACAAGCGCTCAGATGGCACTGAAGTCGCTACAACAGACAAATATCTCAATGCCAAAGCACTGAGATTAGGCCAAATATTCAGTCTTGTATTCCAATACAATATTGGATTTTCATTTCGGTTCATCAGCGGTTCTCTGAGGTACAGTTTTAACATATCATCCATGCCTACTGTAGGTAAATTTTTTGATGATTCCGAAACCAACTGTTTATGGAACTTCCATATTGTATTGTTTTGCTGTGTAGATGAATCGTTTGTTTCTTGATAGTCACTAGACGAAGTAGAAGGCGTGGAAACAGTTGACTTTAAATAATCTGATATGTCATTTAAAGCTTTAGCACAAGCCTGAGCGTCGGTGAAATAAATTTTTTTGAACCTGGGATCCAAAATCGTAGAAATGGCCAAAATATGCACTTTTTCGGAATTTTTAAATCGTTTATTTATTTCATTTAAAATTTTAGCCTTAAATTCTGAACCAATATCTGAAATATCAGACTGATTTTCCGAGTTGGCTAATTCAATTGCCTTGGTCATACAATATATCATTGGAATTACGAGGCTACTTGTTACATAATTCTGTCCCGATATTTCTTTAGTGACATGTTCAATTGGAGTGAGAATGTTTATCACTTCTTTAATAGTTGCCATCTCTGTGCCACTCAGCATAGCAGGTGCTCTAGTATTTTGCAGTAAAATATTTCCAATAAAATCACTCAGCTCAATAAATCGCTCAAGCATGTATAACTTTGAATTCCAACGCGTAATAATATCCTGTATTAGTTTTTTAGGTTCAATATTGTTATTTTTCTGAAGTTTTACAAGTTCATCATGTGCCACAACGCTTTGTTTAAAATAAGTCACAATATGTTTCACTTTGTTGAGAATAGTTTCAAGACCCCTCGTGTCATCTAAAGATTTTTGCACCACCAAATTCAGGGTATGCGCAAAACATGGCAAATGATTATTTTTGCCAAGGAAATCATGAATCGCCTTAACTATATTTGACCCGTTATCTGTGACGGCTGCCAATATTTTTTCTTTTGTAATATGCCATTTCAAACAAATATTTTCAATGACATTACATAAATAGTCAGAGGTGTGTCGTTCATCTAATTCAGTAACACCTATGACAGTTGATTTTAAGTTTCCGTCTTCTAAATAGTGGCAAGTTAAACCCAAATACCCTATTGTGTTCATAGTGTCAGTCCAAACGTCAGTTGTTATGCAGAAACTGTTTATTTTCGTTAATTGGCATTTTATTATATCAGACAGTGTATCATATTTTTCGTCTATCAATCTTGTGATAGTGCTCCGGCATGGAATCTGGTAGGATGGACACACCACTTTCATTAAATATTCAAACCCTCTTTTTTCAGTGGTGCTTAGAGCCAAATCATCAACAACAATAAAGTATAAAATGGCATTGGTTAATTTACCTTCCTTTGATCCGCCCTTGCGAAATGCGTTGATATTCAAAATAATATCATCAATTTTTGGCTGGCGTATTACGTCTTGTTTTTTTGGGGTTGAAAACACAGTAGCTTTAAATTGAAAAGATTCATCCATTTGTGAATTATTTAGAGAATCGGCGTGGCTCGTCGATGGGCCAGGGCTGATAGACGGTTCTGCCTAAAAATAAATAAGTAGAATTAATAATGTGAGTGAATATCGTCCGCATCGGCACTTAACATCAGGTGAGATTGCGGTCAAAAATAGGCATATTTATAATCAAAATATTTAACGAACAAAAAACTACTTACTTGCTCTCGTGCCAAAGATAAAGAGGACCTCGATGTTGAGCATTGATCGCTATCTAATATTTCCTTGTGGTGTCGCTGCAAATGAGTTCTCAGATTCGTAGTATTATTTTTAGTTTTCACTATCACCTGACACAGTTTACATTTACCACCACCACCGTCTATTGTTTTAATAAAAAATGACCACACATTTGACTTTTTTGGCGGCGGCATAATTGTAAATTATATTTGAAAAAACTTTGTTATCGACGACGACGTGTTACGAACAAAGACGAGAGGTCAATAATCAATAAAGCAAACAAGAATATTATTTTATTTTACTATGCTAGTACCTACCCACAAATTTTATAAACAATTTTTCGGGTAGAAGGAGCCAAAGCGTGCCGCGCGTCGCCAGCTCAGTTGATCGGTGCAAAGTTTGTTTACATTAATCTCTTCTTACCAAAACATAGAGGCAGTTTAATATTACAGGTTCTTATAATAATTTGAAGTAGACATACCTATTATACGGATTCGATATTTTAAACTGGAGATACGATATATCGATGCGTATCGTATGGTCGTGTATCGATGCAAAATATCGATATATCGCATTGCTTTGTATCGATACAACATAATATCGATTCGTATCGCGCATCTTTACAGATATCCCATTCGTGTGAAGTCAACGTGCGTGTACGTACACGTACGTCATATTATTATATTTGATTTGATTCAGTGTTCGTTTGTGTAGTTTGGCAAAATGACCGGCCGCGGCAAGGGAGGCAAAGGATTGGGGAAGGGTGGCGCTAAACGTCACAGGAAGGTCCTCCGTGATAACATCCAGGGTATCACAAAGCCCGCCATCCGTCGTTTGGCCCGCAGAGGTGGAGTGAAGCGTATCTCCGGTCTCATCTACGAGGAGACCAGAGGCGTTCTGAAGGTGTTCCTCGAGAACGTGATCCGCGACGCGGTCACGTACACTGAACACGCCAAGAGGAAGACCGTCACAGCGATGGACGTCGTGTACGCTCTGAAACGTCAAGGCCGCACCCTGTACGGTTTCGGAGGTTAAAAATAATAACAACTTCGTCCCGGTGTGCACGCGATATTTCGGGGGGAAATACCTATTCCCTGATAATGTTGCTGTGAAACCTTGGATGGAGAAATAAATAAAAAAGGCCCTTTTCAGGGCCGCACATGTTTCAAATAAATATAATACTATTTAGTATAATATATTGTTGTTGTTTCTTAAAGATCGAACAGAGAAGACTCGTCACAATTCTGATAACAATCACCCAATGCGGTACGAGTGTATATAACTAATAGCATTATAACATAACACCATGTGGAACCTATATTGGGCATATTTGGATTTGAGTAGATTTTTTTTTTTTTTTTTTTTTACAAATAGGTAGATAACCAAGTTTTTTCTATTAATTCAGCGAGTTAGTATTATAATAATAATAATATTAATGTATGTTGTGTGTAGTCTCGCTACATTTAAGTATTAACACACTCTTTAGGAGTGGATATAATATATATTTATTATTGTGTGTATATAATAAAAACAAAATACAACTTGGGTATAGGTAATACCTACCTACTTACTTACTTACTTACTTACTTACTTACTTACTTACTTACTTACTTACTTACTTACTTACCGTATAAAAAGTTTAATAAAGTTTCAGAACGCGACACAGATTTAGGTTCTACATTTCGCATTGGGCACTACATAATATTTGACTTATTATTTAGGTGTGTGTACCTAAGTAGTTTGTTGCCGTTCCGTTTCGTCCGCGCTATTATTATATTTTATAATGCAAAAATATATGTCTAGACGTAATTAATTGTCAAGTATATATATATATTTTTATATATTAATCAGGTTTATTGGTTGCAACAAAACTTATACACGTCCGGCGTTCAAGACGGCCACCTTCAGTTGGAAACTGTGAGCGCTGTTTTACGAGGTTCAAAGTAAAGATCGATTTATATCAATATAACATTGAAATATTGTAAAGTTTTGTTATTTACTATGAAAACGATATCTTTGTAGTTTGTTTATAGACATAAACAATTGAAATGTATTGATTTTATAGAGAAAAATAGTTTTTAAACATGAGCATAGCTGTGCGTTGCGACGAGTGGCTCGAATAAATCGTCAAATAACATTAACCGCTACGGTATCGCCAGAAACGATGGTACCATAGCGTGGCCACGTTCAAAATGTATGCATTTTCAGTATTCAACATTGAGAAACATTATCAAAATAATATTAAAAACACATTTAATCAGAGCGATGTTAGTGAAAAGTTACGAACGTTCCTACGAGAAATCGTCTCTCGAGCGCGGTGTTCTCTTTACGGTAAAGGAGCGACGTTCATTAGTGGAGCGCCATCTATTTTTACACGACGTATTATTATCGTTGAACTAAAAAATTACGTTTCGTGACGTGTGTTAGCAGCTATAGTCTTATAATAATAAATAAATAATATTAGTGCTTTTGTGTGTGTGTGTGTGTGAGATTTATCATCGTTGTTTACTATGGCCGACACAGCAGTAGCAGCAGAGGCACCGGCACCGGCGACACCCGCCAAGAAGCCGAAGGCGTCCGCCGCCGCCGGCGGTGCTAAGAAGCCCAAACCGAAGCCGACCCACCCGAAGACATCGGAAATGGTCAACGCCGCAATCACCGAGCTTAAGGAACGCAGCGGGTCCTCCCTGAAGGCGATCAAGAAATATATCACCGTCCAGTACAAGGTGGACGCCGAGAAGCTCGCACCTTTCATCAGGAAGTATCTCAAGAGCGGCGTCGAGTCGGGCGCGCTCATACAGACCAAGGGCAAGGGCGCCTCCGGTTCGTTCAAACTGGAGTCGAAATCGTCCCGTTCCACCAAGAAGCCCGCCGTCGGCAAACCCACCGGCGGTAAGTCTGCCTCTAAGGATTCCTCGGCGGCCGCCTCCTCCGCAAAGGCGAAGAAGTCTAAGGCCGCGTCTTCCGGCGCCGCCGCCTCCGGCAGGGGCAGGAAGGCCGCCGCAACATCCGCTAACACCTCGGCGCAATCCAAAGCGAAGCCCTCGCCCGCGACCAAGGACAAGAAGGCGGCCGCCGCCAAGAAGAAGCCCGCCGCCAAGAAGCCCGCCGCACCGGCCAAGGCGAAGGGCGCCGCCGCCGCCGCGCCTAAAGCCAAGAAGACCGCCAAGCCGCCGACCAAGAAGCCGAAAGCTCCCAAACCGAAGAGGGCCGCCGCCACGCCCAAGTCCAAGGCCGCCGCCAAGAAGGCGTCCGCTGCGAAGAAGTAAGCCGCGAAGTGCTCGCATGCATGCATGCATGCATGCAATGGCACGGCGCGCGCAGAGTCCCGTCCGAGACGATTCTCGCTCGCTTGCTTGTGGGGGAAGAAACCGAAAATTCTCTCTCATCTCGCACATTCAAAAAGCCCTTTTCAGGGCTAACAAATATTTCCACAAGATATCTTCTCTCTAGCACCGTGCGTGCTCGTGAGACAGACACATCATTTATTATTTGTTTCTTTCTTGACGTCACAACAACAACGAAACGATCAAACACTATCCTATATATTAATATTAATAAATGAGTTACATACGTCGTTATATATTATATTATAATATTAAGGTACACATAGGTGTATATAATATCATAATTAATTATTCTTGATTATAATAATTTACACGCACGCCCATCGATTGATAAAATCCGTCCGTCGCCCGACTGCCCGACTCCCGAAACTCCGTCTCCGTAATTTTTTTTTTTTATTTTCCACCTGCAAAAATAATGTTAATTAATTAATTAATTAAAACTTAATTCTAATATTATAATAATAATTATCACACTACTAACTATATCTATCTGTGTATTGCGTATATTGTGTTCTTTCTCTTTCTTACGTTCGAGTTGACGCTCAGCTCGACTCCCTATGCGTGTCGACATTTGCCGAGCTTTGAATAAGTATATAAAACGATCGCGGCTCCGTTTCGTGATAACACTCTGTCGATACAGATCGTACGGTACGCACGCACCGTGCGCTCATTGTATTTTCATTTATCGTTGTTATTAATATAATATATTGTCGACGATATGTCTGGCCGCGGTAAAGGTGGCAAAGTGAAGGGGAAGGCAAAGTCTCGCTCCAACCGTGCCGGTCTTCAGTTTCCGGTGGGTCGTATTCATCGTCTTCTACGTAATGGCAACTACGCAGAGCGTGTCGGTGCCGGTGCACCCGTGTACCTCGCCGCTGTTATGGAGTACCTAGCGGCCGAGGTCCTCGAATTGGCCGGCAACGCCGCGAGAGACAACAAGAAGACCAGGATCATACCGCGCCATCTACAATTGGCGATCAGGAACGACGAGGAATTGAACAAACTGCTCTCCGGCGTTACCATCGCACAGGGCGGTGTACTGCCCAACATCCAGGCCGTGCTCTTGCCAAAGAAGACCGAGAAGAAGGCATAAAAGTGTGCTGTGTTGTCTGCGCGATTATCGCACTCGGCTTTGTCGGTCGAGAGATATAAATAAAAGGCCCTTTTCAGGGCCACAATATGTTTCACAATAATATAATATTAAATTATAACAAAATATTGTTTCATGCGAATCAATCGACGATACATACGTTCGAACATGGTTATAATAATAATAATAATAATAATATTATATAGGTAGTCGTCGTCAATTATGTAAAAAAAAAAAAAAAAATATTAAAATTTATTTTATAGATTCATTAATCTTGCCCGGTAGATGGCAATAGGCTCGCCCCCTATTACATGGTACCAATAACATAAAAAAAAAAAATACAATAATATAATATACATTATAATATCTCGAAGTAATTATAACGTGCGTGTGTGTGTGTGTGTGTGTGAGAGAGATGATAATGTTTGCCTATACCTGTAGTATAATATGTACGAGTATAAAAATCATAATTAAGTATAATATGTTGGTATATATAATATGAAATATACACAATAACGAGAGTTCGTCCGACTCTCGTTATTCTATATTTTTGTTTACGACGCAACGCGAGACAGCTAGAGCGAGAGGGAAGAGATCCCTCTCTCTCTCTCTCGTTCAGGTCGGTCGCTGTTTATTGGTCGGCGGTGATGCGAGATCGTCTCGCGTTGTACGCTAATCGGCACACGCGACATGAATAAATACGGTTGTAACCACCAAAACGCATATCATTCGATATCTCACAGCGTACGTGTACGGTACGCTCTCGCAGTTTTCGATTTTGTTAATTTACATTAACTCACTTACTTACCTCTACCAACAACAATGCCGCCCAAGACTAGCGGTAAGGCCGCCAAGAAATCCGGCAAAGCCCAAAAGAACATCTCCAAGACAGACAAGAGAAAGAAGAAGCACAAGAGGAAGGAGAGCTACGCCATCTACATCTACAAGGTGCTCAAGCAGGTTCACCCGGACACCGGTATCTCCAGCAAGGCCATGTCCATCATGAACTCGTTCGTGAACGACATCTTCGAACGCATCGCCGCCGAAGCTTCACGTTTGGCTCATTACAACAAACGTTCGACGATCACTTCGAGGGAGGTGCAGACATCCGTGAGGCTGCTTCTTCCCGGTGAGCTGGCCAAGCACGCTGTCAGCGAAGGCACCAAGGCTGTCACCAAATACACCAGCTCCAAGTGAACACACTTGCCGCCTCCGTGAGGACTGCGATGCGATATACCGATGTGGTGTCGCGTTCGCGTCTATCATAATTATTCAAAAGGCCCTTTTCAGGGCCACAAAATTATTCAAAACTAAATTGTGTGTAATTTTACATTACACCTGTTAAATAAGAATGTTTCTTTCTGATGATATCGGCGAGACACGTTCAAACTGAAAACTCGGAAGAAGTTTTAAAATAAATTAACAAGTGTGTATAGGTATAAACTTCTGAACGATATTATATTATTATTATTATTTATTTGAAAAAGCTAACACTAATATATATATTCATCTACTGTTTAAGATATTATTTTTAGAGCTATTTAACAAGCAATTAAAAATAATGTTCCAATAAATATCATGTCGTATAAAATACATACATACATACATACTACCAACCTACCTACCTACCTATGTAACGTATTCACTTATTTATTTTATATAAGTGCTAGGTACCTCTTTTTATTATTATTATTATTATTATTATTTTTTTTTTTTTTTTTTTTTTTTTATATAATAGTGTATCATGTCGTGTTAATAATATTATGTAATTGTAATGTAATAATAATAATCATAGTAATAATATAATAAATAAATGTACACATTACGACTAGGATTATGAAAAGGGACGGGTAGAGAACGCCAGAGCGAGATGGATAATCAATTCAGCAGAGCTTGCCAGGCGCCCGCCGCCCGATGCGACCGTTAGTATAAATATAACCAAGAGCGGACCGGAAAAAATAGCATTCAACGTTAGCCGTCCGTTCGTTGCGTACGTTGCGTGTGTAGTAATCTTTTTTTTTTTCATTGTCATTATTCGGCCATGGCTCGTACCAAGCAGACAGCTCGTAAATCAACCGGTGGCAAGGCGCCGCGTAAGCAGCTCGCCACTAAAGCCGCCCGCAAGAGCGCGCCGGCCACCGGCGGTGTGAAGAAACCCCATCGCTACAGGCCCGGCACGGTAGCGCTGCGCGAGATCCGTCGCTACCAGAAGAGCACTGAGCTGTTGATCCGCAAGCTGCCTTTCCAGCGTCTGGTGCGTGAGATCGCACAGGACTTCAAGACCGATCTCCGTTTCCAGAGCTCCGCCGTTATGGCGCTGCAGGAGGCCAGCGAGGCCTATCTCGTCGGCCTGTTCGAGGACACTAACCTTTGCGCCATTCACGCCAAACGCGTCACCATCATGCCGAAGGACATCCAGTTGGCCCGTAGGATCAGAGGTGAACGCGCCTAAATAGAGCGTCCGTTCGTCTGTCTGTCTTCAATACAACACACAAAAAGGCCCTTTTCAGGGCCGCACATGATTCATAGAGACTATATGGCGTGATTGTAATTTAACGATCATGTTTCCATCGTAATTGTTGTTTCTCTATGGATGATATTGCAACAATGATAATGTTCAAACTGACACTTTATAATTTATCCATAAACTGACATAACTGACTTAATTCCCACAATTGGTTGAAGAACAACTAGTTCTGTAGGTTAGGTTTAGGTTTGTCTTGTGACAACAACGCGCGAAGCGAGCGTGCCGCGGCAGCGGCCGGCGAAGCGCCAGATCCGGGTCTGCCATGTTGTTAAGTTCAGAACTATTAATAAAAAAAAATTAAATTATATTTTTCGTGAGGTTAATTTTTTTTTTTTTGTTTTCGGAATTTGCTACCACAGTATAATATAAAGAGTTACAATGTTTACAAAATATATTTGATATTGATATGTAAATATAATATTTATTTATTAATAATTATAATATGTCATTTCATTTGATAAAACTTTTTTTTATTTTTTTTATTTAATGCTAGACCTAATAATAAACACGTGGGAGAGAGAGAAAACATCGCCCCGTCACTCTCAACCGCCGGTCGACGTTCGCTTAGCGAGCGTGGCAGCTGTTTTGTATAAATATAAGTCCGCGCAGCGGCAACAGATATCCCATTCGTGTGAAGTCAACGTGCGTGTACGTACACGTACGTCATATTATTATATTTGATTTGATTCAGTGTTCGTTTGTGTAGTTTGGCAAAATGACCGGCCGCGGCAAGGGAGGCAAAGGATTGGGGAAGGGTGGCGCTAAACGTCACAGGAAGGTCCTCCGTGATAACATCCAGGGTATCACAAAGCCCGCCATCCGTCGTTTGGCCCGCAGAGGTGGAGTGAAGCGTATCTCCGGTCTCATCTACGAGGAGACCAGAGGCGTTCTGAAGGTGTTCCTCGAGAACGTGATCCGCGACGCGGTCACGTACACTGAACACGCCAAGAGGAAGACCGTCACAGCGATGGACGTCGTGTACGCTCTGAAACGTCAAGGCCGCACCCTGTACGGTTTCGGAGGTTAAAAATAATAACAACTTCGTCCCGGTGTGCACGCGATATTTCGGGGGGAAATACCTATTCCCTGATAATGTTGCTGTGAAACCTTGGATGGAGAAATAAATAAAAAAGGCCCTTTTCAGGGCCGCACATGTTTCAAATAAATATAATACTATTTAGTATAATATATTGTTGTTGTTTCTTAAAGATCGAACAGAGAAGACTCGTCACAATTCTGATAACAATCACCCAATGCGGTACGAGTGTATATAACTAATAGCATTATAACATAACACCATGTGGAACCTATATTGGGCATATTTGGATTTGAGTAGATTTTTTTTTTTTTTTTTTTTTACAAATAGGTAGATAACCAAGTTTTTTCTATTAATTCAGCGAGTTAGTATTATAATAATAATAATATTAATGTATGTTGTGTGTAGTCTCGCTACATTTAAGTATTAACACACTCTTTAGGAGTGGATATAATATATATTTATTATTGTGTGTATATAATAAAAACAAAATACAACTTGGGTATAGGTAATACCTACCTACTTACTTACTTACTTACTTACTTACTTACTTACTTACTTACTTACTTACTTACTTACTTACCGTATAAAAAGTTTAATAAAGTTTCAGAACGCGACACAGATTTAGGTTCTACATTTCGCATTGGGCACTACATAATATTTGACTTATTATTTAGGTGTGTGTACCTAAGTAGTTTGTTGCCGTTCCGTTTCGTCCGCGCTATTATTATATTTTATAATGCAAAAATATATGTCTAGACGTAATTAATTGTCAAGTATATATATATATTTTTATATATTAATCAGGTTTATTGGTTGCAACAAAACTTATACACGTCCGGCGTTCAAGACGGCCACCTTCAGTTGGAAACTGTGAGCGCTGTTTTACGAGGTTCAAAGTAAAGATCGATTTATATCAATATAACATTGAAATATTGTAAAGTTTTGTTATTTACTATGAAAACGATATCTTTGTAGTTTGTTTATAGACATAAACAATTGAAATGTATTGATTTTATAGAGAAAAATAGTTTTTAAACATGAGCATAGCTGTGCGTTGCGACGAGTGGCTCGAATAAATCGTCAAATAACATTAACCGCTACGGTATCGCCAGAAACGATGGTACCATAGCGTGGCCACGTTCAAAATGTATGCATTTTCAGTATTCAACATTGAGAAACATTATCAAAATAATATTAAAAACACATTTAATCAGAGCGATGTTAGTGAAAAGTTACGAACGTTCCTACGAGAAATCGTCTCTCGAGCGCGGTGTTCTCTTTACGGTAAAGGAGCGACGTTCATTAGTGGAGCGCCATCTATTTTTACACGACGTATTATTATCGTTGAACTAAAAAATTACGTTTCGTGACGTGTGTTAGCAGCTATAGTCTTATAATAATAAATAAATAATATTAGTGCTTTTGTGTGTGTGTGTGTGTGAGATTTATCATCGTTGTTTACTATGGCCGACACAGCAGTAGCAGCAGAGGCACCGGCACCGGCGACACCCGCCAAGAAGCCGAAGGCGTCCGCCGCCGCCGGCGGTGCTAAGAAGCCCAAACCGAAGCCGACCCACCCGAAGACATCGGAAATGGTCAACGCCGCAATCACCGAGCTTAAGGAACGCAGCGGGTCCTCCCTGAAGGCGATCAAGAAATATATCACCGTCCAGTACAAGGTGGACGCCGAGAAGCTCGCACCTTTCATCAGGAAGTATCTCAAGAGCGGCGTCGAGTCGGGCGCGCTCATACAGACCAAGGGCAAGGGCGCCTCCGGTTCGTTCAAACTGGAGTCGAAATCGTCCCGTTCCACCAAGAAGCCCGCCGTCGGCAAACCCACCGGCGGTAAGTCTGCCTCTAAGGATTCCTCGGCGGCCGCCTCCTCCGCAAAGGCGAAGAAGTCTAAGGCCGCGTCTTCCGGCGCCGCCGCCTCCGGCAGGGGCAGGAAGGCCGCCGCAACATCCGCTAACACCTCGGCGCAATCCAAAGCGAAGCCCTCGCCCGCGACCAAGGACAAGAAGGCGGCCGCCGCCAAGAAGAAGCCCGCCGCCAAGAAGCCCGCCGCACCGGCCAAGGCGAAGGGCGCCGCCGCCGCCGCGCCTAAAGCCAAGAAGACCGCCAAGCCGCCGACCAAGAAGCCGAAAGCTCCCAAACCGAAGAGGGCCGCCGCCACGCCCAAGTCCAAGGCCGCCGCCAAGAAGGCGTCCGCTGCGAAGAAGTAAGCCGCGAAGTGCTCGCATGCATGCATGCATGCATGCAATGGCACGGCGCGCGCAGAGTCCCGTCCGAGACGATTCTCGCTCGCTTGCTTGTGGGGGAAGAAACCGAAAATTCTCTCTCATCTCGCACATTCAAAAAGCCCTTTTCAGGGCTAACAAATATTTCCACAAGATATCTTCTCTCTAGCACCGTGCGTGCTCGTGAGACAGACACATCATTTATTATTTGTTTCTTTCTTGACGTCACAACAACAACGAAACGATCAAACACTATCCTATATATTAATATTAATAAATGAGTTACATACGTCGTTATATATTATATTATAATATTAAGGTACACATAGGTGTATATAATATCATAATTAATTATTCTTGATTATAATAATTTACACGCACGCCCATCGATTGATAAAATCCGTCCGTCGCCCGACTGCCCGACTCCCGAAACTCCGTCTCCGTAATTTTTTTTTTTTATTTTCCACCTGCAAAAATAATGTTAATTAATTAATTAATTAAAACTTAATTCTAATATTATAATAATAATTATCACACTACTAACTATATCTATCTGTGTATTGCGTATATTGTGTTCTTTCTCTTTCTTACGTTCGAGTTGACGCTCAGCTCGACTCCCTATGCGTGTCGACATTTGCCGAGCTTTGAATAAGTATATAAAACGATCGCGGCTCCGTTTCGTGATAACACTCTGTCGATACAGATCGTACGGTACGCACGCACCGTGCGCTCATTGTATTTTCATTTATCGTTGTTATTAATATAATATATTGTCGACGATATGTCTGGCCGCGGTAAAGGTGGCAAAGTGAAGGGGAAGGCAAAGTCTCGCTCCAACCGTGCCGGTCTTCAGTTTCCGGTGGGTCGTATTCATCGTCTTCTACGTAATGGCAACTACGCAGAGCGTGTCGGTGCCGGTGCACCCGTGTACCTCGCCGCTGTTATGGAGTACCTAGCGGCCGAGGTCCTCGAATTGGCCGGCAACGCCGCGAGAGACAACAAGAAGACCAGGATCATACCGCGCCATCTACAATTGGCGATCAGGAACGACGAGGAATTGAACAAACTGCTCTCCGGCGTTACCATCGCACAGGGCGGTGTACTGCCCAACATCCAGGCCGTGCTCTTGCCAAAGAAGACCGAGAAGAAGGCATAAAAGTGTGCTGTGTTGTCTGCGCGATTATCGCACTCGGCTTTGTCGGTCGAGAGATATAAATAAAAGGCCCTTTTCAGGGCCACAATATGTTTCACAATAATATAATATTAAATTATAACAAAATATTGTTTCATGCGAATCAATCGACGATACATACGTTCGAACATGGTTATAATAATAATAATAATAATAATATTATATAGGTAGTCGTCGTCAATTATGTAAAAAAAAAAAAAAAAATATTAAAATTTATTTTATAGATTCATTAATCTTGCCCGGTAGATGGCAATAGGCTCGCCCCCTATTACATGGTACCAATAACATAAAAAAAAAAAATACAATAATATAATATACATTATAATATCTCGAAGTAATTATAACGTGCGTGTGTGTGTGTGTGTGTGTGAGAGAGATGATAATGTTTGCCTATACCTGTAGTATAATATGTACGAGTATAAAAATCATAATTAAGTATAATATGTTGGTATATATAATATGAAATATACACAATAACGAGAGTTCGTCCGACTCTCGTTATTCTATATTTTTGTTTACGACGCAACGCGAGACAGCTAGAGCGAGAGGGAAGAGATCCCTCTCTCTCTCTCTCGTTCAGGTCGGTCGCTGTTTATTGGTCGGCGGTGATGCGAGATCGTCTCGCGTTGTACGCTAATCGGCACACGCGACATGAATAAATACGGTTGTAACCACCAAAACGCATATCATTCGATATCTCACAGCGTACGTGTACGGTACGCTCTCGCAGTTTTCGATTTTGTTAATTTACATTAACTCACTTACTTACCTCTACCAACAACAATGCCGCCCAAGACTAGCGGTAAGGCCGCCAAGAAATCCGGCAAAGCCCAAAAGAACATCTCCAAGACAGACAAGAGAAAGAAGAAGCACAAGAGGAAGGAGAGCTACGCCATCTACATCTACAAGGTGCTCAAGCAGGTTCACCCGGACACCGGTATCTCCAGCAAGGCCATGTCCATCATGAACTCGTTCGTGAACGACATCTTCGAACGCATCGCCGCCGAAGCTTCACGTTTGGCTCATTACAACAAACGTTCGACGATCACTTCGAGGGAGGTGCAGACATCCGTGAGGCTGCTTCTTCCCGGTGAGCTGGCCAAGCACGCTGTCAGCGAAGGCACCAAGGCTGTCACCAAATACACCAGCTCCAAGTGAACACACTTGCCGCCTCCGTGAGGACTGCGATGCGATATACCGATGTGGTGTCGCGTTCGCGTCTATCATAATTATTCAAAAGGCCCTTTTCAGGGCCACAAAATTATTCAAAACTAAATTGTGTGTAATTTTACATTACACCTGTTAAATAAGAATGTTTCTTTCTGATGATATCGGCGAGACACGTTCAAACTGAAAACTCGGAAGAAGTTTTAAAATAAATTAACAAGTGTGTATAGGTATAAACTTCTGAACGATATTATATTATTATTATTATTTATTTGAAAAAGCTAACACTAATATATATATTCATCTACTGTTTAAGATATTATTTTTAGAGCTATTTAACAAGCAATTAAAAATAATGTTCCAATAAATATCATGTCGTATAAAATACATACATACATACATACTACCAACCTACCTACCTACCTATGTAACGTATTCACTTATTTATTTTATATAAGTGCTAGGTACCTCTTTTTATTATTATTATTATTATTATTATTTTTTTTTTTTTTTTTTTTTTTTTATATAATAGTGTATCATGTCGTGTTAATAATATTATGTAATTGTAATGTAATAATAATAATCATAGTAATAATATAATAAATAAATGTACACATTACGACTAGGATTATGAAAAGGGACGGGTAGAGAACGCCAGAGCGAGATGGATAATCAATTCAGCAGAGCTTGCCAGGCGCCCGCCGCCCGATGCGACCGTTAGTATAAATATAACCAAGAGCGGACCGGAAAAAATAGCATTCAACGTTAGCCGTCCGTTCGTTGCGTACGTTGCGTGTGTAGTAATCTTTTTTTTTTTCATTGTCATTATTCGGCCATGGCTCGTACCAAGCAGACAGCTCGTAAATCAACCGGTGGCAAGGCGCCGCGTAAGCAGCTCGCCACTAAAGCCGCCCGCAAGAGCGCGCCGGCCACCGGCGGTGTGAAGAAACCCCATCGCTACAGGCCCGGCACGGTAGCGCTGCGCGAGATCCGTCGCTACCAGAAGAGCACTGAGCTGTTGATCCGCAAGCTGCCTTTCCAGCGTCTGGTGCGTGAGATCGCACAGGACTTCAAGACCGATCTCCGTTTCCAGAGCTCCGCCGTTATGGCGCTGCAGGAGGCCAGCGAGGCCTATCTCGTCGGCCTGTTCGAGGACACTAACCTTTGCGCCATTCACGCCAAACGCGTCACCATCATGCCGAAGGACATCCAGTTGGCCCGTAGGATCAGAGGTGAACGCGCCTAAATAGAGCGTCCGTTCGTCTGTCTGTCTTCAATACAACACACAAAAAGGCCCTTTTCAGGGCCGCACATGATTCATAGAGACTATATGGCGTGATTGTAATTTAACGATCATGTTTCCATCGTAATTGTTGTTTCTCTATGGATGATATTGCAACAATGATAATGTTCAAACTGACACTTTATAATTTATCCATAAACTGACATAACTGACTTAATTCCCACAATTGGTTGAAGAACAACTAGTTCTGTAGGTTAGGTTTAGGTTTGTCTTGTGACAACAACGCGCGAAGCGAGCGTGCCGCGGCAGCGGCCGGCGAAGCGCCAGATCCGGGTCTGCCATGTTGTTAAGTTCAGAACTATTAATAAAAAAAAATTAAATTATATTTTTC